>JAAGVU020000092.1:2668999-2701066 GCA_011763525.2 Mormyrus iriodes | reverse complement strand
GGGTGTGGGGGCGGTGGTGTTGAGGGTGGGGGGGGGGGGGGGGTGGGGCGGGTGCGCGCGGGTGGGGGGGCGGAAGTGGGTCGGGGCGGGGGCGGGGGGGGGGGGGTAGTTTAATAGCTTCACAGCACTGTGTTGGACTCCCTGTACACGCACAGAAAGATCTGTCTGCTTAAAATCGATGCAGTATTTTTTTTTTTTTTTTTTGAATGAACCAATAAGAATTTGTTAATTGATGGAGCCCTTGAAACCATGGAGTTGCAGTACGTTCATGAATTCCTCCAGTGAGGTGGCCTCTTTCAGGGGAGACCAACTGTGCTTTCGTGTACTTAGGCCGACAAATAACCAGACCTCGATAGCGGTGATTGCAAGGTATAACTAATTTATTATGAATCATTTTTTTTACTTGTTATTGTCAAACTACAATTGCGTTCAGCCGGTGAATGCACTCTCCTGGGGAGAGTAGCCCTAGCCGGCTAGCTGGAGCTGGCTTAAGTTAACCATCTTGTTCGCTGAGTAGGCTATGTGCAGGTGGTTGTCGTTGGCTTAGCTGGGCTCTGTTTTTCCTGCAGATGTCTTACATACTATATCACACTCACCTTTTTCTAACAGAAATACTTAAGTCCCTAAATTTATTGGAAGACAGGAAGTCCAGCCAGCTCACCAATGAGTTCTGGGAAGCCTGGAATCTGTTCTGGTAAATATGAGTGTGACTTTTGAGTGTCCTATAGTGCAGGGATAAGGGGTTACATGTAACCACCTTTAACAAAAACTAGAAAATATGATTTGTACACAAAAAAGTCATCTTGTGTACAGAATAATGTTTGGGCATCCGTAAATTAGATTTTTATCTGCTGTTAAAATTGTTCTTTCAGACTGCCAAAGCTATCCATGAATGGATCCAAATCCAAAACGCACATGCAATTCAGGAAACAGGCCCCATCTTGAGGACGGCTGGAACCGGGACCAAAAACCACCTGCACTACCACCAGGGGGCGAGAGAAGGGGACTGGGCAATCATGGCACACTCACGTAGTCAGCAGCATGCGGGACTGCTTGGCCAATCCCAGGCAGGTCACCAGGCAGATCACCAGGTCCAGGATCAGCAGCAGCAGGTATGTGAGCCACCTAGAGGATGGGAGGGAGCATGACAGCATGCTCTGTGTGCTTCTCATTGGCTGCTATGGGTCAAAGGAGACGCTGCTGCCCCCTTATGGGGAAGCTGATGCCAAATGGGGGTGCCAAAAAGTTACTGAACATTACTGTAACGCCTTTCTGGCCCAGTGTCTCACTCTGGATGGGATTGGACAGCTGTCACCGGTGTGAAAACTGCGAGACGGATCTCCTTTCCTGTCCTTTCCTGGGCGGGTGGGTATGGGGTTTATTTAAGTATCGTCACACTCATGACATCATCCTCATATCGAGGGACAAGTTTTAACGCGGCGGAGTGGCGGAGTTATCAAATAACATCACAGCCAGGATCAGGGTAAGCGTTACAATCCCTGCACTCTGTGTTGCACCCCCACTGTCACCATGTGACACTAGCCCCAGCCCTCCTATTGGGAGGATGCCAGACCCCCTGTTGCTCCGTCATCCTACATGTCCCCCTCCTTCCCCTGTCCTCAGCTCCTCTCTGATGCCACTCCCCCATGGTGAGTAGCTCCCATAGGGTGACATGGGTCTCCATCTCACTTCCCACACTTCTGCTCCTTTCACTGCAGGCTGTAATGAGTTGCCCCCCACCCCCCTCTTTCTAAGGCAGCTCAGCCTCTACTATCTTACCTGCCCACTTTCCTTCCCCTTGTGACAACCCTCCCACCTTTGTGTTATGCCCTACCCACCTCCCCTGCCATTTGTGGCACCCCTTTCACTTTTGTGTTATGCTCCGCCCACCTCCCTAGTGTAAATCTGCAGCCTCCCGCATGTGAGAGGCCGGCATCCCCCAACCTACCTGTAGTACTCGGCGCGGGAGACGTGCTCGGCCACCTCGGCCAGGTCCACCTTGCTGTTTTCCCAGTCTGGCAGGCCCACCAGCTGCCGGATGATGTTGTTGGCCATTTGCTGCATGAAGCGCAGAGTCTGCACATAGTCGCTGTGCGTGGCGAAGATCTCGTCCAGTCGCTCCAGATGCTGGTTCAGCCCACTCTGTATGTTGCCCATGCTGCTCCCCACCTGCAGGAGGCAGTATGGGCCAAAAGGTGAGCCCAGGATGGACAGGAGCCCTGCCACACCCTACCTTCACAGCATACCTACCCTGTTTCCTCCAATGCTCTATGCTTCTCTGCCGGTAAGAACATCAGATAGTTATCAAATTAATAATCTGTTCCAGTGGCGGTGGCCTTATAGGGTGAGTTATGGGTTAATTATAAGTCAGTGTCAGGTCCGTTCCGCAGAGCTGCCTTTTGAGGATTTGCCTGCAGGAACTTTTTTCATTTAATGTCCTCACTTGTCTGGCTCAGCAATGAGTGCAATTCCAGTTAAGCCATCAGTCCTGTGGGAGTGGGGGTGTGGGGGGGGGTAATTTTTATTATGTTGGCCATTTTTATTATTTATCTGATTATCTGATAGGACAGGGGACGCACCTGGACAGCATACATCATGTCACACGTGGGTCCTGTGAGGTCAGGCTTGTTTGCTCATGTTTGGTCAGGTGAGATTTTAATACAAAAATGGGAAAACGCATCTCACTGGCCAGTTATTTAGCTGTAAGTGTAGAGCTTTGGGTAGCAGTTGTGGTAATGTGTGGGTCAGTGGGCCAGGTGTTTGTGCCTTGGATCAGAAGATCACAGGTTCAAATCCCATGCGCAACAAAGTAGCCATGTCGCTGTTGGCCTCTCAAGCAAGGTGCTTTACTCTCCAAAACCCACGATCAGTACTGGCTCTGGGCCAGGACCCCAAGCTTCACGCCCACAGACAAGATTTGGGGAAAAAAGCTGCCCTGTGTTTCTTCAAACAGACTCCACCCTCACTGATGGGGGAGGGGTAGCTATAGGGCATAATATTAATTTGTTATAATTCACAAATACTCTGTACTAAGGAAGATGTTGCTGTTGCTGTGTCACTGCCCCCCGCCCCCCCGGGTGCCGATGGCGAGACTGACACTCCGCTGTGTCCTTTATTATCAAACCAGACACGTTTCCCGCGCTACGCGGATGAAAGGCGTCGGTGTGAACAAAGGCTAAACCCCGCGCTGGAAATAAGACGGATGAGGGTGCGGCTCGGTAACGAGCGGCGGCCGCTGCAAGCCGACGGGTTCAGGCAAGTGGCTTTAATCACACATCTTCCATGCACTTGGAAACTGAACACGTGTTATTTTATTATTATAAGACCAATCTTACAAGTAATTTCAAATTCTTAAACTACACGAATTTTGAATCCAAATGCTAATGAAATGTGCTCCTCACTCTTTCATTTGAATTCATTCAGTCTCACTTGATGAATGGCTTCTGTATACAAACAAGCTTCTCCTTTCATCTGATTACTTTGGTTATTTTTGCTGTTATTATTGTGTTTCGGTTCAAAACGCAGCCTTCGATAGCCATGGGGCCGGGTGACGCTATCCATAAGGTAAACTTAAGAAGGTATTATCCTGTTTGTGGTTAAAAGACAAATAGATGGGGGGGGGGCAGGTTCCAGTGATCCTGCTCATGTTTCTAGGGGCAAATGAGGTCCGCTTGTTGAGATGGATGGGATCCTCACATATCTGATATTTTATTGTGCTCTTTCACATGATGAATGGTATCAGCTTTGGAGAGCAGGTGCTGAAGGGTCCTGAGGTCACAAAGAGGGGGGGGCTCTCTACTTAATCCCACCCCCCCCACCCCGCCCCTCCTGAGAAACTCCTGCTCAGGTTTGATTTAGTTTTAGCGAATATCACTGTTCCCGCGAGCACAGGGCGGGAAGGAGGCGATGAGGCGGACTGGGATGCGTTACCATGGCGGCGAGCTCCGGGGGAACGGGAGGCAGGCCACGCGAGCATCTCGCGACCCCGCACAGGGGCAGGAGGCATGAAAGGAGCTGATTTTCAGCATGACCATCCTTTCGGGGCAGGAAGAAAAGATCTTTCTGTTGGGCCAGAAAACGGGAGAGCGGCTGGGGCCAGACGCCCCCCTTGAAGGAACGTTCCAAAGTCTGTTCCTTCCCGTGAGAAAAAAAACAGTGGCTGGAGAGCACAGGGATAGAGAACGGCATTCTGGGTCCGCAAAGAGGTGCCATTAGAAAGCAGCATTGGGCTAAGGGATGCTGTCAAGCTGGGGCTATTTGGTCCTCATTTGGGGGGGTGGGTCATTCATCCTGAGGAAACCTATTCATCGACACCTCTTTGCCTTGGCTCAGTGTAAAAGGAATACCGCCAGAGGGAGGACGGGAGAAGCAGGAAGCGGAGAGGCCCGGTCCAGCCCGGTCCAGCCCGGTCCACTCGCCAGAGAAAGGGACAGTCAGATTTCCCCAGAAAAGAGCAAAGTGAAGGTGCTCCATTTGCTGCTGGTTCCTATGGTAACGGCAGTGTCTGTCAGCTGCGCACGTGGGGGGCCATGTGACTCACGGGGCTAATGGGGGACCAATTGATGCTTTTTTTATTTATTAGCACTGAGAGAACATTCTAGATCTTTCCTCACAGGCTTGCAGATGATTTTTTTGTCTGTTGACATGCGCCATCTGTGATTTTTGCAGAGTTTACCATCTTCTTTAGGTGGAAATCACAGACCAATGGCGAGGATCAGACAACAGGAGACAGGGGCCCCCGAGGGCCTGAAACTAATGGGCTTATTAACAGAAATAAACTGATTTAATATCAGTGCAGCAAATATAATTTTCTCTTGATATTTAAAATACTACTAAATGTTGGGACACGTAACTTCAGGTTATCTTGGACACGTTTTACCCTTTCCACCCCAGCTTGCAAAATTCGTAACAATGTACACTGAACCACCTCTCCCCAGGTCAGCAAATTTTACTGAGGGGACCACCCCCCTCCCCCCCCCAGTTAGCACCCCCCTGTGCGTTTTACCTCAGTGGAACGTGTTAAGAAGGAGTGAGCAGGAAGCTTCACTGGTCCTAGGACAGATCCCAGATCTCCTAGTCGACCTGCTTTGAAAAGGCTTTCGGCCAACCGCTTGAGCTCTCGCCCTCAGTCAATCCCAGCATGCACTGCCAGATAGCCCTTCATGGTGACACTTGCCACAGTCAAATCTTCTTCTTCAAAAATCTTCTTGCTATGTGCTCAGTTTCGGAATGATTTGTTCTTACTCTGAACTGTTTTTAAGATTCTTGGCGCTTACATCTCCTCTCTGAAAAGAATCCTTAGATGATGAATAATTCTTGAATGTCATGACAGCCCAAAGTAAACCTGAACCCTGACCCCCCCCCCCCACATAAACACACTGAATATATAAACATCAGACTGAACTCCATTCCACAAGCTCTTCAATCCTCCACCGCGCATCATGTGGGCCTATCAACCCTAAACTGTCGAGTTTTCCCACTGCCCACACACCCAGACAATTAACGCAGGGTGTGCCCCCCCCCCACCTCATAACTTTTAAATAGGCTGCATGCCTGTTTATGACTTTAGTTCCAGCTTGTTTGCCAGGTCCTTAACCAAATTAACTGCTACTTATAAAACATCACATTCATTTCCTCTGGATGGAAAATGACACCAGGTCAGCTGGATCTGGTTACATTACTGTTACTCTAAGCACATGGGGGGGGAGGCAGTGCAGATGGAGTCTGGGGTGGGAGGGGCTTCCCCTGGAAACAGCAAATCAGCTGTCATCTGGGAATCAGCTTTATAAAGAGACACAGTTTAAATTCCCAAGAGAAGCAGGGTTTTGGAGTGGGGGAACATGTTAGCCCTCCTCCCCCCAAACGGTCCAGTTGGTTCCCCTGCAGCACCCCTGACGGCTCCCTCAGGCCTGGCAGCGGGTGAAGGACGGAGAGGGAGTGTGAGTCAGGCCATGTCACCATGAGTCAGGCCCTGCGACCGTGAGTCAGGCCATGTGACCGTACTCCTCGTCTCACTTCGCTGGCTTCCTATTGGACCTGGCATTACTTTCAGGTCCTTGGTGCCGGCTTACAGATCCAGCTCCAGTGCTGCTTGACGCTCCCGCCAAGGAGCATCACCCAGATCAGGGGTAGGCGACCCTGATCCTGGAGTGCTGGATTCAGCAAGTTTTCTATCCTACTTGAGGAGTTACTATCTGTCTGAGATCAGGTGGGGTTCATCAGAGACCAGATAGGATGGGAAACCTGCTGGATACCTGCACTCCTGGATCAGGGCTGCCTACCCCTGCTGCAGACGTTCTCCTGTGTGGTCCCTTTGTGGTCTAATGAGCTGATGAACCACGTTGTGTCATCAGACTCCGTCTCTTCTTTCAAGATTCATCCCTCCCATGAATTCCTCTACTAAAGTGATGCCTCTTCATGTGCATTAAATCCTATTTTGTTGCACTGATTGAAATGGAATAGCCTTATTAGATTCTTGCTTTGTTAGAAATTTCTGTGTAGCTCCTGCTCCAGTACTTCTCACACTTGTACTTGGGCACTCATTGGAAGCTCAGCCTGACTGCACTTACAGCCTCGCCGGCTTCTACCGGTGTGCTGCGGAGTCCATCCATGGTGTATCACTGGTATGGCGACTTCTCGACACAGGACGCGAAAACCCTACAAAAAGCGGTGAATACACCTCAAAAGATCCCCGGCACAAGCTCCCCGCAGTCCAGGACATTTATACCGCACCATCCACCACAGCCAAAACACAGCATGAAACACTCTAGCCACCCAGCACTGACTCCATCTCACCTTGCTGCCCTCTGCTAAGTGGCTCAGGACTGCACAACAAGATTCAGGGGCAGCATCTACCCTAATGCTCTAAGACCATCTAACACGCACTAATGCGCAGAATAAACACTAAGCTCTACACCGCTGTTAGTGACCTTCCTCTCGCACCTGTCCGCCCCAGGCTCGCCACTTTGCCCTGTCGCTTCTTATTCATTCTTTTTTATTGCTAATTCTGTAATACTACTGCAGAATCCTCTATATTCTACCCACTGCTCAACTTTAAGTCACTTCGTATAACTTTGCTACCCTGTGTTGAATGTTGTATTATATGTTGTTAGATATCTCATAGTAGTTAGTATTTATTGTGCTGCAACGCTGCACTATCTTGTTAATTGCCTGGGGTGTTTGGAGAAGGCATTTAAGCAGGAATTACATTGTACTTTGTACACTGCACCTTATACCTGTGACAATAAAACGCTGGACCTTACATCCTGACTCTTATGCCTAATCGACTCCTAGGCAGCATGTTCATTTGCAATGTGCTATTCACCTGTATTCAACTTGTATGTCACTTTGGACAAAATCATCTGCTAAAAGTGTTAAATGCAAATGTAAACATAAATACAAGAGCTGTCGTCTCAGGCTGCGACCGTTAGTCAGGCTGCGACCGTTAGTCAGACTGCGACCGTTAGTCAGGCTGCGACTGAAAGTCAGGCTGCGACCGTTAGTCAGGCTGCGACCGTTAGTCAGGCTGCGACTGAAAGTCAGACTGCGACCGTTAGTCAGGCTGCGACCGTTAGTCAGGCTGCGACTGAAAGTCAGACTGCGACCGTTAGTCAGGCTGCGACCGTTAGTCAGGCTGCAACCGTTAGTCAGGCTGCGACTGAAAGTCAGACTGCGACCGTTAGTCAGGCTGCGACCGTTAGTCAGGCTGCGACTGAAAGTCAGACTGCGACCGTACGAGAACCGTCCTTTGTCAGATTCTAAAACTGGCTGGTAGTGCAGTTTCATCACCTCAGCTGTCCTGGGAGCTTAAAGCGGGAATTAAAAATGGACAGATCCTTCCATGGAAAGACGCTGGACTCCAAGATGTGAGTGAGTCACGGCCACAAATGTGTAATCAATAAAAATATGATAAAACTGAATCATTTATGTAAAATGTCATTGATTAAACATTTTTAATTGCATAATGCTTTTGTATTTGGCTGACCTTGACTCTGCCTCCCCTGTGACCCCAATTAAGTTGCCATGCCAACCAACTAAGGAGGGCGCCACAGACTGGCACCCAGAGAAAGTGTTTAGTCGCCAGCCGGCTCGTCATGTGATTCCCAGAAAAGCCTGCATTGTTGGGTTTTTTACATTTAAATGATCCACTTCTCAGACACATGCTGCGGGGTCCGGGTTCGACGGTAGCAAGAGCTGCTCTGAGGCATTCTGGGAAATGCAGTGCCTTGGGGAACATGGTGGATAAGGTACTGGCCATTCATTAGATGACATGCTTCGGGCCTAGCTGAGGTCAAAGGTCACATTTAAGGCAGGGGATGCACATACAAACCATACACCAATTTAAGTACACCAAAAAACTGTCTTCTTCGCAAGAATGACGTGACCTGTTTAGCCTGAAATCAGAACAGGATGTCACCTCCCCAGGGTAGGAGTTGCCAATAATGCGACTTCCAAGCACTGAGGATTTTGTGAGAGTGAGTTTTTGTCACCCATCCTATGGGTGTGTATTCCTGACCACTGTCACCCGTACTAAGACCGGCAGGAGACCAGAGGGTCACAAAGGCAGCGGTCACCTACCAGATTATCCACGCCGCTCAGCGTGTGGTTGACGTTATACAGCGAGTAGGTCAGCTGATACACGCCGTCATTGGTCTCGCTGTTTCCATAGAAACCTACGCCTACTGCAGTGCTATGAAGAAAAAAAGGAAAAGAAATGCTTTTTAATTAACATCCCATAATATCACAACCAGCATTAGACTGCCAAAGAAGATCTAGTGGATCTCTTCACACCTGCCTGATAAGACACCAGATGAAACAGAAAGTGGATGAAAGCGAGTTTGAAGGAGGAACCGGTGTTATTCCCAGGCCCTGGCACTGCCCTGCCCTCTGTCTATGTCAATGTTCACACTGTGTAAGTGTACCCTGTAACCAACGCTGCCTCTATTATCCATACAAAATTTTAAAATTGACACTCTCCAGCTGGGCCTGAGCAAAAGTTGGGCTGTACGGGGTTTTAATGACGGTCAGAACAGTGCCATCCCTCTATGCTATGCTAACATCCTCCATAAATCCTGTGCTGTGTATTTTAGCTTCCCACTATGCTAACATCCTCCATAAGTCCCATGCTGTATGTTTCAGCTTCTCACTATGCTAACATCCTCCATAAGTACCATGCTGTATGTTTCAGCTTCTCACTATGCTAACATCCTCCATAAGTACCATGCTGTATATTTTAGCTTCCCACTATGCTAACATCCTCCATAAGTACCATGCTGTGTATTTTAGCTTCTCACTATGCTAACATCCTCCATAAGTCCCATACTGTATATTTTAGCCTATCGCTATGCTAGCATCCTCCATAAGTCCAACGCTGTACATTTTAGCCTCCTGCTATGCTATGCTACCATCTTCCTTAAGTCCCCTGCTGTACATTTTAGCCTCCCGCTGTGCTATGCTAACATCTTCCTTCAGTTCAATGCTATACATTTTACCCTGCTGCTATGCTAACATCCTCCTTATGTCCCATGCTGTACGTTTTAGCCCCCCACTATGCTAACATCCTCCATAAGATCCACATTATACATTTTAGCCAGATATCCCTGTGCATGGACTTACAAAGGGTGAACTCAACGATGATGAGACAAGGGGCACACTGTTGCTGAAAGCGTTCAAACAGTTAGTTTAACAGGCATCGGTACCCATCTGGCCAGAGCGGCCCTCTGGGATTGTGACTGTAGATAAGGCCATGGAATGACACTGATGTGGGTGGCGCACACTGCTGGCTATTTAATGAGACATTCCAGTTAATAATTAATTAGGGGATGGGACCCCATGCAGAGCCCCTGTGGTGATTAGGGGGCCACATGTTCATGCTGCTGAAAGACCACCCACAGCTGTGTGGTCGTGGGAGTGGGGAGAGGGCAGAGGCTGGGGTGAGCTGTAACAGATTAAAGAGGGGCGGGCATGTGTACTCCCTCCCGAAACATTAGGCAGTCATGAGAATGGACTTGCCCTCCCTGTTCGAGAACGTTTTATAACCTCCATAGCCTGTCATGGCCCACCTCCCCACACCCACCCACAGTGGCCGGTCACTTGGTCTCATGCTGGGCCAGCTGCACCCCTGAGCACCCCCAGGGCACTTTGGGGTGTGCGGACCAACTGCTTAGCGTGTGCTGCAGAGCAGGGTGGTGTGTGCACACGTGTGTGTGTGTGTGTCTTGCCAGGTGCTCGATTGACTGATTGTGTGAAGATGACGGCCGACGGTCTCGGATCTCTCTCTTCCTTCAGTGTTAAGTGCCATTATGAAGGAACACAGCTGCTAAGTGGCCAGCCAAACTAACTGGTGCAGCACGTGTGTAGGTGTGGTTATGGCACCCCTAACAGGCAGCCCACTGAACCTCAAGGGACCAAATGAAACGTGCCCAGAGTCCATCTCCCTCCATTAGCCATCTCTGGTGCGGGGGCTCAGGAATGCATAACCCCTGATGGCGCAAATACCCCTCCCCCCCAGCCGTTAGTCGCTTTTAGTTGGGGGGTGGACAGGGTCCACAAAAGGAAGGAATCTGCATTAGAATTAGTTTTTACCCCCCCCCGCTGACCCTAGGCTAGGGGAGGGAACAGAACGTCACAGGGATTTAGCAAGCTTTAGTCAGTCACCAGGATCAGCCAATCAGGATGCTAATAGCAGTAGCCCCATGTGACCCTGCAACTGGCGAGAATGGGCAGCGCTTTGTGCCCCCACTCGGATTGGCAACAAAAATGCCTTTCAGCCGTCGGTGGTTCTTAAGGAATCTTGACACAAAAGGAAACATCAGACACTAAATGGAAAGAAAAAAGACATCTAAAAAGCAACAAAGAGAGTACTTTCTGGGGCTGTCACGACGAATTGTTACGAAATGTGGAGATGACAGCTGGGGGCAACGGGTCTTCATTCAGAAGGAAATTCCACTGAGTGGGAGAGAAAAATGCGGTGTTTCGATTTGGCGTAGCAGTGCCACACAAATATTGGGAAAGTATAGTTACACTCTGGAGATGAGGCCAACCAATCACCATTCAGTGACCCACTGCACTAGGAAAAAAAGATTTAGCAAGACCATTACCTTGTCAGTCACCAACTAATCAATAAGGGTACTGAAATCCCTTAAAAAGACCGGTTACAAACAAACCCGGAAACAGAAACGCGAGGAGACGGCAGCCCTAACAGGTTCACAGCAGGTTTTAACCTAAACTCAATGTATTCATTCTAAACAGCCACCTGGTCACCTGATCCAACTAGCTCAGTGTTTCTCAAACCCCCAGACAGTCCGTTTTCTCTCTCTCTCATTTCCATGGGAGCTAAGAGGGAGCAAAAATGTGGACCATCTGAGGGTTCCCGAGAAACTGGTTTGAGAAACACTGAGCTAGTGAACCACCCATCATGCCCTCAGTAGAGAGGGAGTGTGTTGAAAGCAGCAAAAGGACCCCTGAATGGAACGGCTGGGGACCCCGAGGAGAAGTCCCTGAAGCACTGACAAAGATTTTAGCCTAATTCAGCAAGGCCCAATGTATGTTTTAGCCTCCTGCTATGCTAACATCCTCCATAAGTACCATGCTGTATGTTTTTAGCATGCTGCTATGCTAACATCCTCCATAAGTACCATGCTGTATGTTTTTAGCATGCTACTATGCTAACATCCTCCATAAGTACCATGCTGTATGTTTTTAGCATGCTACTATGCTAACATCCTCCATAAGTACCATGCTGTATGTTATATCCTGCATAAGTTCCACACTTACGTTTTAGTATGAATGAATGAATGTAGTGTGGCATTATTTAGCTACACTGCTGCCATGAAGTTTAGGAGGGGCAGCTGGGAGGAGCCCAAGAACATCTACAGGATGGATGTGAAGCTGGTCCTTCACAGGAGCACCTGGTTGGCTGTTTGTGTGGGCCTTTGCTCTGATGCCCTTCCTTCATTAGTTCTGTCAACTGGTCGATTTTGGATCACAGATTCTCACTTTACAATGACTCCTATTTATGGGGATAATATTTCAACGTGGTACATGAGTATAAACACCACAGACCATTAACTACTAATGGGACCAGTTAAAATAAGGAAGAGGCATGTACCGTAAGGTCACCAGGGGTGGAGGCTGCCCCACTCCCCTACCCTGAGTCACATACCGGGATGTGCTCTTACAGGAAAGCTTTGGAAGGTTTGTCTGCCAGCACCTCTACTGTATAAAAGTCAAATAAAAACAGATTATTATTCTATCCATCGTACGTTCAACTGATTATCCAGTACAGGGTCATGGTGGGGGGGATGCTGGAACTGATCCCAGATAGCGTAGGGTACGAGACAGCAGAACAATCTGGAGAACTCACACACATACACACACACAAACAGATACAGACATACACACACATACAGATACAGACACAGACAGACAGACAGACAGACAGACAAACACACACACACACACACACACACACACACACACACAGACACATAGAAGGGCCACCAATTCACAATCTGGACTGAAAGGACACTTGAGTACAACAGAAGAGGATTGTTGTTGTTTAGCTGTATTACTTTAACTTCTAGTAACATAATTTAAAGAATTATATATATTCCAGCAGTGGAATTCCTACTGCCCCAGCCTGGGGCATCTAACTGCCATCAACACTGGTGCACAGAGATCTCAGTCACAGAAGGACTGATTACTGAGAGACAACTCAGCCATGACCCTGATGGGGTAAACGCCCTTCATTTATACAGAGCCTGGACTGTTTGTGCTGCTGTTATCCATCCTGGGCTGCGTTTCCCAAACGCATAGTAGCTACTGAATTCTGCAACTGAATGGGTCCAACTATGTAAGTTGCTACCAGGAGCTTTTGGGAAACGTACCCCTGTGTGTTTATATAGGAACTGCTATAGGTACAGCTACATTTTTCATTTATGTAGCAGATGCTTTTATCCAATGCAACATACATCTTTGAGAGAGCAGGGTCATACAGTCCCTGGAAGGGCAGGGGTTAAAGGCCTTGCTCAGGGGCCCAACAACGGTGAAATCGTGCTGACCATCTGACCGGGGACATAGCCCCCAAACCCACTGAAGCGCACAGCGCACCCACGTCGCCCCATTTAATTGCCAGAAGTGGATTTAATCAAAGAGCAAACAGAAAACCAAAATGCAAAATGTCATTTAAGGAAGCGTCCAAGTTTGGGAGCAGATGGTTCAGCCTAATTTTAGGGAGCCGTCTCAGCTGTGATCCAGGAACAACGCTAATAAATTAAAGAGGAGACGTGCCTGGGGAGAGCTCCAAACTTCAAGCTCCCGTCAAGCTCAGGGTGGAAATGTCAGCGATAACACAGGGATGTTCTCTTCTTAAATGTGTGTGGTAAGTAACCAAACTAAATACAAGACCTTTGGCATTTTTAGTTTTTTGATTGCAGTCACAGATTTTTATCAAATTGAATTTCCCCTTGTGGGGACCGAAAAAATGGTGCCCAGAGCTGCTGCCACCTGCCATCATGCCACTCGCCATCATGCCACCTGCCATCATGCCACTCGCCATCATGCCACCTGCCATCATGCCACCTGCCATCATGCCACTCGCCATCCTGCCACCTGCCATCATGCCACTCGACATCATGCCACTCGACATCATGCCACCTCACATAAGGCACAAAGAGGCTCCCAACTATCAGCCAAAGTATTAATCAGCTCCTGTTCCACTCACTTGCCGTTTTCCATTTACAAATTCTTGGTGTTTTTATCAGTTAACCGCGTTTCAGATTTTAAAACTTTAATGATGTTTTTTATCGAGTTCCTACTCACTATCAGTCCCAAAGAGAAAGCCTTCCGATTACGAGCAAAGGAAAAGTGCGGCCATTACAGCCGCACATTAAAATGAAAATGACACCCACCCACCCCCCCCCGCCAACCACTACCACCGTCTTCACATCATATCAAAAATCAAAACACGCATGGAAAGGCAATATGAGCCCCTCATCTATGATGAGGATAAACTAAAACCGGCTCACTTCTCCCATGGCCCTGATTCTGCAGGAACGCGGCTTCACACTGCGGGGTAGGAATGTTAACAGGACTGTAACCATTCGGACGGTGACTGGATCGCAGCCCTGACGCTCATAGGGTCACCCCAGCAAGACAGCCCCCCGTCACTGGTGTTACGGACATCGGACCACAACTGTGACCGACACAGCGACTGCAGTACAAGGGGTGATCAGGGGTGATCAGGGGTGACCAGCTTTCGGGGGGGCCACCATTCTTCTTACCCATCACAAAATTTCAAGAATGTCCCCATGGGATCAATAAAGTTTATCTAATCTAAGTCTAATCTGAAACCTGTCATAAAACCTAACCTGAAGTCTCACACAGACTTCCTGGATTAAAAGGCTTAATGAACTGGGGTGCAGGGGGTGTCTTGTTAATTTAGGAACAGCGGGATAGTCATTCTCAGCAGCGCATCTCAGTTGCTTAATTGCAGCATCTGGGTGTCATTTGAATTTAACGAGTTTGAATGTGAGGTTTGAAGGAGGCCCTCCTATCAGCAACACGGGATGAAGGATATTAAGAGGTTATTCCCCCACCCCCATGCACCCGTCTGCTGACCTGCCCACCTAATGCACGTCTTGCACATGATGCTCTCTCTCTCTCTGGGTCGTAAATCCAATATAATTGGCTCTCCGCCTTAGACCCCCCAGCAAGTCTACTCCTATCTCAGGATTCCTCGACACCCCCACTTCCCAGGGTGTAGGGGGGAGTGCATTTCTACAGCTCCACCCCAGTCCCATGGGAAAAGCTTTAATAGCATGTCGTAGAAAATAGCGACTTCATGCCCGGGGCTGGGGTGGGGCTGGACAGTCTGTATCCTTCACTGCGGTTCTGATTCTGGTGTGCAGTGGTGTACCATCCCACGACGCAGGCTGCATGAAGACCTGTCCTATCCCCTAATTCGAGGCCTGGCTCCCGTGATGCTCCTGCGATTCCTGTGCGGTCCCCGTGTGTCGGACAGGCCCGAATCAGTAGCCCAGCCCTCACCCGGGTGATCTCCTCCACATGCCGCTGGTTTCCCCACACTTTGGCGGCACTGTTTGTGATATATTATGGTTTGAGTCCTTGCCACCCCCTCCTGACCTTGGTTGTGAGCTGCAACCCCTTGCCCCCCCCTAAATTCACTTCCTGCTCCCAGCTGCCTCTTCACATTAGGCTACACTGCTTTATGTTACATTCAGTTACATCAGGGGGGCTTTCAGACTCTCTTAGCCAGAAGGACTAAGAGCAGCAGCCCCCCCCCAGGGCTATGGCAAATACACCATCTAGTCTGAAGCCTGTCCTCGTAGGGATAAAAAGCCGGGCCAGGAATTGAACCCCCAAACCAGTAGGAGTTTGGCCTGTGCTTTTTCAGACCGTCCCGCCGATCCCCACCCCCTCACCAGCTGATGAGGCCAGCGGTGATGGCCGCCCAGGTGATGCAGCAGGAGCTTGGCTTTTTGCGATCCTCATCCTCCTCCTTGTGACAGCAGCACAGGAAGCTCAGGTAGACAGCCAGGAGGAGTAGGTTCAGGCCCAGGGCAGCGGCAGCCACGCATCCCAAGAAGATCAGGGACTAGGCACAGAGACAAGAGAATCAGCCATTAGAGAGACAGAGACGAAGGACTGAGACAAAGGAGATAGCCTTTGGAGAGACGGAGCTGAGGGACAGAGATGAGAGAGACAACTGTTAGAGGGATGGAGACGAGAGAGACAGCCACTGGAGAAACAGAGATGAGGGACTGAGACAAAGGAGACAGCCATTGGAGAGACGGAGATGAGGGATGGAGACAAAGGAGACAGCCATTAGAGAGACGGAGTTGAGGGACGGAGATGAGAGAGACAGCCACTGGAGAGACAGAGATGAGGGACTGAGACAAAGGAGACAGCCATTGGAGAGACAGACATGAGGGACGGAGACGAGAGAGGCAGCCATTGGAGAGACAGAGATGAGGGATGGAGACGAGAGAGACAGCCATTGGAGAGATGGAGCTGAGGGACGGAGACAATGGAGACAGCCATTGGAGAGACAGAGATGAGGGACGGAGACAAAAGAGACAGCCATTGGAGAGACAGAGACAAAGGAGACAGCCATTGGAGAGACGGAGCTGAGGGACGGAGACAAAGGAGACAGCCATTGGAGAGACGGAGCTGAGGGACGGAGACAAAGGAGACAGCCCTTAGGAGCTGTGCTCAGGGATAGGGACATGGCGCTGTGCACATAGTACTGGTAAAACGACATGGAAACTTGGCAAAGACTATGAGAGCACAGCACCGTTATGTAATCATAAACTCATCATGCTCCAAATTATTACCATAATTATCCCACCAATCCATCTTCCATAAGCGCTACCCTGGTGCAGAAGTAGCATATTCATGTAAATAATGTTTTACTGATGTTTTTATTGCGCCGCTAAGATTCCCTCAGATGGCCTGTGAACGGCACCACCACAGCGCACCAGGCGTAACGAAGAGAAACCACAACGTTTTGGCGGAAAGCTGATCACCAGGTAAACACGTGATATGATGCAGCAACCTCGAATCAAGATGGACTTTTTCAAAATACCCCTCAGTACCAGATGAACAGGCGATGCTCTGCTGCCCACGTTGGCATCAGAACCTGGGCACCTGCTTTGGTTCTGGGACACAAGAATCCAGAAATGGGTGAATTGAAGGGGATGGGACTGCTGTGTGCTGTCAATCATGGATAAACCCAATTCTCATTGGTCTTCTCGGTGATTGGTTTGGCAGAGTACCCACTCCCATTGCTGTACACGGTAAATCCTGCCCACAAAGGGAGACTGAGCCTCATTTCTGACGTCACTACACCGCAAACAATGAGGGGAAGTCAGTCCATAGTCCATAGGGACACAGCACTCCGGTTATTCCTGCAATCGGGGCTGAGAAGAAGCAGTGATTCAATCAGATACACACGTCTGCCACGTTCCTGTAGAGATCCAGAAGAGAGGGCAGGAGAGAGACCCACCCCAGCCCGGTCCACCTAATACATACATGACAGCAGCAAACATACGCGCAGACAGCAGGGGGAGTTCTAGCGCTAACGCATCTGTGCAGACATGTATACCGGGTTGTCTTTTTAAACACCATCCCTGACTTTAATTTAATTCTTAAAGCATGTTAATTGCTATAACTACGAATGTCCTGGCAGCCCTAACACTACTTCCCCAATAAAAGCGCTTTTTTATAAGGGAGGGAGAGAGAAACGCTGTAGGAGGCTGAGTTGGCTGGTGGCAGTTTGATGGAAAGAGACTGGAGTGAAAGATGACCTGCAGATGGCGATATCTGCGGCCCTACCTTCTACATCAGTTGGAAAGTTCGATTACCCTTCAGAACAACAGGAGGATATCAAAGAATGACAAGAAAAAAATCAGCTGACATGGAATGAGAAAGTTGGGGTGGGTCCGAGAGCACCCCCTAATGGCAGGGGTTACTCAGCGTGCCTCTCCGCCAATGGCCGAACTCCTGGCTCGTTTCCTGCCCGTACCTCCCTGACCCTCCCAGCTTCAGTGGGACAGTGTACTGGCAGCGGTGTGTGTGTGTGTGTGGGGGGGGGGGGCGCAGGTTAAACATCCCTCCTCTCAACATGGAACAGGACCAGCCGTGGTTAGGCCGGTCCCAGTCCCAAGTGCTAGGAAACAGGGCAGGTATGGAGGAGGCTGAGTCAAACCGTGCTGATGAACTCGTGTCCCCTTTAACACAGGAGAACAAACCGACTGGCTGGGTAAACTGGCTGTAACAAGGACGGACAAAGTGGGTAAAGAGACCAGCGAGAGTGGAGGCAGTGGAGAGACACAGGGACACCGGGCCCCTTCATCATGGGGAGGCTCTCTCGCCCCACCCTCACTCCTAATCCCCACCCCCTCGTCCTCTGTCTGACTGGTGAGGGATGGGTGTGTCCCAGAGTGCACCGTCTGTTAAAGGGGAAGGGTCTTCATTCTGGGCACTCATTCAGATGCTCATATCGAGGGGAAGCTGTTTCCATGAGGGAGGAGGGAAGGCACGCCTCCACCCACTCATCACATTCTTTTGTATGGAGAGATGCTCCTAGCATCGCCATGGCAACACACGACTGTCACACACCTTATAGGAAAGTTGCTTGGGGGGGTGGTAACACAATCTGTTCGAATTAGATACCATGTTCCGAGTAGCAGAGACCCTCGTAGGCCCTGGGGGAGGGGGAGGGGTGATAGGGAAAAAGTAAGAGAGAGTGAAGAAAGAGAGGGAAACAGGAAAGGGCCTGGAAGGTGGAGTCTGGAGAAGGACATGCGTTCAGTCAGCTCGGGACCCCCAACAAAAAGAACCCCCCACCCCCCTTGCTACCCTTGACCAGGATAAGCAGTTAGGGGATGGATGGATGGGTGGATGGATGGATGAATACCCTAGGCCTCCGCTCCGCAGGCCAGGCAAAGCAAGGCCTGGTCTCGGACACAGTGCCACACGTGAGACAGCTGCAGCTCCGTCCGTCCCGCTGGCATATTTTCCCCCCTGAGGTTTTCACATGATGTCACACAATGTGGGGCGACTGAGTTTCATTTGTGGAGGTACTTCCCCATGCCTCTGGAATCTACAGAAAAGCAGATCTTTGTTTCCGTCTCGCCAATCCTCTTTTGGGCCGTCGTTAGGGTGTGGTCACAGAGTCCCTGTTGGGCTGGGATGGCCCTCTCCTCCGTATCCTCCACGAGGAAAAGGCTCTCCACTGATACCTCCTCTCACAGCGACCTTCCTGCCATTTTCCATTTGGTTCCAACTACAGCGTTTTCAGACGGCTGGATTTTCTGATTGGCCACGTGTCACACAGGCCAGATGCACCAATGGGCCGCCACTTCAGGGAAATCCCACCAATGGCGTGAAGACGTCTACACTGATAAAAGTGGGCGTGTCCCGAGATTTATTTGCTCGGTTGTGATTGGCAGAAACATGGACATAGGACAACACCTAAGATAAAGCTGAAAATGTCTGGAAGCAGAGGTGCTGGTCGTCGGGGACAAAGAATTCATCATCGTCTTGGGTATTAAATGTCCCACCCGGGGGGGTCGGGGGGTGTATTTGGTGAGCAGGGCTGGATCCCGGAGCCACAGACAATAAAATAGGAACATGGGAAGGCAGCCGCCTGGAAATTAAATTCCAAAGACATGAGTGGGGGGTGGTTGTGGAGGTTAGGTCCCGGGGAGGGGGAGGGGCTTAACAGACACTGACAGAGAGAGTGGAAAACTGAGTCCTCAAATATCTACACGTGATATGCCAGTGTACTTATCTTACACCTGAGGATTATCAGTAATGTATAATATAATATAAGGGATCGTGGTACAATTACCGTACAGTTAAAGGTGTGCAAGTGCATAGCTATGACTCAGATCATAGGAGGGCGTGATGTTTTACCTTTGAAGATGCAAATAACATGAATTACTTCAGTAAGACATAAAGGGGTGTGAACAAGTGAAATTCATTAAGAACTGCAGGGCCAGGCAAGGAGGCCACGCGTCGATCGACAGCAATACACTGGGCTAATGTCCCAGAAGGCACCAGGAGAGTCCTCGACTAGCCTCCACGCCCAGAGATCATGTGATTACCAGTATAACACCAACCACATGCTCAGGGTCAGAGGAGGGGCACTGAGGTAACATTGTTTTTTAGCCCTGCTCTGTGGGAGCGCCATTGTTTAGTTTCTTATTAATTAAGCCTTATTGAATGTATCACATTAGCTTCCCATTGGCCCAAACACAACAGCTGAAGACTTGTCTTAATTAGCCAATCACATTATACCGTTGTCAGAGGAAACGCTAAGGATGTAAAATGACTAGATGACTTTAAATATCTTTTCCCCCATTAAAATAACTAAAATGTCGCTCATTAAATCAACCAATTATTCATTCATGGTCCTTCAACAATCAACTGAAGAAGTACTTGCAGGCAATTCAGTTTAAAAATGTCACAAACAATCTAATGAGAAGGCCTTCGCTAGCAAGAAAGCTTGACGTTTTTAAAATACGTGCAGCTCAACTGACGTAATATGATTTTGGCTGTGCTGTGTGCGTTACATTCCCAGTCATGCTCAGGGGCTCATACATGGGCGGGGCCACGGGGCCACTGCCCCCAGCTGAAAGTTGATTGGTCCCTGCACTGCTCCCTCCTCTCTCTCTGATTCAAAACACATCATTGGCTAAAGATAAGGTTGGCCCCTCTTATGCCTACCACCTTAAAAAAAAACAAACTAAAATCGGCTCTTGTTACTCTTCTTTGGCAACCAGCTCAACTGAGCTGAAAACCACAACTGGGGCTCTGAGGACCACAATGAGACAATGGGTGGGCTAACAGCAGTGGCCTGGGTCAGGCTCCACCCTGGCAAACCACTGCTGCTAAACCCAGGAGAAGCACCTTCTCAGTTACTGCAGTCAGCCCAAAGCACAAAGCTCGGACCTGGTGTGAGCAAAACATTAAAAACGGCTAATTATCAAGAAACAGAAGAATTCCTTTAATCAAATTAATCTGATGCCATCCATCCATCCATCCTTCCATCTTCTAACCACTTATCCTGGTCATGGTGGGGCAGCAGTGTGATCCCAGCATGAAAACTGAGTTCAGCTGGAAAAGCTGATGAAGTGAATCATTTCTTACAGATGTACTAAGCAGATCTCTACAGGTTATTATGCCCAGAGATCTGGTATGAAAGATATGACTTCATAAACACCCATGTACAGCCAACTTCCACACACACAGATACACACAGACACACACAGCCTAAACATAAGATGAATTTATAAGCAAACTGCCCCAGATTGAGGCCCCTCTGCCTTCCTCACTCTCAACATAAATGCATCACATTTATGTAAATGCTGACCTACATTTTTTCATCTGTTCATTTCAATCTGCTACTTGTTCAGAAACTCCATCAAGCCATTATAAAGAGTTCTGAGTTAAAGAGCCCTGGCAGCATGTCTCTGGCCAGTCCCCCACCCCATTAATCCGGATATGCTAACGGTAATGTGTAGCCCCGTCCCCGTAATCCGGATATGCTAACGGTAATGTGTAGCCCCATCCCCGTAATCCGGATATGCTAACGGTAATGTGTAGCCCCGTCCCCGTAATCTGGATATGCTAACGGTAATGTGTAGCCCCATCCCCGTAATCCGGATTTGCAAATGGTAGTGTGTAACCCCGCCCCCGTAATCCAGATTTGCAAATAGTAGTGTGTAACCCCACCCCCGTAATCCATATTCACTAATGGTAGTGTGTGGCCCTGCCCCAAAAGTCCAGATTTGCTACTGGTAGTGTGTAGCCCCGCCCCCGTAACCCAGATTTACTAATGGTAGTGTGCAGCCCCGCCCTCATAATCCAGATTGTGTATGTGTAGCCCCCTCCTCTGTAATCTGGATTTGCTAATGGTAATATGTAGCCCCGCCTGCATAATCTGGATTTGTCAACTGTAATGTGTAGTCCTGCCCCAGTGATCCAGATTTGCTAATGATAATGTGTAGCCCCTGCTGGGGCTGGCCAGGGCTGGAGACCATCACCAATCCACTCTGTGAGGAAGCCAAAAGACCTCTGCAGCACCACAATGGGTTTGCATACAAATAAACATTATAAAGTGATGCACCAAATTTCATAATAATCGCTTCTATGCCTGTGGGTATTATAGTGGAACTGGCCTTGTCCCTCTGACTTGGTATCGGTCTCCCTAGGTGAGTGGTACACAAACTGTCCCTTTCTAGAACCCGTGGTGTCACCCCTGAGGTCGCTATGGTGATGGCGTTAATCAGAGTCACGGGGTAGGATTCCCCCCATGGTTCACCCCATGGATTCCAGCACCACAGCTGCTAAGCCCACCCCCCACCCTTTCCCCGGAGTATTTACTGAAAAATCACCTTGGATACAGCTTGTAAGGGGTCAGGGAGTCTTTATTATCCCCTTGGCCCGATAAGGCTTCACAGATGGGACATCAGCACCTGCCTATACAGATTATGGAGGGCTGGGACTTTTGGGGCATGTGCATCACCTCTATACCTCCATGTGCATCACTTATATACCTCCAGACAGTCCATGTTTTAGCAAGAATGTGGATTGTCTGGCAGGGAGCTGGGGGGGAGCAAAAATGTGGACCATCTTTGGGTCCCCGAGGGCTGGGTTGGGAATCACTGACGTAGCGGGATCAGTGCGGACACTCTGCTTTATGGGCTGGGCTTTAAGGAATGTTGTACGCTGCCAGTTTATATCGAGAAACATCCAGACAGATTCCAGGCTATCTGCAAATATACACAAAAGGACAGTATGCAAGCAAGCACTGTATTTAACAGATTTAAGATTAATTACTTCTATATTTATGTAATTAAGACTGCAGCAGGAAACGTTTCTTATTATGAATTTTCTCTTACAATGCAGCCATGCGAAGTATACTGTTATACATGAGAAAAAATCAGCTTCATTTTCAGTTTTTTTCATGCTTTTGGGGGATTTTCTTAAGCTTTACTAGTCAATCGTGGGCAGCAGATATGGACAACGAGATGTTTACAGTCTCTGCATATGTTTGTCTCATAAACAACCATAAATGTCGTATGCCAGGTAGCCCGGTCCTGTGAAGGGAGAATTGGAACCTCTCCACACACTGGCCACCAGGGGCACTCTGCTCAGAAACAGCCCTGGCATAGGACATGGAAGAGAGACAAGCTGTAACTGAAAATGACCAGCTATGACAGAGTTAAACAGTGACACAAGAACAACAGCCAGCTGGTGTCACACAATGAGCTACAAGGCAGCTGATTAAAAACTGTCAGCATGCAGTTCACAGAAAGTGGCTCAGATACACTTCCAGCCATCATGAGCGATGTTCCCCACATGGACATGCCAGCTTCTATTTTGGATATAGCACTGACAAAGAGTGAGATGCCCTATAGGGTGCCCTTCTTAGACATTTGTCAAGTCACTTCTTCCGATAATCTCAGTCACACCACTGCTACAGGCGGGTCATGATAGGCATTTTACTTCCCAGCATGCCTTGCTTCGCTTACTATAAGGACAGAGGATGTTAGACTGAGGGGGGAGGGGTCAGGGGTAAAGCTGTAATGTGTATGTGATGCACTAAACAAGAGCTTCCCAGTCCCAGAAAAACAATGATTTTTTAAATGTTTTCTTTTTTTTTAAAGCAGAAGACAGGGAAGTTGTATGGGCAGGGCAGCGCTTCGTGTTTAACACTTTGTTTTACTCAAACCAGGACGATCAATAAGCTCTGCATGAGCAAGGGGGAAGGATAGAGCCAGACGTGGTAACACAAAGGAGCTATATCCGTTGGTTTCCTTTCTTCTAATACTTTTTTTAACTTCACCTCAGTAGCACAGTCCTGCTGTACTCCACTTGTTTACTTCTTGTGAGACAGGATACAGGCAGGCAGAATGGGACGCGATGGGACAGGAGGATGACAGGCTTTAACACTGCGACCTAACACGCCACCGTATCCGAAGATAGATGCGAAAGGGATTTCCGTCTGCTTCACGGGGGGAGGCTAAATTGAGGTGCTGAAATAGAAAGGGGGAGGGTGAGATGATGAAAATAGCATACCTCCAACCGGTGAGTAGCCAGAGAAGGAGCAGGATGAGGGAAAAAAAATTGAGAATAAAAAAAAATAAAAAAATCAAGGAGTATGCTGAAGGCAAGGAAGTCCCCCTCCTCACATCCTGTTGCTTTGGATACTGGAATGACCCTCTGGCCACTGCTGACAGCAGGGTAGACCTCAGCGTCTCCAGAGCTCAGCTAAAAAAACATTGTTCTATACTCTGCTCTTTATTGGCTTCTGTGGGGCTAATTAAATGCATTCTGGGAGATCCTTCGTTTCTGGTAACGACTCCCATTTCCCGTTATCAAACAATGGCAAGGCGATTAGGCTGTTTGCTTCGACCGCTTCCAGAAGCCAGTAGAAAGAGGTGACTTGCCAAAGGCATCGGGCCCCCTTTGGGTTGGCTTGCCAGTACCAGTTGGTTCAAAAGAGACGGAGACGTTGACAAATGGACCCTCCTGGGCTGAACTTCATTCGGGATCAGCCCGGGCTCTTCTAAAACGTACAACTCATTCAAAATGGTGACCTCTCTTTGCAAAGGAGCAAGAGAGAGAGGAGGTAAGGAAGGAAAGAGAGGCACAGAGGCCAGAACGGGCCTTTTGGGATGTGGAAGTTCTATTAACGCACCAAGGCAGATCGCCAGTCCGAGGGAATGCCTTTGGGGAGTGTTACTGATGCAGAGAGATGTGTGCTTGCCCAGGTCAGTGTCGCTGGGTATACAGAGGTGTACACGTGTGTGGGGGCCTCAGTTTATGATCAGCTATTCCTGATTCCTTCCTGAGGAATTCTGCCACTGGTCCATTTGCTCACCATCTGTTGAAAACAGTTGCATATGAAGGGAAATCTATTTGCGCTTGAATGTAGAGACCTGACAACTTCAGGGAGAGATTTTTTAATTCTTGGACAGGAAGACGGAAATAAGATGAGGTCCTGAGCTACATTCATTGGTTTTTGGTTACCATATCGAGGATCCAGGAGGACATGCATCATGTTAGGCAAGGTGTGGTGCACGTTTCTACCGCTGAGGTCCATGGGCCACTGGATTAGAATCGCTGGTACATTGGTATGAATCCCATGAAAACATACTAGCAGAACATGTCAACTGGCGAGACATTCACCAGATGGACGTGGCTCTCGTAGCATTGACGGTTCCTCCTGGGCTCCTTCCCAGGCTCATACAACACAGCTGTAGCCTGTCAACATGATTGTGAATAAGGTAAGACATTTCTACTGCTCATCCGAGCTAATTATAGGAGAAAGAAAACAGAAACAGCTCCCATATGGATGCCGGGGAAAGCAGAGGGTTGACCTATTTTCTGGCGCCTACTCGGCAGTCAACAAGCCGACCGAAACATGCCTCCTAGCCCACAGCCCCTGTCAAAGCACGATGACAGAGTGATGAGTTGATGTCTTTCCAGCCATATTATAAACATACAGTGTCATTCTGACATACACGGTACAGATTACAGGCTCACAAACCCGGCTCACCTTACAGTACCAGGGATGCCGTTAATGACATTCTGCACGGAAGCATATATCAGAAATGACAAGTCACTCAATGTTTTTGGATCTGCAGGATATTGGTCATAGATGTAGGAACATTTCCAGGTGTTTTATCCCACTGAAAGACAATGGAGGAGCATCACTGGTCTCCACAGTCCGTAGCAACAAACTAGACTCATTTGATCACTGCCCTACTGAACACACTTCACTGTCATCTCTGCTGAATTTTAACCTGAAATTGAAAGTGCCTCTGGCCTACAAAATACTAATTAATATTTCAAAGTAAAATGACGGGGAAAAAAAAAAACAGTAAAGACAAATTCATTTATTCGCTTCTTTGTATCTACCCCATGCACAGAATTAAGTACGAGTCAAATAAGCCCCACCCACGCGTGACTCTCTGCTTCCCATTGGTCCATTTAACCAGGCAGCTGACTCACAGTCTATCGTATTGTGGCTACAATGAAGTTCTGCCATGACACATTAAATCTGAAAATAGACATGTGATGGCAATCAGTGTGCTCTGGCAGGCAATTAAGTTCTCTATGACCCTCTGCTAGCTAAGCTCTTACAGCGTAGAAGGACAGATGCACTCATTACTCAGTTAATCTAATGCTGTCAAAAACTGTGAGAACCGGATCCAGACCCACAGCTACGAACATAAGACCCAACTCACTTCCTCACTCTCCAATAAGTAGATACTGATTTAAACACATTTATGAAAAGATAATTCTTACTAACTTAAAATTGTAACATATTTCATTTCAGGGTATAACATTTCACATTTAAAGTGCCCGTCAAAGACGGGATTGACACACGGAGCCACCGAACCTGATGACGCCGCATCCAGGAGGGGCCGCTGAGCGTCTCCAAATGACGCCCCCGGGCTGGCTGGGTGGGGGCTGCGCGACACGCCAGGCTTAAAGATTTCGCCATTAGCTTCCCAGCTGATCCCCACATTAAGCTCATTATGCATTGATGGTTCCCCCGCAGTTTTTGATTTCTACATACGCGAACAGCCCTAGAATGCGACTCTGCTTATGTTCCGCGTTCAAAGGCGATTAAATGCATCTGATTACTGATTTGTGAATGCCTGTTTCCCCCCGAAAAGTCAGGTGCCTTGCATATTCTGTGCTCTTTCACAAGCATTTCCACTCGCATCTATACATTTGTTAACTAATATTTTATGTTTATAGTGTAAGCGGGAAAAGACAGGGGTCGTTATCAAACGGGAAAATGAGAGATGCCTGTAAAATGCATATCTGCATCCAGTTATCTTTGGCTGACATTTGCGGGACTGACGCGTATTAAAAATACAGCAGCCCTAACACCATCCGAACGCTGTTTTTGAAATACATCGTATATTTTATGATTGATATGTAAAGTTAAGTTGCATCACCTGTACGACTCCGGCTGTCACCAGAATAAACTGTAATATGTAAATGCTTGGTTGGTTGACAGTTCATAATTTATTTATGACAGGGTCTCTTCGTATAATAAGGTTCTGCGTTAATGTTACTTTAGCGCTCAATAACTCGTTTGCTGATTTCGAGGTTCAAATGAAATGCACCGTATATGAAGTGTATACCTTAATACACAGCATATGCTATTTACCCAAACGTAATTGTTAATATATCACAAAATATTAATAATTGAATGCAGCTCAAAGGTAGTGCGGGATAATTATAAAGAAACGTGACTTTTAGCTAGATCAAAACTACTCCTGGCCCTTTCGGGCAGTACTTCAAAAATTTCTTCAGAAACTGCAGAAAAGTGGACTGTCATACTATCAGATTTAAAAGTCGCTCTGGAGAGTAACTCCGTGCGCAATTTCAATTTACAATTCATAGTGCAGTATAAACAAACTTATGTAAGCGAGCTACAGAAAATCGTTTAAAGAGGTTTGACACCTTCCCTTGAACATACACCCTGGAGAGGGGACTTGGAGAACCACGCGACAGGAGACACTTTCGGCAACCTTGATACTGGGCGATGGGGCAGGGAGGGGGCACGTCAAGGACGCACCGGATCCCCCGGAGCACGAAGGCGAACCATCGACGCATTAATCCGGAGCTGATCGAGATCTGGAGCATTTTGTCCAAGAAAAGTCCGTGTTGGACTCCGACTCATCGTAGAGCAATGCGGTTCTATCAAATACAGGGCAGAGCAGAAAATAATCACGTTTTCATGGCGAAAAGACAGATCTGCTGTTTTGCTCCTAAGTGGCACAGCGATAAGCGAATGAGAAGTGCGTCCGCCCTGGTATGCTCTCCCGTGAGCCCAGCGGAAACTCCTGTGGATAGCTGGTAGAAACATCCTCAAGGTAGAAACAACATTAGTGTACCTCCAACAGTACAAAAATGTTCCTCACAGTCCATTTCTGTACATTAAAAGGTACAATTACCTACAGCTATAGGGAACAATTGGCAGACCCTTAAGGGTACAACCCCAGTGACAAGCAAAGATACAAACTTGTATTCTTTATTTCTCATAGTGCATCCATGGAGTGTTTTAATTTTTATGTTGTTGTATATGCCTGTAAGAGAGCTACTGTGCCGTTTGCCTGGTTGGTAACCGATATATCTGATCTGTGGCAAATATTTAAAATCTTTGAGACAGAAAGTCGCGGCTCCTCCGAGGCGATCCGCCTCCCAAGCACTGACCTGCTGGTAGTCCTCCTCCTGTGGTCTGAAGGTGTTGTCCACCGGCTGGAACCTAAGGTTTATGTGGGGGAAATTGTGCAGCCAATAACTCCACCATGGTGCAATGTAGTCCACCCGTGTTGTAGACATTCCTGCTTCTGTAAGAGGAACCGCAGAGTTTCCGTTTTCTTGTCTGTCTTTTTTTAGGATAATCTGGAAGATTTTCAGCTGCCAGTCCGATTCGCGATAGTCAAACTAAACAATGCATATACCCTGGAAACTGGCTGCTTATACCTACAAGCGGCGACAAGAACCCATGTAGTGAAGCGGATCACTTATTTCCCGCAAAAACAACGTTAAAAAAACTCCAAATACGTTTGTGTGATTCACACAAATAGCATATAAAATGGGGACAGTATGTAAAACGAATTAACTGACAAAGCGGCTATTCCGCGGCGCATTGCCAAACAGAGCCATCCTTCCTTTCTCCAAGTCACTCGCCTAGTGAGATCTGCTGAACGCTAGGAAAAGAGCGCCTGCGGGAGCGCGCTCGAATCAGGGCCACTGGGAGCGCGCTTCGGGAAAATAGACCGGGAGCGCGCAGATGAAAAAGAAGACCGGTTTGCACAGAGCATGAGGATTAGTGGGTTGGTCTGGTGAAGAGGTCATTATCGGTGCTGACGTTAAGGGAATACGACGGCAGATCGCTTGGACTGTTAGGGTTTTAAAGAATAGATCAGGGTAGACGGGGATTATTATATATCCAGGTCATGTTAAATATCAAAGAATGCAGCTTGATAGTTAGCTATCTGATAGATGTGAAAACCCGCTCGGCACCTTCCCTCACATAGGTGATGATGAAATGGTGCGTGCTTTTATGCCAAGAGGAAAACGTAAATCAAATGCAAATGCAATGCTTTAATATTATTTGAACTTTATAATATTTTTGGAAAGAGGACAGAGGACGAATCTACGAACACAGAAATATACGGCTTTAATCAGGGAGTGATACCAGCCGGAGTAGTGTTGATATTGTGTTGCTTTGTTCCCTAAATGATCTCTGAGCAAATATAGTAAGCCTTTAATATATCATAATAAAATATTACTTCATTAATATATAAAATTAAACCATTTTCCAACGCGCACACCTACACGATCATAGCTTTATTTGGCTAATCTGCTTGCAATGACGAACACTGCATCATCCGTGCACTCCAGCGGTACATCACGATCTTATGTGCAATGTGAATATATATATACACACACACATACATACATACATACATACACACAATACACACACAGAAGGAGCTTATCTAAGTCTTATGAGCAGTGTTGAGGAGTAGCTAACTAAAATTAGCAACGCTATTAACTACTTTTTCAGTACTTTATCAGTAGCGCAGCTACTTTTAAAACGCTGCAGCTTTTCCAGTAACTACTTTTCGTTTTATAAATAGCAGTGTATCGTGGGAAAACGCTACATCGTTAAAAAAAATACCACAAGTCGTAGTCGACTTCGGATCTATGCGACTTGTCACTGATCGACTTCCGATCTTTCGATTCGAGACCGCGAATATGCTGCCGCGACTGCGCGTGTCAGCCAGCGCGAGCGTCGCCCCGCGTGAGTGTATGACAGTTTCTGCGCCACCTGCCGGAAACGCGAGCATCCCCACGAGACGCTCATTCATTCATCTCGTGCTCAGGCTACTGCTCGCGGCCCTCACGATACCGTATGCTGTGGCGTAGGTGAGCCGATACTTCTACATATGTCCCAGCATGCCGCGCTGCTGTACTGTAAATAAACCCTGTCTATGTCATGTATGCAATTAACGTGCCTGGTTCCGTGTGTGGCATGTTCTGGTGCTGGTGTATAGATTACCCACCGGGCGTGTGCTTTACCATCCTTAGCGTAGCTTCGCTCGCCGTGTTGTTTCCCCTCGCGTGCGGTCGTTTTATAGGACTAGATTAAAAGGTTACTTCGTGTCAATTCGTGCCTCCTCGTATTTATTCGCCGCCGTCGCGATTGTTCCGTCTGGCCGGGACGGTAATACTTTCGTATCTGTTTGTGTTCTGAAGCCTTAAATGGTGATAAAAAGTCTGTAATAATAATAAACTAAGAAAATGATGAGGTTAAGAACACCAAAGAATGATCTAATTTTATTAAACAGTTACTAAAATAAAGGGCCGACTCGCGTTCCTGTATTACTTTTCTCTCTTTGCAAAGACGGTATTTCCATCTACCAGGTGATTCTGACTGGGTTTTTTTGTTTGAATACTCTGGGGATGGATGCTAAAGGATTGATAAATACTTCAATATCAATATCTTAGACATTTTCATTAAAATGCACAGGAGCACTTTGGTCCTTGGACAGATTATCAAAATCTTTTTGTTGTTGTAACCCTTCTAATTTTCACACCGCACTTGTAACGTACTCTTGGTTTACACCAAGTACATATACTTTTTTGAAACCTTATTGTGATTTGACATTACGTTGTTAAAAAATACAGATTTTTAATTCAGTTTTTAACATCATGTTTCATATTTTTTATAGCTGTATCATACAGCACAAATATTAAGTATTACTATTAGTATTATATTAGTGTAGCTAACTACTATATTAAAACAGTAGCTTGGCTGTAGGTTTGCTAGTTTTATCAAAAGTAGCTTTTAGCTTGAAAAGCTAGCGTTTAAAAGTAGCCTCCCCAACACTGCTTATCATTAAACAGCTTTCCCTTTGTTATGGGAAAAAAATGATCAAGTTTCCAGGTTCAAGCTTTTAAAACCGTGGGTGTGAAATTAACGGGAACAGCTCGAGGCTGACACCTAGCGGACAGATGCAGCCAATACCTCAATAAGCTCCGAGTCGCACATGCGCGCTGTCCCCCCCGAAGCAGCGTGCGTCTTGGTCGGCCGGCTAATCCATCCGCGCCACATATAACACGGTCGCACAAAATGTATACATATGAGGACATATGAACCCTTGCCGTGATGTGTGTATCAGGATGTGTGATTGGAAGATTGACATACACCCTGTCCTCCACGGACGTACCAAAGCACACTGCGTCCTTAATTAGCTTGTAATTAGGAAATACCATACACACGGAACACGTGGATAAGAAGAGGTTTCTAAAGACTTACCAGCTCGTAACCCGATGTGTAAGGTATGGCACCCCATGGAAACGCACTCAGTAGATGCAGTCTGTTAGCCTTGCTGTTATGCAGGGCGTCTTAGCTTAGTGGCAGACTTCATTAAGGGTTTTCTGTTATATAATTGAAAGGGCTAATGCTCCATTTAAGAAATTTGGGGGAAGTAAAGCACCAGCAGAACCTTGGATGGCAGCGCAAACCTCCTTCAATTCTTTTTCTTACTGAAAATTAAGAAAATGTTATCTAGGGCCCTGGTTGGGAAAAAAAGCTTAACCGCCAAGAGAAATACCTTTGCCATCTGTGACAGACACAGGTTACAAACGCTAAAACGTTCGATTTCTGGCTGACTGAACCGTCAATACCATGACAAAGTGCACCACATTAAAGTGACCTACTGCACTCCTTTAACGCGACGCACGAAACCCCCGCATCTGATGGCTGTATAAAGCTGCTTAATTACTCCAAATTTCAGTTGGTATCATAAGACAGGAACTCGGTGTTTAAAGCCGATGCGATGCCCTTCATAAGGGAAGATACAGTCCGCATATTAAAAAATGTGCTTTTAATTTGCGTGGTAACTGAGGCTCATTTCAAACTGCGTTATAACAACAAAATATAACACAGTAAAACCTGCTCAGCTAGTATGGGGGCACATTTGCCAAGTTTAACATTCAGACCTGTGCAATAACAGGAATGAAATCCATTCCTGCCTTACGTCCACCATCTGAGAGCTTAAACTGAATGCCTTATGTGACTCTGCTCAATGTACGTGCCACCATTCCTGAAGACTGGCATTTAGATTGGTTCACAAGGTGAATATGGATTAGGCTGCAAATGATGCATCTTAAAATAGGCCTTTGCCCCTGACGGTGGGCAGTTCCCTGCCTGCCCACCCAGCCTGACTACACACCTGCTGTCCTCCCCTGCTTGCTGCTGGACCACACCACCCCTCCATCCCACCCAAGGAAGCAGCTTCCTCACCTGACTGTCCCAACATCAGCTGCACCTTCTGCACTTACACCAGGGCTACACACAGTTTCACTTTATAAAGGGGGACTTTGCTATTTTGCTCCTCCTCTGCCGGCCCCTGGAGGATGCCCCCCCCCCCCCCCCCACTCAGGTTCCTCCCCCGGTTTCTTCCCCCTCTAGGGCGTTTTTCCCTCCCCCTC
>JAAGVU020000092.1:2634295-2656574 GCA_011763525.2 Mormyrus iriodes | reverse complement strand
GGAAAAATACACCACAGTTTACCTGAGAAACTACAGTTTAATCTTAAGTCATATGACTTTATCTGCAATAGTATAAACACTAAACAAAATATAGTCTTGGTCAAAAAATTACTTTCTTACCTCAAAATCTGTTTTTTGTTAATAGAATCTGCATGTACCTGTTTCCAGCCTTGATATCCACCATATGGGTTTAGGGAGGAAGTGGTTAAACACTGAAATGATCATATGACTCTGATCCTATCCCTGATTGGTGGAATTGGTGGCGTTACAACTCTCCCCATGTTACAATCATACCCGGTCTCCCCTATCTGCTATCCAGCTCCACAGCCAACAAATTGCTTGGGGTTGGGAGGATACTTGGGTTGACTCGCAAACGTGTATCACTCCTTTTTGTTTGCAGTGGGGCGTAGAAGCGCGACGCGGTTATTATGGCCTGCATTAGGCCCACAATAACCGGCCGGCGGCTCATTCATATTAAGCAGCGCAGCACCACGATCGGTCTAATAGAAAGATTTGCTCGTTTTTTAGTTCACAGATACATACACCACTTGATTTTCTCTCCTAACTAATTTCTCTCCGCTGGGCCAGAATATATTTAGAGACGCCAATGCATTTTATTTTATCTTTGTGATGAAAATCCTGCGCTACCATTCCCCTGCTGCATTTATAAAATCGTTCTTTCAGACAGGTATTTAAAGCATACCGCAAGGACTACTTGAAAAACAGGACTTCAGCTACTGTGGTTTCCGCCGCCTTAGAGACACAGCTGGTCGGCACTCGAAGGTTTAAACCACCTTTGTAAAACGCCTTCCAGGAATGACACATCCCTGTTCTGCGATTTAATTATGCACGTAATTGGGAAAGTCATTTTTTTCGTGATCTTTACTTATTATTCACCTGATTATTATGTAACAAATAACCCGGCCTGTTACACTCGCTTTCTTTCCGCTGCTGCCCGAACAGATGCTTATTGTTACACTGAAAACGCTTCTTATTTATAGTAACAGCAGACGATAGGACAATGACTGCTCTTTCAGATTTAGGTTGCTGGGGCCCGTTATCATAAAATAGTTGGTGGGTAAAAATAACACGATTCCGGCAAATAAACACTGTTTGTATCATCGTGAAGGCACGTGGGAGCAGAATAGAGAGAGAATGAGGCGGCTTGTAAGGTCAGGTGTGTATGCGATAATAAACAGTATATATATGGTGAAACCCATTAACATTTATTTTAAATAGCAGAATTCTCCCGAAGATATGTAATTACGTAGTCGTTAGTATTTGCTGATTTTTGTCAAATTAAAGGCTACTTTGAGCGCCGTTTATAATTCAGGGAAAACAAGCCATCAGTTCTGAGTTGTCTCTTTCGATGAAGGTGTGACCTGATCCTCGTTTCCAGGTACAAAATGCAATATCTGCGCATGTGGATCGTTCACGTTTGCCGTCACTCGGCACCGCCGCGTTCCCCCCGTGTCCCGCTGTCACGGGCCGGCACTCGTTACTCTGCCAGCGCACTTTCCCACCCCGATGGCTCTCTGTCCCTGTCACTGTAACCTAAGATAACGAGGGAATCCTCTCGGATGATTTATGCTGATGCTCCTGAAGCTGTTTTCACAGCGAGTCACACTGGATGCGTTTTATTTTGCCACGTTAATCAAAGGGATCGTAAAATATGTGATGAATATGTGATGAATATGTGGAAATATTGACGTGAGTCCTAATAATCCAAGGCATAGGTGAATGCGCGTGGCCGTGCTGCCCTGATGCGCGTTCCGGATGGTCGGAGGCGTGTGCCCCGTTGGCTGTGATCGCGCTCCCCGTAAATCTTGCAAGAAGCGCCATGAACGCGCAGGTTTTTACTGATTTTCTGTTTTTGAAATAAACTGCCTTCTAAGAAGTACAGCAGAAAGCCCCCTACTACGCATGACCCTCTGTTACACTTTAACCTTCTTCATGTGGTACTGATACGGCAAAGCCGGAGTGCTCTGGAAAATAACGCCCTCAAAAAGGCCTTTTTGTTGCATTTTTTTTCTGTCCGGCACAAGGGAGGAGACGCTTCTGGGGGCTGAATCCTGGAGCCGGTTTGACATTTTTAGGCTGATCGCTATTTTTATATCTTGTGACAGGACCACACCACATCACCGCGGGTAAGGTTGGCATGGCGACAACGTCAGTCTAACACAAGCCAATCACAGCAAGTCCGGCTGAGCCCTCACAGCGGCATGATTCTTGAAATTATTATCAGTGTCATTATATTATTGACCAGGAGCTTGTCAAGCCCAGCAGATAACATTTCTCCTGGGTTTCTGAGGCCACATTTCACCCATCCTGAACCAGCCTCAGAACACTCTAGACCAAATCTGAACAAACCTCAAATATCCATAGGAACCAAATTTTGGTAGGTAACTCACCCCAGCATACCTGGAAGGATTTTAATGTTATAGTCTAGGAAATATTTAAATGTAACTCGCGAGGCACGACAGCTTCTGGATTTCATGTCCTCAAACCTAGAACCGGTTCACGGCCCCCCCTTCAGTCAGTCCGATCCGTATCCACACCTGTGAATATGAGCTTCCCCAGCCCGCTTCATTACACTCGTTTAGATCATTAGCTCTTTTAATAGGCACCTTGAGCCGTCTTTGGCAAAGGATTCTGGGAGAGCAGTCACACCGGCCAGGTTCTCATGTAGGAGTGAGATTCATATGAATTTTACATTACACATTGTTTTGTTAACTGATGCCTTTTTCCCCCCTCTGTATCATTGCTTGTTTTTGTTTTGATGTGAATTAATTATTCACGGGGTAAAATACACATTCATAATACATGCACCGTTATAAAACGGAACCATGTTAATAAAGGCAACAAAACAGATGGAATCGTGTTTGAGTTACGTGGGTTGAATTTCACAGAACTCGGGAAGCCTAAAAGACTGATTTTTCTTGTTTGATTAATCTCTCTGCCAGGCCTTTGGTGGCCTCTTTGTCATCAGAGCAGGCGATGCGCTCTGTCATGTGACCGACCAGCACACGGGATCGCGGCCAGAATTCCAGCTCCATCCAGCCGGATGCTACGGTGTCATGTCGTGCTCTTTTCCTGAGAGGGTCCCTGGGCAGTCAGCGAGACGGCATAAGATGAGAGACTTTATTGGTCCCGGGGGGACATTCTGCTGCATACCACGGCGAGGTATGGAAGGTGCAGACATACATACATACAGTGCAGAGAACTAAACAGAGTAAAAAAAATTAAAAAGTATTAAACATTCTGAAAAGGATATTAAGAAAATAAATATTTAAAAAATGAAATTTAAATTGCCATAAGGTATATGTGTAAACATACTGTACTGGACTTCTGCTCTCTTCTAGCGTGACATCGCTCCACCAAACACACCTCCGTCACCTCGGCTCTCCACCCTCATTCTGGGTTTCTCTGCCCTTCGAGGTACATGTTTCTACAGCTCCAGGCTCTTTTTCTGTGTGGTTTCCTAGGTCCCGCAAGCAGGAGGTCGGATGATAAAATGTTAATATCATGTGAGAGGAATTTGCAGAGGGACTGTTATGAATTATTCACAGGTGTGTCCGGCACACCGCTGTTTCAGGACGTCACAGGTGCATCCAGTCATAATCCTCCAAAATCTCTCGGTCATCGATCAAACGCAGGCATTATGCATTATGGGATTGGATCCCTAAGCTGACAGCATTGCTTGCTGGCTGTAGAAACAGCCAAAATCCAGCTGCTTTAGGATCATGCAAATCGCTTTGGAGGTCATTTTGCTAAGCAATAACATATGTGACAGTTTATCCAGTACAGGTGAGCCTGGAACCTAACCCAGGAAGAATGGGGCACAGGCCGCCCAGGACATGGCATGGACATGGCATGCACACCCCTACAGTGGGTAATATAGGGCCAGCTATCTGTCCCAGTGTTTTTTTCTTTACTGTGGGACTCAAACCAACAACCTTCCGGTTGTGAGTCTTATATACATTTCGGCTCAAAGGCATGTTTCACGTCAAGCGAGTGATTATTCACATACCAGCCTTATAATTGAGGTGTCCTGTCTTGCTGGACTTAACCAGGTTTGCAGAGCAATCCATAAAAATTTAACTCACCTAATCATTTTTTGTACATTACAATAACTCACAGCAGTGAAGGTTATTACTTTACGGCAGTAAGGTGAGGGAGAGTTAAGAGCTCCACACCCAGCCACAGAAATTGCTGAAAGAACAGAATATAAACACTATCATTTTAGAATTCAGATTCCCGGGTTCAGCGGTATAGGGGCTGAGTGTAGAATGCGATGGACCGAATGTTGTCAACAGGTGTAGTGGTTAGCATTCAACCCCTGGTGGCTGTAAATGTGCTCCCTGTCTCTCACCACCAGAAGTGGGTAGTTCAGGTCCAGAGAGTAAAAGTTCAGAACAAGAACTTTCAACCAACCAAATGAGTCACAGAGTCACAGAGTACTCAGCTGGGTGGTTGAAACAAAATCTTGGTCTGGACTTTCTGGACCTGGACTAACCACCTCTGCTCACCATCTACTCACCATCTACTCGCCGTTTACATCAACGCTTCAGCCCGAGAACCTTTGCTGCTCCCCCGTCCCATCCTGTCTGGCCCCCCGCCTTTGGCTGGGCTGTAGCCCTGGGGTGTCTAAGTCTCTCTGCCGGGGGGGGGGGGGGTGCGAGGGAGCCCCCCACAGCATTTGAGACACTTGCACCTCATGGCTGACTGGGCGGAGCATGTTTTGCGATTGCGGATGACGGCCTCACCGCTGATTGCTGTGGGACTCCGCCCACTATTGCCGCCCCTCTTCCTGATGGCCCTGCTCGTTTTCCCATCATCCTCCAGCCTCCTCACATCCCCCTGAATGTTCCTCCCTGTGCTTAATCTTGTTCTTCCTTTGGTTTGAAGTCTCTTCTTCAGTATGGGTCAGGACACTGGACTGGAAAAATGAAAAATACAGCAGCAGATATGTTTAGTTAATACAGCTTCCAACCACTAGGGGTGCTGTTTATATTGTCTGAAGTTGAAGATGTCAAAGTAATAGACCAAAGTGAAGAGTAATGGCACACTGGCAGCATCAGAGCACGGAGTTATGATTGGATTTGGGTTGGTGCATCCACCTGTTTGCTGTCGGAGCTCAGCCCATAAACTCCAGTGATGTCAGAGGACCCAGCACTGTGGCTCCAACAAGGATGGCTCCCTTGTTGACAGATGCGTTACCCCTGCTGAAGCTTGCCGCCGGCATCGCGTCTTAAGTGCCCTACAGATTATTTTGGAAAATTTAGTGGCACCCATGGCTCTACCTGGCATCCGTCGTTCCTCTGTGTCCGTTTCTAGTTACCTGTCTGGCTGTTCTGGCTGGCATGGGTGCAGGGGAGGGGCACCGGGGAGCACAGCGTGTGTTTGTAATCGCTTTGAAATTATGGGTAGGAAGTGAAGTGGGTGGGAGGGGGGGTTGAGGCAAACCTGTCCCCATGAGACTGTCCCTGCTGCAGACTGAAGCCGGTCAGGCTGCCTGCACCGTTTTTAAGGAGATTTACGTCTGTTTTAAGTACTACACCCCCCCCCCCCCCACACACACACATTAACATCGCCAGTCCTGCCCTGTTTAATGTTTACTTTTGCTTTTCTCTTGATGTGAGATATTTTATTTCTCAACTTGCAATGGCAGTTTCGCGGTCAGGGGACAGAGGTTTGCTGAGAAAGTATCATTTTTTAAGTTCTTAAGGTGATTAAAACCTATCGCTGGAATGGCTGTTGCAGCTAATTCCCCAGATAGCCATTGAAAGCCTGTTAAGGACTCCGAGGTCTCGGATTAAGCAAATGATGGGTATTAGATGAAGATATTAACACAGGATAACCCAGTTGATGCTGTAGCCCTGGAGTCTGTTTTCCTAACGAACACAGCACCCCCCACCCCCATTTCTTGTCCTTTCTTTGTTTCCAGACCCGTGCTGTGACTCAAACCATGCATTTATGTGGGGCCTCTGAAGTTTGGCCCCCCTACTGGTGCAAACAGTTACAGCAGTGCTAAATAAACACATTCTTTATTCAGGAGATGCTGCTAAGCAGCTGGCTATAACCCACTCATTAGCTATTTAAATAGTTTGTCAAACATCTGGGGGGCGGGGGGGCATGACGGACGGAGGGCCCCTGACTGAACTTTTGAGTGGGGGCCCCAGAAACAGCAACGTAACCATGCACACAAGGTGCCCACTTTACTTCGAGATTTACTGAGCTGCAGTTTGTCTGTTAGAAATGGTTTATTTAGCTGGATCAAAACTGACGTCTTGCCACGAGCTGAGTTTGAATATAAGGGCGCCGTTTAGAGCTGACAATACCTATAATTCCTCTGTGAGAGTTAAAATGATATGGAGGCTGGAAAGAAATCAATCCCCAAATCCAATCACACACCAAGCCTTTTATTTTAACGGCACCTGGCCGCTGTTGCTCTTTTATGCTATAATAGATCTTTCATGACTGTGGAGGGAAATCAAACACCGAAGACGGCCGTCGGCAAACGAGTGATTTAAGAAATGCAAAGGAAAGGCATGTAGATAATGTCGTTCAGCGCTGACTTCTCCGTTAATGATGATTATGAGAGCTGTGTGAATGCGGCTGTGCGTTAATGATAATTATGAGAGTGTCATGTGACCCAGGGAGCCGCCCCTTTAAGTTATGCCCCGCCCAGAGCTAACAGTGAAGGTGTGGAAGCAGCTGTAATTGGCATGTCCATTTCCTTGCTGCCCAGCTTCCTTCCCGACTGGGGTGTCCAGCTCCAGCTCGTGAATTAAAATTGCACTGCTGAATTGACCCCCCCCCTCTTTCTTACCATCTGGTTACTAGCTTGGGCCGATCTGGGCAGGGAAGAGCTTGCAGTGAAGCCAGTGGTGAAGATTGCTTGAAATATTTATTTGGTGAAAGCGAAGGAGGTCTGAGGACAGAGTCAGATATTTATCCAGCACCCCCTGGAGCAGTTTTTGCAAGGCCTTGCTCAAGTGCCTAGTGGTGGTATGATTATTATGCTGGAACACAGGACTCAAAGCGGTGACCCTCCTAGCCCGCAGAGCCACACACCGGCCCAGCGTGTCTCCATATGTATGTGTGCATTAAGTTTCTGCACGCGTGTTTGGTGTACAAAGTAAAACAGAGTTAGATAAACTCTCATGCTGTCGAGTCAGACTGTCAACAGAGAGTCCCTTGGCTGATGCCCTCTGCATTAATGATACCCGGTTTAGAGCGCACCGGGACCCGTGTGTGGGGCAGGGAAAGGTCAGCCCCCCCCCAGGACAGGCAGGGACTGAACCTCCATGTCGACATTAATTCTATTTGTCACCAAATGGTTTCAGATCAAATGCCCTCTGCAAACGGCTGGCCCCACCCTTCCTCTGCCCCCCCTGCACCCACTCATCTTGGGGGTGACTATTGAGAATCCGTCAATGCACATTGGGGAAAAGCAGGCCCACACCAACTATGGTCTGAACCTTTGATACAGGAGGGCGAATGCGGACCCAATACCCACCTGTAGATAATTCCTGTGCAGATGAGACCACACATGCAGCCCTTGTGATCCATGGACTCCGTGTGTGACCCAGTACTGGTGTTTCTTCTTTGTTAGATCCCCTTTCGAGCTTCTTCCTCTCCTCCAGGTCATTGGCCCCCCCCATAAAGACCCCCGGCAGTCCCCATCCCTAGTGGATGTAGCAGCAGATCTCACAGTCTGTCCTTCAGCAAACTGAGGCTGGCCGGCGCCTCCCCTCCCGCCCTTCCTCTTCGGTACCCAGCTCTCCTTCGTTATTATGCTGCTCTGGTCCATTACGCTTCTCGGCACGTCTCCTATTGTTTTCTCAGTCACTTGTCTGTGCTGTCCATTTGTATTATTACATTTGTTTGTGTCCCATCTGTAGCCATGCTTCTGCCAGCACTTTGCCCGACCTGGCTCTCGTCAGGAGTGTCACAAACATATATATGCTAATTAAGCCTCGACAGCAGAGCTGGATTTTTAAATAGTGTCTTGTTGGGGGCGGGGAGCATGGTGACCCTCCCCTTAGTGACTCTCACCTGCTCCTCATCTCCTTAGTTTGCACTCGTTTTCTGTGGTTTTCCATTCATTTCTTTTATCCCCCTGCTCTTTCTCCTTTTCAGCATCTCATGTTTGTTCTGAATCCCTCAGATGGGTAGCGAATGAAGGCATATCTCTATATCACATTACCCAGCGTGCCGTCACATGACCCAGGGTGCGGTCACCGTGCTGTCACATGACCCAGCGTGCCGTCACATGACCCAGGGTGCCGTCACATGACCCAGCGTGCCTTCAAAACCATCTGCCTAGTATTGCGTGGGTCAGTGTAGTGCCGCCATTGCAGTAACATAGTGAATGTTATTCACTTCACCTTTCAGTGGTTTTAATGTTATGGCGGATGGGTGTAGGCTCTGTCTGCTTTTGATAGATTGCTGCCCATATGGGGGCTACAGGCTCTTCAGGAGGCTGGGGGCTTCTTTCATGATCGGAGCAGGAAGGATGTCATATTTTAAACCAGCCACTATCATGCCAAATATGGACTTTGGAGGGGGGGGACATACATCGAGGGGGGAACCTATAAAAGGTGAACCGGTGAGCGAGAGGAAATATGAAATAAAAATCCACTTAAGACCAAATCTGCACCTTTAAGAGAACCAGCAGCAATCCACCTTAAAACTACAGCTAAATGGCGAGGAGCAGTGGAACCCCGGCCGTGAGCAGCAGCCGTCTCCAAACGCCTTCTGCCTGCGACTGAAAAAGCTTCCCTCCTCTCCTCCCAATCTGTCCTCCCATCTTCAGCCCTGCTGGCTATTTAGTTACTGTCAGAGTCCAGTCAGCTGAGACCCGGCCAGCTGGGTGTCATTAACTGCAATGCATTTGGTGGGGCAACTTCATTAACCTGGAAAGCGCAGCTGCGTGCTGATCCGGCTCCGGCTGCAGCTCTGGCTCTGGCTCTGGCTCCGGCTCCTGCACTGGCTCCAGCTCTGGCTTCAGCTCCGGCTCCGGTTCCAGCTAAGCTCCGGCTCAGCTCTGGCTCCGGCTCAGCTCCAGCTTCGGCTCCGGTTCCAGCTCAGCTCCGGCTGCAGCTCTGGTTCCGGCTCTGGCTCCGGCTCCTGCACTGGCTCTGGCTCTGGCTCTGGCTCCAGCTCCTGCACTGGCTCCAGCTCTGGCTTCAGCTCCGGCTCGGCCTCGTCTAAGAAAATCTATCAGTGTTTCTGTGACGGACCTTTGCAAGGAAAAAAATTATGAATGTGGAATGTTCTTAAGGATGTTTTTGTGTTTTTTTTAAGAAAGTTCTGCAAATGATATTTCTGTTTATGCTTATCTCCGTCCCTCAGAGCTTTGACGTTTCCCTGGAGGAGAGTACAAGGAGAATAGAGAAAGTAATGACTATGAGAAGATCCTGTCCCGGCCCTGGCCTGTCAGGGAAAATGTCTCCCCATCTCCCTCCGCTATATCTACCCTATAGTTTTAGTTTCCTAATCGGCAGGTCTGGCGCTTCCTCTCTCGCTGGGAGGGATTCAGATGCCTGTATAATGCAATGGCATTTAAACACAGGTCGATTCCTGTCCTTTACAGTTGTTCTGGAGGGGGTACATTTATTAAAGCATTGTGGGAAAGACTGACGGCAGGACAGCCACTGCTAGCGCTCTGGGGAAGGCAGAGATGATGTGCCACCCCCCCCAACCCAAAACAGCTCCAAAATGGCTTTTCTGAGCGAACCAGCTATTCTGCCCTGAGGTGATTCCCCCAGAGGAGGCCCCGCTTATTGCTTGTCGCCTTCCCAGGGTGCCTTGCGGCTAAGGGATGTGCCACAGCCGAGCCCTGGCTGTCGCTGCGTGGTAATGGGGAAGGTGGTGGGTGACCTCTGGCGCCCCCAAAAGGCTCTGCAAAGGTGTCTGTGCTGTATCTGAGCCGTTTCAGCTTGAGGGTCACTTTAAAACAAGAGAAAAAAAATCAATAAATCCATTAAGGCCAAAGAACTGTCCCGATGTGGAAATGTGGGTCGTTTGTGTGGACATAAGTTACCCTCGACTTGCCTGTTTGCAAAAGATGCCATGTGGTTCTGTGGGATGAAGCCACTGTTTCGCTCTCTGTCACACACGGTGGGGGGGGGGCATTAGGCGGGATGCCCTTTCAACACAGTCAGGGTTAATGATCACATGATCAGGCCTGCTTGCACCCTGCACCCAATTTATTATACTGCCCAAAATCCATGGAAACTTATTTGTGTGTGAAAAGCACAGCTGTGGGACCATAGTGGGGTGTTGGGTGTGAGATCCTGATGAACATGGCCGCAATGCTGCAGTCAGCCACAGCAAGACTGTGAGAGTGTAGAGTGTGTACCACCTGCCCGGTCATTTAAGCGCAAAGTAAATGTAGGAACCATTTAATAAAGGAACCGGCAACATCGAGTACCAGTTACGGTGAAAGAAGAACAGGAGTCACAACAACTCAAGACTGCAGTACAGTGCGAGGCAGGACATCGGGCGGTCACGCGCACCAGAGTTCATGGACCGCCATCACTGTGCGTCTTGTGAGAGCTGGGCCTGACGTCCGAACAGGACTCCTGTCCTGGTGAGCATTCACGCTACTGCATAGTTGTTGTTTGACCACTATTGTTTTTTACCACTGGCACAGTGAGCTGTGGACAGATCAACGTGCTGTTGTGACCAGTCATAAGTGTTTGTCCCCCCCACCCCCCGTGTCCTGCGATCTGAAATTAAGCTTCATTACGAGTACAGGGATACGGATTTTCACATATCCATCCTGCTGTGCTTTTAAAATACACACATATGGAGGTGTGGAACACTTTCAGGGGGTTAAGGGCCTTGCCCGTGGACCCAACAGGGATATGGGTAGTCTGCTGAGCGTTGGATTTAAACCAACAACCTTCCGGTCACAAGCACAGAGGCTGAAATCGTCAAGCTACACACTGCCACAGATCGATTCTGGTATTTTGCCAGTGTACCCTTTTGTGTTTTCCATCTCACTTCAGAAAAAACCCATAAAATGTGAACTCGACTGCAGCGCTCAAGACAAAGTCAGACCTGCTAGCTCTGATTCATTTGTGTGACAGAGTGATGCACTGAGTTCCGCATGTGGTGCTGTTAATGAAAAAGCATTCTGCGGTAATTACACATTGCATAGTGAAAAAGGTAAATAAAAATATAAGAGTTTGGGAAACGGCTTTTTTTATTAGTAGATTTTTTTTTGCTTACTCGTATTATTTGTTATCCGATTTTCATATCTAAGTTATGAATCCAAGGCTGAACCTTCAGTAAAATTCTCTTCAAATCCAAGGTCTCTGGGAAAAGAATTAATGCCTCCCCCCCGCGCTCCCCACATCTGCAGGTGTGTATCAATCCCATTTAAACCCTCCCCCCTTGATTCATACCTCCCCCCGTTTCTCCCCCAGGTTATAATGTTACCTCTGTGTACCTTTCTGAGTAATATCCACACAAATCATCTTTATAAACCCACATCCAAGTGCCAGGTGAGGGCGTTTGTCCGCCTATGCAGCTAATCAGAACCTGATTGGTTGTGTAGGGTTTGAGGGAGTGGCGCCATTGGCCGGTCAGCTGTCCATAATCAGTCCCCGCCCACCGAGACCTCCCATGTGACTCCCAGCCAGTGTTGCCCTCTAAAAATAGAGGTGCCGTTTAAATGACAACGGGGAGGGGGATCGCTGCCTAATTGTGGCATCTGTTTTCATTAATATTCAAGCCGAGGCTTTAATTAAAAGTTTAATTTTAGTTAAAAATGACCCCCCTGCCCCTCATGCTTTCCCAGAGAGATTTAAAAATATCTACAAAGTGTTGTTTCGAGATTGGGGGGGGGGGGGGTGGATTAAACGCGGCAGTAACTTTCTGTGAGCCTGCTAGCCTTAGCTGGTACTTTTGGGTTTCTGAGTTTTTCATTAACTGCCTCTGGATGGACTCCCGTCTTTGAAAAGGGGGGGTTTGCCATCTGGGTCTGGGAGGTCCACAGAACACCTACTCCCGGGGTGTCAAAAGGGGGTGATTTTAACATGAGTCTCTGATAATGTCTGCCGTACCGGTCATGGGGGGGTGATGGGGGATGGCAGTTGACTGTAAAAATACCGGGTCACGGTGATAGGTGGGGGGGGGTCAGTGCCAACGCAGAGGATGCTGGGAATTAGTTTGCGGTTGGATATCGGTGCTGGGCTTACAGACATCCAGAGCATTTCCCCTGATGCTGTAATAAATAGTTTATTGATCATTTGCAGTAGATTTTTACTCTGACAAACCTTCTGAAACCACTTGGTTTAAGTCGAGCAGAACCCTGCGGCTTTGTGCACCGCCTGCAAGTAGAAGGTCGCCCCCATGTGGAGGGTCTGAGGGTTACCCGACTTACAAGATCACATCCTATATCTCTCCCCCCTTTTCACTCTGTTCACTCCTGGGGGGCCCATATTAAGGTCTGGGGTATGGGGCTACCCAGAAATCCATGCGGCAGATCAACCAATCACATGCTGCTCAGTCCCCCTGGATGGGACTCAATAAGATGAGGAGGAGGGCAATCTATTTCAGTAACCTGAATGTTTATGTCTCCGTAGGACAGTTTGGTGAGAAGATCTGAACCCCTCCCCAAACACACCCCTCCCTGGGTTTTTGGGCAGTGATGTCACTGAGAGGGACTGGAAATACTGTGTCACTTAAATGAAGACCCACGAGAGGATGTCATGGGACAGCGGGGTGTGGGGGGACACCCAGTAATGGAGAATACAGGCCCCCCCCAGATATTAACCTGCTCATTAAATAAAGGAGACAGGGCCATGGATGAGGTAAGGAAACATATTGCAATTTTGGGGTGTGAGATCGGCTCTGATGCGACTGATTCACGTTCGCTGGGGAGGGTGACCATTTGGCGAAAGGCATTCTGGGGTCGTCGTGGTAACTGTCTGCTGCATGTTCAAAAATGGCCCTGCATCCATAGCCCTCTCAGTCTCCTGAAGCCTGTTTGGAACTAATCTATTTTTAATCTGCTTGTTTCCCCCTTCAATTCCATCAACACAAGCCCGCACTTCACCGCATCATACGTCAAGGAGACCTGGCCAATCAGCTGCGTCCTACTTCCATTACCATCCTATAAACCACCCTGTGAGGTCATCTCTGAGGGTTGATGCCCCTAACAGAGAGAGGGGGCAGGGGAAAGAGAGAGCAGGGCATTTCTGCCAAACCACGAGACCTTCAGCACTAATAAATCGTGTGGTAGCAAATCAAACAGACGACTGGTTTCCTGGAACATGTCACTGGTTCAGACAAACACCATTTATAAGAGCCGGTTTACGGGAGAACATCTCCTTCCCTTAGCTCCCCCACCCCCCCGGCTAACTCATGGCTGTTTAAAAAACATCACAGCATCTTTGTTTGTGTCTGTTTGTTTTTCAGCACGTGTAAGCGTGCCTGAGCGCACACACATCATTTGGCATTAACCTCGCTGCACTTCCATGGCAAACCGAAGCCGGCCACCTTCACACGGGGGCTCAGCACCGTGTTAGCGAGGCGCTAATTAGAGCCGGCGCCCTTCCCCCGCGAAGACGGCCTGCCGTGTTTACCTGGCGGGTTTGAAGGGATTTCAATTAAGGCTGAATGAGTGAGAGCGTGGGAGAATGGGATGGAAGTGGGGGCACCACATCTCCCCAGTGAGTAAACACACGTGTGCCCTCGTCCTGGCGCTCATTAGGAATTTATTTGTCTTTTATGATCTCGTTACAGCTGGGTTAAGAGGACGTGGGTGTTGCCATTAGTTACCATGCACGTGCCCAGGCGTGGGTGTCAACAAAGTTAGCATATTCGGGGCTCTGATCTTGCACCCCACACCCCCAGAATGAGATGAGACCCCATAGCTGTAAAGGAACATGGAAGAAAGTGGGCGGGGCACCAGGGCGCGAACCCTGACCTGCTGGAAGCGATGGCTCAGTCTTTGCCCATGACCTGCTGGAAGGACCCCCCCTAGTGTCAGATCATAGGACGAACAAGCGTCCCGGTGTAAATAGCCCCTACCTGGGAGTGGTCTGGGAACCTCAGTCAGGCATGTGAATTTTCATGTAATTGCCCCCCACAAGATGCCTGCAAACTCCCCATTTTACATGGTCAAATTATTACCATTATGTTGTTAATTAGCTGGCTATTTAATTCAAAGAAATATAGTTATATATGCTGGCAGCTCTTCAGGTTAAATACCCAAATCAAAGGATCCACAGTACTGCCCTGGAATTAATAGTACAACAGCCGTGCACTCTCGACAGCTGAAGCCGCAGCCGTTGGTCCTACGTGAAATTTCAAATGCATGTAAATCTAATGTAGCTCTGACTCTCTAACCCCCCCCCGGCAGCACCAGAGAATCACCACGGACCCGACGTAACGGCACCCCCTAATGTTGCCGCTGAAGTGAACCTGGTGGTTATTTTTTTTTGTACTGGATTATGGACACGCCTAGTGAGACTCTGGCATGTGCGACTGGGAGCAGGCGATGGCTTCGGCGCGCGCTCAGATAAGCAGGATAAGCGGCTTAGTGAGAACTGCGCCTCCGGGTCGCCAGATCGATACGCACGTCTCAAAAGCGGCCTGGATCATTTCATGTGGGGGTGTCACTGTGTCACACAGGATTTCCTGGGCCCTGGCCCCCAGCCACACAAACAAGCACCCCCTAGAGCTGACTGTGCTATGTAACGGGTCATGGGGTCGAATCCCTCAGGTGGGATGAGCTGGCTTCTCTCCCAGAATTCCACTGGGGTAGGGAATCACTCCACCCCCCCACTTGTCCTCTCGCTGCCCCAGAGACACCCCCCCCATCACACCCTCTGCTGCCCTCTCGTTTCCCAGACATTTTTGTGGCAGAACGTCAGCGGAATACAAAGGCCGCAGTCGGAGGAGTCCCTGGGAGAAAGTGGAGGCAGAGAAAGCATTCCCCAGATGGGGAGCGGCCCTTATTGCGATGCATCGCCTTGTTCACCATTACGGAATGGCCACGTCGGGCATAAACTCCGTATGAATTTTTAAAGCGACTGCCTTTGTGTTTTCAGCGTTCCCAGTGACCCCTCGTTATCTTTTGAGGTGAATACCGCAGCTTGCTGTGAAACAGGATCTGGTCAGACGCAGAGACTGGGAGGGGGCAGGGAGGGAGCCTGATGCAAGCTCTGAATAAATGTGGGCCTCATTAAACCGTCGGTCAAAGTGAAGGATAGCTCGACCTTGCTGGGGGAGGAGGGTTGCGAAGAGTGCCACCTGGTGGCTGTGTAGTGACTCACATTTGAATATTTACAGGAGGGGTGTGGGGGGTTGGCTGCTGGCGAGTGAGATGCTGTGGAGTGACTGGCCAGCCTGTCGCTATGTGGAGGAACGGCTCGCCTGCTGCTCTCTGGGTGCTTTTTGGCCTTGATCCCTCGTCGTATTTGGCCTGACGTCGTGCCACCTGTGGCCGTCGCGCTGTTGATCTGCACGCCTTTTTCAGCCCTTTGTTGGGAAACATCCGTGGGTGATGGGCCCAGTTCTGACATGTGAATAAATGAACCTGCATTAACTGGGAGTGATCTGTCTGGATAAAATCTTACAACTATTAAAATATGTGAATTATATAATAAATGAATAATGAAAGTCAGAAAGAGTGAGAGTGAGAGAGAGCGAGAGAGAAAGATGCAAATGTGAATATGAATTATTTCGATGTAAAAATGTTTCTTAGGTGAAAAGTGAGTTTTTATTTTCAAATTTTAAGTTCTTTTGGAAACAGTCATCTAGTTACATGGATGATGTGTGGTCTGTGCATATCTCTGAGTCTGCACGTGTGTGTGTGTGTGTGTCTGCATGTCTGTGAGACTGCATGTGTGTGCGTGCATATGTCTGCATCTATGAGTCTACATGTATGTGCCTGTGCATGTCTGTGAGCCTGTATGTGTGTGTGTGTGTCGCTGTGTGTATGTGTGTGTCTCTGTGTGTGTCGCTGTGTGTATGTGTGTGTCTGTGTGTGTGTGTGTATGTGTGTGTGTCTGTGCGTGTGTGTGTGTCGCTGTGTGTATGTGTGTGTCTGTGTGTGTGTGTGTGCTCCGTGTCCTTTGGAGGATAATGGCTGAGCCGGATTAACAGCTTTTCCACTTTCATACCAAAAACCTAAGACAGTATATTTCCCAGCTCCTGTTAATTTCAGTGGCGAATACAGAGTATATTAGCATATGCGTATATGAAAGCCCCACCCCTGTGCTTCTGCTCAGCGTCTCTGTAATTAATAGCGTCCATGCCCCCCACCTTGGTGCTTACGCAGCACTTTCACAGAGTAAACCGTCAAAAAATAGGAGCAAACTACACAATAGGAGGAACAGGGCTTCAGATCCCGGCACAGGTGGGATTTCTGTGTGCTGTCAGTCACCTTCTCTCCACTTTGCATTGGCTGGAATAGGAGTGAAGGGGAGGGGGCATGAGAAATACCACCCACTCCATCCATCACCCAATCACAGATCCTAGTCAAGGTCACAGGGAGCTCCAGGAGCCTATCACGGGAGGCAGAGCACAAGTGGATACTGATCCACATGGCCAGGGCAGTTTAGAGACACCAATTACCCAACAGCAGACTATATGAAAAAATACTGAGATGGTATGCAAACTCCACACACACAAACACTGTCAGCAAGACTCAAACCTACAACCTTGGAACCCTGAACCAGCATCTGCTACCTAATGAGGCATATTATTAGTAACATTACTTGGGCTAACAATGCAAAGGTCGTGGGTTTGACTCAAGGGGGGCAGGCATAAATTGTAAACTTCCCTCTACTGTACGTCGTTCTGTATAAAAGCGTCAGAGAGATGAGTAATAGCCTATTTCAATTAATACGAAGCAGGAAAATGACTGAGAGTCCTCGGAACCCAACTGATTCTCCCCGTGTATATACGGAAAAATAGAAATATCTAATTTCAAAATACAGCCAAAAAGACACGATATTTCTCACTGCGGACGCCGCAACTTGAACATTAAGCGGAGGAGATTGACCGAGAATCGGGCGCGGCGATGCGTCCCGAAGTTTATCTTCCTCTAAAACGGAGGGACGGAGCGGAACGGGGCGCGGGGGCGCGCCTGGAGATGCGCGCCGCCGCCGCGGCTACGCGCGCCGCAATCGCCACCCATGTATAATTCATAAATTCATGCGAACGCCGGAGGAGCATGTACCCGCAAGTCATTCCACAAAGAGAAAATTGTCGGCTGAACGAGGTACAAACGTGGAGGAAGCGCGTCGTTTTTAGAATATAACCTTATTAAATGCGAACCTGCGTGGTGTAAAATTAGAGGGGTCGGGAACGGAGGATGGGAGCGGGGGGTGAAATGAGCCTGAAAGCAGCGGGGGCTGGGCCGGGGGGAGCCGGCGCGCCGGGAATCGGGCTTCCGGAAAATGGGACCACTCACATCCCTTTCATTCCTGTTCCCGCAAACGGGGCAGGGCGTTTAAGTAAGACGCCCTCCGGGGGCCCTGGCTCTGGGAGAGCAGACGTCAAAAAACAGAATCAGTCTCCGCTATTTAATTCATTTTTTTTTTTCTGGTGGCCTTGGAAACAGCGGTATGAATAGTAGGGTAGCATTTTTGCTGGGTTCCATGGCGGAATGTAATGTGAAAATGTATTTGGATTTTTTTATGTTCTGGTAAGCTATACAAAAGAGATAAGAGGGGGAGAGGGGAAAATGGTTAGAGTAGGAGAGACGGAGGAAGGGAAACAAATTGATGTCCTCTGTCTGGCTCGCTCGCTCCGGCTACATTTCCCAGGAGACCCAGTGAAGGAAAAAATAAGCTGGATTGTTGTTCCAGAATTCCCATCTCACTGTCCCGTTTGTTTTCTGAAGGGCCAGTGGATGTCCCCCTGAGGAGCGGGCGGGTTCCTCGAAGAAGAGTGTGTGAAAGTCATAGTCGTTCTGTAGCTGTGCTGGAAGGTCATCTGATCGGGTCCCACCTTCGGTTTCTGTTGCCTGCTGCTTTCCGTTTATTAACTTTTTAAAAACTTTTTTGGCTTTGAATGCATGACATGCTGCTGAGCCAAAGACAGAGCTCTGACATCCTCGCCCCCCCTCATGGGTTAGCGCCCGGGCCTGGTCACTGCACCGTTCAGCCTGACTACCCACAGGCTCATCCGCGGGCACCGTTCCGGAATCGCCGCCGGCTTCGGTCCCATTCTTCAGATGTCCCAGGCTTTTGACGAAACAGATCGCCGTTTACTGACCCCTCAGAAGTGGAGACGCGTCTCGGGAGGCCTCATCCGACTTGAGCTGTCGATGGAGCGAAGTATGCATGGAGAAACAGCCACACTGTGAGAAATGTGAGCATCTGAGCGAGGCAGTGCGTTGCGTCTAACTCAAGGAGAACTATTCTGTATAGCTTTCATAAGAAGAAGAAGAGGCTTTAACTGGAAAACTGACCAGTAGGAAGACGCCACTGGTCCAGTCCTCCTTCCAGGGAAGCTTAAAGCTGAGTTATACTTCTGCGTAGAATCTACACCGCGTAGCCATGTACCTTATGCCGCAGGTAGCTGTGTACCTGCATACTTTACACCGCAGGTAGCCGCGTACCTGCATACCCTATGCCGTAGCCTGTCGCCTATAGTCACATTTCTGAGGAGGGGCCTGTCAGTTTATGCTGTAGGCTACGCGGCTCAGGCTACCTATGGCACAGATTCTATGGAGAAGTATAAATCAGCCATTAGCTGTTGCTTTGCTGCCCCTAAATTAACCCCCTGGGTATTTTTATACCTCGCCTGCCTGTGTGTGTGTGTGTGTGTGTGTGTGTGGGTGTGTGTGTGTGTGTGTGTGGGGGGGGGGGGGTTCTCATCAGTGCTGGCAACATGACTCTTTAATCTGCAGAGGACTTTTGTGGTTGCTGCATTGAGGGAGTCAGCTCCCCTCCTCTTCCTCTCCTATCTTCATCCTCTGTGTAATAATAATAATAATAATAATAATAATAATAATAATAATGATGATGATCAGGCTGCAGCTTCTGTGTTACAGTACACGCCGCCAGGTGTCCCCCCCACCTCCTCCCCTCACTGAAGGTATCAGTCCCTGTCACTGTAAGTTTGAGGCAGACTGAGTGCCCTTCATCTACAAAAGGAGGCACCTGCGGGGCATTGCGGGGGGCCAGGGGGACTGGATGTCAGGGTCTGAAGCCTGCGGAGGGGCAGGGGTGTAATGTCAGAGTCTCTTTACCTCATTTGAGTGGGGTACAATCTCCCTAGTCATCTGGGGCCCATTGTGATTATTATTACAGTGGAAATCGCTTGTCTGGGTGAAATTGATCACTATAAGCAGATGATCATTATAACTGATTTTCTTCTTTTTCTTTATATCTCAGGCAGATTAGCATCTAACTGATATTTATATATTTATTACATGGATATAAGGTAATAAAACGGACAGCGTCGCTATTTACTGAATTTTATTGACAAAATACAGTACAGCTGTTTCATCCATCCATCCGTCTTCTATAACCGCTTATTCCATTTCGGGTCGCGGGGGGTCCGGAGCCTATCCCAGAGGCTGCGGGCGCAAGGCAGGGAACAACCCAGGATGGGGCACCAACCCATCGCTGGGCACACTCACACACCATTCATGCACACATTCACACCTATGGGCAATTTGGTAACTCCAATTAACCTCAGCATGTTTTTTTGGACTGAGGGGGGAAACCGGAGTACCTGGAGGAAACCCCACGACGACACAGGGAGAACATGCAAACTCCACACACATGGAAGCCAGGCACAGACGTGAACCCTGATCCCAGAGGTGTGAGGCAACAGTGCTAACCACTGCACCACCGTGCCGCTCCACAGCTGTTTCAAACGCTTTTCAAATTACAGTACTGTAGAAATTAAATTGCTGAACTGTATAAAACTGACATATGTTATACTGTACATTAACTATAGCTTATTGTAGCTTCACTGCTGCATCTCGGTGGCTCGTTTTTGGCAGTTTATCATAAGTTTTGATGAGTCTGTATTTGACACTGAGAGAAAATGACTTTTTCCCCGTCATGTTTCCTGTGCAGCATTAGCCTCGCAAGGCAAAGCAGGGCTATCAAACAAACAAATGCTGTAGTTTAATTTTTTTCCGTACGTTGTCATGTATAAAAAAACCCTAAACTACTAGCAAATTATTTAGACAGTATTTGTACAGGAATGATTCTGTCCGAGGCTTTTTGATCCATCTAAGCAATTGATCACTATAACCCTGATCCCTGTAAACGTTTTCCCTGTTATAAGAGGTTTCCAAAAGGCCTTTTTCACGTGGATCTACTGTCCCTCACTGCGGATGTACACAACTGACCAGGGAGGCTGGGGGTTGGGCCCCTGCAGATCAATATAGTCCTTCACAGCCCCCCTCCCCACACACAAGGAGGTAAACAGCTCTCTGGAGCCTGCGGCTTAATTGAACGCCCGTGATCTGATGAGTATGTGAATGAGCTCTCGGTAGACTGCCCCCCCCCCCGGTAATAAAGCAGTCCACTTCTTAAGCAGCTTGTTTATGATTCCCGTGCACGGCTCTCCAATAAGAGCCACGGTTGAAATCTCCCTGGGTCGGGCGGCCAATCCTGGGACCACCCCCTGTTCACAGCAGCAGGATTCTGGCTCCCTGATGGCAGGACGTCGGCTTGAGAGGTTTGCCAATGGACGGCGAGGCTGCTCTCGTGGGGTTAGAGCTGCCGTCCCATCCGCATGCAGCTCAGGGCCATGACGCCGTTTGTTTTTCATGGACAAAACATCACTCACGGCTGGACACCAGCGCCTGCCGGGTGGATCCATTATCCGGACGTTTAACGGGGAAGGGTAAACAACTCAGCCGAAAAAAAACACCCGCGTGGGGCTCAGAGCCGGTTTGCGGCGGGTCTCTGGGGTGAGTTTTCCTGGAGCACAGGAAACAGCGCAGGTTTCTGACTGGAGAAGGTTCCAGAAAGGATACTCAATCCTGCTGGCATGGTTACTGAATCATCAGTCAGATTTCTTTCTCTCCTGCTCTGTGCTATATGAGCTCCGCATGTCATATCCCGCCCCCTTTCTAATCTTGTCTTCCGGATTTTTCCACATAGACTTCCTAATGCGAACCGAATCTCACATGAATTGTTCCGAGTCTCTTTGTAATCTGTGACGAAAGTGAAGTGCTGGAAAAAGCGTGGCCCTTGTAGTGATGCTCACCAGCACTCAGACCACACGTTTGCACATGCAGCCCCTGAGGCCCCCTGTTGGCCATAAACAGTCACTACACTGAGTATTAAATAAACGCCTTCCTGATATAGGAGATGGTGAAGCAGCATGCTCTGCTAACCAGCTAGCTATCTTCTACTCACTAGTCATTTATTTAGCTTTTGAAACATCTGACAGAGGGCGAGGGGGGGGGGGCATTTTTGAGTAGGGCCCCGAAACAGCCAGCTGCAGGAAACGACACTTTGAAAACGGCAGAAACAGACACCTCACTTTCCCTCTGCTAAGAGAAATCCCTCCCATTTAACCCGGGGTTGACCCCCCAGCTGATCTCTCAGCTCACTGACAGGAAGCCCATTAACCAAAAGAAGGGCAAAAGAAGAACAGGCTGTCTACTATTTATGACAGACAGACACACTTTTTGATTATTTTTTGTCTTGAGTCTGATTCCTGAACCAATTTGCTGAGGAATTTAGGCAAGTGGACCAATACTTTGGATTTTGGTTGCTCTGCTTTTTGGAGGTGTGGTTAAACGCCAGGGTCGCTTGTATACTTTGGGGGTAGAGCCAAAATGGAGCCCAGTCTTCTGGGATTGGTAGTTAGTCACAGGTGAGGCCTGTAAATGGGTTGGTCACCTGACTGTAGCCTCATCCTCCAGCCTTACGCCTTTTTTTACTAGGTGGAATGTTAGTAGGGCCCGGTTTCGATTTATCCACATCGTTCAGGCACCTGATGATAAAACTGAGAACTGAGATGTGTACTGAGATGTGATCACATGACCCACTGTCACACTCGCAGGAGGGAGCTGGTCAGTGTGCGTGCCGCTCTGTGCTGAAACACGTCTCAGTTTTATCTCCCAGGTTTTTCCCAGGCCCACTTACCCATGTGATGTGGTCACTCCCCCCCACTTTGGACTCAAGCTGCACTTGCAGAACCATTTCATAGCAAATGCAGATATAAAGAACCTGTCATTTCGTACAGACACTCACACACACACACACACACACACACACACACACAGACACACACACACACACACACACACACACACACACACACACAC
>JAAGVU020000092.1:2622251-2634195 GCA_011763525.2 Mormyrus iriodes | reverse complement strand
CAGACACTCACACAGACAGACAGACACACACACACACACACACACACACACACATAGACACTCACACACACAGACACAAACACACATACACACAGACACACACACAGACACACACAGACACACTAACACACACACCTACACAAACACCAATCTGCATGTATAGACACTCATACATACACATATGTACACACATGTAGATAAGCTCTTCTCTTCACCCTCAGCATCCTTGAATGTGAGCTCTGCATACATTAGGTCCATTGAAACCAGAATCAGCAGGCATTTCAGTAGATTCTTTTCCCAGGAACAATAACCCCAATGTACCCAGTACTCAGCAAGACCTGCCCAGCAGGTCTGTAGAACAAAACTACCACGGATTTACCTACTATTATTTAATGCCATGTAAGTGTGTATCTAGGCTACATATTTCTACCGTTTTGCGTGAATTTTCATCTAAGATTGAATCTTGATATACTTCCTTCCTTATCTGTTCGAAAGCACTGTGTGTTCTCTTCAAAGTCATGCTGCTATTATACTGAAAAGTACCAAATGAACACAGAGAAATATGTGTACGTTGTGGCACGTCAAGGCGAATGGAGCTGATTCTGGTTCTGGTTCTGGTTCTGACTGTGTGCGGTGCTGCCAACCTCCAAATGCGAAGCGCTCTGCTCACCCAAGCTCCTTTTCCGGGATATGCGGACTGCTTGCCTCCCTATGTCCCGCAGATGTGCCCCACAAACTCGCGAAACCCATGGCATTGAAATAAAAAGCGAGGCAGAGAATGTAAAAATGTTCTGTGAGGTTTAACGGTCCGTACCCATACCTGCGGTGTGTTAAGCTCCCTTCGCTTAATACGAATGTACGTGCAGCGCCTTGCAACGAGGCGATCTTGTTACAGATATTTCATTAAATAAGCTTGTTTTGCTTAGATCCGGGCAGCAGCCCTCCTGTGTTAAATGGAAATCACACCGCATGACTGTGGACAGTGAACCGGCCCCCTCATTGCAGGCTGCAGCGCCCACCGCGGACGCCTGGGGATTTTCTGTTTGGATCACGATGTTTCGGAGAATTAAATTTGCGTGCTGTATAAAGCACTGCTATTCTTTCAGTTTTTTTTGCCAGCCCCGGCCGCCCGTCTTCTGCGCTGTCTTTGGTCCAGCCGTGCGTCTGCCTTTGAATGTTCATGCCTTGATAGACTGGTCCCGTTCTGTTTTCTCATCCCAAGCTTTCTTTGGATCCCTGGTGCTTTCAAAAGGTCAAGAGAAGTTCAGTAAAGAAGAAATATGTTAAAAACTTCAGAACACTAAACAAATGCTATTTTTTCTTTTTGTGGTACCATAAACATTGAACAGCACATGATATGACGCTCTGTAGAAGTGATTTTAAACATTTTTAGTGGAAAGTTTAGGCTGGGAAATTCTAAGCGTGGATTACGGATTCGTGAGCATTATCTCGGCTAAAAATAGAAAGCTTTTGATTGTGCCTGATTTCAGACCCTCAAGCTTGATTTGGTGATGGCGTTCTTTCCAGGCATGCCCCAACCCACCTTCGCCTCCGGAGCGCTCTGGCTGCTGCCTGTTCCCCTCCCAGCGAGGGACTCAGGGATGACAAACAGTCGCCTATCCATAGATTCTAGACAAGATTCCAACCTGGACTCAAATTCCATGGAAATATGATATTTAACTGCTCTAGCTGCGCAGTACGCTCGGCTCTTTAATTCAATTCAATTCAATTTATTTTTATATAGCGCCTTTCACAACAGAGTTGCCCCAAAGCGCTTTACATGATATTGAAAGATCAGGAATAAAAACACAGATTCCCGATGCTATTGTGCTTCTTTGTTGACCTTGAAACCTCTGCATTTTCCTTTTTTGTCCATCTTATCATATTGTGCGAGGCCAGGCAAACCATCAACACACATGGACAGTGATCAGGAGTTATGACAAATTTCCAGTACTAGGATGCTGTTTTTTGCCTGCGCTTGTGACTGTAATAGTGTGTATGGGCAGCCAGCCAATGGGCTCACACGTAAAGCCTGGCCCACGGACGGCAGAAATCAGTTCCACCAGCCCTAATCTAATGCACTGTCACCGGTATTAATGCCACTATGGGATATATCCGCAATTATCCATCAGCTAGATGGATGCAGACCTGAGCGGGATTGAAATAAAACCAGGGTGATCTTTTATCACCAGTGGGTGGGTCACTAACAGGCAGGGCTTAGGAGCCGCTCAGGGACGAAGCTTCTGATAAGGACACATGTGGCAGCTGCTGCTGAAAAGGGGCTGCATTTCGGGGCTGTGTTTCTCGCCATTCAAACCATGCACTTCTGTGGGGGCCCTGATATTTGGAGGCCCCCTCCTGGCCACTACAGTCACTACACTAAATTTGAAATAAGCACGTGCCTTATTTAGGAGATCTATTTTGTTTTTGAAACATTTGAGCATGGACAGAGGGACCCCGAAATTACTTTTTGAGCGGGGCTCCAGAAACCCACCCCTGCTGACTGTTTAAGAGATCAGCTTTGCGTGGCAACTGTTGCCAGGCTACCACTTTTATTGGAAACCCTGTTTATAAGCATCTATCTTGCTCTGGCAATTTAGGCCGAGTGCTGACCTCTGCCTGGGAGGCGGAGCCAGCAGCCAGGCGGTTGGCAGATCAGGACCTTAGCCTCTGTGCTAACCTCCTACTGGAAGGAGGGGGCACCAAGCACTCCACATCTGAGAACGGCACCTTGAATGGGCACTGGTGCCCATCTGCCCATCAGAAGACATGGGCAGCTTGCTAGGGCACCATCTTCTGAGGGGGGCGCCGACTTAGCAAACCTTGAGTGGTGAAGCTCGTCACAAGGGCTCCGACGACACTGATGGACGCGGACGTCTTTCCACAAGACTTTCTGGGGTTGATATGCCCTGGTCTGTGGCAGCATGTGGGCGTAACGACTGTGAAATGAGACAGCAATGTACACATATGTCGCATTTCTGCCTAACGTAAGAGACTCTGTAGCGATGAGGTTAAATTAACTGAAGATGGAGGCTGAATTCACTGCATATAGCATAAGAACAGTTTGGGGTTATTGTACCCTGGGGAGAGGCTGCTCTGTGTGTGGGGAGGGAGTTGGGCTTAAGGCCCGTATGAGAAAATGCTAATTGTTAGGAAACAGATGTTTGATAAGCTACAGAGTGGTATCTCCGGGTGGCTTTAAGCACAATGACCTGGTACGTGTCTCTCTTCTGAGAAAACTGAAGTTTCAGCACCATGAAATGTGGGCAGATTCTTCTGGAAAATGCAAAGAGTGCAGCTGTAGAAACATAACCTGCAGATAACTTTCCTCTCTGGGATAGGAAGCAGATGGAAATGGCATTTTATTTTAGCTGGAAATAGTCAGCTTAACATTTCTAAGAGGCAACTAGGAGAATGCTTCGTGAGATGAGAGGTGTTCTTACCAGAAATGATTCACAAGCAAGCAGACGACAGATCCACCCTGACCCCCACGTGGGAGACTTTTCAGATCCTCAGCCCATGGGCAGATCCTACCAGATTCCCATGTGGTAGACCTTTCAGATCCTCAGCCTGTAGACAGATCTTCTCCCATATCTGTGTGGCAGACCTTTCAGATCCTCAGCCTGTGGACAGATCTTCTCCCATATCTGTGTGGTAGACCTTTCAGATCCTCAGCCTGTGGACAGATCTCCCATATCTGTGTGGTAGACCTTTCAGAAGTTTTCCCATTGTGAAGTTTTCACACTGTAATCTCTATGCTAAGGCTGGTGTTTCAGCACCACAAACAGTTCCCCTCTCTCTGTTATGCAAACGGCAGCTTTCAGGACACACAGCCTGCACACCGCTCCTTTGTTAGGAAGATTGCTGCCTAAATCCATCAGCCTGCGGTGTGCTGTCAGTCACTACTTGGTTTACACAAATATGAGACAATAGCCGCAGCAGGGCGAGCTGGATTGAAGCCGTCGGTGATTAAACGGGCGTGATAATCCTGCCCCCTGCCTCAGCCTCCTCTGGAGTCTGTATCATGTCCTGCTTAGAGCTTCCTGCCCATCAAAGTCGGGTTTTCAGCCGGTTGATTCACAGGGAGAAGACAGGAGCTCCCTCATGCAAGCTGACCCGCCTGGCCCACAGACCTGAGTGTTTACAAGGCTTCGCAGGCCCCAAGCGAATGGCCGCACATGGACTACCGCCCAGATCAATAGAGCGAACAGGCAGGTGGATCAGGCTTAGGTGCATGGCTGGCTAGTTTATTTATGCAGTGCAGACGTGTACGTGTGTGTTTGTGTGTGTGGGGGGGTGTCTATCTGTGCCTTTGGCAAAACTGACACCCCCCTGCCAAATTCCTGACAACTTCATCCCACACGCACTTCCTCGACGTGCCTCAGGTCTATAAAAAAGGAATTCTGACAGGGTAGAGAGTTGGACCATGAAAAGCAGGCATTTTATTTCCCCCTTAAATCTTGGGGAAAACCTTCTGCTGGCTGCAAAACCACAACTGGAGTAGCCAATCGATAGCACAAGGCCATGCCGCACAGGGGTGGCAGATGGAGCCATTCTCTCTGGCGATATCATCCATCGCCCTCTGGAAGCTTCTGCCCTTTGCACAATGAATCCCAGGAAATTAATCTTGTGAGGACATGGAGTGGGCTGTGTTTACTATTCGTAGGCCGGCCTCTCCGGGGGTGATGGGTTGGGGCGGGGGGGGGCGGGTCAGACAGGCAAGTTCACTTCCCCAGAAAGATCTTGTCTTGTGTGTGTTTTTACTACTTGAGCAACCTGGACATCATCACTGCCCCCCACCCCCCCCAGCCGTGTCCCTGTAGTACCGGCCAATAAAAGAAGAAGAGGGCTGGCATACACAGCCAGGTGGCTCTTTCACCCTGTGCGGTGTTAAGTGGCTTTGTGGTTTTCCAGCTGCGAAATCGCACCACAGTCTCCTGGCAAACGTTTCCTGTTTGCCCCGTTAAATAAACGTCGCTGGGCATTAAAACACTCATTTGTTGAGGGCCACCGTACCCCTGCCTGATCCCTCATGCCACCAAGCCCACCCACCTTGCTCCCGCCCACCAGCCTCTCCACTCGTTCAAGGAGGGTTATGAAAATGATTATGAAAAATGATGGGGAAAAATTATGTGACAGCATTATCTCGACGCTGAAGTGGTTGGAGAAAATAATAACCTTCGCTTTCCAAGCCTATTAATCAAGGTATTCGAGGTTAAAGGGCTGCCAGATCCAGTTAAATGTCGCTGTCAATCTCCACCAAACTCCATCACCTTCCGGCAGCTGGGGCAGCACCCCGTTGCATGGCAACAGGTGCAGACAGCCGGCATGGGGTGGGGGGGGTTCCTTCAGCTACATCAGTCTGCATGCAAATGTGCCTAATAGCCCTGACGGGGGCAGGCAGTGGACCAGCATTGAAATGAGGCCAGTGTGCTCTCAAGGAAGGGTTCGGCCATTGGACCTTTGACACTATTTGTTTTAGTGAAATATCCAGTGGGAAACTGCAAAACAGCTGTGGGCCAATACACTGAAAACACTCCATATACAGGGCTGGGCCCACAGGGTATGGCTGAAAGCTGATTGGCCCCCGGAGTGCCAACTCCCTTGTCAATCACCGATTCAAGACGTGTCATTGGCTAATGATAAGGTTGGTCCCTCTGTATGAATTATGCCCCTCTTATGCCCTCCGCCTTATAAAATCCCTAGAATTGCCCCTGTGAAGCCAGAGATCTGCTGGGACATGTGTTTTTAAAAGCAGGTCATGTCGCAGTTCCCATAAGAAGCAGGAGAGCCCCCGGCGGATGAAGAAGAGCATTTCAGAGGTGGAAAGCTCTCTCCAAGATGATGGTGGATGCCAAATCCTGGTTTGTAGGCAACGGTGCTAAAAACAACAGCTGTGAAGAGGGAATCCTGGCTGCATTTCAGCCTCTTTTTTCATTCGGAGCATTTATACAGGCGTCAGGGAGGGATTTACAGTGACTCCTGGAAAAGGGAAAACATCTACAACCGCATGAGGCCCTCCAAGGGGTGGGGGTGTACCTGGGGTGTGCGCGGAGTATCTGCCCTGCCATGGTGATGCACCCACACCAAACTCAGGAGATGTGGGCAGATGCCATCATGGAGATACATGTTCCCACCTGTGTTAGTTAGGAGTGAGGTGCACATCACCGGCTGGAAACCACACCATCCCAGTGTCTCAGAGAACAGGGAACGGCCCGAGACCCCTAATGAGAGGTCTGCACTCGGCTGCACGCAGTCAGCACTGAGCACGCTCCTCACAGACAGCCCCAGTCACGCCCCCCACCCCCCGCAGCCCACCATCGCTCGCCCTGACAGATCGCTCGGCTTGTCTAGTGAGCGCCCGTGAGGTTACACCGGACCCCTGCTGGATTTATCCCCTGAGGGAAAACGAGCGATTTGTGCCTCTGAGTGGCTTGCATTGTTACGCGGAGTTCCCAGAATCCCGTTCCGGGAAGCCGTCCCCTTTCATCCATCCCCTGGAGCAAAGGGATTCGGCTGGTCATTGTTTCCTCACGTCGTCTGATGGGAAGAGAGACGAGAGGGCTGCACGTATGAGGCGGGCCGCCAGCCCTGTGTCATTAACGCCACACATAACTAAGCATTATCAGTTATTTACTGTGATTGCCTAGCAGGTGTGTGTGTTGTTTTGCAGCACATGAATGATATAACTGCGAAAGCATGTATGCGGCCTCACGGATTTCACTGAAAGCACTTCCCTCAGGGGGAAACAGCCACAGAGAAGTGACAGTGTTTCCGGAACAAGCTGCATTAATGCTAAGGCGGTAGGTAACTTATGATAAAGCAAGAAGTTGGAAAATAAGGCAGAGAGCATAACATGGGCAGCATCCTTCCGAGGACGACACTCGATACCCCTGTTTTCTCACACAGGTTTGCACTGCATTATAGCACAATTGAGGGGCATTCGGATAAGTAGATGCTGTGTTTCAGGAGCTGGTTGAGGTGGTTATGAAACAGGGATGAATCTTGTAGCTTCCTCCAGGCCGGGCTAACTTTACCGTGAAAAACGGGCTCCTTACAGGTCGCCTCTGCTGTGAGCGTGCATGCACGTGTGAGCTGGAACAAGAGGCGGAGGCAAACCTACACCACCTGCCACTCTCTCTCATCTCAAATGCCAGCTGCAAGTTGTGTATTTTCGCCCAGCTTTTCGGGGCATGACCAATGAGGAGTCACTTTGCAGTGACCTTGGGGGTTGAAACCCTTAAAGCCATACTCTTTGTGCTCCCATGTGATTAGCCCACGTGGGGGAGGTCGGGGCTTACGTGACGACGGGCACTTTGCCTGACCACTTGCTACAGGTGGGCGAGTACCTTCTCACCTTCTCCCAGCGCATCGTGACAGCCGCTAAGAATAGAATCTGCTGCCCGTCAGCATCTGTGCTTTAACGGCCGTCGTTCTCGTGTTCGTCTGAGGCTTTCTGCGAAACTTCCGGAAGCGCCCAGAGCCCCGTCTGATCGGTTAGCTTAGGATGAGTAGTCTGCAGCCTCGGGCAGAACACGGCCTTGGAAAGGATGCGGTCAGGAGGGCAGAGACATCACAGGGAGTGGGACCGCACCTCTCCATCGGACCCGGAGAACGCCTCGGGGTGCCAGCGTCGTTCAGAACCGGGCCGCGAGCCTCGTGCCCGTGCTCTACGTGGGAGGGCACAGTCTCGTGTCAGAGGAGTGTGTGTATGTGAGAGAGAGACAGCGAGAGAGACCCCCCCCGTTATGGGGCAATGGCATGATGGAACGAAGGGGGCGAGGGGGGGGGGGATTGGTCCTGCTGCAGAAGGATGCCTGTGGAAGCCAGTGCCAGACGCATGCTGGTCATTTTTACTGTGCTATGAATGCAATTCCTGGCGCTGGCATAATCAGCCGGCTGGCATAGTTTATGGAGAGCGTGTTTAGCTGCATGTCCCGGGGGGAGGGTTACTGGGGGGGATAGGTTCCCAGGGCTGGCTCATTTCCCTTCATGCTGTGTCCCAGCAGTTGGCATTCACTTCCCGCCTCTCCTCACCGCGGCCAGCAATTAGAAGCCGGTCATTAATGTGCCACGGTTGCCATTTTGGATTGCTGCTGCATTTCCTGCGATGGAATGTCACCTATGTCAGCTAGAAGTAATGATCGCCAATAAGAGCTTATGTAAGGAGCATTCCTATTGGACAATCAGGACTTCTAGCTTAAGTTAACTTAGCTAACTGAGAACTCCTGCTTCATGGAACAGCCCATTGATCCTTCAGCACAAAAACAAGGCCCTCCAACCGACTGAGCTGTTTGTGTGTGTGTGTGTGTGTATGTGTGTGTTTGTGTTACTGGCCTTTTTGCAGACGCTAAGTCATCAATGTTTGATCACAAAATAAGAGACCAGTAACTAGTAGATAACGAGCATCTGAGTTTCTTGATGATCTGACCTTGTGGCATCCTGATTGGTGAGTCCTTGTTATTTGGTCACACTTAAGTGAGGGTATGCATTTACATCAACATGGAACGCGCCCCGTCAGACAGGCTGAGTGGTAAAACATACTGCAGTATGGGGGAACAGCAAAACAAACGATTATTTGCCTAAATTAAAGGCAGTTGGACTTCACAGGGATCCCGTCCAACTTCCCAAAGGACCAGTGGACAATGATATCAATTCCAATAGGAATACCAACAATCAGGTCTCCTGATAACATCCTTTGTAGCTCCTTATAAGGGAAGCTGGGTTTGTCTTGGCTAGCTGACACTATCTAAGCATCCCTCACTCTGCTTTTAGAGCACAAGGCTCTTCCTCATGGATGTTTCTTAATAAATGCTGTCAAAAACGTCACAGTTAAATAGAATATAAATGAATGATGCTTAATATTTAAGCGATCAGTAGTTAGTATGCAACTTAAGTTATAGTTTTATACAAAAATCTAACATAACTGGCACAAAATGACAACTGCACACCATGTTTCTGAGCCTGGATTCTGCTTGTTTCTGTGGGTTACAGCGGTACAGCTGCTTCCTTTCTGTACTTTTTGGCAGTCTATAGCTGGACAGCTCTGATTTCTTGTTAAATCAATCTGTACAATCAGCAGCACGACAGCTCTTTCCCATTTTAGAAGTTTTTTCATGGCATTCAAGCCAAACGCTAACGCTGCCACTCAGTCTTTTTGCCCCTCAGTGAGTGTAACTGCAGTGACTCCGCCCACTGTGACATCACATGCATTCCTTCTACAGGACTTGACGACTAGGTAGTTTCCTAATTACCATTACTACAGAAGGATTTCTGTGATACAAAGTTATTTAACAGAGTGAGGTAAAGCCTAAGCCTTTTCAGCACCTTTTTCCTAGAATACTGTGAGATATGTGAACTTTGTAATTTAATAAGCCCTTAACAGCACTGCATGTTTAACAGTTAAACGAATCAGTACTATGAATATAAATAAAAAAAAGCACAATGCTTATTTACCTCTAAAGCAATTTATGAATATTTATATAATATATAAATATTTACCAACTTCTCAGCCAGGAAATATCAGTTATTCCCGTGAGGTCCAATGGTTTCAGTACCAGGTCCAGATGGCATGTGACATGGCCCTAAAAGAGAACTTAAATGTTGATGGAATCCAGAGAGCCCGGAGTTATTTTAATAAGTGAAGTTGGACAGTCCGGGTCAAAACCCACAACAGGCCAAAGAATCCACAACATCGGACGCAAGTGAAGTCGATGAACAGGTGGAGCAGGTGGAGGTCGGGCCATTAGCAAAAAGGCGATGGAAGAAGCAGGGCGGACCCAGGGTCTAGGAAAGACAGCAGCAATCGAAAAAGCAGGGAAACTCAGAAGGAGACACACGGACAAAGCGCTCAATGTCATGCCCCGCCCTCCTGCCCTTCTCACCCCCCCAGCGTGGCCTTAACAAGCCACACCTGTTGCTTGCTTTGTCTTACCTCTCATTTCAGCCCTCATGTGGATCTGCCTAGGTGCCTCCCATTTCCTCCCTTGTCAGTGCTGTATAAAAGTGTCCTGTGCTCCCCAGTCCTGTCAATGACATCATTACGTGATCTCCCGTGCATGCCTGCAGCTCTTCCCAGTGCCAGCTTCCCCGTTTCAACCCCTTGTGGTCAGTTTGTTTTGTTGTACTTAATTAAATCCCTTTCCAGTTCCTCCCAAACACCTGTCCTCGCCTTCTTCCAGCACCTAGTCGTGACACTCAAACTCTCAGAAGCAGAGAAGATCTCACAAGAGCCCTGCGTGCCTCCGGAACTAATGTAAAGGGGGCAATCTGGGTAGGTCTGACACTGGGGTTAATCTGTATTTGAGAGGTCGACAGGATTCGCAAGAGTAGACCCATGCTTGGGGTGACACCTGCAGTAGATGGTATCTTCTGCCAACAGGTGACCTCAGGTCACTTCTACTCTGCAGTCATACCTGACACAGACCGACCATAAGTCCACGCAGCTTTAGAGCAGGCACAAAGACTCACCGCCATGGGCTGTCGCTGGAATAAGATCCGGACTATCCTCGAGATGGCTGCCATGTTTCCGACACAGAGCAAAATCATCCTCAGAGCACCACCTGTTTTCCTGCTAGGGTTCCTTTGCTCCCATGATGGATGGATGCAAAAGTAAAATTCCGCTTTGTAAACATCTGGCAAGCAGATAGCTTTGCTGACACTGCGCTGAAAGAGTGCAGTGAGACAGAACAATCCCATGTGACATCAGAGACGTACAAACAAAAAACGCAGCACATGGTGGGCTTTGCGTGGGAGAGTCATTCAAGATGAACCAGAGGAACCAACATGGATCCAGATGAAAGGGAACAAAATGAGGCCCTAGCAGCCCAAACAATCAACTCTCAGAATCATCTGGGTGAGAGAGAGAGAGATGGAGAAGAAAGGAACAAGAAAGACAGGAAGAAGGGAGCTAACGATTGGTGCAGACTATGGATAATGTGAATGAATGTGCACAAAGTCCTGGGACGTCACACTGAGAAGAGACCCGCAGATGCGCGCAATCAACATCCCTGAGAGAAATGTAATAATGAAAGCCAAAATCAGCGGACACCTGTGCGGTCTGCCGCGTCACGTTAGCGCTGGGCCTGGGAGCGCGATGCTGAAGCGAAGACTCCCAAGACAAATAAATAATGTCTCCAATTCTCTTTGGTTCGGAGCTGAAAAAGAATTTTACCAGAAAATTATGATATGTGCTTAGCTGACATTGAAAAATAAAACCCTGCAATGCTAATCCTGTTAAAAGTGCACAAGAACTAAGGTCAAATCAATGGCTAAAAAGAAGTTAGACAAGCGCCGTGACTCCAGCCGGCCTCATTTGCATAGCAGCTTCAAAATTGGATGAATTTTAAGCACTTTTTCATGGTTTAAAGGTGATAGATTGCATAATTAAAGAGCTAACAATGTAAGCCAATGAGGTGGAAAGATGGCAGAATAATCAAACATGGGTCTCGGCAGTAATAGCAGAATCCGTGGCTCTTTACGAACTGCCGGAGCATGGACTCCTCCTCCAGAAATCTACACCCCAGTCTGCCACCTCTGGGCAGCTCTTGGACCTGCAGCCCGGTCCCATGTGCTGCCCCGTCACTGCCAGTCATCTCCCCCACCCTCATTTCCCGAGTTTCTATACATGAAAAAGATCTCTCCTATGTCACAGGAAGAAGGGGACTCCAGTAGGGAGGCAAGAGACAGTGATTAGTGGTGACATCACTCTTTCCCAGGAACTCAGAGCTGCTCCTCCATCCATTACTCTCACCCAGAGCTGCTCCTCATCCCTTACCCTCACTCAGAGCTCCTCCTCCATCCCTTACCCTCACTCAGAGCTCCTCCTCCATCCCTTACCCTCACTCAAAGCTGCTCCTCCATCCCTTACCCTCATTCAAAGCTGCTCCTCCATCCCTTACCCTCACCCAGACCTGCTCCTCCATCCCTTACCCTCACCCAGAGC
>JAAGVU020000092.1:2601717-2619144 GCA_011763525.2 Mormyrus iriodes | reverse complement strand
GGGGGTTAGACGGGGGTTTAAGGCTTAGGGCAGTAGAGAGTGAGCAAAGGAGGGAGGGAAGGAGAGTAAACAAGGGGGTGGATGAGAGAGCTTGAACAATCATGAGCTTTTGCACAAACTAGGAGACTGGTGTCTCGGGGCTCCATGTTTTATTAATGATTCTCTGAGGTCGTGCTTGCATCCATCACTACACCATTGTCCTGTTGTTGCATTTCCTGTACTAGGGGGATGTGAGCTGTTTTCAGGGAGGTGGGGGGGGAGTGATGTGAGGCCATCACCCCACATATGCGTTGGCAAATGAAAAAATAATGAATCGGGGAAGAAAGACAGGCGTGCTAACAAGTAAGGCAGAAGAAGGCGGGCATCCAGTACAGGTCCCCTGCTCCTGCCTGGTGACTACGGTTCCTGTTGGATTGCAGATACACGTGATCCTGTTGCAGATAGGGTCGATGAGGCAACACTGTGCATGTGTGCAACACATCTGGGGAACCTCCACATGTCAAGCAGAGTTGTGTGGTGAGGTGATTTGGCCATGGATGGCAGGGACCTATCCCTACCTATATAGTGGGAGTATGTGTGTTTATGGGAGCAAGCGTTTCAGGACCGATTTGGTCCCGACCAATGCTGAAACCAAATCCGTTGCATGTGATGTCCTAGTGGGTTGGGGGCTGTTCCGAAGGACATCAGCACGGAAACTGTCCACCAAAGAGGCTAAATGCCTGTCACATGGAGCGGCTGCTGTGAAATGCTGTCAACTGTATGAAGCCCTGTAGTGGTGGCAGATGGGCACTGCTCTGGGTCCTGTAGGGAGGGGACAAATGATTCCTGTGTTCTAGCTACGCAAAGGAGCCCATAAGGGGCTTGGCAAAAGGGCGGGAAAAATGAGCTCCATATTGCATTCCATTCTGCCAATCCCACAGCAATGAAGAAAGAGTAATTCTGCGCTCGATTATCTGTCCGAGTCGTAAATCGGAGAAAACGTCATGAAAACGTGAATACTGTCTCAGGAGCAGAAACAGCGATATCAGTATTTTTACCACACTGGTTTGTGTCTCTTGTTTGTTTGCCTGTCAAAAAAAGAATGTTGCTATGAATCTACTAAAATATTATAAAGCTTTTACTGCTGTTTCAGACTAGTTAGCGTTTCTTGTTTGTTTGTGATTTGCTTACCTCTCGAAAAAAGAATATCGCTCCGGAACTAATTTTATAAACCTTTTAAATTGTCATTCCATGAGCTTTTTGTGCTCAGACAACAATAATAACGGTGTGATCGTGGAGGCAGGCCTGTTTGTTGCGAGATGTGCAGCTCGAACGGGAGACTGCTCAGATGTGATGTCACGCACCTTCGGCGAGATAATCGAATGCGGCATAAACCCTGGGAAGAGCAGGGCCGCGAAATGACAGCACCGCAGCGCAAGTCAGCATCAGAGCAAAGGACACGCAAGAGTGCCGTGGGCCATGCGCTTTACACTCTGCTCTGTGTTAAATCAAAAACAAATGGGGCTTTGGTGTAAACGACGTCGAGCGTCCGTGTCAGGGCTGACAGCTCGTATGATACCCCCTACGCCGGCCCCCCAGGAGTCAAATTACAGGGGATCCTTCTGAGAAGCATTCTACCAGACTAATGCCACAACAAGGTGTCATTATGTTCCTGTGGTCCTGTGCCCCCTCTCACCCTCTCTCCTTACACCCAAGCTGGTTATGCCCCCACAATTCTGTCATTCCATACAGCCAATAGAGAAGTACGGCAACAGTTCAGTGGGAGCCCCCCCCACCCCTGGAGTCCATCACAGCCCCCCACACATGAAATACAGTCACATGACCATCTATCATCCTTGTTCCATCAGGGAAATACTTGGCAGATTTTCCAGATTTTCCAGAAATTCCATTAGCTGGTTTGACTCTCGATGGCTCCTTGGCTCAGCCTTGCTACAGAATATGATGTGTTTGAAGTCGTCTTTGACTGGCAGCATTAAAGCCTTTCATTATTTCACAAGGACATGCTTTCCTGTTGTCAGTCACGCTCACAGATCGCCTGGCCCAGACGGAGAATTCCTGTGCAATTTTGCGCAATTGCGCTTCCAAGCCTCTCGGAAAATTGTCGAAGACCTCAAAAGCGCCGTCCATCTCATCAAGACGTACATTTACTTAGACGAAGGTCCTTCTTCACTCCCACCCTCCAGTCACAATGGAGTAGCGAGGCTGGTGTCACAAAACCAGAGGAGGTGTTTGACGCCATGGTTATCTGGCGAGTGGCCAAGTGGTCTGGTTTTCCTCTGCGTTTCCCTGGCGACCACACGCCTCTCGGCTCTGCCTTGCTGTCCTTTTCACCAACACCTTCCTCCTGGTCAGAAGCCGCCCACGTTGTGATGGAGCGCATGCGAACGCTTCCACTTTGCCCGACTTTCACCGAGGGGGGAGCCTGAAAGCTGAGCTAATAATGTGCTGGCTGCTTGGTCATTAGCACCCCCGGGGTGTTTTATTGTTGTTGTGGTCGTTGTCATGGACACAGGCCAGTATGAGTGCAGATCTCAGGTCTCCCAACAGTGATGGACTGGGTCGCTACATATTTGTGTTCAGTGCCGGGGGCGGGGCATATAAAAAATGACCATGTCGTTTCCCTGGCACCATAGCGACAAATTAGAATTTTTTTCATGTATCGCCTGTAGGATTCTTGTGAAATTCTTTGCGCACCCCGTTTTCATCCATCTCCACGCAATGTGGACTACTTACGGCAAGCTGCCGGGCCAGCGAGCGGTCTCTTTGACAAGCCCTCCCAGACCCCCCCATCCTCGCTCCTCCAAAGTCCAGAGCTGATGTGGAGAGCGGAGCAGGTGTGACTGCGTTCCTCTGGCCCACTCTGCTAACTGCTCCACAGAGTTTAGGCGTGAAGACAGAAACAGAGGCCAAGGAATCCACAGAGCGGGACACACTGTGGGGAGTGCCCTCGGGCTTTGGGAAACTCTGTGGCTTGGTCAAGGGACACATGGCGGGGGGGGGGGGGGCTCAAGATAATTGGCAGTAAGAAGGAGACCTGGGTTTCCGAGCTGAGGATGTTTAAGGGACAGGACTTGTCCCAAGGTTGGTGTGGAGGGGGGAGATACTACTATTGCCCCCCTAGAGGCATGGGAGTGTAGTATTAATGATGCTCTGCAGTATTGAGAGACAGCGAGCAGACGGGTGGATGCTGAGACAGACGCTGCCGGTTGGCTCTGCCCCCCTGTGAGTGGTGAGGACCCACAGCCAATCACGGCAGTCCCCGGCCAAAGAACGACGTGTGTCAAAGATTAATCACTCTGAGGCTCGATCCGGCACGTCGCGCTTGGAATTTAATTACGCAGCGTGAGCGAGCCAAGTGAGGCAGCATACACATGGCTGCTGGAGTGAGACGCCAGGGGATAGGCCAATGTGAGGGGAACCTTCCCGGGGGGGGGGGATTTAATGGCACGGGACTGACGACTGCCGGATTCTGAAGGCTCTGTCTGCCGGATGTGACAATGTCCAACCCAATAACTGTCCCGCACCTGTCACTTCGCTGGTTGGCATGGCAGCAGCTTTGCTGGGTTGGGGATTTGGGGGGGGGGACTCGGCTCTATGTAGGGTGGAGGGTCCCTGATTAACTGGCAAATCTAGCTGGGGAGCTGACATTCTACTTTACTGTTTTTGGGGCGGGGGGGTTTACAGAGGCAGTTAGAGACATTGCAGAAAAGTGGATCCATTTTGAAGAGACAAGCTGGCTGGGGTGACCACGGGGATTCTGGGTAATGAATTCTTCGCCTGCCTTTACATGTGCCTCACAGTCTTCACTTGGATATTAAAAGGTGTCATACCCTCCGCCAACCACTGTGGATCTGGCATGAATGTTAAAATGATCCCCCCCTTCCCCTGCCCCCCACACCTCCTGGGTAGGACTGACTGAGGAAAAAAGTGTGAAACAGACTGACAGGAAGGGAAGATTTAATTGTCAGAAGAAAGCAGGCACACATGAAAGGACGTTTTAGGACTGGTGCTGGGGAGGTTACCTTGCAGAGGGAAAAAATTAAGCAGAGTGACTTGCCCCCCCAAAAAACGGAAATGCCAGACCTTTCTTGGAGAGGAGTTTGACGAGCACTGTGTGGTTTGATGAGTCAGACGCAATCCATATCACTTGGGGGTAAAATAATTTATTACAATATTTTTTTTTGTAGGGAAGTCATAGTTGTCTGCCTTATGCTCTTACCCTGGTTACCCCTGTCAGGCCAGCTTTCCCAGTTTACCTGTAGGTTCCCATCTGGAATGTTGGATCCCACTTCATAATCATACCCAGAGCACACTGACACAGGATGTTGGGTAACCACGTGAACTTGCCCTGTGAAATGTATGATCATTGAGGTTACACACTAAGCGTACTGCGTAGTTCAGATCGGGTGGGACAAGGAGGCTGGATTCCACCCCCGCTCTTTAATTTAGGCCTTCAGGTGTTTGGTGTGGGTGCGCTTGTGGCTGAGGAGTGTGAAGGGGCATGGTAGCGTAATACACAAACAGGGAAATGCCATGTCATCGTCAGGAAAATGAGGAGGGCCAAGCCATGCATCTCAGGTAAGAAGGCAGCCAGTGACCTTTGATGCTGGGTGCTGGTAAGAGGAAATTGCTGATGAACCTGTGTATGAGCTACAGGTTTAAAAAGCAGGGATCAGGGACTGCTAACATGCACAGGCTATGCACGAGACCTGGCACAACCCGCTCAGAATAACTGGCCACAGGTGGTAGCTCCGAGGTGGACAGATACTTAGTGACTGACCAATCAGAGATAGTTAATTGCGTCTGCAGGTTTGTGCACCATGATGATGTCAACCTCTCACTGAATTTGTATGTTTCTATATATTTAGCATAACTTGTACCATCTATATTTAAAAACGGGGTATAAACATAATGACGGATTAGCAGACATCTGAGCCGGCCTCGTCTCTGTGATATCCAGACTGAATGACACAGACATGTCTTTGGTGGCAGGGACTAATGTACCATGTCTTTGCCTGTTTACGGAGAGGGAAGGAGACACACGCTGAATTCACCCCGCGACGGGGCTCCATTAAAAGCAAGGGGAGTTCATTAGGACATGTGGGGAGAAGGACGTTAGCCACCGTTAGCCATAATAGGATATCATGCCATGGCAGCGACGTCTCGCATGAAAATGCCCCCGCCTTCAGTCTGCTATCTCTGCCTCAGAAGCCTCCCGGTTTGGGAGAATGGAAATATCTCACGCTCCGGTTTGGGGCTAAACCTTGGTGTGTGAAGAATCCAATCAGGATTTGCCAAGCAGCGTATGGAGGGGGCACAAGGAACAAACTCCCCCCGTAAATATTAGACTACTTCTGTTGAAGTAATTCTGAAACTGTCTAAGGAAGGGAAATGTTTTAGTGAAGGCAGTTCTGCGTCAGACTCTCAGGCTGAGTTGTTTATGAATGCTTTCTTGTATTACTAATAATAACACATCCCCCCACCCCCCCAATTTTCTCTAGCCAGCCAGCTCTACCCAGGAGGTGGGGACAGAGCGCCTAACAGAATGAAACGATTAAATTCTGTCTTCAGGTTTTGAAGCTCATCAAAACAGAGCAGCAGAGTCCTCTCTGAAGAAAGTGAAACCTGCCATTTAAATCTGTTTCCTCCTTCCGGTTTGAAATCTGATCTCGGGCAACAATGGTGAAAAGCAGATAAGAGAGGACGGTAATCTCTCTCCGCACACAGCCGGGCCCGGGGAAGAGGACAGGACCAGGGATAGGGAATGACTGCAGAACTCATTTTTTGTTGTGAATGGCTAGATCCAGGTGGGGGCAAGGGGGCAGGGAGGCTGGAGGAGGAGGTGTCCATGGCTACATTCAGGGTGGAGGAGGGGGTTCAATTTATTTGGCTGATGAAATAAACTCAACCGGAAGCTTTACTAGAGATTTATGAAAAGGGGAGCTGGGCCTTTACCAGGGGGGTGTGAATTAGACGAAAAGATCACTATTTAAATTAATTAATGTACATTAATTTTGGGGGAGGAGTAAAGAGCAGCCCTAGCGACGCTCCTGGCTTTAGCACCCCCCTCCCCTTTCTCATTCTTGATCATTTACTTTGCCGTACCCCTCTCCTTCTTCTTCCCAAAAAAAGGTAAGGGGGCACACTCAGGGCCTCTCCTCATTACAGCTGATGCATTCTTTGGCAGACAGGACACATAAGAATGAGAATCCAGCCGCTAAAAAAAAAGCCGGCTGACGCAGGCAGGCAGACGCTGCCTCTCTGACGGATGCTTTGTGGTGACGAGCGTGAGCAGCGGGCGTGTGAGTCTAGCGCATTCTGTCAGTCCCGATATCGGGGCCCTTCCTCTCCTTCTTGCTCTTTTGCACATTTACTTGTGACTGCTTGGGTCTCCACGGGCTGTTCCTGGCATCTACAGCGGGTTGATTTCTCCACGTTTAGTCTAAAACTGCACGATGTAGCCCAGAAACCATTTTCCCTTCTTAATTAAAGTAATAAACAAAATGTGACTACCTGTCGTGACAACACAACCAAGTCTGACAGTATAAAACTGAGACATTGCGGCTCTTGTGTTTGAAAGTCACTTTGAATTACTACCTGGCTGCTTTGCCACTGGTTTCCAGTACCTGGAACATTCCGGCCCAGATAGGAGGAGGGCGTCGCATTACCTCAGCAGCCGGCACTGTAGGCTCACACCTCCAGGGCTGCGGGCTGGAGTGTCGCCCCCTGCCACTTGCCTGTGCGGAGATTGCATGTCCTCCCCAAGCTCACACAGAATATTACTGCCCTACAATGGATCAGCATCCACTGGAAAGGGCCGATGTGTTTTTTGCGGCCAGTAAGCCCAGATCCAGAGGAACCCTCTGTCCTGAGCATATGCAGCTGTGTTCAGTTTTCTTGTCGATGCCTAAAATGACATCTTCCTGGTTTGCTTTTATGATTGTCCCCATTCAGTAATGTATCTTAATCCCCCCCCGCCAACACTGAAAATGGAATGGTCCATAATAAACCCTAGGTCTACTCTTCTTAATCCCCTGTTAAATGGTTTTGTACTTGAGCCAAGAGGGCTTTTCAGTGCGGATCCCAAAGGTGTGGTGGGAAGAGGAAAGGGGCGATCACCCTTTCAGCAGCAGAAACTCTGCCGTGATCAGGAAGAGGGCTGATCTCATCGTTCCCGGTGCCCTGGATTTGACCATCCTGGTATTGGGGGTCGGGGGTAGGCTAAAAATCGGTCATTACGGAACATTACTTATCAAAGACCATCGAAGCAGAACAATTGGAGCTGTAGAAATGAGGGAAAACAGCAAGTGGCTTAACGATGCCCTTGGTCGGCTGCTAGCATGAGTCCAGCCGGGAGAGGAAGGGATACCTCGCTCACAAACGAGTTCACAGTGCTGTTACACTCAGTCACTGAACTATCCACTGCGCCCCCTAGGGTTAAATATGATGACCTGCATGCAAAATTGTGAAAAATAATAACACTGCCCCGCCACCATACGTACATGTGTACAGTGTAGCATGAGTGTGGATTTTCCATGACCCCCACCCCCCCACAAGCCAGACAAAGGAGCGAAGGACAGGCTTCTGAAGAGAGAATGTGTGGGGTGGGGGGGGAGTCACATGAAAGAAACCTAACAAGCCCCCTCCCTGTTTCTCTACCTTTGTTTGTCCCACAGACCAGCGGCAGGTAACCGTGGGGATACGGGATGGGGGGGGCATGCTCGTTTTGATTAATGGACCCCCTCTTTACCCAAGAGTGAGGGATTATCAAAAGGTCGGAGTTCACCGTCCTAGCCCCCCAGCCGAGTCTTCCTGCAAATCGCGATCCCGCCCTGCAATTTTGGAAGGGGGTGAAGCGGGAGGGTTGGGCTGACTTCCAGCACCCCCACCCTCGCCCAGCCATCCCTTACAATCAGTTAAGCGTCTGCTGTCAAGGTGATCAGTCTTCTCGTCATTATATTTTCTGAGGCTAATTTGGGGGATTGAAAGCAGCCCGATAAGATTCCCCGGGATGTGTGACGGATGGGCGGACTCAGGGCCGCGCCTGTGCGCCCGGCCCGGGGCACCCGACACGCTAATTAAGCGCCGGCGCCGGCCCCCGCCCCGGGAATCTTATCGGCCACGCCACGCGGCGAGATAATCGGTGCCGTAATTAATTGCGAGCGTAAGAATCGGGGCTTTGTTCTCACGCTGCACAGCTGACGTGCCTCTGGATGGGTGCGGGGGGGCAGCATGGTGGGCAAACCGGAATAACGGCCCCTCCCTCGGCTCGGCACAGCTTATGCCGAAAAACAACAGGTCCTCCAGTGGCATTCCTGTTGTGGGTTAGGGGGGCAGATGAAAGGGACATGCCTAACTCCCTGGGTGTGTTTCTGTTGACTTGCAGCGGCCACAGCGATATTGAGTGGCCTCTCGCTGTGCCGTGTCACATGTCGGCCGCCACACGGAGTGATGACCTTCGCTGGCGAGTACTGTGAGTGGGCAGGAGGGGTGAGAGAGAAAGACAGAGGAAGAGAGAGAGGGAAAGTGAGAGAGAGGGACATGGAGAGAGAGAGGGAGACAGAGAAAGAGAGACAGAGAAAGGTAGAGAGAGGGGAAGAGAGAAAGAGAGAGAAAAGGAGACAGAGTGAGAGGGAGAGAGTGAGAGAGAGGAAGAGAGAAAATAAAATAAAAAATAAACGGAGAGGGAGACAGAGACGGGGGGGATATACCTCCCTACAACAGCCCCGCAGATGGAGCAGGGGTAGGGTGGTACCTCCTTCTCTTTATTCTGTTCTGCTTCCCAGTTTTTTACCCGGGACCGTCACCGGCGGGGGGCTATCTGCTAGCACCCACAGAGCAGAACCAGCCAGTCTCTCGGAGGCGGCCTCCTTCGCTCCATGCCTCTGCCCTCTCCCGTTTGACATTAAATGCGAACAGAACCTTCCCATGCAATAGTGGATTTAAGGGGGATTTCCCCTTCAGTCCTCATAAAGACAAAGAAATTGCATATTCAGAGTGCTCTTCGGGGGGGTGGGGGCTAAAATTAGCCTTGATGAGACCCCCCCATCTCCTCTCTGCTGCCTGATTTTATTTTTGCTTTTATCTGGGGAGACACATTAACTCAGGGGGATTTTAAACGAGTTCTATGCCTTTTTTTTATCTGGATCACAGGTACCGGGCCTGCACTGCTTTCAGGCATTTGGATCTTTCTTTCCCTAGAGAAAATTAACCTGTGAGGTGTCACGTACGTTCTCCGTACATCCAGCTACAAACCTTGCTGCCCGAAATCCCTCCTGATTGTTTTAGCTGGCTGTTCTCATACCCTCTGGGGCTACAAAACACAAACTGCAGCCAGAAACACTCCATCAATGTATTTAGAACGTTCGGACCTGGTGAGCCGCTCCATAGCGGCAGGCTCAGGGATGTCTTCCTGACCTCTAGGGGGCGATGACAGAAAACGGCAGAGTTCTGCAAGGTCTATTTTGTGGTCTGTGGGGGGCTGCAGCATTTGTGCATTCCATAGAGGGCCGAGACCACGGTCCAACTTTGAAAAGATGAAAATGTGACCAGGAAAGTGGTGGACAGTCAGTCTCTCGTGGCTCTTCACAGACTGAGGCATGACCGTGGTACTGGAGACATTTTCACCAGAGGCGTCTCACCAGCATGACTGCAGCGGTGGTGAGGAGGCCGGCATGACACACGAGCTGGCTGAGAAGGTGACTAATTAGCATAGACCTGTAAAAACTGTCAAGGCCCATGGCATTATGGGATATCTGTGCACCCTCCACCCCAAAAAGGCCAGCTAGTGCAGCAGCCAGTGGAGAGCATCTGAGGAGTGCTGAGGAGTCCTAATGATGTTGAACTGACCCCTCCCCCAGCTGGACCCTGCTTGTTTAACTCGGGGTGGGGGCATACATCACTGGCAAAACATTCAAAGTCAGCTGGGGGGGGCTCTGGTGTGTGTGTTGTTCCTCCCAGACACTGATTAACTGCAGCCATTAAGAATTTGAGCTGTTGCATTTACACAGTGACTGTATTTATGGTCACCTTTTCCTCACCTGCCGAAACGCGCTTGCTCGGCACGTCCTCCTTGCCGTAGGTCCCACAGGAGCTCCAGCTTCTGGTCTCTCCATAGGCAGAGCCACGCTCCGTCTGAGCGTTCGGTCGTCTCGATGCGGTCGTGATGCGGACACGTTCCATGGGATGAGGGGCCTTACGGATCAGTCTGCTGATATCAATCTGTACCCAGCCTCCCCCCGTCAGGCGGATTCTCTGTGGGACCAGAGGGTAACGTGTGAAGGGCGGGCGAATGGGAACGCACACGATACATTTATTTCATCTGTGTAGGTACCGACCCCACAATGATGTGCTACCGCTTCTCCAGCCCACCTCCAGGCCCCCAGAACCACCAACAAAAGCCAGATCTGTTACTTTAATAACAGTAGAATGTAATAAAGTCGAGGCTTATAACCCATGACCCGGGGCTACTGTGTGATAGCATCACGGCTCACCAAGCCTGCACATCAGGAGCAGTGCAGAGCATGATGAGGGCCAGCTGGCTCCAGGGGGCGCTCAGCGGTACACCTCCTTTTAAGGAGAGCCAATCCTGAAGCCAGTAAAAGCAGCATGTGGACCACGCTGGCGTCTACACCTGTAATCGGTGTGTATATACAGGGCACACAGAACATACACTGACCTCTTCTCCTTTATTTCATATTTTCAGTTGTTTATTTTTAATAAATTTACAAAGAAAAATCTCTTTGTAGTTATGGAGTGCTGAGTGTAGATTGAAAAATAAATTTTAGCATAAGGCTGCAATATAACAAAATGCCCCTTACATCCTCCTTCAGAGTGCGAATGCATCCATCCACCCATCTTCTGACCCTTTGTTCAGGATGGGGTTGAGGAAAATGTTAAATAAGTTATCCAGATAGGGCATAAATAAGTATATTACGTGTCTTTGAAGTTACTTTTACTAGATAAAGTGCAGTATACAAAGGACAGGTCCTTTGCCAAAGTCACAGCCCTGTGCTCAGTCACGCGGGATCTGAACTCTCTTTCGTGGGATCTGACCAGTCACTCACATGGTGCTGCCATGCCCACCCGAATGCCCAGCTTCGCTATCTGCGGATTCACTCCGACCCCCCATGGACAGAGTGCCCCTGCGTCAGCCCTCAGAGAGTGAGGTGGATATGAGAGCTAAGCCGGCCCCATCCGCCCCCAGCCCTGGGCTGGGCTTCCTGCATCAGCCCCCCTGTGATTCCTGCGTGATTGCCCCGCACCTCCCCCCGCCTCCTCTCGCCTCCCCTGCCAGCCCTCTCAGCTCTCAGTCATGTCCTCACACGTCTGTGCCTGCAGTCTTACCTTATATCGCTCCGGTTATTTTTACATGCCTCTTGCTTGTTAAACATCCTGCACTCCCAGACACCCAAACTACCTCCTGTAACCTTTATATAGATGCTGAGAAGATCTATTATGCGTGTTTCACACAGATTCACTGTTATAATAGCATAAATTCTGCCCCCCCCCTCAGGATCCCCCCCCAGAATGGCTGACATACCCAGACGATCTGTGGTTTCGCCCTTCGATGCGACAATCCCCGTGTGGTGGTGATGATCAGCTAATATTGCTGACAAGCTTCCTTTCTGGACCTGTTCAGCCCGCATAATTGGTCCCCAGTGTGATGAGTGTCCCCTGTTTGGGGCGCAGCAACCTGCTCCGGCCACATAATTGGTTCCCGGTGTGAAACAGTATCTCTTGCTGGCCCGCTGTAGCTAAAACTCCGCCAAAACAGAGAGGACTGGACTTTGAATTCACTGAGCCGTGCTGAGGCAGCCCTCGTCTCTGCCTTTTATCCGCTCCTCTTGGGGCCAGGTCTGGGAACAGCTGCCGGGGGGGGCTGCTGTGCAGTGTCACGTCTGTCACAGCTGCTGTCCTTGGTGTCGATTTTCTCCCCTTCCAGTGACAGGGGTGCTAACCAGACAGCCCTCTGCCCCCCACCTCCCGAAAGGCACTACAACACGATCACTCAGTAATGTAGAGCACAGCCTTTATCCAGAGATGTTATTAAAAAATCTGAAATACACCCGTTAATGGTATGTATATTTAAGGGTCACTTAGCAACACAATAGCCTACTTCTCCATGACGACATCATGGAGAATGCCTTACCCACCCTGCCCCCTGCTGTCTCAGAGACAGCACTAACGTCTGATCGTTACTGTGTGTGAAATATATTCGGCCAGTCTTTCTCAGTTCTGTACTATATCAGAGACATTTAACACACGTCTGAATGCACCCCATTGGATATTCTTGTCCTCACAGAAAAGTGAAATGTGATTAAAATCACCACTTAAATCAGCTGCATGTGTGCATGTGGAGAGCATTTTCATTCGGGCCCGACAGGATGTGCGGTTCCCTCCTCCTGCATAGCCAGCCGCTCCCAGTTCGGTTTATTGACATTTCCTCATGGCTCCGCGCCACATGGATGCTCCCAGCTGACTCTGAAAGCCCAGCTCATCCTTATGACACTATGGCAATTTCGCTTGAAACGCTCCAGTTCTGTGTTCAGCGTACGGTTCAGAGCAACAGATGGGAGTGGATTGTTCCATGAGTGGGAGGGAGCGGCGGAGGGGGGGTTGGTTATGTAGGACCGATTTAAAGGTGAACGAGGGCTTGAGAAACATTCAAAGCAAGGAACGGGATGGCCGATGCCAGGAGCCAGCATTGGCCACTGATGACAGCTGAGTGTCTGAGGCGCACTCCCCTTACAGCGCCGCGGGTGCTAACCGCTCTGGAGACCCCAGCCTACATCAGCCCCTCACCACAGGGGGGCAGCATCACAGGGGAGGAACACAGACAGGTATGGGGGGGCAGGCAAGAGCAGGCTGGAATTAACTTCAAACTTCAAACACATCACGTCTGCTGCCAGAGCAGCAGCCTGATTAATTAGGAAGAAGATGGATGCAAACAGACAGATACATGGGGAAAGAGAGAGAGAGAGAGAGAGACAGAGAGACAGAGAGACAGAGAGCCCAGGAGGAGCTGGTGCCCCAGCACGTCCGAGGCAGATGAGTTCCAGCCAAAACAGGCAGTCCGGCAAATTAAGGGAATATTGCCAGCTTGGCTTGGTGGGCCCCACCCAGCAGGCTTCGTGTGGGGGAAGCACTCTTCCAGAGAGTGTTCGACATGGAGATGGAGGCCCAGGTATCCGCGTAGTCGGATAAATTACAATCCGTCTTGCGAGTGCTGGACGGGACCCGCCCGAACCCCTGTTCTGCGAAACGTTCAATAATGAGGCAATTTGTCGGCTGCCGCTCGGGCTGCCCATTCCCGCCTCGCCGTGCAGGGTAATCTGCAAAATTGTTTTGCTGTCCAGGAAGTAAATTACATTACCTCACACAGCAAGAGGCAGTGGGGCATTTGTATAATGTGTGATTGCATCAGTACTCATGAATATTACATTAAATTGCATTTTTTTCCCTTTTTTTGGGACTAATTTGCACTATGGGTGGATTCCAAAATGCCGATGAGAGGGCGCTCAAAAGTCAACATGGCTCTGAACTTTAAGCTATGAACCTTACAGCCCGCACGGCGTCACTTGCCTGCAATCAGCTACTAATTAGTCAGGCTGTGAAGCGGGGATTTCTCTAGGTAGAGAGATTGTGAGCTTATGGGAGAGGCAGTGAGAGTTGGCGAGAGAAACTGCACTCAGTCTTTGCGGTTTCTCTGCTTCTCCCTGTCTGTTGGTCCTTTGTTAGAACAGAAATTGAACTAAAAGGTATTTTCACTCCAAGTTGGCTTAATTTGAGGAGTTGTTTCGAAGTCCCTCATTTCTCTTCCCAGATGTCCCGAAAGAAGCAACTTTTTACAATACTAATCTAAAGCATGTTTACAACTGAATTGCTGTTGTTTTCTGACTATGTTCGTTAGATAATGAAATGAGGGCCCTATTAAATTTGAAATTTCCCTCCGTGATAGAAAGGAGTCCATTTAGAAATCTCAGAAAAAGGAAAATTAAATTAGATTAAATTTTGAGCATGAGTGCCAGATCAGGGCTGTAAAATCCTTACCCAAGCACTGTACGCTCACACGGCTGTGAGCGTGCCCCTCCTTTCGAGCCCGCCTGTGTATGTACACATCCCGGAGGCTTTGGGGGCTCACGGTGGCGTGTAAGCACAGGAAAAAAGCTAGACAATTGGGATTATGTGGATGAGGCGGTAAAAACAGCCGCAACACCTGCCAGAGCCTGTATTTGTTGAGGGAGTTTTGGTTGTGCACACACATCAGCCCCCCCCCCACCTCTCGACCCCCCCCCACTTCCTCACAGCTACCATAGGCCTGGAGCACTCTTAGATTATTGGCATGTATTGTCATACTAAAGGACTAAAGGTATGTAAAAATGATACATCCTAGTACAGCTGGGGTGGGGGGCTGAAATGTCCTGTTACAACAATTATAGGAACTACCTGGATGGGGGGTGAGGGGGTGACTGGGGGGGCTGTGTATACTGTCACCCCCATAACAGCCTGGTAGTGTCTCTGGGAGGATGGGATCATTTCTGCTGGTTTTCTGGCAACTGAAAACGACAGACAAAGGAGAAGTGATGGGAGATGGTTGGTGGCGGGGGGGACTTCCTATGTGAAGAATTCATTTGGAGAGAAGAACTCCTGGAAATCCACAGCTGGGCAGGTCACTTCCCCATAGGTGACCCATAAATAAGGAATCTAGTGTGGGGGGGGGGCAGAGCAGAGGGGGAAGGGATAGGGGACGGAGGGGAACGGAGGACATTCCATAAGATGGTGGATAGTCCTGCAGATGGAGGAACATTCTGCGAATGACAGGGCTTGGAATGGTGGAGAGTCCAGTGCATGGAGGACAGTTACAGGACTGGGGGAGAGGAGAGCCCTATTGATTCCTAGCTTCTCTCAGGAAGTATTTTCAGAAAATGAGGGAGGGAGTCCCTGGAGCAGGAAACACTCTGAATGTCTCCTTTGAAGCCCTTTCTTCAGTACTTTCCTGCAGTGTTACGCTTTATTCTCCTCAACTTAGGCCTAAAGCTCTGAGAGGTCGGTAGGCAGGGGTGAGGAAATGTGGGGGGGGGGGGCTCTGCTAGTAATCTGATTTGCTGGAAATGGAAGTGTCTGAGCCAAAGTGATCAGGTGGTGTTTAAGTGAAAATGGGCACTGGGGGCGAGAGGGATGGGCAATCCAGTTAAGAGTGGATTTTGGAGAGTGCTATACTGATGACCAGCGGGAGGCTGGTGTGGCTAACCAGGTTAGCGGCAAGGAGTGGTCAAGAAAGGCAGAGAGGAAGGATTAAGGGGGGCCTGCAAGTGAAGGAGAAAGACATGACACCCCTCTATGTCATTGACCTGTCCTTGTATCTCTTCCGTCAGCTCACACGCCTTTCCTTAGTGCCCCCTAGTGGTTCATGCTGGAGCCGGAGGACCTGTCAATGAGTAGAAAACCTGTCAATACTCCCACTTACAGAAAGCTGAAATGAAATCGATATGATGAATGCCCTCCATGCTGGACCAGACTGCCCCCCCATGTGAGAAGTATCCAAAAAAATCAATTCTGCAGACCTATTGGCTGTTTCCCCATTACATATGTGAAACAGTATTTGAAATATCCTCATATTTGTTTGACTTAATGCTGCGTTTCAGAATCGCAGACAAGCGAATGTAGCCCAAGGCACTACTGAGACATGCCATTCCGAGACCTACTCCTGGTCACCAGCCTGCTCCCTTAGCTGACTACTCCCATCACCTTCTGGAAGACCTTGTACCTGGTCATGGGGCAACAGAGCTCACCTGCCTGCCATTAGCTACAGGGATGTATCAGACTGTCGTGGGTTCCTGGGCAGGAGTCTCTCGCAGAGGTGGAAAGTTCAGGTTCAGAAAGTACAAATCCAGTCCGAGATTTTGTTTCAACCGACCAGTTCAGTATAAAGAGTCACGTTCACAGAGTACTCAACTGGTTGGTTGAAACTAAATCTTGATCTGGATTTGTACTTTCTGAACCTGAACTTTTCACATCTGGTCTCTCGTCCCCGTCCTGGCTTTAAGACAGGTATGTTACAGACTGGCCCATTCTACCGGCACAGGGACACATGTCAAAAAAAATAAATTAACTGGATTCTCAGTTGCCCTCGACTGATTGGTGGCCAGCTGCTCTACACTCCTGCCTTGGTCCACCCACACACACACTCCCTCCCCAGCCAATGGCTTCAACCCAGCCCCTTCATACACATACAAGCTCAAAGGATTAAAAAACCGTACCTGTTTGGAAAATTCCAGAACTGACAGAGTGGCATCACTGCTGGGCCCTTTAGTAAGGCCCTTAATCCCCAATTGCTCCAGGAACTGCCTAATTTCTCAAAAATGTCAATGCAGAAAGCGTCTGAAAAAAAATAAAATGTGAACAATGTAAAACACGTGGCAGTATGAGCTGCAGGAGGGGACCTAGCGAAGAAATGAATCTTAACTGCTCCATTACAAAATATCCAGCAGTTCAAATGTGAAAATAGCCAATAAACGTGAAAAAATGGTGAATAAATGGGTAAATGTGAATGGGCTTAAGTGTTAGTGCCTCTGTCAGTCACCACACTCAGTAATTGCTCTAGTCACGGTTGGGGGCAGACAAAGTCAGTACCCGGCGGAACTGTCTGGAAGCCTCCGCCGTTTAATGGGTCGCATTTGCTTGGAGCCAGAGTCCGCCATCAAAATGCTGAGGCCCTGTGCTTCGTACGGGTGGATCTCAGAAGACAGGAAACTGATGAAATGTTACTGCTAACAGGGACTCTCGAGTTGTGAGTTACATGAATGCGTTTATGAAAGTGGAATAAAGAGTCACAAGCCATGTGACACACGACTAAGAGAAGGTAACATACGTTATGGTACTGCATGGTGCAGGTGGGAAAAAAGGTGACGACCCGCTGGAGGTTCCAAGACACAAATGGGTTTATTATAGAAACTGAACACAAAGGGAACAACTACAAAAGGACCATGAGGGGTCAGGAAACAAACAGGGAAAAATACTGAATTTACTAAAACCATGAAACAAAGCAGAACTAAGGAACTCAGCAGCAGAACAGAGAAACAAACACAATAACATTCTGAGGAGCAGGACAAGAGGCAGGCACTTAAATACACAAAGAGAAGTGGGCTAACGAGTGGGCAGGTGTAGAATATGACCAATCAACCACTCACCCCAGCTGGCCAGACGGGGACCAAACACATAGGACAGGGATTGACTGGCTGCAACCCTGACATACGTAGGCAAGGACGCAAAAGTGTAAAAAGAGCAATAAAACAGTCTAAACTAGCAGTGCCACAGTTACACGACCACCACAGTGCAGGCGTTGGTCAGATATACACTCACCTAAAGGATTATTAGGAACACCATACTAATACGGTGTTTGACCCCCTTTCGCCTTCAGAACTG
>JAAGVU020000092.1:2573205-2584601 GCA_011763525.2 Mormyrus iriodes | reverse complement strand
ACACACACACACACACACACACACACGTATAAAATAAGCATGCAATGAAAAGAGCCAATGAAATGCATTGCTGATGGTCACATGACCCAGGGGGCTCATAGACTCACACTGCAAGAAGCGGATGCACATGCCGCACATGGCGCAGACGTTAGCGATCTGGAGGGCTCGCCCGCACTCGGGGCTCATCACGCAGCGGCGCATCTGACCACAGCAGCGAGCGCAGCCGGACTCCCTGTCCTGCCGCTTCATGTCCCCCTGCTCCTCTCGTCGGCTGAAGCAGCAACCCATGTCGGTCCCTCCTGTGGGCAGATACGCGTTTGCTGGTCATACTACTGTCCCACCTTCTCCTGTCCCCAAACCCCACCACCAGTTAAAATGAAGCCAAGGATAGAAAGCACATAACGCAACCCCATTCTTTAAAAATGGCCATTACCCAGGCCTGGACTGGCCATCGGGAGTACCCTACCTGCCATTCAGAGCAGACCTGAATAATGAGATGGTGAAACAAGATGACCTAGATGCTGCAGTGCAGAATGCGCGGGCAGTGCGGTCCCGCCCCGTCACGATCGAGCGCGGAGCGGCATATTTGAAAAGCACTGGAGCTGCGCATACCGGAGCGGTACCGGACCCGCTTACACCTTGAAATAAACCATTTCTGCTTGAATGTGGATTTGGCTCCTCAGTTATTTTGACGCCAGGCTAAAATCTAAGCTAAAATTAAAATACAGCGTAGATAGTTTTCTTTTTTGGAGCGAGCGGTGAGCGTTTTCATTGAAGCGGGGTGAAAGCTGACCGGAGCGATAATGAGCGGAGCGCTCCGGGACCGAAGAGCGGAAATCCTCGTCGCTCCGCTCCGCTCCGCTCCGCTCACACTCTCCGCTGGACGCTTATAGGGAAATGATTAACAACAACCTGGTGTAAGAAAACAGTATATACCAAAGCCTTGGTGAAGAGGTGGAGCCGAGAGTGAAGAAAAGAAAATATGAATGACGCTATAAAGGAAAAACTTTCAATTCAGAGTGATCCAAAGAATACACGTCCATCTCAGAGCAATAGGAGATGTGAATAGAAGCAGAAATGGAAGGGGTTACTTTATCTATCAGTCTATAAACAATTAATCACCTTAAATTGATCTCAGCTGTGCAACACCGTTTTTTTCCCAAGCAGTATTTTACGGGATCGTCCCGTGTTGAAAAAATAAAAAGCTTTGTCTCCTTTAGAACCAATATTTCTCGTACAACCCACCCCTACAGAAAGTCTATGGTGGCCCGAAGAAGCCTGCAGGTAATGTAGTTTTATAAAAAAGCAAGTTAAAATGCTAGTTACGCATCTTATTCACGCCTCAGCAGCTTAGTGGTGAGATGAAGGGCGCATCCGTTAGACGAACCATTGCAACTACACTGCCGACTGCCTATATGAGCTATATCTGAGCGCCATCATGTATTAAGTAGGTTTTTTTCCCTTTAGATCAGTGATACGCTGCTATTTATTCACGCAGGCTGACTCCGCGGTGTAACCCACAGAAATGACAGGCACGCAGCCCTGTACGGAGGCGCGGCGTGAAAACAAACTGAAATAATAAAAATGATGATAAATAGGCTTCTGTGTTACTCGCTAATTTAAGAAAGAACAAGTAGAAAACTTTTGGTTCTTATTCAAAGGGGGGATTTAGAGTCACATTAAGCCAGTGAGATGCCAGTGTGCCCGTCGAAACATCAAAGACCTGTCCAAATGTGGAGTATATTTTAATATCCAAAACGCAGAGTATTTTAATGAGAGGGTGTCGACAGCACATTATCCAAAGTAGATTTTATGTTCTTCTCTAGGTCTGCTACTGTTTCTTTGAAACCTTGATAACCCTGTACCCTTTTTATATTCCCTGCATTTCGCACAGCGCCTTTCTGCCCTATTAGCTATATAACCATGCAGGTGTGCCTATTAGGCTGTTACGGCGAAGCACAGCGCCGGCTCCCAGCACGCCGAGGCAGGGCAGGTGGACGGGTCCCGGGTCCGGCTCCGGAGCCCCATAGCACTCACCGCTCTGTGCTGATTTTCTCCCGCTGGCTCCGAACACTGTTCGTGGCTTACTGCGGCTGAAATGCGCGTCCGCGCCCCGGGCTGCTGGTGTCCTAGCCCGGGCGTTGCCTCCCGGTCCTACCGGTCTGGACTGAATGCTGAAAGCCAGGGCGCGGGTTCTATTGCATTATTTTAGATCAGACTAGTAGGATTTAGACACGTCATAATATTTTAAGATGAGATGAGATGGGGATAATACTTGATTCATTTCAGGGGAAAATGTTTAAATGAACACTTATTTACAGAGTGTGGGGCAAGGTATTCACAGTGTTATTGTCCAACTATATGGGTAGTTAGTCAGTTAGTTTGGTTGGTTCCTGTGGTACTGATGATAACCTGGATAAATATTTTGGGCTTAATGAGGTTGCTGGTTGGACAGCTCATCCCTTCACACTGAGACAGAGGTGCGCTCTCCCAACACGGACATGTACTCCTAGGATTCACGAGATGGCAAAATGATAGGTACAACATATGTGCACGTCTCACTCATTAGCTCACCCGCGCATCACTTGGGCAAACCTGCAGGCGAACATTCAAACGCCCTGAAAACTCCAAAACGCACACGCATGTCGATAACCATGCACAGGTGATTTGATGTGGGCTGTGCCAAAGGTAAATTCCAGTCCTGTTTTTGTTGGACCATGGCCTGGTGCAGAATAAAACCTAAATTTGATTCATTTCTACATCCATTTAACTGGCATTTGGCTGACAGAGAACACAGATTGCAGAAAGCTCTTGGGTCATGTTGTGTGTATTCATGTCACATGGTGTTGTGTGATAAGGTCATTCTGATTGAATGAGACTGACTCCACCCATTGTGAGAGCAGCTCACTGATGCCAGCCAGTCCATACCAGGTTCTGACAAGTACAGGGCATGTCATACATTTCATGCCAGGGACATACGTAGAAATTATATAACGACTAGAAGGGTGAGGTGGATGCGCAGCCTTCCTGGTATTTATGTGAAGTGGGTGGTTCCCAGCGCTAAAGGTGACCATTAACTCAATGGAAAAAGCCACTTCGCAGTAAGATGTCCTTTAGTGTCTGTGGTTCTGAGTTATTTTCGTGATTATTTTATGATCTGTTTTTGTTATTGCAGTGTCACACCATCTGGGTTGGGGGTTAGAATCGTAGCCCCAGCTGTGATTTTCCTGTGTTTGTGTGCTGTTGCACGTTGCAAACAAAAAGGTCTGATCATGTTACAGTGTAAAAGTTTTTTTGTGGCCCGTTGGGTTAGGGTTAGGAGTCCTCATCCGGGTCCAAAGGCTCGTTTGTTCGAATCCTGTGGCTGGCAGAGTGATCACATTACTGTTAGGCCCTTGAACGAGGTGCTTAACTCCAATAGCTGCTGCAGGGGAGCTGGGAGAGTGGCTAAGCTTATGATCTCACCCCAAGTTTTGCCCTCACCTATATATATAATGTGTATGTCTCATAGGAGAGCAAGACGGGATACGTGATAACCGAAGCATTCTTATGTACCTGTCCTTATGCAAATAAAGTATCATTAATTATTCATTATTTAATGGAAATATCTCTTTATGATGCAACTCCTGCCCCTCTGAGAACTTGTGGGTTCTGGAGACTCCAAGTTTTTACCCCTTGTGCTGTATTTTTACTCATAATCTGTTTTCAAGGCCACCGACCCAAACACACACGACACTGTAACTAGCTAACAGTGCATGTTGTGACTTAGAATCAGTGACACAAGCCTACGACACCGTGAATGTGCTTTCAGTCCTGTTGGAGTCAAGCTTGCAAGAGCCTACCTTGTTCACACCTGTGAGCTATGAATATATTCAGAGAGAGAGAATAATAGACAGTGAGTAAAGCTGACCCTGATGTTTCCACAGTTGAAGGATCTCAGCAGAAGCTGTTCTGTCACTTTTTGATTGTTTTGGACACAGAGGTATTGCTGGAAAGCGCTGTCCTTGAGTCCAACGGCACAGCACATAAGAGAAATTGTGCAGAATTACTGAAAGAACATTACGCAGCACATTAAGCAGGCATGAATCTGACTGAATCACGCTACCATCACCTAAGACAGCACGTAAGCCACGGAAGGCTTCATGTGGCAGCACTTTACATGTTTATGAAATGGTTTATTCGTAACAGTTTCCTTTGGCATAATGTGGGGGCATATTGGAGTATATTGGTATTTTATGCTCATATTATTTAAAACTCTACATTCTCATATTTATAGGGTTTGATATTTTTACATGGCAATGTCCTTTAAAGATCGGTTTCTGACGTCCTTGCTGTGTCCGTGGTTCCGGTCCGCTGAGAGGAGAGGTGTCCATTTTCTGCGGGTCCCTACCCTGGCACTGTGTGGAACGACCGACCATATGGACAGAGATGGAGGAAACCATGCAGCCATGGGGATAGAGGGAGGTACACACACTGGATAGGCTACAATAAAAGCTGAAGGCAAGACCTCACCTTTACCCAGTTGCATTTGCTGCATAAAATTATTATGCACTGGAACTACTTACACAGGAATGGTGGCTGCATGGGCAGTGGTATTGCCTCACACCTTCAGGGTTTGGGGTCTGACTCCTCTTGTATAGTGATACCTAATGTCTCAAAGAGCAGCCTAAATGGATCCAGACTGTGTTAGTCACATGACCTGACACACTGGGCTGTCGCTTGTGAAGTGGCGAAGTGTGTGGAGGATGGGTCACATGACACCGAGGATGGCGCAGTCGATTACCTGTGCATTACTTCTGATGTACACTGTTCTAAATCGCTTTTTGATGGATGTGACTGCCTCAGTGCTCCGTGTCAGTCAAGGTTATACCACGGCAAACGCAAGAATATTACACTGAAATTGAAATCTAAACTGTAATCGGTGCATCGCATAGGACATACCAAGAAATCCAGCTGCTGTCCATATTTTGGTGGCTGTTGTCTCCGTGATGCTGCATCCCAGGGCAGTGCTCGCTCTCGCTGTTTGCCCTGATACCCCAGAGACTGGAATGACCGGTAACCTCTTTCACCTCTTCGGCATATCATTGGGTGATGCAAAGTGGATGCAAAGAAGCAATTCCAAAATTTAGGACAGCACCCTGACTCCCCCCCCGCCCCAGTCATCAGCGGGTACTCTAACACCTTCAACCCCCCCAGGTAGACAAAGTGAAAGTGCCCCACTGTGGAATGCAGTTCTTCCGGAAAGGGTGAATGTCACCCCACAGCATTCCGAGGCCTATTTCCCATCAGCAGCTCTGGGGCACACCAGCCCTCCACCCCCCCACCCCCCTGTGTCTCTCCAAGAGTGATGCCCCCCGGAATGTTGTTTACGTATTTGGGTGGGAATGACCATTGTGAACACAGTGATGGAAAACATTTGTATTTGTCTGAGAGAGATTTTTGCAGACAAGAATATATTTTTAGGCATGTCGTATCCTACACATCTGCATGAAGCTGCTATGCCATACTATACTTCACTGTACTGTGCTATACTATGCTATACTATAGTACACCATGCAATGCTATGCTACATAATACTACACTGTGCTATACTGTTCAATGCTATGCTATGCTATGCTATTCTATACCATCCTAGGGGTGCTGTCAGTAGGATTTATCAAACTTCTTTTCAACAAAATTTACTGCCATTGGATAGCGGGCAGATATCTGAGACATTGTGCGTCATTCCTGGGCGTGAGGGATTTGATGTCAAGGTGTAGGAGTCTTCCAGGAGAGGTGGGATGTCTGCAATCCCATCAATTGACTGTATCCTATCAGCATTGTACAGATACCAGACTTCCTGCTGTAGATGTGAGTGACGCGCCCCTCCAGGTTATATCGCCTACTCTGGAGGTGGAGGCAGGAAGCGACATGCAGGAGGCTGGAGGTAGGAAGCTGAGGGCAGGAGGTAGGAAACTGGAGGCAGAAAGCAGGAGGTAGGAAGCTGGAGGCAAAAGGTGGGAGGGAGGGCGTAGGAAACTGGAGGTATAAGGCAGAAGGACTGTGGCAGAAGGCAGGATGTGGGGGGCTGGATGCAGCAGGCAGGAGGTAGGAAGCTGGAGGCAGGAGGTAGGAAGCTGAATGCTGGAAGTAGGAAGCTGGATGTGAAAGGCAGAAGGACTGGCAGGAGGCAGGATGTGGGGGGCTGGATGTAGGAGGCAGGAGGTTGGATACAGGAGGTGTGAGGCTGGATGCAGGAGGCAAGAGGTAGGAAGCTGAAGGCAGGAGGTAAGATGCTGGAGGCAGAAGGCAGGAGGTAGGAAACTGAAGACAGGAGGAAGGAAGCTGAATGCAGGAAGTAGGAAGCTGGACGCAGAAGATAGGAGGTAGGAAGCAGTAGGTGTAAGGCAGAAGGACTGTAGCAGGAGGCAGGATGCGGGGGGCTGGATGCAGGAGGCTGGATACAGGAGGCAAGAGGCGGGAGGCAAGATGCAGCTGGCTTCACTGTGAGAGGCTGAGCTGCTCAAGAGAGCAGACCTGTCAGGGTGTAGCTGGCTTTTAGAAAGAGCTCTGCATACAATGCAGGTCACTCTGGTGCAGAAATGAAGTTTTGAGAACAGATTGGGCTGCAGTGTTTGGTTTTGCAAGAAACATGAGCTGTGTTTTGCGTTTAGAGTTTTGAGAAAGTGAAACATCTCAGAAAGTGTTTGCAAAGCAATTGTGAAATGTGAGAGACATTTTCTACTTAATGTCATTGGGTTCTTTCGGGATTTTTTGGGGGGGAGCTGTATGCGATTCTGAGCGATCAGTTTGGTTTTGTGGGCTGTGTGTGGAGTTTCACAGCTTGCAGTGAGCTTTTCCATATATGTTTATGCTTTATAAAATGGGCTGTTTGTTAATGAGAATTTTGAGAAATGTGTGTCTATTTGGGAAGCGCTGAAATGATCTTTACTGCATCATACTATCAGTATGTTACTGAGCTGCAAGAATGTGTTAAATCTCTGAAGAAGGTCATAATGGAACCACTGATACTGCCAGGTGCGTGTGAATGTGGGATATGTATATAGTACATTGTGGGGACCAAATATCTGCACGATGTGATAAAAGCCTGTTATTTTGACATTGTGAGGACGTTTCCGGTCCCCACAAGGGGAAACTCAATTATATAAATATCTATGACTGCAATCAAAAAACTAAAAATGTCAAAGGTCTTGTATTTTACTTGGTTACCTATGGTTAAGGTTAGGGATGGGTAGAGGTTAAGGTTGTCATAGTTAGGATTAGGGTTTTTCCCATAGAAATGTATGGACTCCCTACAAAGATATAGATACGTAATCTGTAGGTGCGTGTGTGTGTGTGCGCATGTGTGTGTGTGTGTGCGTCTGTGTGCGTGCATGTGTGTGCGCGTGTGCGTGTGCGTGCGTGTGTGTGTGTGCGTGCGTGTGCGTGTGCGTGCGCGTGTGTGTGTGTGTGTGTGTGTGTGTGTGTGTGTGTGTGTGTTGACACTTGGTTTTTGCGACTAAACAAAGGATTGAGCAACCAGCACCTGACACAGAGGACTGAATATATTTATTGCTCTCAGTTGTAGGACCAGTCGGTCTAAATATTTACTAGTCTGTATTTAAGTGAGACTGAAATATATTCGGGGAGCTTAATTCTATGACCATCAGATTTTATGTCTCTAGGTTGATAGGTCAGGGTCGCAAATATGTATGCGAAAGCACTGACTTAATCAGCATTAGTGCCAAGTCAGAAATCTAATATTAGGTATACGCAAACACGCCTGTGCTGTGAGCTGTTAAAATATCTCATACAGCTCCTACTGGAGGGTGTTAGGTGCTGAATTTTTATGATAAAACACCACCATAAAAGGGCATGGTGGCTTGGTTTAGCCTTAGATGGACTTTACCACCTGCATTCCCAAGCGACCCGACATCGGGAAGACTGTGCCCTGGGGTGACGGGTGCGCTGCTGGTGGAGGAAATGTGCCCTGCAGGGGCCAACCAACCGATGGGGCCCGGCCGGGCATAGCCTGAAGAAATAACAGGGGTCCGGACTCCTGTGGGCCCACCACCTGCAGGGGGAGTCATGGGGGTCGGGTGCAATGTAGATCAGGTGGCAGTTGAAGGCAGGGGTCTTGGTGGACCGACCAAAAATGGCTCTAGGTACATGGAATGTAACCTCTCTGGTGGGGAAGGAGCTCGAGCTGGTGCGGGAGGCAGAGAGATACCTACTAGATATAGTTGGGCTCACCTCGACGCATGGCTCGGATTCTGGAACCAAACTCCTGGAGAGGGGCTGGGCTCTATTCCATTATGAAGTCGCCCATGGTGAAAGGCGCTGGGCAGGGGTGGGGCTACTTACAGCTCCCAAGTTCAGTGCTAGTGCGTTGGAGTTGACCCCGGTGGATGAGAGGGTCAACTCCCTTGGACTTCGTGTTGGAGACGTTTGTCTGTGTGTAGATGCTGAACATTAGTTCGCCATAGCCAGTCTTCTTAAAGACCTTGAAGGGGGTGCTGGAAGGCGCCCCATCTGGAGACTCCATCGTTCTGCTGGGGGAGTTTAATGCTCACGTGGGTAATGACAGTGTAACCTGGAAGGGTGTGACTGGGAGGAACAGCCTGCCTGATTGTAATCCAAGCAGTGATCTGTTACTGGACTTCTTTGGTTTGCATTGCCAGCCATAAGTCAGACTCATTCCCGATGGGTGCTGCCCTTTGTCATTGATTAAGTTCATAACTTTTATAGACAGAATTTCTAGACAAACAGAGGCAGAGGGAGTACGGTTCGGGGGCCTCAGGATCGTATCTTTGCCTTTTGCAGATGATGTGGTCCTGTTGGCGTCATCGGGCTGTGACCTGCAGCATGCACTGCGGCGCTTTGCAGCCGAGTGTGAGGCGGCCGGGATGAGGATTGGCACCTCTAAGTCTGAGGCCATGGTTCTCAACCTGAAACAGGTGGATTGCCCTCTCCTGGTGCGGGATGGGTTACTGCCTCAAGCGGAGTTTAAGTATCTTGGGGTCTTGTTCACGAGTGAGGAAAAAAGGGGAATGGGAGATCGACAGGTGGATGGGTGCAGCGTCGGCAGTAATGCGCAGGCTGTACTGTCCTGTTTTGGTGAAGAGGGAGCTGAGCCAGAAGGCAAAGCTCTCAATTTACCGGTCGATCTACCTTCCGAGCCTCACCTATGGTCATGAGCTCTGGGTAATGATCAAAATAATGAGATTGCAGATACAAGCGGCAGAATTGTTTCCTCCACAGGGTGGCTGGGCTCATCCTTAGAGATGAGGAGCTCAGATATTTGGGAGGAGCTCAAAGTAGAGCTGCTCCACATTGAAAGGAGCCAGTTGAAATGGCTCGGGCATGTGTCTAGGATGCCTCCTGGACGGCTCCCTGGGGAGGTGTTTCGGGCATGTCCAACCGGGAGGAGGCCCTGGGGCCCAGGACACCTAGGATAGAAAGATTATATCTCTTGGCTGGCCTGAGAACGTCTTGGTATTCCCCCAGTGGAGCTGGAGGAGGTGACTGGTGAGAAGGAGGTTGTGGCATCCCTGCTTAGACTGCTGCCCCCCCCCGTCCCCGACCTTGGATAAGTGGCAGGAAATGGATGGATGGGCTTGGTTTAGGTTCGCGAGTATCTGCATGCGTCGACATGTTCCCCGTGTTCATGCTGGTTTATCTCTGTAGTTCAAAGGCCTTTAAGTGACACAGTGATCTGTATTTGTATCTCAGTAAAAGAACCCTGGGAAGCCTGATGGGAGAAGGCTCCCGCGACCGGCTCCGTTCACGTGGGGTCTCTAGTGCCTTGTTTCCAGCAGCACGGAGCAGGTGTTAGTGCTGGTGATGGTGCTAGTTCTTGCTGGGTGCCTTTTAAGACCCTACCCGTGTTTCCACCGGTTTCAAAAAAGAATAGAATAGGAACAGAAATGTTACAAAGGCGGACACGAGAGTAAAGTAAAGATTAATATGAATTCTGTATTTTTGGATTTATTTTGATCCGTTTCAGATTTTAAATTTTTATAAGCTGCCAAACTGAAAAAATGAGCCTTTGAGTCTCGTAGTTTTCCAAGTTTGACTCGTTGCGCTCTGTCTCTATTGCCTGTATCCACTTTTTTCTCTGTAAAGGCCCCCCTGTCTGTATAAATGAGTTTATTCTTTATTCTCACTCACTGTTTTACCGCTGTCCTTGTCAGGACAGAGCAATAAAATAGTCCGCTATAAACTGAACTTTGTGCTCCACCTCATGATCTCTTCGAGGGCCTTAATATTTTATTTATTCGACCTGCGGCATGTTTATAATCTATTATTAAATCTGGCCAGCAAATCTGTTTCATTTTCCACAGAATTAAAAAAACAATGTAACATTTTCCTGCCATTAAGCTGGCAAGTTGTTTCATTGTCGGCACCAGCGATATTACACGGAACTATATTGGTATGGATTGAATTTTCTGGGTATGCAGAAGGTTTGGACGTGATAGTGATAGCCCATCCTACTTTCGGTTCCTGATCCTGAGACCAGCTTTTCTGTGGTGCCATATTGGAGCATTTTTTTTCTATCCCAGTGCCAGTTTTTTGGAGTGGAAAAAGCCAAGCACTGGTTCCAGCATCGTGTTGCTGGGAACGAGGCAAGAGTGGATTCACACTCAAGTTCTTTGATGTCATCCCACCTTGTCCCAGCTATAATGTTATGGTTATGCTGTAAAATATTAGCTGCTTGTTGTTTCATCAGGATAGGCTCAGTGGGTTACGATGCTGTGCCTGTGATTCAGAATTGCTAGGCCAGCAGACTCCCGCTATTGTTGGGCCCTTGAGCAAGGGCCTTAACCCCTGATTGCTCCAGGGGCATAAGATAAATGGCTGACTCTGCCCTCTTACCCTAAGTTTTGCTATTGCCACTGTATGCACCGATGACTCAAAACATTATGACCAGCCCCATGTGAAGTGATTAATATTGAGTATCTAGTAAAAATGGTGCATGTCAAGGTCTGTGGTGTATTAGACGGTAAGCTATGGTACTCATAGTCGACATGTTGAGGGCAGAAGAAATGGGCAGTGATGCCCTGTCTATAGTGACACATTACTCCTGTGATCAGCATGAAAATTATCTCCCATTTGTGCCACAGTGTCCCTTCTGCTGGTTTGTACCACACACCTTCATTAATATATAGCATTGACGAGTCTTGGTTGCCCTACACCCTGTTAGTGGCTATACTCTCCCCTGACTACTCTCAGCAGGTACTCAACACATCTAACCGTGAGCACCCCACAAGCCTTGGCATTACAGAGATGCTCTGCCCCAGTCGTCCTGCCATAATGATTTGGCCCTTATCAAAGTCACTGATATACACTCACCTAAAGCATTATTAGGAACACCATACTAATACGGTGTTTGACCCCCTTTCGCCTTCAGAACTGCC
>JAAGVU020000092.1:2516101-2529188 GCA_011763525.2 Mormyrus iriodes | reverse complement strand
AGGCGGAAGATAGATCCCGCTTTGGAAGATGACGGGCTCTAGGGGCGGAAGATAGATCCCGCTTTGGAAGATGACGGACTCTAGGGGCGGAAGATAGATCCCGCTTTGGAAGATGACGGGCTCTAGGACACGATAATGAGATCGTGTGACTGACATGCTGGATTTTATCATACTGGACCTGGTTTGTGATTAGAGATGATGTCACCACTTGTCTGACAGGCACAGCGTGTTTTGGGGACGTACACGGCTGTGATGTCCTTGAGGGTGGGGGAGAGTATGATGAGTCAGGATAACAGTGGGAAGAGGCATTATGCCGTGGTGTGGGGATTATAGGAATGATGAAGCGTGTGTGTGTGTGAATATAATTGTATTTCAGTGTCTGTGTGAGTGTGGGAACCTAAGCAGAGCTAGGGGGTGGCAACATGTGAGTTTTATACCTGTGTGTGTGTGGAAGAACTCTGCAATCCCAGCACAGGATATGCAGCATTTATGACTGTCAGCAGGGAATGACATGTGCCGAAATGTAACCAAGGATACAAGACCAAGACCAAGACAGAGACCAAAATGAACACAGAGACAAACACCAAGACAGACATCAAGGTGGACAGAAAGACAGAGACCAAGACGGACATCAAGATGGACATCAAGATGGACACCAAGACGAACACCGCGACAGATATCAAGACAGAGACCAAGACGGACACCAAGTCTAAGTGAGAAACAGAGAACAGGGACAGAAAACAACAATCCGGTGAGAGGGGGTGGGGTCTGGCTGGGCATGGCTCCAGGGACTGCTGACGGAAAACAGAGGAGTCTGGGAAAGAAAGAGAGAGTGAAAGAGAGAGTCAGTGAGAGAGGCAGAGGAGTCTGGGAAAGAAAGAGAGAGTGGGGGAGATAGGGGAAGAAGGAGTGAAAGTATGAGAAAAAGGGAAGGAGAAAGAGAGAGGGAGAGGGAAAGAGAGAGTGGGGAAGAGAGAGGAAATGGGAGAGATGGAAAGAGAATAAAAGTAAGAGGCAGTGGAAGCAAAAGGGTGAGAGAGAGTAGAGGAAATAGAGGAAGAAGAAAGAAGAGGGAGAGATAGTGGGAGAATAGGAGCAAGAGGGAGAGAGAATGGGAGAGAGGAAGAGGAAGGAAAAGGGCAATAGAGGGGAAGAAGGAGGAAGAGGGAGAGAGAAAGCAGGAGAGAGGGGAAAAGAGAGACGAGGGGGGACAGAGTGCGGTTGTGGCCCCTGAGTGTGCGGTCGTAGCCTGGTTGTAGCCCTGAATCGGCAGGCTCGGGTACACCTGCAGGAATATAGTCTTTTCTCACTGAGAGATGTACTGTATGAGGTGGCAAACAGCCCCTCAGACATGATTCTGCAGCGACAGCGGCTTAGTCAGCATACCGGCCCTGAGGCCCTCAGAAGGCCGTCGGGGGTCTCAGTCACAGGCCCGACGGCGGCTTGGTCAGCATACCGGCCCTGAGGCCCTCAGAAGGCCGTCGGGGGTCTCAGTCACAGGCCCGATGGTGGCTTGGTCAGCATACCGGCCCTGAGGCCCTCAGAAGGTCGTCGGGGGTCTCAGTCACAGGCCCGATGGCGGCTTAGTCAGCATACCGGCCCTGAGGCCCTCAGAAGGTCGTCGGGGGTCTCAGTCACAGGCCCGACGGCGGCTTGGTCAGTATGCCGGCCCTGAGGCCCTCCGAAGGCCATCAGGGCTCTCAGTCACAGGCCCGATGGTGGCTTGGTCAGCACGCCGGCCCTGAGGCCCTCCGAAGGCCGTCAGGGCCCTCAGTCATAGGCCCGACGGCGGCTTAGTCAGCATGCCGGCCCTGAGGCCCTCAGAAGGCCGTCGGGGGTCTCAGTCACAGGCCCGACGGCGGCTTAGTCAGCACGCCGGCCCTGAGGTCCTCTGAAGGCCATCAGGGCTCTCAGTCACAGGCCCAACGGCGGCTTGGTCAGCACGCCGGCCCTGAGGCCCTCCGAAGGCCATCGGGGCCCTCAGTCACAGGCCCGATGGCGGCAGGGGCTGAGAAATTCACTGCTGCTGCGTCAGCTCCTTGCCGCATTATTCCCAGATGCAGGTTTTTATTTCCTATCAGATATAAATCTCTCCCCGACTCATCAGGTTATCCAGCACCCAGCATGTGGATAGTGCAGTGGGGAGAGGCGATGTTCAACCATGGAAGTTTAACCTTTAAAGCATTCTCTGTAGGAATAGGGCGATGTGAGCAGAAACCTGACATGTGCAGGCAGAAGCTTGCATGTGGTACGTAAAAACAGCGCCCCCTTAATCTATATTAAGACCTCACTGCAGCAGGCGACCTGGACAGCTCCCGGTGCTGAAAGTAAGCTGGTGTTCCCAGGGAGCTGAAAAGACTCGCCACCCAACCCCAAAGAGGATAGATGGACCAGTAATATTCCTACCTTCTGTGACAAAGCACAGAAACATCAGATTTCATCTACAGAGAAAAAGTGTCCGTGCTTCAAAACAGGAATCAGAATAATGGAAGCAAGAGACATCGACTAGCAAAACGTTCAACCGAAGATCCATGTTTATATGTAATTATTGTATTATTAAAATGATTGTTTATTAGAGGAAAACAGTCAATAGCAGAGATTTATATGGGATAAGGGAACCTCGGTGATTCTCAAACTGACTCCAATCGATCATCACTGAGATGGAGAGGTGGTCAGGTGACCTACGGCCTAAGAGGAAGTTGGGCGGGTGGTGTAGTGACAGGAAAGCTCCACCTTAATCCACATGTGGACATGCTACACGCAAAGTGCGTATTCTGTTCCCAGTGATCTGGACCAGACCACAGGAGGGAAAAAAACTGTTAAAACACAATGCGTTTGTCCAACGGCATGTGTAAGTTGCCTGAGTGGTGTCTGATTGCACCTGTCCCTTGAGCCTATGTCAGGGAAGGCATTTGAGTTCAAAGAAGCCCCAGTGCCCTGCAGGACCGGCGCTCACAAAGGCCGAGGGGCAAAAATTGGCATCTCACACATTTGCCGCTGTCCCACACCATGGGACAGGGGCGATCACATCCATGCTGTCCCCAGACGATGCTGACCCTTTAATCTCAGGCAACGTGAGACGGGCTGGCCGAGCTGGCAGAACTGAGACGGGCTGGCCGAGCTGGCAGAACTGTGCGCTTCTCTTATCCTCAGAATCGCTCTTTCATTGGAACAGCGTGAAAAAAAACAGCATTTTTGAAAGTAGTACAGCTTGAAATGTCACTAGGCCTCTACATTTTTTAGATTTTTATAAAGTTACTCTGTTGCCACTTTAATACAAAGAACCTGGCATTTTATACAGAATTTCTTTTGCCTGAACCTAGAGCGTTCAGAATGGGCCGATGGCAGGAGACCTCCTGAAGGTCCGTAGGTCACATTGTCTGCCTGTTTGCTGGCTCACAGTACAGTTTGTAATGGGGATAATTATTATTGGTTGTTCAGGGTATCTGCGGTCAGTTTTATTCACATTGTATGGTGGGGGTGTGGGGACAAAGTCAGGTGACCAGCATGTTCACTCAGCTGTGAATTAGCCCCAAGATAATAAAAGGCCCTGTATTGTTTCTTCCCAAATGCCTGTTGTTGCCATTCCCTTACCCTGACACCCAGTCTTGCAGTTTATTTACATTTTTTATTAATTATTAGATGCTTTTATCCACAGCAGCGTAGATATTTTACGGGAAAGTAGTGTATAGAAATCCATAGATAAATTGGGGGTTAAAGACCTTGCTCAAGAACCAATGGCAAAATTATTCTGCCAGCCACGAGATTTTGTGACTTTCCGATCACAGGTACAGAGTCACACACAAGCCCCCAGCAGAGTGTCCAGCCCTGTGCATGTGCTTTGCTGCACCGTCTTGATCACTGAATTGTCGCTCACATGATTTTAGCTAAAAAAATTGGATGAGAAAAACCTAACAGATGTATACATGCTATTGAGTTTCTTTGAACTGTACGGTCTTTGTGGGTTCTTGGAAATAGAAAAAACTATTGCCTATTAAAGTCGTCTATTAACCGGTGGCCCTGATGGAGGCACGGTGTTTAAAGCCCCATTTGAGTCCTGGTTTATTCTCACATTGTAGAGGGTTGGGGTTGTGTCTGTGTCATGGCTCAGTGGCCAAACGGAGCCCTTTAGTGGAGGGATGCTAAACGACGTTTGTTCACAGAGGGTTAGTGAGTCACTTAACAGCCTAATAAACACACGTGTTCCCAAGGTCAGAAAGCAGTGCGCCAGGGGGGCCAAGGGGGGGATCGACTGCATTGACGTTCCCGTCGCAGCTGATTCACGGTATCAGGGCCCAGCAGGCGACATGGTGTCAGGCAAACAGGGATGTCCCCCGGGGACATGGCTTGTTTGGAAGACAGAACAGTAAATGCGGAGAATCGCCCCGGATAAGATTTTAATCGCCGCCTTTGCTGACAGCTGGATTGTTATCCCTTTATCTCAGATAGAGGTGTTTTTTTCAGATTTTTGGCCCCCGATGAATCCCGAATGCAGAGTTTGCTGGCTCACCGATATTTATGCAAATCGGGTGGCACTTTCAGCCAACTGGGTGGCTAAGTTCCGGTGATGTCACAATGCATTGGAGGCTAAAACTGCTAAGGCAGGCATGACTTATCTGATTATCTAGCAGCTGATGCAGGGAGCGTGGGATAGATATGCGGGGGGCTTGGATGAAAGAGGAGGGGAAAACGACAGCGATTGGTCAGATCAATCTTTTGTCATTGCCAAGGCAGTTTAACAAGCTGCTGCATATGACCTCCAGACCGGACACCTCTGTGTGGCACAGGATGTTGAAACATGAAGGTTCCTATCATTGGAGGGTGACATTAAAGTGGCGGAATAAGAGGCTTGCGATCTGATTGGACAAGAGGTGGGGGGGAGGGGTGGAGTCCACTGAGTTTGCAAGTACAGCACAGGAGGGTCCTCGTAAAAGAGGGTTAGGGTTAGGGTTAGGGCCAGGGTTAACCCCAAAGAGTTTTATTATATATCCCCAAGGGCAACTCACATGGGCTTTATGCTGGCAGCCAATCAGCTTTCAGCATTCAAGTACTCGACAAGAGGGCGCATTGACACAGAAACAGCTCTTGTGGAAATAGTAACACAACCACAGGACTGCAGCAAACAGCCAAGTCACGACCGCGTTGCATTTTCCTCCTGCGCTGATCACGCGTGCGTTAGCTTAATCACGCTAAATCTTAGCGAAAGCGCCATTAAGTCGCCCAATTAAACTTCCAGGTGGTAACGCATATGGTACCTGTACATCACCGGATGAGGAATATAACAGAAGATTGAATGTGACGCTGGCTGATAACGCACAGGAACAGGATGTCAGGAAAACCCCTTCCTGCTTTTGCGGTCGGGGTCACGGGGCAGAGGCCCCACCCAGGATCAGAACAAACTGCCCATCTAAGATGGCCTTGTGCATATCGGGCCGATTCTAAAAGATTTCGAGCACCTGGTCTTCAGAAAAAATACTCATGATCATTTAAACCAGGTTGACGTTTCCTAAAGTGAGATTATAAAAATAATTTGCAGAACTTTTAGGAAAAATTAGTACCGGCAACATTCCCCGGGGAAGAGAGTGTTGAATGCTAGATTACAAAGAACTAAAGGATGTCTTTGTTAAAATGAATAAATAAACAGAACATAACAGTGCTGTTCCCTGCAATGTGATTTGGTTTTAAAAACACCTTCATTCTCATTAAGATTTTTGAGAGCAGCTGCGCAGGTAATTGCTTGCCTTGCCCTCCAGGAGGCAGCGATGTGGCTACTGTGATCTTCTACACCAGCCCGTGAGTGCTGGCAAAATTCCTCAAAACGGTACCCCTTATCGGGCGCCCCTACCTCATTTTATGACCACCTGACTGCTTGTTTACATGACGGACCCCACCCAACCTCCACATTATGCCCCCTCCTGTGTTTATGCTCCCCAGGCCTGGTGTTAGGAAAACATCACTACTGTTCTCCATCCTTTGTCTCTGTCAGACCTGTCACCTGTCACCTTCTCACCCTCCTTTTTAAAAGGGCCCTATCATGCTCATTTTCAATGTCCATACATTTATTTTTGGGGTGTACTAGAATAGATTTGAATGCTTCCGTGTTCCAAAAACATGCTATTTTTCTCAAACTCAGCATAAGATGTGCTTCACCCACCCAGCTGAGTACTCTGTGACTGTGTCTTTATACTTAAATGTTTGTCTGAAACAAAATCTTGGTCTGGATTTTTTACTCTCTGGATCTGAACCTTCCACCTCTGGAAAGGGCTTGTTAGGGCTTTGGAATGGGAAGGCTTCAGACAGCACATCATTCTGACAAAGGGGGCGGGAGCAGGCAAGAAAGGACTGGACCAGCTCTGGGTCTACAGGGGGTGTGAGGGTGAATGTTGCAGGCAGGAAGAGGATTTCAAAATATCATGAACAGATGGCTTAAGGTGAATGAAGGAATGACCACCTGACTGCCCCCCAAAATGTCTATACCTCCCACACTTACTTAGCAGATACTTTTCTCTGATCCAGTGTGCATTTTGAGGTTGAGGACCTTGCTGAAGGACCCAAACTCTGCCAGCACTTGGATTTGAACCAGCATCCTTCCGATAATCTTAACCCACTGAGCCGCGCTCTGTACCCAGTCAGACCTAACATTTTCACTCTGTGTCGGCAGGAAGTTTCTGTAGAACATAGAAATGGCACGAAACTGCAGACTCGCCAGGGAATCTTCCAGATCAGGGCACCTGAAAGCCTCTTTGTCGTAAACACTCAGCTTAATTACATTCAGCGCGGGCCTGTGAGTCACCCTCAATAACGACATTCGTTCAGTTAATTGATATAAATCGCGCTGCAGCTTTAAGAAAACTCTTCATATGCCGTGTGACCGAAGGAAGCTTTCCTGACGGAAATATGTGGCGTAGCCTGTAGAGACAGGGACTTATGGTTTGACCTTTGTGGGTGCAAGCCCTAGAAGACACTGCTCTTGGACCCTAGAGAGAGGTGCTCTAAGACGGAACAGCAAATCTTACGGTGTTGGGGTGTAGAGTACGGCCACGTAACACACACTACACAGACCTGAATCACCCCCATACCCCCATCACGTAGATAAAACTTATCATACCTCCTGCCTGGCTGAGGTGCACCTCCTGATGGGATCAGTGCCGGATTGCACCACAGGACTCGTTTGCAGAGGACGCCTCAGTGCTGTGGGAACATGGATACCCTTTCCTGGCACCTTGCTGCTCACATCTGGACCCCCCCGATTCACACCCCCCATCCCTATCACCTACAGCATTAGTGAACAGCACCAGTCATTAGTGAAGCAGTATTAGTCTGCTAATTGATCCAGCTAAGCCTGGCCTGGCTGCTGTCACCCCGCAGCCTCCTTCTGATGTGCTGAAACGGCAGGGCCTCCGAATTTACTCTGCTGCTTCCGTAATTTTACGTTTTCTTTTTTTTTAAGAAGATTGCTTGTTTTACAGCTTTCGCATATTGCGTTTTTGGGATAATGACTTGCTGAAAATGTCTGGTCTAACTAAGTCAATATTGAAACTGAGTTACCCAGGATAATCAGTTCTGGATGCCTCATCCAGGGTGTGCCCCCCCCCTGCAGTCCTGCACCAGACAGGCGGCTGGGAGATGGATGCATGGATGGATGGAAACAGCGTTGGTGCTTACAGCCAGGCCCAAAATTTTAAAGGGGCGGGACGGTGGGGGAGGGCAACAAAAGCTAGTGACTGGGGGCACAGGGGGTGGGTAAGTGGGTGGGTGGTGGAAACAGTAAAGACTGATTCTTTTGTAGCATCACTGGGTGATTATTTTTGGTTTGGTTTCAGTATCTCAGTGACAAAGTGACTCCCATGGACTGTGTGCCAACTGTAAGCTCAGCTAACGGTTAGTTTCACGTTTCATCAGCACTATGGCACCTAAATGGCAAAGGTGGTTCCTCAGTTAGATTAGTGGTGTCCTGAGCCCGATGCGGTCAAAAGAATTCTATGATGCGGGCTCCTTTGAGTAGCGGTAAGCACGAGAGCTGGGTGTCACCCGTGTTTTGCCTTTGGCCACCGTGGGGTCTGGTTTTGGCCGCCAAAACTTCAATGCACCGGGAAGACGCACGATACGGATGTGAGCCAGCACAAGCCGATGACGTCGTGAGGGGTGAAGGATGCCAGTCCGTCAGTTTCGATAAAACACAGATTCCAGAAAGCTCTGTCAGCATAAGGGGAAATTGAAGAGGCTTTACGCACCATCCGAACACAGCCTTGACCTTCAATAAATAAGGCGTATCAGGTGACTTTAAATCTGAGAGGCTGCCAGAGAAGTGGTGCCGGGTGGAGCTTATACATCAAAGTGTATGGGCTGTGCATACAATGGCAATGCCAGAATGCCCTCCCATGCCCAGATCTGAGGCTGGGGCCCCAGAGGCAGTAGAGAGAGACCTGAGGGGCCCCTGACCCGCTTTCATCTCCCAATGGAGTGGCACCCGTTACACTGAAGGGGCGACACCAGCAGTCGGTGTAGGAGAGACATCACTGAGGGCAGGGAGAGAGAGAGGGCCAAGAAGAGCGAGTTTGTAGGGATGTTTGTCTCCTGTGCGAGTCGGCCTGCCTCTCCTTCTGCCATGGATTTCATTACATTAAATCCTTCTAAGTAACACAGACTAATCCCTCAATCCCAGCCTGGTAAAATATGTGGTAGATCTGTAAATGCTGCCCTTTGCAAATCTGACTGAACCTGTGGTGCTTCTCTCTCTCTTTCTCTCCCTCTCTCTCTCTACCTCCTTCTGTCATCCACATGTATCTGTGAGTTGTATATCCAGAAAGGTGGAAGCTGTCTCGTGCTCCCCTTCCGAGCAGAATTCCTGTGATTACTCGGAGTTCCCACAACGCCTAGGATCATCCTAATTTCCCAGGACATGTCTGTCGCTGTACTCCCCCCCCCCCAAAGTTATCACTTTTCCGCACTCTCACCCTTCAGGAGGACAAAGCGGGTTTTCTTTGGGAAGGGAAGAGCGGATTAGCCTCCTGACTTTCCTGGGAATGCTGAGAGGGGCTTAAGAACCGTGGGGCCGTAATCTGTACCCAGTGCACATAGCCCGGATCGCATGCCGCCAAAGGTTGGCCACGGTGCCACACGACTTTACTGTTAAGAGGCTTTTCTCTCTTTTCTGCCCCCCAAAACAAGCCCCCCCCCCACAGATGTAATGTGTTTTCTCACCAGGTAGAACCCTTCTTAATATCAGCCTCCAGTGACTGGAGCTTCTCAGGCCGCCCTCCGGCTTTGGCAGCGTGGGGGTTGTTGTAATGCCATCACGTTTCACACATGCTAACACGCCTCCCCGGGTAGAAACAGGCACTGTGGATTGTTAAGCCTCCCTCCCTGTTTCGGCTCAAACGCTGGCTTGCCCAATTTTTCCTCCTGGTGCTAAGAATTATCTTTCTCACTATATCCCTTGTTTTTTTTCTTTTTTTTTAACATTGACTGAGATGCAAATTAATCCTGGTTATAATCCTGGGGGGTGCTGTGTGGTTAGGACTGTGCCTGTGATCGGAAGGTTGCCGGTTCAAATCATATGGTCAACAGAGTGAAAAAAGTCTCATACACACCCCAAGACTCAGAAACGTCATCCAATGCACCGGACGTGACTGAGATCCAGTCCCGTCCACCGAGATGAACGTAGCATGAACATCACGACGACCAGCTTATCTTCGCCTTAGGTTCCTGAGTCCTCGATGGGCACGTTTAAAAAGCGGGCACTCTGCCATACGGCTCCCTCCTGGTGGATTTTGTTTCCTAATTAGCAAATAGATAAGAGAAGAAAGTCTTTCTTCAGAGTGCAAGGTTATTTTCAGCGCATTGTGACTTTTAGTTTTGGATTTTTATTGACCTTTTCCCCCAAGGCATGAAGTTGTAATGAGGAATTCCATAGCCAGCACACGCTAACACACGCGGGTGTGCAGGCATGCACACACCCTAACGCACACGGGCGGCACACGCTATTCTCATGGGGACTCCCCATCGGCTCTCTTATTAATGCAATAAATGGATCCAGACTTTGCCCCAGTAGAGCTCGAAAAACAAATTAAAGTTTGCTGGAAAGGAATTCTGATCCATACAGGATTTTAAGCTTCGTTCGGAAGAGACCTTCACCGCACCCCCAGAGGTCCCCACAAAGTCCGTTTCTGTCTTTATCCTTGTTGCCTCATTACATGTGTGCCAGCTGTTAATGGGTCTAATGAAGCATTCCTGAGCAGGATTGGGTTAACGAGCCCACTCTGATTGGATTGATAGAAGGGGCGTGGCTTTGTTGACCGTCGGCCTCGGGGCTTGCCCCCGTTTTAAGCTTCCAGAAGAGCTCTGTCTTCACGTCACATGACGTGTTGCAGGATGATCTCTGTCCAGTTCACTATAGTCTGATGTCTGATGTGTTAAAGCAAAAGCTTATCACACATGCTCTTCTGAGGATAAAGTGCCCCGATATATTTCGGGGTTATTGTGTGGCTAAGCCAGCTAGGTTTGTAATCCGAAGATGCTGGTTTGAATCCCATGGTTGGCAAGGCATTCTATTAAGCCCTTGATTCACACCCTTATCCCCTCCCCGCCCCAGAGATGTCATATAAGTGACTGACCCTGTGCTTAGACCCCAAGCTTCTCCATCACCCTAGCATGTGACAGCAAGATGGAATATGTGCACACTGAGGAATTCCAATGTGCTTGTACTTGACAGAGATGGGAAATGAGGTCCTGCTGAAGTCTACTAACGGCTGTCCTTTGTGAATGTGAGTAAGCTGCTCTCAGCATCTCGCTCGAATCTCCAGATGTGTTGTCTGACCCCAGTCATCTGTGCTACTTGGAGTTAAGTGGGGGGGAGGTTGCTGTATTTGAGGGGCTTCATCAAACTTCACTGCATGAATCATAAACAGTGAAACCATGGTCTTGTCTGGGTTATTTGTCAATTTAAAAGGCTGCAACTGATCTGAGATCAGCACCCCTGTGTCAGTATTTGCCTAAGTACCCAGGGGCACCACAGGAAAACAGCGTCAGCTCTGCATAGCTTGTCTGACCTGAAGAGAAGCTTAAGCTTTCACGAATACAGCTAGATGCAGTTCAGGCTCAGTGTGTCCCTCAAAGGTACAACAGCAGGCCCCTGTGAGCAAGGAGCCGTCGGCTTTGGGTCGAGTGCGAGCCACCTTAAGATTCTTAACTGCCTTTTGTACATCAGCATGTAGGAATCCTTACTCACGCCGTCCAGTCAGTAACATGCAGCATGTGACAGACAGCACATAACAGGAAAAGGGTACTCACACACCCACAGAACACATATATGCAAAGTGGGCGTATAACCAGGGAGTGCAGAGAAAATCATTAAAATGAAATAAGACATGAGTGCACATCTCCGGGGACCAGGGTCTGAGAGTCCGGGCGGCTCCACGAGTGTGGAGTTTGCATGTTCTCCTGGTGTCATCCTGGGCTTTTCTCCAGGTACTCCGGTTTCCCCCCACAGTCCAAAAACATGAGTCCACAGGTGAAGGGTCTGGAGGTGTGGGATTGTCATTTTAAAAGCTTGGCAAGGTCATTTTCCAGTATAGTGTACAAAACAACGAATGAATAGCGTTACATGACTGCCGAAAGGACTTTGTTTGTGTGTTTTAAAACATATTTGCCATGCATTAGAAGAACTTCAACAGTGGATGGCACTGTACGGAGGGCTGCTGTGTTACAAGTTTACTGCGCTGGGTTCGCTGACCTTCTGGGGTGTACCACATGAATTGAGGTTCTGAGTGTTTGTACATGTGTGTTTGGACGTGTGTATATGCGTGTGTGCGAGTTTCACCCTGAACCGGGAGCCCTTGGCTGCCTACCTTTCAGGCCGCACCTCTGGAGGCTGGAGAGAGCGTGGGTAGAAACATATAGAAAAAAGCTGTCCCTTGAACCTTGACTCCCGTGCCTTGAATGGGTGCTCTGGAAGCTGACAGGAAGGCTTTTGATCACCATGGTGTGGGGCAGGGTGGGGGGACGGAGGGGACCAGCGATGGACCAGGGAGATCTGTCCCTGCAGACCGCCACAAAAATATACTCAGCCCAGTCATCATGGACAAGGGTGCCCATGGACAAGGCACCTTTAGCAGTGGGCCCTGGGTCATGTGAGCAGATATAGGGCTGTTGATTGGCCTTATCCGGGGAGTGTCCAGGGTGCCGCGCCCTCATTCCTGGAAGGCGATAAGGTGGCCAATGAGAAGGCAGCTGGATAGCATGTGATCAGAAGCTCATGCTAATCCCTCTCGCTGTGGGATTGCATTACTACTGTCACTGACTGTCAGGAAATTCCTTGATAGTGTCAAAAACCCGGAGATTTGGCATGCTCAGTAAACGTATGGTGGGAAATGCCGGATTCATCTCCGTTTAACGTCACCCACGCAGCACTAGAGGAGAGGAGTGTCAGTCAGATCTGGGATTTCGTGTTTCAGAGTCCAGGTACTCAGTCACCTGACTCTCAGTTGTGTATAGCGCCTTGAGGACTGCGGAAGGGGGTGGGGGGAATATCAGACGATCAGGAAAGTGGACTTGTCCATTCGGAGTGCCAAAGACACCACAGACTCCTGCGGTGAGGTGGCCAGATTCACTGGTTAGTGGGCTGACCTTGAATGGTGTGGGGGGTGGGGAGACTGGAGTAGATGGGCGTGTCCGAGCACTGGGGGGGCACGGAGCTCTGTGTCACACCCGTGGCTCTGGAGAATGTCATGGAAAAATGGCAGATGAAAGCGGCAGTGAGGTAAGCTGCAGGGTGGGGGGGCATTTCTCCCAAAAGCACTTTAAATGCAGCAGAGACAAATACAGCGGGGTGGGGGCAGCAGGAGGGAGGGAGGGGTCTCAGTTTGATAATGGAAGAAAAGGTGCAGAAACATCAAAGCCTTTTTCGCAGATATTCCAGAGACAGAAAGAGAAAAGGATCCCCATTGCTGGCACTTTGATGTGGGGAGACGTGGGGGGGTGAGCAGGTGGAAAGGTAGAGAGAAATGAAGGGTGAGGGGAGAGAGGGAGAGGGAGATGGAAGGGGAGGGGGAGAGAGAGGGGGAGGGGAGGGAGGTGGAGGAAGAGA
>JAAGVU020000092.1:2463848-2476118 GCA_011763525.2 Mormyrus iriodes | reverse complement strand
TTAAGTGGTTTAGGCTCCATAAATCAGGTACGGGGGCTCCCTGGGGGGGGGCGGCACAGGGCACTCCATCCTTGTTTTTGTGACACTAACGTTCTTCTTATTGGCTTACTTGCAAGATATTGTATTTCCTGGTCAAATGCGGGGGGGGTGTCCAAATGGACAGACCAAGAAGGCCATTATTGTGGCAGAGGCCATATCACTGTGGCACCTGGGGGGAAAGGGAGGGGGTGTCATTGGGTGGGGGAATATGTGGAGGGTGGAGGGTGAGGCAATATGATTGTAGAAGGACAGCTTAATCAAGCTGCCATTGCCCCTAAGTCCCAGAGTGATGAAACAATAGTTGTCCTTCTGTCCAGTAACACTGGACCACCCTCCGTCCAATAGCAGTAGAGTGACATGGTCCTTCTGTCCTACAGTAAGATGCTCACTGCTATTCTTCTAACCAGGAGCAACACGTTAAGGTCCCTCTGTCCGGTGGCGGGAGTTTGCAATCAATCTCTGCTCATTCTCACCTCCCTCTCACATTTCGGATGTTTTCTGAGCAGGGAGTTGTGTCAGCTGGTTCATCCCTAGTAAACAAGGTGCTAATTGTTCACAGAAAAGCGCAGCAATCGATCGTGTTTGCTTTATCCAGCAGGGGTGGCTGACATCTCACTTTTCAATATCAATATTCCCAGTGAAGTATCTCCCCATCTCAGGGTACTGTCCTCCAGAAACAGACACCACAAGTCCCTCTTCTCCACAGCCATCTGGCCAGTGATCTCATTTCTGTTGTGGCTCCACGGCATTATAGAGAGCTGAGCATTTAGACAAGGCCAGTTTTACAACAGCTCTGATTTTAATCTGTGTAACCTGCTTGCAGCCAGGGCAGCAGACCTGGTTCTTGAATTCTACGGAAAAAAACAAATAAATTCAGCCCGATTGGCTGCTTCTAGTTTGGTCGGAGAACAGTAGAAACCCCACAAGCTCCCTTTCTTGATATATCTCCAGATGACGCAAATTAATTCACAAATAATAATTTTGAAAAAAATGCATGCTTTTTCTCCAGGATCAAAGATGAAGGCTTGTTTTTTCCTGAGTCCCCCTTAAAGGCTTTGCCAGGAGCGCTTCTCAAATCCCCCGGCAGCCCGACCGCTTTCAGCTGTTTTAATATGTTAAACAACCGGTGTAGCCTAATTGTCCTTATTAATACAGCGACACATTTTGAAACCGCCGCGATTGTTTTGGTTTACAGAAAAGGCGAATGCATTAAATAGACATTCGTATAAATAGAGAAATTTGATACATAGCGAAAATGCGTCTGAGTGCTTTTTACGGCCCTCTGAATGTGATTTTCTAATCATTACAGGAAGAGCGTGGTTATAGGAGCCGCTCGGACGTGGCTTCACTGTCCAGCCCAAACTGGGTAAAAATGTGTAATACTGCATCTGTTTTAACCCATAAATGAGGAGATGTCCCCATACAATGCTGGCATTGTAATTAACCCTGTAAACCGCGCGCCGCAGCTGCGAAGCGTGTTTAATGCACAGCACTGCTAGTAATGAGCCCGTTTCTGCATTTTTGCACGATGCATTTGTGCATTCATTACTTGAATTACTTGGATATTTAATATTTTATGCGCCCAGCGATGGGTTGGCGCCCCGTCCTGGGTTGGCTCCGGACTCCTCGTGACCCATGTGGCATAAGCGGTTATAGAAAATGGATGGATGGATGGATATTTTATGCTTGCAAGTAATTTTACTTATTTTCTTTATTTTTGCGGTGATAAATGCTGCCCTTAGCCACATGTTTATCCGTTTGAATTTTCCACGTACTGTGAAACACTTAAATAGTAATAATATTCATATTAGCTGCATATGAGAGCATTGTCATGCATGCTCGGTATTTTCCCTCATATACTCAGGGACAACATTCGCAAATTAAAACAGATCGTCTGTATCGTTAATCGGATCAGCAAGATAATATGTAATATTAAGTTTGCTCACGTTGCGGACGCGACTCCAGCTAGACGTTAGAGGCCGGTGTTTTATTGCAACCGGCCGCCTGATGGCACCGCGCCTCCGGGAGACCCCGCGCACATACACGGCTGAGCAGCCTGCGGAGCGGCTCTCCGGGGGATCACATCGGTCACGGCTCCGTCTAAACTCCGCTCCCTCCCAGCCGAGATTTTTAAAAGCGATTTCATCTGCTGTCATTCATTGCTATCGAATTCATTGATATGGCCTGCGAAACTTAACTGATGCTAAGGGGATGCGCCGGGATCTGCGACGCCGCCTGGGGAGCGCCGGCGCCCGGAGCCGGGAGAGGCGGACCTGAATCGGCACCTTGGGAGGATCCTACGGGTCCGACCGGCCGCGTTCACTTGCAAATCAAATAAACTTTGTGAAGCTGGAGCAGCAGAAGGAAATGAGACATCGGGATGCAAAAAACGAGAATTCAGGTGTAAAATATGTATCTATAAACGTTTCTGGTGAATATAATAGAAGTGCGAAATGAAAATAGGTTTAACTTTGCCGTCTTCTGGTCAGCGCAATATAAACTTTTTATTTTCCGAAGCAGTCTGTAAAAGCGAGGAATGACGCATAGTAAAAGGTTTTAGCAGCCCGAGGTCAGGGCTTCTGGATAGCGCCGTCAGACCAGAATCAGCGCGAGGGGAAAGTCCGACAAACACGCGCCTTGTTTGGTTTTTATTGCCTCTGCTTGACTTTTCCTGCTGCACGTGGAGCTGATTAATCGGCGCTTTATATGCGCGGTGCTCGGTATGGTCACGGGCAGACTCGCAGCTGGAAATGCCGGATCAGATGCCCGGGAGGAGGGGGGCGTGAGAGGCGCTAACCCAGGCGCCTTGGCTCGGTCCCGCGGCCCCGCTCCGGCGCGCAGAGAGTGACCGAGCAGGGACGCGCACACACACACAGACACACGCACACGCGCGCACACACACACACACACGCACGCATATAAATACCCACATACATAGCCTATATATATATACACACACACACACACACACACACACACGTAGTCTCCATTCATAAGCGCACAGCTATATACATAACCCCCAAACACACACAGACACACACTGTTACATAGCCATAAACTCCGCTCTCATTCACACACACTCACCCTCTCTCTTTCTCCCTCCTTCCTTCCCTCCCTCCCTCCTTCCCTCCCTCACACACACTCGCATAACTCCGCGCGCACTCGCTCCCAGCAACATGTACCCAGCGTGCCGGACACACGCCGCCGCTCTCTCCCGGCTCTGGGCGATGTCTGCACGCCGGGCAAGAGCCAAGCGCCTTTTCGGCTGGATACTATTGCTATTTACGGCTACCCAGCGGACGGCGGCTCAAGGTAAGGCTCCGGTCGGTGCCCCGAATGCACGCAGCGCTCGCCGTACGGTGACGGGAGCGACCGGCGCGAATGAATCCCCGTCCCGGCGCCGGCTGCTCCGCCGTGTCGTGCGGCTCTGCGCTGTATAATACCTCCGTATGCGTGCAAGACGTATCATTCTCTTATATGATATAATGCATGATGTATATGTGCACTTGTGTGCGTCCCGATCGCTCACGGCTCCCCTGCCCCCTCCGGGGATTTCGGCTCCAGACCGGACTAAGGGCGTCCGGCGCCCCTGTAACTTTGCCAAGGAAAACGTCTGCCGCTCTTTCGCAGGCGAAACTCTTGCTGTTGAGGCTAAGTTTAGACAGGAATGGCAGCCCGAGCGCCACAGTGATAATGGACCTTGACTAGCGGGTTATTTCGGGATGCTGTGTCTGACATGATGGTGCTGACGACCGGCAAGCGGAACTTTAGGAAGCGGACACAGTTACTATAGATGCAGCATTAAGGTAGGGCTGAAAGAGCATTAACCTCCGGAACATGGAGCTTCACTATTAATATCGATTGTGTAAAAGCAGTATCAGTTATACCGCCTTTTACCATTTAATATCGCCTGGACCTTCATCATAATAACATTTGAGATCGTGATCCAAGTCTGCAGCTAGTGCGACAGTTCACGGTACCAAGTAAAGCCATGGTCAGGGATTAAAGGCATCCGCTTTAACAATTTACACCCCCTTTTCCCCCGGTTCAGTCAGGGCAGTGCTGAAATTGCGCTTTCTGAGCCTCGTGCTTTTCTCTGTCCCGTCTAATTTAGCTGTGGGAACTACAGGCTTTAATTAATGGGCTGCAATTAATTTGTCTGCCTTGTCCACAGGGATGAATGTTCGCAACTAGTACAGGAATGGTAGAAGTAGTATCTGCCTTTTGCCTTTTTCTGCGCATATCCGGAGTGAACAAGGTCCCCAAACTAGCCGCGCAGCTCCGCGGGGGAGCCAAGCCACTTGTGGTAAATTGCAGGGGCCTCAGGTTAAAAAAAGACCGTTTCCAGTTGATTTTCTTTATTATATAGAGGTTAGAGACCCATTACTACTTAGGGGGCTTATAACTTTGAAATGCCCATCTGTGGTATGCACGGGGCTGGTGGGGGCATCACCTTGCCTCTCCCCCAAAACCTCACTTAGTTTGATGCATTTGGCACGGTGTGTCAGACCGACGCTATTCCTCCTCTCCATTTTCGTAAAAGCAGCATTAAAAAAAACCCAAAATATCCAGAGATGTTGGAACAGTAAGTACAGCAGAGGAACTGTTTTGTCTCCTTCAGCAAGGTTCATGCACTGAGGACTTCTGGCAAAATCTGCACAGCCCTACCCTAAAGTCACCTCTCCGAAGGTGTTTGTATTACATTCATACTTGGTTTGAAGGGAAATCTGCCCCCCATGCATTTTCCCTCATTTTCACAGTGCTATCTTCACCTCAGGTCAGCTGACAGGAGTGAATCCAGTCCAGTCTCATACATCTTTGCGAGGCTGAAATGGAAACAGCCCCCCCCCCCACACCGCTACTTTAAGGTGCCTGTTAAAAGCTTTTCAACAGTGATCTTTCAGTGAAAATCTTCCCTTCTCGATATGAGAAGCGTCCGTCCGCTTGTCATCAAACCGCAAGGCTTGCATTGTGTCGGAGCGCTCGGGTGCCTACACGTCTCCTGTATCTCTCTCTGCTCAATGCATTTTTAACACCATGCAACACAAAGCAATTCCTGTATGCTCCGCAGCCCTGCTCGCAAGATGTGGGAGATACAGAAGGCTTCCGGTTCTTGGGTGTTTTTCCACAGAATGTTCAGGTGCCTCCTCACCCGCAAACCCGTGTTCTACATAGGACTGCAGATCTTTAGCTACTGCGCCATCTGCTGTGCGATTTAGGAAGCACGGTGTTTTTAAGGGTCGGTTCAGAGGGGTGGCTCTATCGATTGCCTTTGTCTGCATGTGAATTCTGGCAGCATTTAGCAGAGTGGATTAACTTGACAACTTACGGCTGGATGCCGTGCTCACTTGCGAGGACAGTTGATTAGCCTTTGGGGGGGGAGGGGGAGGAGCCACGGATGGAGTGATCAGGTCTGTGGTCCTCAGATGTCAGTCATTCATTCTAGGAAGGGGTGAAAACAACTGCAGATCATCGCAACTTGACTGCAAGTGATGCTCAGTAAAGAAAAACATGACAAATATTTCAGATTTTTCAAATTCCTTTATTGCTTATGTAGTATACTAGAAGACATTAGAAATGGTATTTCTGAATACCGTTTGACAGCCCGGTTGCACTTTGTTTGCTGTATTTTTCACTGTGAACGTTTCGGAAGCTTAGCAGTGCCTCTCAGTGTTCTTGGGGGCCAGTCTGGCGGGGGACATACCTTCTGTTGGTAAACGGCCCCTGTCAGCATGAGCCAGGAACACGCGTGATTTGACAGGTTTTGCTCGAACATGGGGACGCCTTCTGAAGCTTTCGGAACGTCTGCGTTTTGACGAGGCTGTCGTGAGAGCAGCAGGATCTCCAGCTTGTTGGAGCGAGACCGGGGAAGCTGTCGGCACTGACGAAAGGCACTGGAAGGGGTGCATCTGATTCTGGGATGTGCGCTCGATGGAAGATGGCCCCCCCCCGAAGATCTGACAGGGTCCCAGTTTCATACACGTTGGGATGACACAGGTCCGTTTCTGCCATAGAATGGAGAGTGAGGCCGTTCTGAGATTCCTAGGTTAGCAGTAGTCTAGCTCTTCTCTAGATTTACTGAAGGGGCTACTGGTTTGAACTTGACTGGATTTACTGGGTATATGCTGGACAGTTACAATGCTCCAGAATTTGTTATAATCACACAGTCCCTCCTCTCCATAACCTTGTTGACATGAAAAGTCAACTGACCATCTGACCCTGCTAGAAAGTATCAGAGCATGGTACCTTAGTCTCTCGATGGCCAAGATCGAGGAGAAGTCGCCTGTTGAACCAAAGTTGTGTCAAGGCCCTCAAATGACACCCGGTCATCTTCTCTGACCACCTTGGAGTGCCCCCCCGCAACAAGTCCCAGGCCCAAGAGCATCACTGCTGAATATGAATGATCCACCTCTTCAACACCCCCCTCCCAGCCTGTTAGTTGCAGTAATTACATTGAAACTACATTGTAATTTTTTTCGCTGGTCTTCTTTTCCTTTGGAGAGGGGCGAGCTGAGTCGCCGGATTCTCATATTAGGCAGTGGCTGTCTGACAGTGCAGTGCGGTCGCAGTGGCCGTCTGACAGCGCAGTGCGGTCGCAGTGGGAACCTGCCGGCGTTTCTTAATGGCACCCCGGATGTTAAACCACTTGGGAATACCTAATACTCCCCTTCGGGGACGCTGGCTGTTTTACTGCTATTCTGATAGGTTGTTGAGGGAATAATTTAGTCTATGAGAGTGCCCCCTCTGCCCTGACTGTGTCAGGCACACTTCTCGTTGTGGCTGTCGCTTGACTCAGGGCAGGGCCGTGGGTGATCAGCGGCAGCCCTAGATGCTGGCACTCTGTCAGGCCACGTACTGCATCCTTACTGGGAAATCAGGTTCATGGATAGCCCCCCCCACCAAAAAAGGCACACCTCCCCTTCCAGAAACCTCTGTAATGTTAAGGCAGAGTGACATGATGTCCAGTACAGTCAATTGCCCCTTTTATAGGTGGGTAGAGATGTACACACACACACACACTTGTATTCATATCTTTGTGAGGACTCTCCATTCATTTCTATGAGCATAACCCCAATCCCAATAATGACATCCTTAACCACTATCTAATCCTTAACCTTAACCATAAGTAACCAAACAAAATACAAGACTTTTGGCGTTTTTAATTTTTTGATTGCATTCGTAGATTTTTAAAAAGTTGAGTTTCCCCCTGTGAGGTCCGAAAAAATATCCCCACAAGGTCAAAATAACCGGTTTTTATCACATTGTAATCTATACATCTATACATGACACACACACACACACACACACACACACACACACACACAGACACAAGCTCACACAGACACACACATACACAGACACACACACCAACATATTGTCTAATCTCCTGGCCTGTCGTGGATGCAGATCCTCACACCAGGCCGTATAACGGACTGAAGCTCAAAAAAACCTTCTCTTCCCATGACACCCACCATCTAAATGCTCTTAAGGCTGCTGAACACTTAATTGATTAATGAGCATGAGTTAATTGAAACTGTATTTTTCTCCCTGTCTCCTGTATTGGGTCCCCCACCTGCTTTCATCATGGTAGATGTGTGGTATCGCTGAAGACCAGACCCCTCACACACCGTCATGAGGGAACACTGTGTCACTCTCATCTCCTGAAACGCGTTTATTGCTCTCCTTATGCTTCCACACGCTTCCACACACTGCCACACGCTTCCACACACTTCCACGCACTGCCACACGCTTCCACACACTTCCACGCACTGCCACACGCTTCCACACACTTCCACGCACTGCCACACGCTTCTACACACTTCCACATGCTCTCAAATGTTTCCACACACTTCCACGCCTCCCGGCCTGTGACTCACTACCTCTGACGCCTTTAATCTTTACTCTGCAGCCTCTTCTTCACTCTCTGAAGCTGGGTTATGTATCCCAGGCAGAATGACACTTGCAGTTCACAGAAGTACTCTTCCTTTCTCTGTTCTGTTCGGATCTCTGTTCTGTTCTGTTCGGTTCTCTGTTCTGTTCTGTTTGGATCTCCTGTTCTGTTCTGTTCGGTTCTCTGTTCTGTTCTGTTCTGTTCGGTTCTCTGTTCTGTTCTGTTCGGTTCTCCCTAGAGTTCAGGCTGCTGGAAGTGAGGCTGGAGTCACCTTGGGCTTGGGGTCTCCTGAAACGGCACTCTCCTCCGTTTTCTTTATTTTTTTGCAGCAGGAGGGGTGAGGAGGGGGTTCACTTAGCCTGCGAATTGGGCCTTCAGATTAATTAATGAGGGGCATGGCCTCATGGGTCTAGCAGTCGGGCGTCATGTGGAGAGGGATTACTGTGGGTTACTCCTGACACTCTGACCACTCTCACCGCTGTGTTATTCTTTAAGCTCCGCCTCCCCCGCAGACTGTGCTGATGGTGACACACCCCAGTCACGTTACTGCACTGTAGAGCTGTGATCTCTTACTGAACCCTGTGCTGGGCAGCAGTGTCGATGTTCTGACTCGTAACTGACCTGCTCATTTTCCTTTTTGTTGTTTTTTTGGGCATCGCATAAGAAGGTAGCCCCTACTGCGGTGTGAATGAGGCAGTGACTATGATGCGGCTCCACAGGCCTGCAGGGTCTGCAGGGCCTGGATCCACCGCCCTTGTGGTTTGGCCATTAAAGCCAGGCGTTTCTTCAACAGCAGTGACCCTTGAAGGGAAGGTGACTGAGGTTTCATTGGACATGCGTGTGTGCGCGTGCGTGTGTGCACATCTGTGTGCTTCTGTGTGCGTGTGTGTGCGTGTGTGTGTGTATACACATTTAGTCTTTGAAGTTTCAGCCTTGTACAATTAGCATGTCGTACTGATAACCGTCTCTCATTGGGGACCATCCTACCCCCCCTCTGGGCCAGCCCCTCCACCCCCCTGGGCAGCCTCCCAGCTGGCTCGCCGTGAAAATGCCACCCTGGGTTAAGCGGGGAGGATTTTCTCTTTCCCTTGGGAGGGGGGAGTTTGGAGCTGAATGACCTGGTTGCCGCGACTCCCTTTAAAGGAGGATGCCCCACGGTATCCATACCGATGAGGTGCTGCCCCTCCTCCTCCTCCTTTTCCTTCTCCTCCTCTTGCCCCTCCTCTTCCTTCTCCTTCTCTTACTCCCCATCCTTCACCTCCTCTTCCTCCTTCTCCTCTGCTTTCTGTGCGTCCTCATCTTCTTTTTGTCCTCCTCCTTTCTCCAGTGATCACCGCTCAGCTGTCTTTATGATAGAAATGTGATCAGACCTTCAGTGTCTGAATAGGCATCTTCAGTGTGCCATAATCCAGTGCAGCTTTCTTTCTTTCTTCGCGCGCGGCTTGGTGTGGCCTCATGCGAGTCCGCCCGCCCCCACACATACGGTAAGAATCTGGGCCAAGGGACAGATAAACGCCCCCTTGACCAGCGGACCCCAGCTAGGTGAGCTCCAGCTCAAAGGTGGTCTTTGCTATGGACCCCCCACCCTGACAAACACGTCCACAGGTATACTATCTGCCTTCATTTACGCGTCAACGACGATGAAAAAAACAAAAGACGTAGGCATACATTTCACATGAGGATTAATCAGCTGTAACCATATGCTGCCGTGCGCGATTACTGCGCACTGCACACTGTCTTCACCAGGAGGAGTGTCTGTAGTGGTGCGCAGAGGGAGAGTGAGCGCGTAAGTGTCTTAACTTTGATTTGCATGAACTGCTTTAGTTTGACGAGCAAATGCATTTATGTTTTACATTACGATAGGGGGGGCACGCGTCTCACTCTCTCTCTCCCTGACGGAAGCGGCCCCTGCCCCCCACCCACGCACAGCCAGTGACCTTGCTGTTTCAGGGATCACTAAGAATGTCATCTGTATTCATCCGTCTTCATCCGTTTTTCAGGAGTTCTGCTCTCCTTTCTTTCCATACAGCCGTGCCAGACAAAGTGTCCCCGTGTGGCCTGCCTCTGTGCGCAACCCCCCCACCACCCACCCCGCGACGCTGGGTTCGAGGCCCCTTGAAGTTGCGGGCCTGGCCTTGGGGGCGTCTCCCCTACCTGTTATGTTCCACAGGCCTGAAATATTAACAGTTAAGCGAGACATTTGTCCTTCTCCTGCGAGGAAGATGTTTTTCACCCCGTGTAATTACCAACCAGCCAGATTCTATCTGTGGTTCCGGATCAGTGATATCATGCCCTCGGGCCAGAACCGGCTCCCCAGGAAGGAGTTCCATTCAGTCCTTCTGTATGCGCAAAGCACCAAAAGCCAGACTTCGTGTTTTCGGAGTAACATCTGTCCGTTCCCCCTTTCCTCCGATCGGCTTTACTTCGGAACCTGGAAAACCCGGATAAGCCATATTTCCGAGCGTGCCGGTTTACCCGGGAGAGCTGGTATCGATAATTGATCAGAAGCCGGCCTGATTCTCGGGCAAATCGGGGTCACGTCGGGCCGCCTGCCATCGTGGCCAGAGAGGGCGGAATGCGCCATTTCGCCGGAGGAATGTCGGTCGCTGTTTTTTCAGCCCGTCGTCTTTGGGGGCCTCAGAGGAGCCCAATAATCCCAGCATCTTCAGACCAGGCTTCGCGGAGGCCGGGTGTCTGTATCGGCGCTGAGCAAGAGGCATTTCTGGTCTTACAGCCACGCCGAGTAGAACCGCCCACCCCAAAGTATGGGGGCTCCACACCATCAAACTTGCCATCTGCCAACAGCCGCTGGACCATTGCCACCTACCGGGCAGATTTCCTCAGTCAATATTGTGTCAGGTTGAATATGACCACTGTTTGACCCCCCCCCCGTTCCGTGCCTCCCATATTCCCTGACCTCATCAATCACCCGGAAAATTCTGGGGGTTTTATTTTTGTAACTTTACAACTACAGATGAATAGGAGGGGCAGGAATGCCCCCCCCACCCCAGAATGTCCTACATGACAAGAATCTTTGGAGGGAACCTGATGCGGGAGCCAGGCTTTTTTTGGGGGGGGGGGTGGCGTGTGTGACAGCTTCTGAACTGTGACATTTGCATTTCTCGTGTTTCCCTGAAAATATACTAATATAAGTAGAGAAGGTACCTAAGAAGCCAGGAGCCGCACAGGTGCTCCACCAGGCTTCGTTTGTCGGGCTTCACGGTCCTGTCTGGCGAACGACGTGCTCCGAGGAAAAAGTGCAGAGAGTGTGGTCTCCTGGGCACGGCCGGGGCGGATTTCGGAGCATGAAAAAGCTGGAAAGGGGGGGCCAAAATGAATGAATTAATCGCGGGGATGTTCGACACTTGCCTGACTTTGTTCGTGATTCTGTTTGGTGCTGTGGGAGCCACTTGGCCTGTCCTGTCGTGGTGCCTGATGTCGTCGGTGCGGTAACCTTGGAGACAGGCAGTGAGCGATAACTAGTTAAGGAGGCAGGCCAGTGAAACAGGGGCAAGGTGGATGGGATGGCGGGTCTTCTAGAGGAGCGGGGGCTTATATTCAGATGTTAACTGTCACAGGCTTGTCATCGTTATCTGGGGATGATTAATCCTGGGTCTTATTCTGTCTCTTTGCAGACCAGTTGTTTTTTTTATCTATTAGCCTGTCATCGGATTTTACGCGTAATTATATTTTATTATTTTATTTCCTGACAGCAGGGGGAGATGTGTGTCCCCCCCTCGTCTCTCCTTACCAGAGCAGTCGTGGCTTTTGACTGAAGCGTGTTCTTTTGTGGTTGGCCGTCTGCTGGCTGCCGGTTGGCCTCGGTCTCACTGCGCTCTGGAGGGCTGTCACATCGGCTTGGATGAGGGCCTTTCCTGTCCCCCCCCCACTCACACACCTGTCATTGGTGCTTTTACCCTTTCCGATGTGTAAATGTCTGCGACTCCATTTAAGCCCCTGCATCCTGAGGCCCCTCCAGTCCGGCCTGTTTCCTAGAGATACACACCATCCTCACTCAGAACCCCCGCCTGGTCCTGTACACTAGAACAATCAGCCACTCTTCAACTGACCCATCCATCTTCATTTGTCATTAATTACAATTTTAATTACACCTGAGTGCTGTACACCCGCCAAGCAGGGCTGGGGGGAGATATTGATTCCGTCCTGTTAATTGACTAATTGGCACGTTTATGGGAACTGAGAGTCGCCCCCCATCCCATCTTTTTTGTCCCGGTCTAATGATAATGCTGGCAGGGTCGTCATGGAAATCCAGCACAGACCAAATGCACGGGGCCAACTTCATAGGCCCCCACCCCCCCCCCCCCCCCCCCCCCCCCCCC
>JAAGVU020000092.1:2446828-2463748 GCA_011763525.2 Mormyrus iriodes | reverse complement strand
TAAAAGGGGACTCTTGGCGCCAGAGTTATGGCCCGACCTCTCAGAGATGGTTATGGCGCAACATTTAAGGGAGAGTGGATTCTGACAGCTCGGCTACTGGACTCAGCTTTTCTGGCCACCCCCCACCCAGCCCACGGCGGGTTTCCCTGGGGGCTCCAGGCTCTGAGCTGAAACTGCATGGGGGCCGGGCCACATTTTGGCCACTGGATTACACTGCAACGGCCTCTCCTGAGGTCGATGGCCCCTGTGCGGTAGGATCCAGCATGAGGACTCCACCCCTTTTCTGGAACATGATGGGAGATAATGTAAATATGTTTATTGGCTGAAGGGAGTTATTTGGCGCCTCCGGTCACTTCGTTGTAAAATAATTTCGTAAAACACATCTCATCTGTGTGGCCTCTGCCGGCCCGGGAGGGGATGGAGGGTGAGAGAAGGAGAGCTGCTTCATTTCCTCGTGTGCACTGCCCTGATGGCGTCGTCACAGCATGGTAGATTATTTGTAACGGAGCTAAGTGAGCTTCTTCCTTCGCTTCTCTTTTCACCCGCGCGTGCAGTCGCCTAGGAGTGGAGGGTTTTGCGGCCGAGGAGGAAGGTCGCTCGATCGCAGAGGGACCCACCCGGGCCAGCACTGGCAGAACGACATGCCGCCATGAATTGGCTCGGTTTAAAATGTGAGGTGTTAGTCGCTGGGGGTCAATAGGATGGCCAGCTCCCCCCTTGTGGCATTCATAGACTGGTGAGAAGTCTCACCTTCGCCAGAGAGATAGGAAGTGGTCACCAGACACCTAAGGGGCCCTTTTATCATGAGTCACGTGTCGCGGTGCCTCACATTGCCTCTCAGCTGTGTGGGATATTTTTACTGACACAGTTTCCTTTCAGGACCCTGCTCAAGGGCACAACAACATCTCCCTTTTTGGGACTCAGACCTTCTGGTCTGTCTCCTTGACTGACACATTGCACGTTGCCTCACAACTGCCTGTTTTTTTGTTTTAAGCTTCTGTAGTCCGACGAGGCTCCCAGCATTTCGAGGGTGAGCTGGGTGGGCACCTACACTCTAGGGCTGTAGTTACTATGATGCTCTGGTGGAAGTTCACCTACATGTAGCTCTGCTGTGGTCCCAAACGACCCCTTTGCCCCATGGCTGGGATGGTTTAGGGCATTGCTTCACAATCCAGTCCTCAGGGCCCTCCAGACGGTACACGTTTTTGCTCCCTCCCAGCTTCCAAAAACGTGGACAGTCTGTGGGATACCAAAGACCAGGCTGGGAAGCATATTGTCGCTACTCAATGAAAACCCCAGATGTGCTACAGTGAGGAGTCAGTCATCCAGTCAGAGATGATGGAGAAGCCGTCCATGACCGAGACCATTCACACCTGTCACAGGTTTGCTAGAAAGCTCTGACTGCACATTGGATTTTCATCCGTAGTTGTGCTTAGATGTTCTTGAAGTTAATATTGTTTCACAGGCCTTTGTTTTATTAATATTATTTTATAATGCACTTCAATGGTACTGATATACCATGACGTTTGTCCCTGTGACGGCGCGCTATCCTGGCCTTTTCTTCTCAATTGTTATACTGCATTTTTCCCAGAATGCCTTGTTGGGCTTAACAGCGTGTCTTGGTAAGTGAGATAAAGTGCATTGCAGCCTTGCTGCCTCGGGCTGATCCAGAAACAGGGACTTCAATGTTTTGTTTCATCGGCGCATGTTGGATGGCCCTTTTTTTGGGGGGGGTGGGATGGCGCCATGGAAACACTCCGCGACATTTCGCTGACATCCAGTCCAAGGCCAGGAGGAACATGGCGGTGCATGTGTTTCTGGACAGGCGTGACCCCGGGGTCCCTGGCGGCGGGTGCCACTTGTCACCGGTGTGCTTGGGCTGCTGGCCTACAGCAAAGGGCTGTCAGACGTGACCAATCAGAGCCCAGGATCCTTTAACCTGCCACCTGTACCCCCTTTAAAATACAAGCCAAAGAAGATGAACATCACGCAGCCACCGCAGCCAAACAGGAACAGAAATTGGGGGGGGGGGCATCTTGAAGGGATTTTTATTTCTCATTTTGTATTTTCAGTTGCGTTTCCTTCTCCGGGTGCTTTTTAGCACAGCGGGACCGCAGTCCTGACTTTGACAGCTAGTAAATGCAATCTCTCACCTTCGGCCGGGTGCCACGCGGCCCCGCAGAGCCCCCAGCTGTCTGTCAAAATGGCTGTCACGGACCAGCTCACCCCAGAAACCGGGACGGGACCAGCGTGGAGTACATAAGGAATGGTGTATGATCTAAAAAAGCCGGCTGGCACCTGCCTTCCCTCTGGCCCCACTTGGGCAGGTTGGGAGTGCCGCCATGCCTGTGAGCTCCCACTGTGTTGCTGAGTGGGGGGTCTGGGCTCTCGCCAAACCCGTCTGCATGAGCTGGATTGATTTGCCACAGGAGCTGCTCTTCAGCCTAACTCGAGTGGGAGTCTGATGCCGTGTGTGGATTTTGTAATAACATACTGGTTTTTGGTTCCAACCCCCACTATAAACCACCTCCCCAATATCACACAGCTCCTGTTATTTACCCTCCAGAGTCAGCTCCTGTGGCAAGCGCACACGTGTGCACTTGTCATATGCCACGTACCTTGAATTCATGCAGCTATACTCACATCACACAGTGTTTCCACATCATCAAGATGCCTCCGCCTGAGGAACCTCATCCCCTGCTCGCATCTCGCTCCTGACCCAGGCTAAATGCCAAAAGAGTACAAGGAGATCCAGACGGCGGCAGGACCTACCTGCTTGACGGAGAAATGGCAGGGCCTGTGGCCTCTGATGGGCACACTTCCTGGTTTCTTGTTTTTCCTTCCTCTTTGGATGAATGCACCCTCCATCACTGTTTTAAGTTCCATCGTGGTTTCTGTGGAATTGCAATTTGAACCCAGAGAACATGAGGGTTCAGAAATCCGGAGTGCGGAGCTAAGGATAACATGCATTAATCATACCCTTTATCTCCCTCTGTGCCTCTGACCATGGTAATTTATGGACTTTCAAATTCGATGTCTTGGTCAGCGAAGACTTCGATTCCGGCCTACGCCTGTTTATTAGCCAGCTGATGTTCGGATATATATTTTTGCTGGCCGCATATCCTGGAAAAGCATAGCACTTGTTTTCTTTTTCTCCTATTGGACTGCGGCTTCAGCCACCAATCTGCCTAGAACTGATCCAGGAAGGGTGGAGTAGGAGAGAGAACTCCTTCTGACCATGAGGTACTCGAGGAGTTCTTGGGTTTGGGCTTCTCGCCTCTTCCTTAGTTCACCGCAGGGATTTAGTTCTGGTGAGCAGTTCTGGGCTTGACCGACCGGGGCACTTCATAAGAAGCCTAGTTGAGATGAGTGATTTTCACCACATTCCCCCTCGACAAATTGAAGGAATAGCCATTGACAGGTCAGCAAGTATGTCCCAGGAAGTATGTGATGGAGCTGGGATGCAGGATGTGAACGAGGGTGGAGCATGAGAGGGCTTAGCACAGGTCCACTCGGGGCCACCTGTGAAAACGAGTCCATCAGTCACTGGAACATCAACCACCCAAGCTCAGGTGACCAGAGCTGCAAGGCCTTGTGGGTTGGCAGGCGAGGGCAGCGGCTCGTGTCAGTGGCTTTAACTCATTGGAATTATTCGGTTTTTGTGATGGTTTTTCATAGGATCCGTCCAGGGGGGTCACCTTTGGAGGATGCTGGCCCGGTGTTCTGAGTGCTTAATCCCAAGCTGGTTTCACTTCAGCAGTGTGGCTGCTGCAGGAGAGCGGTCCACGAGTGCGATGACAAAGCCCTCCTGAAGGCGCATTAAAACGGGCCGGTGAAATTTTCATAAAACTGTCAGAAGCTGCTTGTGGTGACAAGAGCTACGTAAATCGGAAAGGGAATTCTGCGGAGCATCCGAGGAGTGCCACGTCTTAAAAGTCTGCTGCAGAGACAAAAAAATGAATGGCGGATTTAACACAATTTCCAGACAGACTGGTGCGGATACCCCGGTTTGTCAGGACTCAAAGCGTTTGACAAGCCAAAACTACTTACCATGGAGCAACTTTATTGTCACCATGGGCTGTTTCTTACTATTGGATCAGACGCCGCCATTTTTCTCTCTCTCTCTCTCTTGCTGTCTCTCTCTCTCACACACACACACACACACACAGATAATTGCTCTGAAACTTTATACAAATTCGACTCCCGCCGTCACACAGCTAATCTGGCTCTCTGCAGAGAGGAGGCTGGCAAGGAAGGTCTTCTAAAAATAGGTTTTAAGTGCAGGCCGCAGGCTCAACAGGCAGGCTGGACCAGCAGCATGGCATGGGGGTGGGGAAGGGGCATAGGCAGCTGGAATGTGGGGTGCCCACGCTGACCACGTTCCTCCAGGCAGGGGGCACACCTCACCCCCGTCAGCCTGCCCAGACTGCATTACACTTGCACGGGTCTTGTTTTCCTCCGCATGGGGGAGTAATTAACAAGCAGAGCATGGTGGGAGAGCCGATCGATGCTGCCTCTTGAGGCTCCTTCACCCCCCCGCCCCACTGTCAATCTTCCTCCTCTTACCTGCTTCAATTTATGTCCTTCTTCTCACCTTCTACCTTCTCGAAGTCCTCCTCTCGACAGGAGGTTTCATTCTCCCTCTCCTCTCTCCCCCCCTCCCTTTCTCCTCTCTGTATCCCTCTCCTTCTCTCTCCCCCTCTCCCTCCCCCCGTCTCCCTCTCCCTCTCTCGTTCACTCTCTCCCTCTTTCCTGTGAAGTGCGCGTTTATATATCCATGAAGCAGGGTTTATTTTATCATCACCGAGCATATGAGCCCATTTTGGATTTTTGTAACATTATGCAGGTCCCGCCGTCCTGCATGTGACCCGAATCTGCCATCAGCCCCCCCCCCAAACCCTAGTGTTCGTTAGCTATGTATGCGTGTGTTTCTGCCAGCCTGTTTGCTGTGCCCCTCCCCCCCCATAGCCCCAATCCTATTGGAGGCTAGAGCTGGGAGCATTTCGCTTTTAGAAGAGTCTGGTAGCCTTCAAAATCATATCCAGCCTCTGTGGGGTTACCCCCCCCCCCCACACCTCACCATGACCACCTCCTCACTCCACAGAAAGTCCTACTTCCCAGCTTTCAAAGGCAGCCAGCCAGCCAGTGATCGCCGTGCTAACAGGCCACGCCTTCCCTGGCTGCCAGGGTGGGGGGCAGGGGGGCTTTTATTAGCAAAATTACCAGAATCGCAGGCGTGTTTTACCCATTAATTTATTAATATGCTTTTAAAGCTTTGAATGTGTCATTTTATAAAAGGCAATTTAGGCTAATTGCCTCACTCAAGGGCAGAGCTGATAGAGATGCTAATATGCTAATGCAGACCAAGTGAAGCTCTTTAATCATCACACCTCCTGTCTTTCACGTCCTCCTCATGGCCTCCAAGGTAAGGCCGGTACATCTCCAGCTGCAGCCTGCGTTCTGGGAGGCTCCCACTGTTTCTGCTTCCTCTGGTCATTAGACAGATCAACATAATTACATCTCCTTCAGTCTGTATATGTCTGCACTAAAGGTCAGGGCCTAGGCTTGCAGTACTGGGTCTTTACAGCAGGTGGAGTAATATGGGGTGGGCTGGTGCAGTGATCGGCGCATTTGAAAAGTGATTGCAAAATTTTACTGATCCCCCTGTTGTAGGTGTTTGGTGGGGCGGGGGGGCAATGCACAGGCGTTTACGTCTCCGGCTCGTTGGACCCATGAAGCCACACGCTGCTGGCTATGGCGGGAGCTACCGGGTGCAGCGATACGCGACACGGCAGCGCGCAGAACTGTTGAAGCACCAAGAACTTGCGATTCGTTCCTCTGCCATGACTGTTCTGCTTGGTTATGCGTTCCACTGCTTCCACCCTTCATGTCCAAGACGGGGTTTAAACCCAACTTGCTGGCCTGATATATATATATAAATCCCATCGTCTGGGATTTCTGTGGTCATCAGTTTCACATTTCTCCGCGTTTTGCTTTTGTATTTGCGCTCCCATCGTCCGTGGCCTTCAGTCGTGGGAGCTGCAACGCTGCGATTACCCACAGGCTCACCCACTGGCCCGTCATTAAGATCGCCATTAATTCCAGAGCCTCTGTAATAACTGTGAAGTCGTGACCGTGAAAGACAGGCAACCCCCCCCGCCCCCCCATCCCCAGAGGACTGTTTTGTGCCATTAGGGAGAGACGTGTGTTTCTTCAGGGGCCGGGCTGCTGATTCTATTCCTATCGGCAGCTGGACGTGATGGGGAAGGAGGATGGATCTCCCAGGACGCCCCCCTCCAACTCCTCACTAGTCCAGCTCTGAAATTGATTTATGGGGCAGAATTAACACACTGGCACATTAGTCGGGTGACATCATCTGTGTTTTAATGGAGCGCTGCCAGGCACTGGTTTGGACTCTGTTTGTCGAGCGGCTGTGACAGATTGCTCGTTGCCATGAGACACCCCCCCCCCCCCACCCAGACTCGCCCACACATGCGCTTTACCGGCAATATTGGTGAACCTGCCAAATTAGGTAGCCAAGAGTGTGGCCGGGGACAGGGTAGTGGGAGAGGGGTCAGTGCTCACCACATATTTAAGTGATATTTACATCCCTTTCCAGAGGCTGCTGCCTGCTGTTGCCGTCGGCGATTTAGCAGCTTGCTGCAGGACCGACCATCCACACGTGGCAGATTTAATCTGCCAAAATCAGAAAATCGGGGGCGTTTGATCAGTTACGCTCCGATTCGGTTGAGCCAAAGTTCACAGCACATTGCACATAGCTAAATTCGCTACGGTCCACGTGGTTCTTGGGCCAGTTTGCAGATTATAAAAATAAACCTTGTAGTTTTGGTCGGTTTTATATTTAAAAATAATGATAGTTTATTTTAACCCTTTATTTAGAACATACCCCCAGTTTGCTGGCAACAGAAAAGTGGTGTGCATCCCATAATTCATCAGCATTTGGCTCTTGCGCATTTTGCCCATGTTAACAATTTCCTCGTGCAAACTGGTTTAAATACATTTGAATTCAGGGTTTCATTCATTCCCCCCTTCCAACTGCCACCTTGTCTGCTCTGCCCTTAGCCTGTCACCTCCCAGCTAGATCTTCCTTCACTGTGGAGCTCTGGGATTCAGTTCAGTCTGTTTTGGCAGAATTTGGATGCCAGGCCTTGCTTCAGTGTGCACAGGCCCTTCCAGACGGCGTTAATGGGCGACATAAAACTGAAACAGGCGTGAAATTACAGCAGCACTAATTCCATCCCTGAGATGTAAAAGCTTACTGTCTTCCTCTTGGTCTGTTTATAGCCTCCGGAGCCCAGTGGCATCTTCATCGGCCACTATTGTTCGGGACTGTTGCCACGGTCTTCCTCTCGTTGTCTTCAAGGATCTCCTGGGACACGTAGACCATAGCATCATAAATATGCTCCAGGAGACACTCACTACATTGTTTTACACACTCGTGTGCGTGGACTGCTTACTGCTCCTTTGTTTTCTTACGTTGTGGGAAATCTGTCATCTCTGAAAACGATAGTAGCTGCCGTAAAATGGGAGAAGGGGGACTCGGGTGGGGGGACAGAGGGGATAGAGCAAGGAGAGGAGGCCTGGGATGCGGAGGAGGGGGAGCTGGCCAAAGGGCAGGGAGAGAGCCGATGGGATTCCCGTTCTCCACACAGCTGGGACGGACGTGGCACTCATTAGTGTGGAACCCCTGGTCCTTGGTATGGGTGTACACGGTGTCGACAGGATGCCCGGAAATATGTACATGGCACGACATGATGAAATCGCAGTAATGAAGCATGGGCCACAGTCCCATGAACAATAAAGGGCCCTGCCCCCTCCCCTCCCATCAACATCCATCATTTCTCATTTACTCAACCTCTGCCGTCTTCGCCTTCCTTTCCGTGACTTTCCGTGATGACCGAGGGCACCGGCACACAGAGATCCGTTTCTGTTTGGGCCTTAGGCTCTGGTCTGGGACGACTCTTTTGGGTCACGCTCATTGCATCATTCCTGCCTTTTTGGCACAGACAGAGCGAGCCATATGCTTAAGGGGGAAGGAGCTGGCAGTGTTGGGGGGTAGAATTCTGTGGGCCCTCCCGATGGCACAGTGCCTCAGAGGCACCCTGCATATGTCACAGAGGGTTCTGGAAGGTGGGGCTGCAGGAACACTAGACATGTGACCTCTGCAGGTAGTGCCGTCCTCAAACTGGGCCCAGATGTCCCCCAGAACCACTTGGAACGAAATACACAACACGTTCCGGAACACGTACCTCCACATCTCCGCAAACTCCTCTCATTTCCTGGAAATAAACGGAGCCAGTCTATAACTCCCTGCACCTATTTTTTGAAGAGGAGTGCAGGAGGCTTTCGGCGTGCTGGCACAGGAAAATGCTGCCCTGAAATGGAAGGGGTTTCACAGCAGGACGCCATCCTGACCTCCACACTCCAGCTTTGGACAGTGTCTGCCCCATTTGTAGAGGTTAAGCGTGACGCTCCTGCCCGGCACGACACACTGGCGGAAACATGGTCTTTGAGATTTGGATGGGATGGGAAGCGAGAATCAGGTGCAGTGCATTCAGCAACCGTCCCCAGTGGACTTGTTTAATGGTAAATATGAGAATAACATAGCAGTATGTGTCAGTAGGACGATTAGGCCCTGATTTATCATGCATTCGCTAATTTTGATCCTCATTTTCTCAAAACAGATGTGATCGCTTGATAAATCAGCCCCCCGCGTTAATTTAAGCCCCTTTGTTAATTAATGGCAGGCATTGGGGGGGGCAGGCCGAGGCTCCGAACGGAGAGCTACGTCCTCCGGCGTAATGAAAACCACGAGCGTCCCTTTTGCACCCGTACGTCCCAGAGGAGCGTCTCTGAATCCTCGGCTGCTTGCTTTCCATTGGCTTTATTACCGCCGAGTGAGAGCCTGCCCCCGTTTCGAGCTCGTCTGTGCTTAATTAAAAGGGGAAATTCAATAAATAGCAGTGGGCCACCACGGGATAATTAAAACTTCTTGTGTTTCTGTTCTGAAGTGAGTGGCTGTGAGGCACCGTCAAGCGTCACTCCGGATTGTTCCAGCGTGAGACGCGGCCTGACGGCTAAATCTCCCAGAATCTGAGCTAATAATCTGAAGCGGCCGTTCTCAGATAAATATCATCGATTGTGTCCCCCTCAAGGAGGCGGGGAAAAAGCATGTGGCCAATAATGCTATCTTTGATGGCTGTAACTAATGCGTAGCACTAGTCTAGTCGCAGCAGTAGCCCACAGACTTTGATGCTGTTATTCACGGGCACAGAACCGTTTGACAATTTCGAATGAGGTGGTGAAGGTGCGATATGTTGAAGCTGGCTCAGGGTCAGCACCATCCCAGACCTACAAGTCACTAACATTTACCAGCGAGGTTCTGGTCCTACAAGCAGCTGATGTCAGCTAACCTTGTCCACGCGCCACATGGCACCTCGGGAGTAGCCAAACAATATATACACGGAAGCATTAGTGCCTGATGAGGCCTGTGTTAGCTGCATGACCTCCCCACTCATGTGGGCCGGATGAGGGGAGCGGAGGAGGCCCATGCCTGGCATTCCAGAAATGATTCCAGATCCTGTTGTGTCTCCTGGAAAACCAGCCACCTAGCCTTAACACCTAACCAGCATGTTGTTTAGGCTAGGCTTGTCGGCCATGACTTGTCGGTAAGCCTCTTTGCAGTTATCTCAAGGCTGTGTTTACCCCCCTCAGACTAGCACACACACAGAAGCCGTGGAGTAAGGGGTTAAGATGGCCCCTCGCCCAGGCTCCACCTCTTTCGGCAAGGCCGGCACATGGGCGATGCTTCGCTGCCCTGTGGAATTGTGGGGAGGGGCCATGCTGCCCAGTCAGCCTGCCCTGGGCCTAAGCTCACCCTGCCAATTAGAGACAGGCTTCTGGCGTCCCCTGCAGCCGATGCTCTCTCTCTCTTCCTCCATTCCTCCTCCTGACTCCTCTCACTACCCTCTCTTACTCCATCTCCTTGTCCCTCCTCATGCTCTATACCATATGGCTTATCTACAGGAACATTGTCCCATTTCTTAGCTCCCTGACCCCCCACCATCTCGTTCTTGCTGTTATTTGGACTGAAACTGGATCTAAACAATGATCCCTGTTGACCCCTGGGGTTCATTGGGAAGAGGTTCTCCGGGATCACGTGATCCATATAAAGAATCGTATCGCAGGGTCCCGGGAGAAAGGATAATGCTGGAAAACCTACAGGCAAGTGACCAGGGAGAGTGGGGTGGGGGGTCAGCAGAGAAGGAGGGGCAGGGGAAGGGGAGAGAAGAGCAGAGAGGGCTGAGCTCCAGGATGTGGAAATTCTGCTAATCCTACAAAGTGTGCAGTGACCCTGTCCAGCTGTTTGTGGGTGGTGGGGGGGGTCACACGCGGGCAAACGGTGAGTCAGTCAAACTGTGAACCCACCAGTAACCGGAGAGAAGTGAGGAAAATGGGAAAACCGGTTCCCTACAGCCATCTCAGGGCTCCAAATTGGACCACTTTCACTGCAGAGCAGAGGCAGGGACTGAGAGGGGGGCTGGCATACGAATCAGGGCTCTCTCTGCTTGTCTGACATGCAAGGAGCTCCTTCACCCCTTATAGGTCAGTGCTTCCTGGCATTGTTTGTGCCCTCCGACTCTCCCTCCAAAAAATATGGTTTCTCTAACCCCCACACAGCAGTGGATGTTCCTGCAGGCTCTCACTGGTGCACACCTTGCCGAGCGCGATGACTTTGTCCAGGCCGGAGCTGGACACGCTCTCATGTCCTTCTCCCTTGCAGGATGGTTCGGATGGCTGTTTAGGAAGGGGGGAGGTTCTCATTGTACGCCACTGTGACACCAAAACAATGGCTTGGATAGGGTGGGACGCTTTTTCCAAAGGAGATTGAGTTACAGTTAAGTCTGGGGTCTGAATGAGACTCCTGGTTTAGGTCATGGTCAAACATATTGACTGATATAGCTATTACAGCGTAAGAAAAGTATAAAGTGTAAATAAATAAGGAATGCGGAGCTGTGAAGAGTGCACTACTCTCATTGTCACTGTGTAGAGCGGGCGACTCTCATTGTCGCCGTGGCGTTGTGTGATTAACCCTGTGCTTTTCCCTGTCAGCCTGGGGAACATTCCGAAAAGGCTGGCTGGCGAGGTTGCACAGACTGTGCCATACCACTGCATCAGCACCCAGTATCTGTGCCCTGCACACCCTGGAAAAGCGGCCCATGCCCGGAAATATTCACGCCTCCTTGTCCACTTAAGCAGGTCTGCTGGCAAAGCAGTGCAGTGCCCGTGGCCAGTCATGTGGTTAAAGTGGTAACTGCGGTAACCTCGAGGGCTCGTATGCTCTTGGGAAACTCGCATGTACGGCTGAGAACCCTTCACATCATCAGGATGGAAAAACTTCAACGACACAGCAAGCAGTAGACTTTGCACAAATACTTCACCTGAAGGTTGTCAGTTCAGATCCCAAAATGAATGCAGGGCACTTAAGTTGGATTATAATATACCCTCCTGCTTAGAATGAATACCATTGTCCTTAAAAAGAAAAAAATCATAATAAAATGATTTCCATGTGACCAGGGGTTGAAGCCTGAATAGAAGGATTGAGTCTGGCTGTGAAGGAGGCTACTGGAATAGTCTGAAATCACTGGATGGTTAAGAAGTCCTATTCTCCCACATAGAATCTATCGCTACATCACGAATGGTCATCAGGTGACGCCCTCGCTGACCCAGTGCATGCTAAACGCTGCCCTGCCTTGCTTTGGCCAGCCCGGCCGCCCATAAAAGGAATGAATTAGCAGGATCGATACGTATCAAACGGTCACAGCCGGCCTGTCAATAGCCAGCCTTCGCACGAGGCCTTACCCTTTGTTTCACTGAAAAACCGTGCGGGAGGACTCCAAGCACATATATACAAAACGCGTCCTTTCAAAATGCTAATGGGACCAAAGGGGAGCCTGAAGGCAGGCAGCCTGAGAAGGCAGGCCTTATTGACGAACCGTTTGATGGCTTTGTGATGTTTCCATTACACAGCGGAGCTGTGAGCGTCTACCTCCCGTCTGCTCAGAGTATCTAAACGTCTCAGGTTGAGCTTCCTGACAGCGTGCTACGCCACACTGGGTGTGCGTGCGGACAAGGAAGAGAGCAAGCGGTAGGAGAAAGCCATCCCTGGAGAACTTAATCCAACCAACTGAGCCCCACTCGTCAGCAGAGCAAATCAAGGATGAAATTGGTGGGTCACCGGGGTCAGCCAATCAGAGCAGGAGAGCATTTCTTAGCCAATCAAAGCAGGAGGGGCACCTCTCAGTCTATGCAAGTGGAATGGCTATTCAAAGAGTCCTGGAAGTGTTGGTTTATCAGGATCATATTCTTGAAAGGCTGCCACTTGAGGAGGTTGGGAGGCAGTCAGTGGTTCGGCAGCGCTGGTGGGGGGGTGGTGTTCCATTTTTAACACAGCCAGCAGCATAGCCGTGTGACAAATGTGCCATCAAGTGCTTTAAGGAGCGTGCAGCTGTTCCAAGGTGGATGGGGGGGTGGGTGGGGGGAGTTCCTGTCTGGGAGTCTCCGGTCTCCTTATCTGTTAGCTGTTCCCTGCTTGGCTGCACGCCGCCGTGCCTCACTGGAAAACGTTCTTGCTGAATGCGGCCAATGAAAGCAAAGCATGACGGACACGCCCATTACACACAGCCTACACCCTGCAAATGAGAACCTCGCTTAGGCTTAATAAAGTTAATTTAGCTCACTAAGAGTGATTTATAAAATCACATTTATTGGTTATTCCATGCTGTTAAGTTGATTGCTCCCAAATCTAGCATTTTGTCGTAAATTATCATGGAGCGAGTGGTTTTTATCCCCAGTCATTTAATTCCTTTATGAGTTGATAAATTATATTAATTTATCTCCCATTTCCTTGCTGTGTTACAGAAAACTACTTGTTTGACTTCTGTCTGAAGTCTGTTTGGATCCTGTGATGGAACCATAGGAGTCACAGTGAATGGATGAGTCTGTGGTTATAGGGTGGGCTTAATAGCCAATTGGTGAGCTTTCTGGTTCGAGTGTCAGGTTTTTGGCCAATGGGAGAGATTGAAGGCTAATGGTTGAGGAATAGGCTAAAGCATGGGATTGCTGGTCAGTCTATGGGGTCCAGATCAACACGTGAGGTTACTGTGCATAGAGTTGCCAAAGTCAGCAGCCAATGTATGGGTGAGGTTCATGGCCAATAGTTAAGGCTGCCAACTAAAGCTGAGGCTGCCAGCCAATAGGTGAGGTCATTGGCGAGTGCATAAAGTTTTTTTCAAGGTAGACTGACAGTGAAGTAAAATGTCCATTGAATCTTTTTTCATGTTAATTACACTGTTTTTCTGCTTTCCTTTTTTGTACCTGTACAGTGATACACAAGCCAATTCAGCCTAAGTTCCACTTTATTTATGAGGTTCTCAATGGCCCCTGTGGCTCAGAGAACGGCCGTGATAGGGCCTTTCATCCATCCACCTCTGCATATTGCAGTGCATGCTGGGATATAGCCTGTTTGTTACCTGTAACCCCCTCACATACAGTTTTAAGGAAATAGAATGGTGCCCATCAAGTGCCTGGCCTCTTACCCTATCGCTTCCAAGATTGGGTGCTTCTCCCACTGGCCCACAAGACCACATTTAATCATCCACCATGGGCCTCTGTGACTCGCACAAAGCCTGAAAAGTCTGGTGGGAGAGGGACTGCTGTTTGATGTCTCATGGTCCACAGGACCTAATCAAAGCTTTGTATCGGTCTCCAGTGCACCTGCCAGCTCTCGCCACATGTCTGCTGGGCTGAGTGGCGAGAGGCTGCAAGAGAGAAACTGGATTGCTGACGCATACCTGGTCAACCTATTAGGTGTAGAAAAGTGTTTTACAACAAAAACGCATGTAAAACTCCCAGAGCAGCGTACAGCAAGGCACAGAGCCGCCTGCCCCGCATGCCTCTATCCTTACAGTGTAGTATAGTATTTCACTTGATCATTTGATGGTTAGTGCTTGATTGTTGCTAACGGTTGAGAAAATAGTGATTAGGTGAGATCTGCAAGACTCAAAAAAATCTTGAAATGGACAGACAAATGACGCAAGCTTGCCAGTCAGCTTAGGGCTGGGAAGGTAGTTCCAGTCTACCTGGGTTTTGGGAGCGCAGTGGTTACAGGAGAGGGCCAGTGAGTCCCATGGAGATCCTTATGGGTTATGATCTATCACGATAACCGGTGTGCTGCTTTCTTCTGATTGGTGTGCTTACCTCCAAACTGGGGTAGCCAGTGGGGGGAAGGGGGGGGGCTAGTACAGATACTACAACATGTGCACTGATCTGGCACTGATCTGGCACTGATCTGGTCCCTGACAATGAGATCTCAGTACTTACGGGCACCCATAGACCCCAAACCAGACTGATCGTATGGATCCCCTGCCAGTTGCAGCCTGTGCCCTAGTCTAGAAAATTTGGGGGGGGGGGCAGACTGTGACTTATGGGAAGTTTAAAAACACGGACCCAGGGTGATAGCAGCTGTCACCATAAATGTGTACATCCGTCACTTCACACTGTTTTTATGGGGTATTCCCATATGCTGGCCCAGTAACCCTGACCGAGTGCTGTACCTTTGCTCCTCTGTCGGGTCATTGGCTAGCCCCGCATTCCGATTCCAGGGTCTGCTCTGACCATTGCCTCTCTCTCCTGTGTGTGCACCTATCATCTAAATGCGGAGCCCAGCTGCTGTGACCAAGTCCCCGTTTTCACTGTCCACGGAGTTACTGTTTCTCTCCGTCCGCAGCTGTTTTTGGCCCTCGGGGCGGGTTTGGTGGTTAACCGACTGAGGCGCGACGGCTACAGACTGAAGCCGAGCCATTTCTCTCCATACATGGTCTGATGGCTCCACCGCAAGCCGAGGGGAGGGTGCCGGGTCTCTGAGAGTCGGGCGTGGTCCTCCCCCGGACTGGAATACTTCTACTGGCAGGAAGGACTGAAACAGAGGGAGAAAGAGCGAGCAGGAGCCGCCCGAGATGGGCTGCCCGGCCCGGAATGTGGGCTAATGATGTCTCGTGAGGCTCCTCTGTTTTCTCCTTCTCTCTAGCTCTCCCCTTGCCCCCACTAAACCTCTCCTTGCCCTCACCAATGCTCTCGCCTCCTCTGAGCTTTGTTCCCCCCTATCTCTTCCCTCTTATCTGGCCAGAGAGAAAGCCAGCTGTTTGTTTATGAAAAGCAGGGCTGCGAATGTTGTGTCTTCGTCCTCCGCTTGGTTTTACTCATTTGACATTTGGCTTTGACTCCCCCTGTGCCCCCCCCGGACCTCCGTCACATTGCTATGGTGACCTCAACACCTTCCTTGACCCCGTGACCCGTCTTGGCTCCTCTTTCTGATGACCTGTCCAGATGTTTTTTTCCATGGAATGTTTTTTAGTCCTCATTTTCTCCAGGTGTGACCCCCCCCCCACATGTCAGTTCAGTCTCGTCTGGTTCTCATTCCTGACAAAGATGATAGCACACACTCAGGCCCTTCCGTCGCTGTGCGGTGCCCCTGCCGCACGATGCCCCAGCCGCGACATTGAGAAGCTGCTGCAGAGGTGCCCTGCCCTTCCAACAGCACATCTTCACTAGTCATCAGTGAAGTCCAGCATAGAGATGTTATCCATAAAATGGTGCCCCTCCGAATTACACAATTACACATTTCTCTTCTCGAAGGCTTTAAAAGGCCTTTATATGTATGGTTCTAAGCAGGAAAACAAATGTTTGTGGGAAAATGGGCCTATATGAAACCCTGGGGGGACTTTAATATCCTCTAGCAGTATGTGGAGGGTGGGGGCAGGTGAGGCAGGTATCTGTACACAGGTCCATCAGAAAAGCTGACTTCCTTTGGGAGGGGTAAAGGGCATACCAGAAAGACAGGCGGAGGCTGTTTCGGGACTTGTATTCTGGTCCGCGGTCGGTCTCACATACGGGAGAGGAACATGGGAGAGGGGGCTGAAAGGGAGGCAATGGCAGACGCTGGTGTGAAATGAGCAGGGCATCCTGCTCAGGACCGGTCACGGTCAGAGAGAGGAGGATGGAGGGAGAGAGAGCGAGGGAGGGAAGGAGGGAGGGAGGGAGAGAGAGAGGGAACGGAGAAATCGGGTGTGAAATGACTGGGACGCCCTGCTCAGCACTGGTCACGGTCAGAGAGAGAGGGATGGAGAGAGGGAGAACAAGGGAAGGAGGGATGGAGGGAGGGAGAGAGAAGAAGAGACTGCAAATGGAGCAGAAGAGTTTGAGGGGAGAATTAGAGAAGGAGACAGGAAATTAAAGGTGAAAGTGTGTTTGGGGTTAGGCTGGAGTGAGAGAGGGAGGGAGCGAGAGAGAGAGTGAGCAAGAGAGAGTGAGAGAGGGAGCGAGCGAGCGAGAGAGAGAGAGAAGCCGAACAGAGAACAGACTAGTCACACGAGCTGTGTTTCCATTTCCAAGCTCTGTGCAAATAATTTAGCGAGTTTTCTACATTGCGAATAGGGTGTTTCCTTAGTGGATGTCATGTGACTCATACGTCAGGGATAGACGATTTATGCCCTGCGTGAGGGTGACACTTCTGCAGCGACATTTACTAGCTGCTGCGTAACAGAAGCAAGTTATATTATATTATACATCCAGACATGCGTATCTGACACACCAATCAGACACGGTATAAAACTAACAATTACAAAATCCTTAGATGTGGCTTATTTGTATACATATCTCCCTGTGAGATCAGGATCCATGTCTCACACAAACGCTCGCTGTCCCGTCCTGCGTATCTGTAATTCCCAGAGTCTGCTTCCGTTGCAGGCTCGCGAATTCTTAACCTTTTTCTCATCACCGAAACCACCATGAGCCGGCAGAACACTTTTTTGGGATATTTGGAGTTTTTTTTTTTTTTTA
>JAAGVU020000092.1:2360583-2379673 GCA_011763525.2 Mormyrus iriodes | reverse complement strand
AGCTAGCTGGACTACTAAGGCAGGCTCCCTTTGCAGCTAGCTGGAGTGTGAAGGCAGGCTCCTTTTGCAGCTAGCTGTAGTGCTAAGGCAGGCTCCTTTTGCAGCTAGCTGGCATGCTAAGGTAGGCTCCTTTTGCAGCTAGCTGGAGTGCTAAGGCAGGCTCCTTTTGCAGCTAGCTGGACTGCTAAGGCAGGCTCCTTTTTCAGCTAGCTGGACTGCTAAGGTAGGCTCCTTTTGTAGTTAGCTGGAGTGCTAAGGCAAGCTCCTTTTGCAGCTAGCTGGACTACTAAGGCAGGCTCCCTTTGCAGCTAGCTGGAGTGTGAAGGCAGGCTCCTTTTGCAGCTAGCTGGAGTGCTAAGGCAGGCTCCTTTTGCAGCTAGCTGGAGTGCTAAGGTAGGCTCCTTTTGCAGCTAGCTGGAGTGCTAAGGCAGGCTTTTTTTGCAGCTAGCTGGAGTGCTAAGGCAGGCTCCTTTTGCAGCTAGCTGGAGTGTGAAGGCAGGCTCCTTTTGCAGCTAGCTGAAGTGCTAAAGTCCAGCCTGCTGAGCTCCTGGGATCACGCACAGGACAGCGCCCCCCAGAGGATGAACAGAGGTTGATGTCTTTAGACAGCTTGTTGGGGGATGCCTTTGAGACTCCTGGGCACTGCCATGTCAGCATGGCAGGGAGGGGTGGAGAGTGACAGGGGAGACGATCTTATCTGGCAGTGTGAGACCTATCACTGCATACACAGACACGTCTGCCTGCCTGCCAGTGGGCGGAGGGACACTATTTAGATGGAGACGTGCCAGTATCAGTGTGTTTGTTTTGCTGTGTCACAGCCGTTATGGGAGAGATTATTTTCTTGTTGGACAATTTCTTTCATGTAGGTATGGATGTTTTGTGGTGGGGATTGTTATCGGAGAGATCATCTTGTTGTGGGACAATCACTTTGATTTTGGGAGTCACTATTTTGGTGTGGGGGTGATTGTTTTGTCGCGCACTGGCTAACCCAGAGTACACAACAGATTCCATCCTATTTCAGCTTCTAATTAATTATCCCTGATTGAACTGCTGTTTGAATGTATCTATGTTTTCAGACAAGCCCAGACTGAAGGTGTAGATAAACACAGGCTGTAATTTTTTGTCTCTGTGCTGTTTCAATCATTCTTAGCCTTTGTGTAATCAAGTAAGGCCTTGATTAAAATAACTTTAATACTGATTAAGTGCTTGTTTGCATCACACAATCAAATATCGGCATGTAAAACAGAGCAGCACTATTTGTAAAGATAAATATTTATTAATTGAAATAATGAATGTCACAGATTATTCTTTGTAAGAAGCAGAATTTGAAGTCATACTTTGAGATGATGCTGGCTGATTTAATCTTTCAAAGTGACATGTGTCAGGGGTTCCATAACACACATGAAAAATTACAGAAATTAGACACAACAGGTCTCCAGGACCAGAACTGACGAAGCCAGTTAATCATGCGTATCTAAAAAGAATAACTGGGTCACAGGAACTGAATCATCAACAGGAGCATCATGCTTGGACTTAGCCCACTCAAGTGAAAGGGCTACGCTGGGTGAGAAATAGTCATATTTGATTTGAGAAGATAGGATTGGCACTTGCAGGTCTTACTGGCTAAACATGTAAAGTAGACTTGATTATCTTTTATACACTTAAGGGATCTTAATATTAATGGTTTTAGTGACATTCAGTGAAGTAATTCAGTGATTTAAACTAATAAAACGTAATAGGTTCACATTTATTTGGGAATAATGATATTGACGAGGTTCGAGGGTAAGGGCAGAGCATCCCTGTGGGGCACACCCCACATGGTACCTAACCAGTGCTCCCAGTGTCCTGTTTTCACCAATGCAGGGTGTTCATGGACCGACAGTGTTTAGAGATGGCTGAAATGCTTGTCAAGAGGGTCCTGCGGCCCTAGATGTGACCCCCCCCACCATTTCACCATGCTATCTTTGACAAATCTTCTTGGAGCACAATCAAATCTGTCTCCGACCTTCATCAAAGTACAAAATGGAGTCCCTGCTTATCTTCAGGCACATGGCCAGGGTTCAGCGCAGAACATTTGGTGATAAAGGAACCAGCTGAGGTGCCCCTTTCCCGCCCCCCAGAGTGAAATCTCGAAATCATAAATGCCCGCCTTTTATTAAGTGAAGATAAAGTTTCTCGATAAGACCTGTGTGTGGTGCTGGGACCTGAGGGTATCATGGGGGGGGGTGGGGGGGACTGCATTTATTTCATGGCTTTCAATTGAACTTGGAAGGCTGAAACGTGCCTGGTTTTCAACAGTGCCACCTCACCAGGCGTGCATTTGGCGAGTGGGTCTAGCGTGATCGAGGCACTAGCTCAGCACCGTCAGCCAGAAGTGTCTCATAGCCGGGACTCAGATTATGGATACATGAGTAATCGTTAATTAAAAGAGGCAAGCAGTCAAAAGTACACGTCACTGAAAAGGGTTCATAACTACATGGCCCATTTAGCTCATCCAGAAGCAAGACAAATGTTGAGCTTAGAGTCTAACAGAGTGTCAGATGAGATCTGTGTTGTTGTGTTGTTGGTGTTTCCATTCGGCTTCTGCGCGGTGCCCATATTCCCGCCTCTCCCCTCCCCATATCCGAGTCCTGTTCCTCAGTAACACGGCGGCAGTCTGTTCGGCACTAGCTACTAGCTAGACAGAGAATGCAGGGAGGTGCCCCTAAATGCTTGTCTCTCGCCCCTTTATTCCCTGTAAATGAGAGTGTGTCTCTTTAATTATACATCCTAACCGCAGGCCAAGCGTTTGTACCTGGCTAATGTTCCTATTAATGACTGAGGAGGTGTAAACGGCTGCCTGGAGTGTGAAGTTTGAGCTACACGCTTTCAGAGTCCGCAGGGCTGCGTCTGCCTAGCGTGGCGTGGGTGGGGTGAGGGCTATGATTAGTGCTCTGCTATGGAGACAGTCTCTGATCACTGCTTTAGACACCTGCTATATCCCATCAGGGAGATGAACCCACAACCTCACTGGGACTGGACACTGACCCCTGCTCAGGATTAAGCTGGTAGGGTTTCTGTTACCTCGTCATCCTGGCTCATCATCTCTGTGTCCAATTCCTCACACTCTCTCCCCCATCTTTTATCTATCTCGCATAAAAAACACAACTCGGATCACTAGGGAACAATTAGCTTCGACCGTCTGATCGAATCCCCACGCTCTGCTCAGATCTTCTACATTTTCATAAACATACCCCAAACTTTTCCTTAGTCAGTGATGTTTACCAATGGGTCACGGAGGGAGGCGCAGACCTCTCCCCAGGCTTCACTGTCCCCATCTTTCCCCTTTCTCTGAAAAGTCCGGCAGGGCTGGCGGGGCCGGTTTGACATTGGCGCGTTCGTGTGGCTGCTCCGTGTCTGTCAGGCCGCGAAATTGTCTGCTGTGAGGTGGCAAATGGAAAATGAGAGAGTGACCGTGGTTCATCCTGGAGAGGTCGGAGGAGTCCACACGCATGTCACAAAGCATTATAAACCACAGAGACACTGAGATGTGAGAGACAATTTACCCAGAGGCGCCGATGCTCTTGCTCCATAACATCTCATTCCAACACAGACCTTTGTAGAAACAAGCGATCCGTTGAGTTCTTATGGAATCCTTTTGATCCGCTCCTCTCTGTGTCTCGGGCGCTGTGCCGATTTTAACAGGATCACTTTATCAGATTGGTTTTCTTGCCGTAGCCCAATTCTATATATAGACAGAAGCTAACACAATATCACCTTTATGAAGATTCCCCTTCTTCAGTTACAGTCTGCAATGGAAGGATCTTCCAACTCCAATCACTTGTTCCCAGATTTTTAAATTAGTTTATTTGTCAGTTATAAACATATCTGACTGCCGTCTGTTCCACATGCCTGCTGCAAGCCGCTTACTCGGCATTTTGGGAATGTTGCATTTTGTCAAGTAATTGGGGGATGGGCTTAGATGGCGAGGGGTGGGAGTTCTGCTAAAGGTGGGCTGTCAGCGCCAATTCGCTCGGGTCTTCCAAAGGAGGCTGTTCGGCCTTTCGTTTTGTGACGTTAGAGCAGAAATGTCTCTAAGCCACCTGCAAATATGGGTGTGTGTACTTACATGGCGCACAGATGCAGTCAAGAGGATTGCATCGAGTGAGTTGGAAGCCCCATTTCATCACCAGAACAGCCTGTAGTGACCCCCCCCCCACGACTCCCTCTCTGTTTTTACAGATGATGTTCCTCCGTACTTCAAGACCGAGCCGGTGCGGAGTCAGCTGCACCTGGAAGGGAACCGCCTGGTGCTCACCTGCATGGCAGAAGGCAGCTGGCCCCTGGAGTTCAAGTGGATCCACAATGAGACAGAGCTGACCCGCTTCTCGCTGGAGTACAGGTGGGCCTCCCAGAATCCCCTGCTTCAGAGTGGCTCTTATCGCTTCGAGCCGCTCGCCGACTCAGAGTGTTACCCGAACATTTATGTTTGCTAAAGAACCGATGAGAGAGGTTGCTAATACGCCCTTCATCTTTCTCCGCCTCCTCCTGTTGTAATCTTCCTCATCTTATCTGAGTCTCCTCACGCTCAGGTCCCACCACCCTCTTACTTTTGTGCCTAAGCCCCCGCCATGCCAGTTTCACCGGAATCGCCATCTCTAGGTCGCATGTGAGCGCTGTGAAATAAGGCAAGATAAGAGACTTAACTGCTAACGCGGAGGTCACAGATGTTGGCAGCAATGAGCCTTCATGTCCTTGGGGCATATTTATTTACTAATTGGGGGGGGGGCTTTGTTGGTAAAACTGAAATGGCTGAATCAGTCCCTCAGTGCCCTTCATACTCTGCCGATGCCTGTAGGTGGCGCTCTAGTGAAATCAACAATAAATTCAATAACAGCCCTGGATCATCAATAGTGGTGGAGACCATCTGGAACTCAAATACAAGACTGAAGAAAACTGAATTCTCTCTGTCTAGCATTACAAGCATTGGGCATTTACTACGCCACAACCTTCCACCCATGTCTTCGTTAGGCAATGGCCATTCTTCCTCATTGTTAAACATTATGAGACAGTTTACAGCTTTCCCTGCTTAGAGGAGTAAGTTGTCCATTTATGGTATAGACTAGGAGAGAAACATCAGATAAGGGAGTCCCCAAAACAGTGTGCTGCCCTGGATCTCCAACACTATGACACCAGTGAGTTTGTGGAAACACCTCATGAAGTAAGCAGCAGAACAGCTCCTCAGCACGCTCCACAGAATGGAGAAGCGCAGAGGGATCCCTGGGATCAACACACCCACCCCATCACCTGGTTTCATCCAACATACTCGAGCTTTTCTGTCTCCTCTTTCACCATCTCCAGCGGGACTGAGGAGCAAGGCACGCTGTCCCAAGCCGTGCATCTCCATACACGAGGCAGGCCACACAGCTGTCACATTACACGCTCCGTCACGCCCCCCTGCCCCCTGGACCGGGAGCGGCGGTTCAGGCCTGGGAGTGGCGGCTGTCGACGTGCTGCTTTGAAATCGTTCCATTGGCGGTTATGGTTTCGTGACGGATCTAAACAGATTAGCACAAGTTCACGCCGATGATTCCCCGTGTTCCTCGGCTCTCGGCAGGACAACAGGGATGCTCAGAGCTCCCTAACAAGGCGCACCATCATCGGAAGGCAGCAAAGCGAGATAATTAAACAATGTGTGTGATGTGTGGAGAGGAGGTACGAGGCTAATTCTGCCCGGCTCTGTTCCTGAGGGGGGGGGGGGGGGTCGGGAAAGTGGAGAGGGCTTATAAATCAACCTCCCTCTCGGGTTCGGAGAATTCACCTGTGAGACCTTGGCATCCTGTTGCTATTTCCAGCACAGCAGCTGCGCATGCTCTCTGATAGACCTGCCCCCCAACTCCCACAAGACGTATATCTCCTCCAGCAACCTACAGCAAAAGCTACTGAGACCGACTAGCTGCAATTTTCTTCTTGGACTTCCAGTTCCAGTGTTTTTGGTGTTTATAAGCAAGGGCTCCACTGTGTACCGCCATCGGCTGTGTACCGCCATCGCCTGTGTACCGTCGCAGCTCCCGGATTTGTAAACGCGATGCTGCTTCACTTGAGTCACAACCATGGTGTCGGCCCTCACGCTCGGGGCTCCATGATGTCCAGTGGACACCAGAAAGCCATAAAATGGCCACACTGCTGCGGCTGAAGGGGCAGGTCATGATGCCTGGCTCAAGGAGCCTGGGAGCTAAGATGCTTGTCAGGCGGCTCAGAAGAATATCACCAGCTCACGGCCTTGGAATGATCTCGAAGAGGTACATTATGGGGCATTAAGTAACCATTGATCTCTTGCTTTTAACTTTCAGGCGGAAAATGCAGATCTCTTCCCTTGGGTACCCCCATCTCTCCTCCTTGCCTCCCACCCTCGCCCCAGACCAGAATCCCCCTTCCCACCCCCATCACGGTTAATGACGGGACCTGACACCAATTGGCATCCGCACGCCGCGCCAATCAATCACTGTCTGCCCCTCCCGACTCCTGGAGCCCCTGCTTCCTGTCCCCCTCAAAAGGTTAATTGTATTTATTAACCGTGCGTCGGTGAGCCGAAACTCCATAAAAGTCACTCTGAAGGGCCAATCCAAAAACAGCACACACCCCAAGCCGTGGAAGATCGGGGCATAGACGCCACCCGTCTCAACCTGGCTCCATTGCTGCCTCATTTGGAGTGAAGGAGACGCCCCCCCATTATAAACTAAGAAAGGTCACCGTGCTGGACTTGCCCCCGCCATAGCGCTCACAGATTGGGTGTAACCACAGCGCCTAATTAGTCCATTAGTGTTAATAGACTTTGCGCAAGGGCTAATTTAGCGCACTTAGCTGGATGTGTACCTGCTCTGACCCCCCTGCTCATATCGGTCGGTACCTCATTACTGTATGGTTTAGTACCTCATTACTGTATGGTAATAACAGCTCCCATCGATCTGGTTTCCCGTCACTTTCCTGTCCTGTCTTTTCCTCCCTCTTTTCCTCTCCCCTTTTTTCTCCTCCCCTACCTTTCCAACTAGTCATTTACCATAGTTACTTCCCGCTGCTCGCTACCTTTGATGTTGAACTGCTGTAATGACATCTCTCGGCTCCCCAGTTTTCATCTGACAGAGACATTTTTGTCCACGTCATTAACATGCAATGCCTAAAGGCTTGTTTGGAGAACACTGGGCCTCAGAGGGATGCAGAGTCAGGTTTTGGAGTAGATTTGGCTCGTGTACTGTGTGACCCTCACAGACAGGAATAAAAACCCCTCCTCCAGAGGTTCTAACTTCCAGGGTGTCCTGACCCTACGAAGGACTCGCATGATTTCCTGTTCTTTTGTGGCTCGATCTATATCTTCCTCTCCGTGTCACTCTCTCTCGTCCCTGATCCCGTCTGTCTGGATCTCTTTACCTTCTTCGCTGAATCGTGCCTATCGATTGGCATCCAAGATCAATACCTTTTTAAGGCACTGAGATCGAACCTCAGATCTGCTCCTCTTGCCCGGCCTCGTCTCTGTCAGTGATATTCAGGACGAGAGAGATGTTCCTTACAGAAGTTTGTAGCTCAGTTTGTAGTTTGTAGAGTAGTAAAGTTTAGTAAAGTTGGTAGAGTCGGGGAGGTCATTTGCCATTCAGTGAAACTGTGGGCAGAGCAGGAGCAACAGCTGGTTTATTAGAAGTTCTTTGACGTTGTTGCCTTCAGTGTGTTCTATTGTTAAAGGAATGAGTATCTTCTGTAGCTTCAGAGCAGGAGTGAGGCTGTGGTGTGAAGGTTCTGTGTTTCGCATTAGCGCCTCACCCTTCGGAGGCTGCAAGGTAGCATTCAGTCCCGGGTTTGTATGCATAGAGTTTCTGCCATATTCAGGCAAAAGTCCTTCGCTTTCACACGTTTTCCCCTCCAGCTCTTATCTCACAAAAAAATCTGGTGTTCAGGGCAAGGTGCAGGGCTTGAATGTGGTCTGTGTGTTCATGTATGTTGGCTTTTCAGTTGCCTCAGGCCCCAGGCAAGCTTTGGATCATCACAATCCTGACTGTGTAACCCAGGCATTCAGTATGAAGACAGAACCATCTCTTACCTGGGGGTGTAGGCAATCCATTCCTGAGATAATGGGCCTCGTTTTTAGACATGTGCTGGCTGCCTAGGGTGACTTTTTAACGCCACAGAAAAACTGGGCTGAGCCTTGGAGGGAGTGTCGGATTCCAGTATTTCCACCTTGGGCCCTCCTTGGACAACAGTACTCTGCTTCTGACCCATCACCACATGACAGTAACAAAGGATGGAAATGAAAGGGAGCCCCCATGACAAGCTAAGCAGTCTGATGGACAAACTGGCAAATCAAAGAGCAGGACTGTGGAAACGATTATCCAGTGGACTTCGCCCCGTGATCCCGATTGTTTTTCAGCTGGTCCTTGGAGGCTATCTAATGGGAACAGCTGTGGTATTTTAAGGGGGGTACAGAGGCTACAAGCTTCTCTGAAACGTCACAGTGGCTGCCTCTACGAAGCCCAGCTTTAGCCATCACCTCGAGCGATCGAGGTGCCGTTTAATGACCGCGTCGTGCCAAATGGTGAAATTTATGACTCATATCGTCCCACTGTGTAAATTCGCAGCATTTCGGCTCCATGCTAAAAGGGCGCACGCTGAGTGTTCCCCAGGGACCAGATCATGTTCGATCAGCGTCGGCAGCCATGTGCTTGCAGCCTGGCTCCCACGTTACAAACTCTCCCTTGCCAATTAGCAGTCTGACATGACCCCAGACATGTGTTATGTTGGGAAGCTTTTATTATCACAGCACTCTGTCCAAACCAGGAATATCATCTGCAAGATCAACAACCCATCTAAGAGTAGCTGCTTCGACTGCCGTTTTGAATATAGTATGTTTGAGTGCCACCCGGTGGTCGGGGTTAGGAAATGCAGGACATAATTCAATGATAGGAGCTTCAAGGTCATTGGGCTGAGGTTTATCTCCTGGTTTACTGGCTAATGGCTGCTACACTCTTATGGTTACATTTATGACAGTAGCTGCAACTCAGGATCCTCCGGTAGAACAAGCAGGTGACCTGTTCACATGGCGGTATTCACAGTAACACGCGCAAGCACCTTATTCCAGTGGGGCTTCCTACAGCCCCGTGTGACCTTCACTCAGAGACACAACGGCGCCTTCTGCCAACTGCTGTGTCCCCATTCTGTCTGCCTCCTAGGTACCTGATCCCCTCTCTGGACCGGTCCCACACAGGTTTCTACCGCTGTATTGTCCGGAACCGTGTTGGCGCCCTCCTGCAGAGGAAGACAGAGGTGCAAGTGGCCTGTAAGTGTGTGTGTGGGGGGGGGGGGGGGGCTCTGAGTTTGAGGTGGGTGTGGCTGAAATCAGCCATCAATGTCACCGGAGTACTGGACTGATCTCCCAAAGTACAGACAAAATAAATCAAACACAGAGCTCATTCTACCTCACACTGCATGAGCTAGGGTAGTCTCTCTAGTTCTTTGTTCTGCTGCCTCTTTCTGTTGGCTTTTATTTTGCCCCCTGGACTGGCTGCTCTGAAGTCTGGCTGCTCTGAAGTCCAACCTCCACCACGTGTGCGGAACTTAGCTTCAAAACTATTTCTGAATCAGAAACAGAATCCTTTTATTCGCCACATACGAGAAGTACAAGGAATTTGTTTCGTTGCAGATGGTGGCCTAAAATATACAGGAATATTAAACGAAAGTACGAGAAACGGTAAATAGATTAAAAATAAAATTGGAAGTAGGAACATAGAAAATGTGACGTATCGCTGTGAACCAATGCAGTGAAGAAAACAAACAGCATAGCACCATGGCTGCCTCACTGGGCACCTTCTGGAAACTTCTTTGGTTTACTGGGTCCTGTCCTCACCAAGTTCAATCACAGTACGTTTCTGCCTAGCCCCCAGCTGATGTGCCTTTAAAGTGCAGAGCTCCTACGTCCCCCTACAACTGCCCTTCAGTCCCGGGGAGGGGGCAGCTGAAGGTTAACGGGGGTAGATGGACTCGTATAATTCAACCCCACATTCACAGGTTTGAGTAATTTCCTTATACTTAATTTAGTCTTGCCCATCTGAAGCAGCTCAGCTTGTAGGGTTAGACATGTTCACCCATGTTTCCAGCCGGGAAGCTATTAGTAATAAGTACCTCAGCAGCGGGTCCTGCGTCTCTAACCAGCGCGCCACCTGCGGATGTGAAGAGGGCTGGGGGGGGGGGGGGGCTCACAGGTGCAGAGGATCTTCAGAGGAGCCGAGCTCTGCATTTAATCAGTAACCAAACTGAGGCAATTAGGACTTGAAAAAGAGACCTTATTGAAAGACAACGTGGAGAGAGGAAGATTAGGGCTCCATCGACCAGGAAAAGGCGAGATCAAAGTGAAGCCTCTAATTTAATTTTGTTAAATACTCCAGCAACATTCTACACCTAGATTACTTATTTATGCATTAAGGGGGGCAACGACAGACCAGTCACAGCCGTTTGGAAACCTTGCGCTACGAGTTCAAACCCAAATCAAGGAAACTTTATTCACCTGCCTTCTTAAAAAATGCAGATTTTTATTAGTATTAATTATATTTTGGTTAATTAGCTTTTTGATGAATAATTCAGCAGCCCTCTTTGATTTTTTGCCTCCTGTCACAGCAGTAGCAGATGGAATCCTCTGAATTACCTCAGGAAGAAAAAAACTCATTATGTTCCGCTCTGGCCCCTGTCCTTGTTTACATTAGCTTAGTGTTGTGGCTAGCTGCAAAATTAGCCAAATAGACTAGCCTTTTTTTATCCCTTTTTTACTGGCCTGTTATTAAATGAGGTAAGTGCCCCCACCCCACCCAACTAAGGGCAGAAGCCTCATGTAATGTTTTTAAATATGGATCTTGGTTGTTGGGGCATTCTGTTGAATCGGCTAAATTTCAGCACGCCAGCGGGCAGTTTGCTAGCCGCCTGCAGGCATTCAGAGGAGTATGGGGTCTTTAGCCAGCACCAGTGCAGAAAACCCAGACTGTTCCCTAGTTTGAATGCAGAACCCTGTTTCCCTATTGACCTAAACAATAGCTTGGCGTTGGGTCCTGTTTTATTTACTGTACTCTGTGCTGCTGTAGGCACCAAGTTCACCTGAATAAACGAGTTTTAGGATTCGAGACATCCGGCATCCCCGAGCAGCAGAACCAGCAGCCAGGCTCCTAAGATACATTCCTTATATCCTTCATACTTGATGGTATCTTGACAACCCCCTTGCGCAACATGAGACAGCATCAATCAGAAAGTTTACATGGAAGCACAGGTGCCTGTAAGCGCGATATCTCAGAGGAAAGCAGCATTTCCATTGCACTGCAGCGGGTAAGTGGTGCTCCAATCCTGAATTGCCCCCTCCCCCCCGTTTCCTTTCAGTCATGGGCACCTTCGAGGAAGGCGAGCGGTCCCAGGTGGTGTCCCAGGGGGACGGGGCCGTGATCCCAGCCCCGCAGATACACAGCTTCCCTCAGCCACAGGTCACGTGGTTCCGAGATGGACGCAAGATCCCGCCCAGCAGTCGCATGTAAGGCCCTATGTGGTGGATCCCAAGCTTTTCACACGTGTTAGTATGGTAGCATGGCACTATGACAGCGTACCGCTCTGTTAGCAAAGCGCAGTGTCTGGTGGCTCAGCACCTCTCTCACTAGACCTGTACCAGTTCAGTCTAGCACTTCGCCTACAATGTCACAGGCTGTCGCCCCCTCATATCCCTCTCCAAAGAAGCTTTCTGGACTCCCCAACCCCCCCCCCCCCCCACTGTCCTCTCGGTGCGATATTTCAGCCACAATTTTTGAAAAGAAGTGGTGATACAGTGTATTACAGCAGGCAGGGAGGGAGGCTGGCGGCTCCACTGCAGCTTCTCGCTATTCTTGACAGATCGAAATGAGTTTTTGGGTGTGTGTGTGTGTGTGTGTGTGTGTGTGTGTGTTTTTTTGTTTCTTTCATTGCTCTGGCAGCAAATGAGGAAAGAGAAGAGGGAGGGCCATCTGGAAAGATGCCATGTGATTGGTCACTGCTCCAAGAAAGAGATCCTGTGATTAGTCATTACTCCAGCAGGATGGGGGCCAGGTGCTCTTCCTGTGCTGGACATTTACACTGGACTGACTAGCTTGACACATAATTGCAGGATTTTCCTCTCCACGGTGCTGACTGACTTCCTCACTGGACGTCATCTTCCAGAATAATCAGATCAACATCACAGACCGTTAATACAGAGATGTGGTTTCCTCCCCGTTGGGTGAAAGGGCCGAGTCGCTTTCCGGGGGACCAGGTCACCGCTGTGAGACTGAACGCTGCGTTCAGTATGCCGGCGGATGGACCCCGTTAGCAATCTGTGAAGAGAGTGGAACAGGGCGACTGTGGCTTGCTGTGCTGTGTGAGACCTACAGGTGGCGATATTGGGAGAAGAATCCATGCCAATAATGAGTGGATCCACAGATCCTCCTCTGCTGATCATGTTTTATCTAAAGCCCTATAAAAGACACAGTGACCCCCCCCCCCACCTGTTATTATGCATTATGCATGATATGTAAAAGTCACCAGCAGGTGGCTTGGCACATTCAGCTCATCCTGGTCAGGGTCACCCAACAGATCGCAAAGCTGGGGGGGGGGGTCATGCATCTGTGTAACAGAGTGAAGACAAGGGAGTCGACTGAAGTGCCAGGTGAGCAACGCCTTGACTCTGTGGTCCTGGAAGAAGTCCCACCCCCTTATCCTCACTGGGGGGGGGGGAAACGCACATTTGTATGTATGCCGGGTGTGATTTGGCTCCTCCCTGCCCCATCCTGTCCTCCGCGCTACTCTGCAGAAACATCTCAAAACCTGCCAAGTTGGCGGGATTTAATTTCGGCGAGACTTGCAGGACAATCCGTCATCCTGGGACTTAAAGCCAAGAGGAAATTGATAAATGTCTTTGTCCATCTAGGAGAAATATCTCTTCCCTCTCTCCCCAGCAGTGTACAGCGATGGATGTCCACATTATGTCCTCTGCTCCACCAAGCATCTGTTATATATCTACATGTAGCTAATGATTTTATCAGTTCTTTTGTGATTTCCCATTTATTGGCCAAGGATTTTATCAGAAAAGTCATGGTTAAGTGTGACTTTCATTTTACAGACCCGACCCCACGCCTCCCCAGGCTGAGACCACAGCTTTCAGATCCACATCCTGGAAATGAGTCCACAGGGGATACAGCAGGGAGAGGGACAGCCTTGAGATCTTAGCCTGGGGGAGGGGGCAGACAGGGTCAGCGGCATTGGGGCAGAAGGATCATTTTGAACGGCTGCTTTGCCAGTAGAAAACAGTGCCCCGTGCCCTGGGGCCTCTGTGCTTGTCCTCTGTGGAAATATGTAAATCCGATCTCTCTCTCTCCTCCCTGGCTGGCAGAGCCCCTTCATCTGACCCCCTCCCCCACCAGAGCTGCCCTATATCGCTGCGAAGGCTCACCATGCTGCCTTCACTGCAGGCCGCAAGGTTACTTTGTGCAAATAAGTGCCGGCGATAATATTTTTCTAAAAGAGAAAACCGCTTAATTGAATTTGAATCATGCCACTGGCACCACTGCAAAGGATCCTGGGAGCTGGAAACAAAGGCAATAACCTTCACGAAGGCCACCCCCCCATGCCATGCTTAAGAGGCACGTTTCTCAGCAAAGCTTCTATAAGCCAAGCATCTCAAAACGCACATTTTAAAAGCTAATATTGATATAGAAATTACGTTCCTTCTTAAACAGCTAAGACCGAACTTTGAGATAAACCTAAAACTGAAAGTATGATCAGTTCTTTGCAGCCTATGACCCTCAGGCAGTGTTCAGTTAGATAGGTAGCCCTCCTCACTGTTAGGAACTGGAGGAACACAGTACTGGGATGATCCAAGGACCTTGCCCAGCCCATGTTCAGCCTGGAGAACAGACTCCTGAGTTTTGCCTCTATGCTCGCATTTAATCAGAAATGAGGCAGGCATCAGCCCCTTCATTTAGCTTAACGAGAGGAGAGGCAGGGTTGACTTGACGTTTCATTCAGCCCCTGCTGCGTGCACAAATTAACCTCTGCTCCTGCCCCATGGGGTTCCAATCTCTCTCGCGCTTGTTCTACTAACTGGTTTTTGTCCTGGCGGTGGAGGTTTTTCACCGGTAACCAGGGGCTTGTTGTATTCTGCTTACTCAAGCAGTCGCTTCGTCAGATCTGTGGTGAGGGAGTGCAAGAAAATCCGCAGGCTCCCTCAGCGAGAAACATCCTCTCTTGTCCTGGTAGATAATCTCATCGGGAGATGGTGGTTTGTGTCAGCCAGCCAAACATTTTGGAACAGACCTCGATGTGGCTGCTGGAGGGCGCTGTGGAAGAGATTTCCCTCCGGCGGGTAAAGGAATGAAAGATCCCTGATTTGTTTATGGGTGTTTCTGCAGACTGGTTGATGAAGATGAGAGAACACACATGATAATGCGCTAGGAGAGATATCACATCATGTTGTCCACCGTGATCACGATCTCCAGCCGAAGAAGCACCTCATGCCTGTGCAGTCATGGTGTCCTCACATTGTTGAAAGCTCTGTATGAAAGCTCAGGCCATTCTCAAGGAGCCCATGGACTTATACTTGTTTTCAATCAGTTGGTCAGAATGGTTTTTGCTGAATGGAGGGAAGATAAAGATGAAGGGAGGACACCGATAGACGACATAATGGAAGGACCTTGAAATTGCGAATGTTTAGAACGAGATAAAGACGTGAATCAACTGCCTAATATTGGTGATACTTTAATGATTCTGGCCTCTCGTTCAGGTTTCCTCTTTGTCAACTGAACCCCCATGTGTCTTTTCTCTCTTGCCCTCCTAGCTGGACCTTGCTCTGGGCTCTCTTCTGACTCTCTTCTGTGCTTGGAGCCTGGTTCAGATAGGTCACTTGCATAACCGCCTCTTAGCCAGGTACTTGTCGTATTCATTTCTGTGATCTGGACATGAATCATTGAGTTTGAAAAAAGGCAGCGTCTCGTTTATAGGGCTCGTCTCCTAGCATCGTGACATTACTTCTGCTTTGCAGTCGAGGCTGTGTGACCCTCCTATGTGCCACACTGGCTTGTTTTAAAGGCCGCTTGCAGTCACATAGCTCTAAGATTTCTTGGAGCCAAGTTCAGATTGCAGCAGCTTAACTAGCACTACCGAAGCAGCGCCAGCCTACTTGGCGCAGAGAGCGGCTGTCCATTCACTGCCGAAAGAAGCTCCAGCTCATCTGAGCACTGGACTTTTTTTGTTTGCACGAAGGCATGACTCCATTTCACAAAACGAAATCTGTGTACATGTGGACCTGCAATCATTGGTCCTCTTAGTATGAATGTTTACTAGAATGAAAAGCCTTTTAATCTTCTAGTCATTATATAACATTCCCCTTTTTCAGCAGCTTGAAGGGTTGAATGATCAGCTCTCCTTCTTATTACTCAGATATACAACTCCAGGTCGCTTCTCAAAAAAATGAAGTATAGACTAAGACTTATGCCTCTTGTTCTGCCTGATCCAGAGAACTCCGAGAAGGCATGGCCCTCTCCAACAACCTTTTGAGGACTTGGAAAAGGTCCATGCTGAAGTTCCAGATGTTATTCACCTCTCCACTGGCACAAGGGCACACCCTTGGTGTAATTACCTCCGCCATCTTTTATTGAAAATGATCAGTTAGCGTGCTGGCTGCAGCCCCAATGGCTTGTCACTATGTTATGGATTATCTATTACTCAGAAAAAGCACTCCAGATTCCCGGGCCATTTTCTATTTGTCGTCTACCCTTCGGGCTGAACAGTGCTCTATTGTCGATCAGCACTTGTTTGGACCCCGAGTGAGCAAGAGGAACGTGGTTGGCCTCAGTCTGGGTTCCCAGTCTACCATTGAGTCAGTTTCATCCCCTTCCTTACACACCGCTGCGGCTAATGGAACAGCAAATGAGTTATTGCACAAGTTCCCAAGAGAAGAAGCTGCCAGATCTTTAATATCCCGACTTTAGCCTCTGGTTTTGCTTCATTTCAGCAGAGTGCCCTGTGCTATATTGGGCTAACAGAGGTGGGCTAAATGGATTCCATGGGTCATGTTTGTGTGGATGTTTATCCCACATACTATCTGCATGCCACTTGCCACTTGTGACACCCACCCTCTTGATCTGGGGGACACAGTGTGTGTGTGTGTGTGGGGGGGGGGGCATCTATGAAAAGCCCATTAGTTGGGGGCTAATGGAGGTCCTCCAGATGGGACAAGAGTGTTCTTCCTGGAGGGAACAAAACCCTATGGCTAGAAATCCCGCCATCAATTCAGGCCTTGGAAATGTCCCATCCCTCAATTCATGACAACAAGATACCATGCAACTTATCAACCATCCTCACAAACAGACACACCCATGTGGACACACTCTCAGGCTGGTAGGGAGAACAGCACCCAAATATCCTGACCTGCATGGCCAGGGCAAGGCATAATTACAAATGGAAATGCTGGTTTCCTATGCCCAGCACAGACTGCTGTTTCAGCTACCTCAAAATAAATTTTATTGTTAAGTTTCTGTGCCTTGAAAAACAATGGAGTCAATTAAAAAATAGAAGCCAGCATTTTATTTTAATTTGTGGAGAAAAATGCATTAATAAGTTGCCGTGTGGCACTGTGCACATGTCCTGGTCCATGAGCAGTTACAAGTGAACAACCACGTCCTGCCTACCCCAGGTGAACTTCCCGCCTCATCAGCTCTGCGACCAGACGGATCGTGGGCGGAAACAGATGTGTTAAAAAGCCATTCATGGCTTCTGCCGTCAGACTGCCAACAGATTGTGATGAAGGTAAAGAACGAGGAGGAGGGAGAGAAGGAAAATGAATGGAGGAAGAGGGCATACATCAAGCCCACGCCTGGCAGTGCCCGTCAGCAGCCACTGGCCTCCCTCCTCATCCATCTTTAAATTCCACCTTTCATCACCCCTGCTCCAGCCCTACTTCCATCTTTTGCAATTCCAGACAGAATGTTCTCCTGTGCTGCTCCATGTTGTGCTCCTTTTACACCATCACCTAACACCTCCAGCCTACATTCTCCCACTCCCACCCGGGCTCTTCCCATCCCCCTACTCCACGCCTACGCACTGACCCCACGTCAGTCCACCTAAAAACAATTGCCCAAATTTACCACCACATCCTCATCCGGTGTGGAACCCCTGCATCCTTTTTGCCCTCTGCAAAATTCAGCAGATCCTATGGGACAATTTTTCCAATTTATTTTTTCTGTGAAACAGCTGCACGATTTTATGTGCTTTGATCCCTGGAAACTATTGATTTCAGGATTGTGGGCGATGTGCAGGACGTCCACAGTACATGTTTAGAAAGGTCTCCTTCAGAATCGATCGCAGGGTGCAGGTAGAACAGCCAGCAGGGGGGCAAATTGAATAAAGTGGACAAAAGCCCTCCCCATGTGTGAATAATTAACTACACGGCCCACACTTGCCAGCCACTGCCATGTGGATGCAAGAGTGTGTGTGTGTGTGTGTGTGTGTGTGTGTGTGTGTGTGTGTATGTTTATTTGTGACGGGTGTCTAGGTGAATGTGTACACATGAACATCTCTGTATGGTTTTGTGTGGGTCTCTGTGTTTCTGTGTTTGGCATCGTGTATGTGCACTTGTGTTTAGGCATTTATCCGTGGATGTCTGTGCATGTGTCTAGCGGTCTTTCCCTGCGACCCGGGCCATCTCCTGGACAGCTTCATTAGCAGCTTGGATGGCCAGTCAGGACACGCTCCATGGTCACCTCTGAAGTCTCGGATACGACAGTGGTGTTCCTGTGAGAAATGATGATGGTGGGGGCGATGGGGTCTGCGGGGGCCCCCACATCTGCAGGGAAACAGGGGAGGAGACAAAGTGTGACAACTGCAAATTAAGGAAGGAGGTCCTTCGAATCACCTGAGATTAACTTACTTGTCGTGGAAAGAAAAGGACACTGCCAACTTATCATATTTGTAGAGTGGTGATATTAAATATTTACCACTGGATCATCAAGGTGGCCTCTTCAAAACCAGCCAGCGTTTGAGGGACCCCCCCCCGGCCATAAGCACAGCGAGAATCCAACATGATGATCTCCATCCGAAGACGTTTGATGAACAGCCTTTGGTGATCTGTGGCATTTGTGTAGGATTGTTCGGCATGTGGACTAAACCCAATCTAAAAGGAAAAGGCTTGATGATATCGCTCTCACAGCGCGTGGAAACTCTGGACAAGTAATTGCTGTTTAAATAGAGTCTCGACAGGGGCACACTCTCGGCATCAGACACTTACATTTTCATCATTTCTTTCCAGTAGGATTCCACCTCCAGTTGGAGAGAGCTCGCAATTATTAGAAAAAAAAGGCCACACATTTATTTGCAACTGGAAAGAACAGTACTGTGTGGTCACGCTTATCTCAGACTCTAAGTCTCCTGGAAAGACCCGGAAATTTTACCCCATTTTGGAAGGGTTGAACCAGTGAGATAGGTGGAGATGACATCGGCCACTGAAGGAGGAAGAACGGGCTACAGGCTCTTAAATCTCGTCGATAAAAGTGGGTTATCTTGTTTCTGCTAATTACCAAGCTGCCATCTCTCAGCTCCCACTGTGAAACAAGGGATTTTTCTTTTGAATCCAATGGGTGATCGCTCTCTATTAGGCATTTAAAAGCTAATAAACAGACAAGGGGCCACTTTCATTACACAGCCGGGGGGCAGGGAGTGGAGAATGTGCAAGCGGCAAGTGTTATGCAGGTGTCAATCAACCAATAAATCAGCAGATTAACCTATCAAATCATTAGTGTGCACTTTGTAGTATGCGTCTTGTAGTGTGCACTGTAAACAGTGCCTTTGTAGTATGCATTTTGTAGTGTGCACTGTAAACAGTGCCTTTGTAGGCTTTGAATATAACTGTGCAGACAGGCTAGTACACCGTGTTCCAAATTATTATGCAAATGATATTTTTATCTGATTTTACTAAATAGTCGATGCAAATGACAGTCAGCATAATTTTCAAGTCTTCAACCATTAGAGTATAATTCGAATGTTACTGAACAAACCTCCCAATGATAACAGTATTTTTTTCAAAAATAAAAAA
>JAAGVU020000092.1:2343613-2360483 GCA_011763525.2 Mormyrus iriodes | reverse complement strand
TTTCATTAGGGGTCTTATGAGCCGCACTTCGTCTGGTTCCTCACCCAGGACCTGTTTGCCTTGGGTGACCCTACCAGAGGCATAAAGCCCCGGGAAACTTAGCTCCTGGGATCATTGGAACATTTATGACACTTAAATATAATTTGCATAATAATTTTGAACACGGTGTATGTCGTGTGTGTGTAACACAGCTAATATGATTGGCCTGGATCTTCTCAGTACATCCGACAAGGGGATAAACAGCTGACCACTTATTGCCCCTAGTTGCCCAGCAGCTAAGACCAGCACATCCAGAGGGTGATCCTCTGGGTGAGTTTGACACCTGCATTCTCCCCCACCAGTGCCATCACCCTGGACAATACCCTGGTGATCCTGTCCACCGTCGCCCCAGATGCCGGCCACTACTACGTGCAAGCGGTGAATGACAAGAACGGGGAGAACAAAACGAGCCAGCCCATCACGCTCTTCGTCGACAGTGAGTGCCGCATACACACACACCGTAAAGCAGTCACACAGTCCAGGCACATATACCACACACTCACCCACAACGTCTTGCATTGTGATACCTCCAGCTGGTGTACTTAGACTCCAGATGGGAGGTTCCAGAATGAGATAATTGCTCAGACACGAACACTCTCCACCCCCCCCCAGACGGGCACGTCTCGGTCATCCATGTGATTGAGCAACTTCCCCCTTCCCTTCCCACCAAACCTTCTGAAGCTCATCTGGAGATATCTGACAATAACCCCCCCCACACTTGTTCCCAAGAACTTCACAGAAAATTAGTCTGGGATCATAAGCACAGGCAAAAAGCCCACAGCAGCACAGGGATACTTAGCACCCTGCGTAACCTTCCTTTTGAAGGAAACTTGTCTTCCCCAGTGTATGGCGATAGACTGCCTAGGGCAGACTGACCATGAAAGAGATCTAGAATGAGAAGGTGACAAAGTGAGGTCCCAGCAAGGGCGCCTCTCCGGGCCTGACGTCCACTTTAGCTCAGAGGGACAAGATCTCCAAAGCTGCTGCGAGAGCCAAACACTTCAACTCCACAACGAGGCCCGCGAGGAGAATACCGTGACAAACATGGTGAGGCAGTAAAAAAACAACTTTATGGACACTGCTCACACAAAGGGTCTGGCTAAACGTCTTCCTGATTACCAAGTTTAATCTGCTTTTGTTGGTGCTGTTTTCAGAATTCGAAGGTTAAATTCTTGGCAGAACACGCACAGTTCTACAATTAAAGTGTTTTAAATATATTTGACAAGAAACAGTCACACACGTTCTTGTACACACGTACATACTCACGCACACACGCTCACGATGAATGTGTTTGTGAGTCGGGGATTGAGGAAGCAGAGGGCAGAGAGTCTACTTCCCAGCTAAATAAATGGCCATTTAATGTAGTACACCCTCTCAAGGTGAATGCTGCTCCTGGTGGGGGTGGCACAGGGGGAACAGGAGAAGCAGGGAGGCAGCAACGAGGAGAGGCAGAGCAAGCAGAATCAGCCGACGGGGCATTCATTAGCTCGCTGTGCCTCATGTCTCGCACATAATTGAATTGCTTATTATTTTACCAGCAGGAAGCTATTTGTTCAGGCTCATGTCCTCTGCGTGGACAGCAGAAGAAAAATGTGGTGAAAGCTCACCTGTAAACTCAGAGGTACTTATCAGCATACCCCCTTACTCTGGCCAGCTCCAGCGTGGCGAGGCTGGTGAAAGTCTCAGGCCGCGCCTCCAGCTCCCCTGGGAGGAGGAGTCACTCTCCACGACACACTTGATCCTGAATCAGGAGTCATGGCTCAGCAGTTGCGGGTGCCTCGGGGCTCCGGGGAAAGGCGGGTCCCGGCTTCGGCAAGCTGCCAGCGTTTGCATGACAAGCCTCATGTGACTTTGTGCTCGGACGAGAGCCGCAGTCTCTCAAGGCAGACGGGAAGATGCGAGTTGCGGAGATGTTTTGTCTTCTCTCTCTCTCTCTCTCTCTAGCCCGAAGCCTCTCCTTTCTTTTCTCTCTTCTCCTCTGCATCTCTCCCTCCTTCTGCCAGTAGCATGAGGCGAGCAGCCCAAAGTGCTGGAATCTGTCATGAGGAATCACATGGGCTGAGGTATTCATGACAAACCGCAAGGCCCCTTCTTGCACAGATGTCACAGAGTGGACATCGTTCATAATGGATCGATAGCCGCGCCCTGGCCCTGACTGTTTGCAGGGAAAAATAATGGGTAATAGAAAATGCTGGATAATAAAGGTGTCTGCCTCCCCCACCCCCATCTCCTGATCCAACCAGACCTGACTGATGTTTAGTAAACCAGTTAGGGCGCATGAGGACAAGGCCCACTCCATTCCAGGAGATCAATGATGATCACGTGGTCCTGAGCCTCAGGACATTCCCTTAAGATAGCTGAATTGTGTGGACATCCGAAAGACAGTCCAGTTAGTTGAGAGTCCTGGGGCGATTTACGTAGGCTGGTTATAGATCTTAAGAATCATCCTTGTGGGTCGGACTGTGTCACGCTCCAAAGTCACAGGACTATGCAGTCTGGACCGAGCGGACTCTAAGCTGGAGCCTGTGAATTTGAAGTCTGGGTGTTTGCGTGGATGAGACTCTGTGCTCCTACTTGTCCGCCCTTCTGAATATTGTCCTCCCACAGTGCTGTGGATCTGCATTGAGCTGTCTGTCACACGCACATTGTCATGCTGAGGGTGCACAATACACCAGTAAGAACTCAGCCAAGATGAGCACTTCAGAAAGCATCTCACTGCTTTCGCGAGTTCGGCAAAGAGTAATCTTCAGGGGCCGGCAGATAAGGAAAGTTTATAAGTTCGAAATAATCTTTAATCTGAAGCCCAGGGAACAACAGTGAACTCTAGGTCAACAGCTTCAGCCACTTCAGTGTGACTACCGATTCCAAAACAAAAACAAATGCAAACTAGTCAGCAATGGGCAGAGAGCATTTTTGGAATAAGCCATCAGACAGCATGTACAGCCGGCATCCTTAAATTAATTAGCCTGCGGCGCATATAACTTTGCCAGCATATCAACTGGAGGTTGCTTCCAATCCAGTCCATTTGAATGTCCTCATCTTGTTGTTAAAACTTCTGCAGTTTCTTTGAAGCTCTTGGCGTGCACTCCATCCATCCCACCAGACAGCAGGACCTCTGCTGAGTCAGCACCCTTCTCAAAAAGCTGATCCCCTGACTGTTTCATGCTTGTTCTTGCAGTCATTTAAACGTCTGCAATACGTGTGACTGGAAACCCGAAAAGCCCTTAAAACGTCATCATTCCCACAGAAGAGATCAACCCTAACTGGCCAGGCCACCTGGAGTCCAGATTTTGTTATCCTGAGTGGATCTATTTGTTTACAAGAGTAACATAAATCCTCACTTTTGTTCATGGTATTTCCACCCTCTGGCGTGGAAGTTGGAGGATGGGTAACTGTGACCACGCCGTGATTTCTCGACATAATAGCATGCAGCTTGCTGTGGAAACGAGGCAAACTGAGAGCATGCTGGGCCTCAAAGTGGCAGTAGAACGGGGGTTGGTCCGAGCCCCCAGGACAGGCCGCTTTGGCGGTGTGCATCCCACGCAAGCTTTTGCTCTGTACCTTCATGTGATGACGGCCATACATACATGGTGGATGGATTTATAGGGTACAGACTTGAATAGTTTGGATCCAGTAAAATGTATGCATAAAGATGGCAACCTCAGAAAAACAGATACCGTGGGCTGGTTTCAACAAAATAAAGCTCAACTAATTTAGCAAACTTGTTTTTTTCTTGGGGTGGGATTATGACTCATTAATTGCTTTAAAAAAAATTAAATGAGAGTCAAACAGGAAGTGCCTATAGGAAATTATGATATGCGTGCCAAAAAAATCTGGCACGTAAGTAATGATTTTCTGTTTATTTAAATGCATTTTTACTTTGGCATCCTTGGTTTTGTCCTTAACACACTTCTCCAGTACACTTTACACTTTTGAAAACACTGAAAAATATACACTTTCGGTATTAACCATTGCAGAGCAAATCAACAGGAATCTTATCTGCAAAACAAAGATGTTCTGGCTCCCCCTGTTAGCAGAGATGACACATAGCGTGAAGGCTATTCTATTGGGCAGTCGCACTAATGTAGCCAGAGGGGGGGTCAGGTATAGAGAAGAACCTTTCCATCATCCCAAAAGCCGCTGTCGTTTGCGAGCATGTGAATCACACAAACCCCTCCCCCCTCCCGCCCCCACCTGCCCCCACCGGCAGCCTCTGCAGTCTGACTCGGAGAACAGCTCAGTAATGTTACACCGTCTGATGTCTAATGCTGTCTAATGGTCGCTAGTAGCAGGTGTCACCTTCCCCCCCGTTACCCTCACGGCATCCTGCTCAGGCCTGACTCGGGCCCCCGTGCTCTTTACCCAGCACTAACCACCTTCCCCCCATTACACTTGCAGACAAACCCAGTCACTTACACACATGTCTGTTCACTCAGAAGACTGCAGCACTAGGGTATATTATCCTACAGAGAGACATGGGTCTAAATGGGCAACCAAAACATGTACATATGTACACATAGGAGAATTTCAGCATACACACCCACACACACACACACACACACACACATACACATACAGGTTTTCACATTTCACACATTGTCTTCCCTTGTTTCCCTGCAGATGTGGGGGGCCCCGCAGACCCCATTGCCCCCACCATCGTCATTCCCCCCAGGAACACAAGTGTCGTGTCCGGGACCTCAGAGGTGACCATGGAGTGTGTCGCCAACGCCAGGTGGGTTCCAGCCTCCATTTCAATGACTGCTGTCCGTTATGGGGCACAGATGTACATACTGAAGCTGATCCTGCCTTCTAATGACTCCTGAAAGCCACCTTCTGGAGTTACCGTGAGGAGCAGCCATGTATAACACGCTAAGCGGCCTAGCGCCAATTAGAGTAGCACCGACAACCGGCTGGTTTGACAGTCTGACGAAGACGGACTTGACAGCTCTGTGCCCAGCCAAGGCCCTTACAGTGAGGTGAGGCAGGTCAGGAAGCAGGCTCCGTGAATGCTGAGTACTGCACCAGAGGAGCTGGGGTGGCTGCTTGCTACATGAGGTTAAACAAACAAAACAAGGCCTAACCTAACCTTACCTAGCCTAGTTTAGCATAGCCTAGCCTAGCATAGCATAGCCTAGCATCGCTTAGAATAGCCTAGCCTAGCATAGCTTAGTGACAAATAAAGTATAGTGATGTGCGGCAACAGGAAGGCAAACAAGATGCTATATGTAGCAGTGAGCTAGCCTAGCCACAGCCCAGATAGATGCTAAATGAACATAAGCCGCTGCATATCCTGCCCCCCCCCCCACCTCTGCAGGCCGCTCATCAAGCTCAGCATCACCTGGAGGAAGGATGGCACCCTGGTCAGCAGCGGCCTGAGCGACTTCAACCGCAGGCTGACCATCATTGCCCCCACAGTCAGCGACTCGGGCTTCTACGAGTGTGAGGCAGTGCTGCGCAGCAGCAGTGTGCCGTCTGTCAGCTCTGGGGCCTACCTCCACGTGCTTGGTATCCACCCATCGCCTGCTGTTAGCAACACCTACAGTTTAGGGATGGAACTGCAGGCCTCTGAATGTACAGAATGTATTTTATACCGTTTTAATGTTAATGCAGGTAGATATTAAAGGCTCATTTACACAAAGGCGCTTGTGAACTTGTTGGCCAAAACAATTACGAAAGTTTTTAAGAGCGTCCTATAGATGCCATAAATGAATTTAAGCTTGTAATGAGTTTTCGGTTTAAAAGCCAGTTACTGTTTTCCCTAACTGATCTTCCGGGGGAATATCAGGAGAGAAATTTTACACTTTGCAGCCTAATTCTGTTTTCTAAAATAAGCATTTAGGATGCAAGGTTGAGTGGTGGATCGGGGGCATGTCTGAAAAAGAGGGGGCTCTTCTCAGACTGATGGCAGGCTGGTGTCTGCTCCGGCACAGAGCCACCGCAGTTCATGAAGGAGCCAGAGAGACACATCACTGCTGAGATGGAGAAGGTGGTAGACATCCCATGCCAGGCACGAGGTGAGTGTGTGTGTGTGTGTGTGTGTGTGTGTGTGTGTGTGTGTGTGTGTGTGCGTGCCTGCACATGCGTGTGCATGTCTGGCTGGTCCTGCTCACTGACCCCTTACTCCCCTACCCCCACGGTCAGGTGTCCCACAGCCTGAAATCGCATGGTACAAAGATGCTGCACCCATCAGCCCTGTGAAGACGCCCAGGTACCGGGTGCTTGCGGGGGGCAGCCTGCAGGTCAACGGCCTCCTTCCCGATGACACTGGAATGTTCCAGTGCTTCGCTCGGAACCCTGCAGGGGAGGTCCAGACCAACACGTACCTGGCTGTCACCAGTAGGTCCCTCCCCCCTTTACGTGTAAATTGTCTCCCCCCTCCCTGGGCTGATAAGTCACTGTAAGTGAAAATGTATCAACTCTGGTTACAGCATCACTAAATCCATGAAGCATCAGCTGGAGCAGTGTGAGCGTTAGCTTAATGCTTTCATGATTCACTTGGGTGAAATTGCCAGAAATTGAAATGTTTTTTAAAAACATCTCCTCTCCCCAAATTCCCATGTCTGTCTGGTGCATTTCCTCTCTGGTTGGGATTTTGTGTGTGCGAGGGGGAGCTGTGTGTGTGTGTGTGTCTGTCTGTCTGTCCGTCTGTGATGTCTGGGAACGTCTGGGCCCCCTCTCTCTCTCTCTTGCTCCCTCTTGCTCCCTCTCTCGTTGTCTCTCTCTGCCTCCCTCTCTCCCTCTCCCTGGCTGTACACAGCTTACCTAAGCTCCTCTGCCTAGGCATAGCCCCCAACATCACGGCGGGCCCCTCGGACAGCACGGTCATCGACGGCATGTCTGTCATCCTGCACTGTGAGACTTCTGGAGCCCCACGTCCTGCCATCACCTGGCAGAAAGGTGAGAGACATGAACCTTGAAATAACAGGTACCATGATCTGCTCACCAGGGCCCTGACATATTTTAAACCCCCCACAGGTGAGCGTGTCTTGGCCAGCGGCTCGGTCCAGCTGCCCCGCTTCACGCTGCTTGAGTCAGGGAGCCTTCTTATAAGCCCCGCCCACATCTCGGATGCAGGCACCTACACCTGCATGGCTAGCAACTCCCGGGGCATTGATGAGGCCTCTGCAGACCTGGTGGTCTGGGGTGAGGGGCTGCGTTATGCTGTGTGGGCTTTTCCTGGTTCCTGTTTGTACAGCCCTCTGAGTTTCTCTCTCCATCCTGCCCCCAGCTCGAACCCGCATCACCAGCCCGCCCCAGGACCAGAGTGTGATCAAAGGCACGAAGGCCACCATGACCTGCGGGGTGACCCATGACCCCAGCGTTACCATCAGGTAAGGAGGCCACGGCGTTGTTTGTCTACCGCGCCCCCCCCGCAGGCCCCAGGGCTCACAGGCCGCCATCGTCACCCTTTGTGTGTCACTGGGACGCAGCTGCTGTACCGCCGGAGCCCGCATGTGATTTATTTGGCTGCGCTCGGGCGTGCTGGATCCGCTCACTGATTCGGTAAGGAGTAAATGACGAAATGAAAGAGTAATGGCCCTGGACACCATCTTTCATTACAAACAACGGTAAGGCGATTAACCGCAGAGCACCTACAGCTGCAATTAATCACTGTGCGCCAGCCTGCACGCGCGCGCGCGCATGTGTGTGTGTGTGTGTGTGTGTGTGTGTGTGTATGCATGTGTGCGGGGGGGTGCATGACTGGGAGCCAGGGGAGAGAGAGCGCAGCTCTGCACTCACCCGTCTGTTCCCTCGTCTGGAAAATTCATTCGAAGAAACCAGGGGCGGCGAGGGGCATGCTGACTGCAGGACATTTTAAGGCCTTTTCTTTATCTATCTATCTATCTGTAGTCTATAGTACCATTAGTTATTTAGTTTTCATTTCAGACATTTTAATCTAGTGGACACTCCTCATTACTACACTTAATGCAGCTACACTGAGCATAACTATACTGAACACAGCTATATTAAGCATTTAGCCACTGAAGATAACCAGTTATCTACAGTGGGGGGAGTGTTTGAACGATGGTTGGAAGGTACTGGATCAGTGACTGCTTAGCACTGAGTCAGCCCGCAGGTTACAGACGATGATTTGTTTCCAGTGGCTCCAGCTCAGGGGAAGAAACTGTCCCAGTGACATTTGGCTTTGCAATGACCCTTCCACTGAAGGGAAAAGGCAGGTCATTAATGGGGTGGGAGGGGTCAGCAGTGATCATTTCAGCTTGCTTCTTTACTCTAGAATTGTGCAGGTCAGCAGGTAAATGCTGCAAGTAGTTGATGGCCTTCTCTGCGGCCCATGCAGCTCGCTGGAGCTTGCCCTTGGCTCGGGTAATTTCTGACCCCCACTATACCATGATGGATGCTATAATTGTGGGAGGGTTCAGTAATGGTGGTGTTTAGCTGAACAGGTTTAACCTGACAGAGGTTAAACTTCAGTAGTAGGTGGAGATAGTGCTTGTATTGTTAAGCCTTTTTGATGATGGAGGTGGTGCTGTCATCTCAATAAGTAAGTCATGTGATGTATAATGGCAGTGGTAGCTTATTTCCTGACTTTTGATATTCTATCTGTTGGTCAATCCAGCTCCTTTACCACTCTGCCACCTACTGTCCATGTTCGTTATGTCACGTTTTCCAACTGGGCAATCAGCTCAACTTTGAAAAAGTCAACTTAATATTTTGTGGTTTAGGCATGTGAAATCCCTCTAACTTCATTCACTCGCACCCCCCCCCCCCCCCCCCACTCAGGTACGTGTGGGAGAAAGAGGGTACCATCATTAGTACTCAGTCCACCCCGAGGGTCCGCCTGGAGCCAGACGGTACGCTGCACATCTCGCAGACGTGGTCCGGGGACATCGGCACCTACACCTGCAGGGTCACTTCTGTCGGGGGCAATGATTCGCGCAGTGCTCACCTCCGGGTCAGGTGAGGCCAGTAACACTTCTGGGTCAGCTTTGAAATTAGAAACAGCAATGACTTAATCAGTTGCATTTATCTCCTCTGATAATGAAAATCCTGATTCAGATTGATTTTATAAGATAGAATAATATGTAGCTCATCTCATTTCATAGAGGAAATTAAACTGAATATGTAATGATTTTTAAAAATTTACTATGTACAAGCCATGCGCTTTTGTCATGCTCCATATAAATACCATCACGCCCCACCATCTGGCCTTCACTGGTATGTTATTGGCTCTCTTTGCTGTCTGTACCTGTTCTCCATCAGTCCCCATACATTCTGGTACTTTGCTGTCTGTACCTGTTCTCCATCAGTCCCCATACCTCCTGGTGCTTTGCTCTCCATACCTGTTCTCCATCAGTCCCCATACATTCTGGTACTTTGCTGTCTGTACCTGTTCTCCATCAGTCCCCATACATTCTAGTGCTTTGCTCTCTGTACCTGTTCTCTATCAGTCCCCATACCTCCTGGTGCTTTGCTCTCCATACCTGTTCTCCATCAGTTCCCGTGTCTCCCAGTGCTTTGTCTCCTTCACGCGTGGCCCTGGTTATCATCTGTCATGCGCCACCTAATTATCTTTGTTCACCGCCTCTCTGTTTCCCTGGCAACCTCCACAGTCCCTGGTGGATGTTCTTCCCTTGTCTCAATGTCTTCCTCAGCCATCCACCGTCCTGCCCTCTCTGTGTGCAGTTTCACTTTCAATGTTCTCAAACTAAATAATTACAAGAGTGGTAACAGCAGTATCATTATAACACACTTACATATCAAACAGTACAGTAGATTTAACTGAAGTAAACATGCCACCCAATACAAGATTACCTTTGTTTATTCATACTATTTTGTGGCAAAGTAAATAAGATATTCGATTACAATACAGCCCACGCTATACTGCAATGCACTGCGCCGTAATAAACCATTCTGTATTTTGCTACTACACTATGCTATACTATGCTGTGCTACACTACACTACACACTCCTACACTGTACTATACTATACTATGCTATGCTATGCTATGCGATCCTATTCATCACAATGCTATTCTTTACTCTGCTCTTTAAAGCTCCACCTGTCTTTGATAGACTACGCTATGCAAGTCTACCTTAGCGCTACTGGACATCGAGCTTTCTTGTTCCTGTGTGCTGCCTCGCTTTTTGTTCCCCCTCCATGTATTTCCTACAATGGAGCACTTCTCCTACTCTCTGCTAGTGCTCTGTGATGAGGCGTATCACTCCTCCAGCACCTTTTTGGTACCGTCCTCCCACTTGCTCAGTACAGGTCTCTCTGAGGGATATTTATCCCGCGGGATCAGGTTTTCAGTCAGCAGTTTGTCTCTCACATGACGCAGTAATCATTTCTAATTATTTATTATCTTTTCTAATTTTTAACTTCTAATTTATTGTTTTATTAATTTTCTTTGTTCTAATTAGCCATGTGCTTCATATTTGTTGTCTAAATCAATCAGTTCTGTATATTTGATCATTTTTATTTGTCTTTATTATTTGTCTATAAATTTATGCTTCAGGGTCTTTCCTTTACCGTCTCTAATTTATTCTCTCTCTCTCTCTCTCTCTATCACTCTCTCTCTCCTTCATAGGCAGTTGCCCCATGCTCCAGAGAACCCGGCTGCCCAGCTGAGCTTGACAGAGAAGAGGGCCATCAACCTGACTTGGGCCAAGCCCTTCGATGGGAATAGCCCCCTGATCCGATACATCCTAGAGGTGTCAGAAAACAGTGAGTGTGGGTGTACTGGGAATGCTGGGAGATGCAGGCATGGATAGACGTTGGACACGGGTGGGTACAGATGAGGTGACTGAAGAGGATAGCAGATGTAGCTGCCAGCACAGGGGCACGGTAGGAATGAGGGGCTGCACTCACGGAGCAAAGAGGGTGCCAAGGTATTTAAGCAAATGTCAATCCATTCCAGATGCTCCATGGACTGTGCTCCTAGCCAACATCGAGCCTGAATCCTCCGCCGTGACAGTCAGCGGCCTCATCCCTGCCCGCTCCTACCAGTTCCGCCTTTGTGCAGTCAATGATGTGGGGAAGGGCCAGTTCAGCAAGGAGACAGACAGGTAGGTCAGCCGGCACGTGTTTTGTCACCGTTGACGTCTCCGACTCCCAGCCACTCTCCAATTCTCCCCGTCACGGGGCTCAAAACGACAGCATGAGGGACTCAGGCAGGAGCTCAGCATCAGCATGGCTGCTGATGGGGATAGTTTGGTGATTAGGGCACGATGCCCAGCAACTCCAAATCTCTGGGGTCTCACACATATCAGAGCTGCTGGAAACACATGGCCCGGAAAACTCCAGAGGAGGATGGGGGCTTGGGCACAGCGTGGAAGAATTTGAGAGGGATCTTCTAGCCTTCCTCTGGCCTCTAAACAGAACAGACCTTGATCATAACAGAATTAGGTATTAGTATTAATATTGTAATATTAATATTGTAATATTGAATTAATACAGTATTAGTATTAATATTGTTATTACCCACTATTTGTTACAGAAACCATACTCACCTGCTAGTCCAACCTGTGTTGGGACGGCCAGAATTTCCCTTTCTGCATTGCTATATCCTCCATAGGGTGTCGCTTGATCTCTCCTGCCTTGTCCCTATTTGAAAAGATTTCACAAAGGGGTTGGTTTTGTAACAGGTACAACAAAGAGGGAAGAGGGGAGGCAGTATTACTGGGCAGGTAGAGAGACAGACAGCTTGATAAGACCCCAAGGATCGGTTTTCTTCTGGAAGTTGGGCAAACCTAAGATGCCTCTCCTGCTGCCGGCCCCATCTCCACCTCCAGGGTGACCCTCCCAGAGGAGCCGCCCAGCGCCCCACCTCAGAACGTCATTGCAAGTGGACGCACCAACCAGTCCATCATGATCCAGTGGCAGCCCCCGCCCGAGAGTCACCAGAACGGCATCTTGCGGGGCTACATTATCCGGTAAAGTACCCCCCCCAACCCCACCCCGCGTTGGCCTGCTGCATGATTCATACTGATGCTCTCAGTCCATCGTGATACAAGCTAGTGCTGGTTATTGCATTAGGCAACACAGGCGGTAGCATGGAGCACCATCTTCTGAGGGGGGCGCTGACTTAGCAAACCACCAGCAACCCCTCCCGAAGTTTGCCAGTGGGGGAGGCTTACAGCTCCTCTTTAGCTCCCACTGGCAGTGAGGTAAGCGCACAGCAATCGGAAGGTCCTACAGGCTTAATCCCCATGATAGGTCATTCTGTACATCCCAGCAAGGCGCTTAACCTTAGTTGACCTATTAAATGCCCAAGAATCACCTGAGATAGTGTCTCTGCCAAGTAAGGGAGTTAATAAATAATGAGGGGTATCAGCCTGGTGTCACCAACCACATGCTCATGACGCTTGCATCTGGTCGATTCTCCTTCCCAGCGTGAGTAAACACAATACTCTCCTGTTTGTTCTGCCTTATTAGAGGCACATAACCTGATGTCATGCCGGTCCCTCTGGGACCTGCCCCTGGCCACTCCTCACAGGTACTGTCTGGCTGGGCTGCCTGTGGGCTACCAGTTCAAGAACATAACCAATCCAGATGTGACCAACCTGCTGCTGGAGGACCTTATCATCTGGACTAACTACGAGATCGAGGTGGCGGCCTACAATGGGGCGGGGCTGGGCACCTTCAGCCACAAGGTGACGGAGTGGACCCTGCAGGGAGGTGAGGCGCAGAGGGCCGCGGTCAAAGTCTGAGAAAGGGGTCAGTGACAATCATGCTGAGAGACGAAACAGTGATTATCAGAGTCTGGTAAAAGAATCAATGATAATCAGTCTGACAGAGGAATCAAAAATAAGAGTGTCTGGCAATAAATCCGCATGCCCTTTGCAGTGTACTGCCTCTGATATCATAATGTAGTACTCCTTGCATACTCTGTAAAGTACTAATGGGTTACACTTTGCATAATCTGAAAAGTACTAATGAATTACACTTTGCATAATCTGAAAAGTACTAATGAATTACACTTTGCATACTCTGAAAAGTACTGATGAATTACACCTCTCATACTCTGTAAAGTACTAATGACTTACACCTCGCCTGCTCTGTAAAGTACTAATGACTTACACCTCGCCTGCTCTGTAATATAACTCTCATGCCCAGAGATGTCCTACTCGCCATAAACTCTGTAACATATATAAACTTTGCTGTTTGTCCCTCTGATGTCTGTTGATGAGACAACGAATTTCAGGGGGTCCCCCGCAGGCACGGGGGGGCCATGTACCCTACGAGCGCGTGGGGATTGGAGGTCATCCCCGGGAGGGAAGAGCCAATATCCGCTAATATCAATGTCATATGTCCTGCCCCAAGGTGCGGCAGTGATCGATGGTGCTATCAGGGCAGTGCTCATCCACGGGCCCCTTCCACGAGCTCCAGTTCCCGGGGGGGAGGAGGGGGTAAGCCATCCGGACTGAACCTGCGGGGATTTTAGTCTTCCTCAATCCCCTGTCTGACAGTGCCTACCATCGCCCCTGGCAACGTGCAAGTAGAGGCTGTCAACTCCACCACCATCCGTTTCACCTGGACTGCCCCCAGCCCCCAGTTCATCAATGGCATCAACCAGGGCTACAAGGTGAGGCTCAGCACCTACCTGTCACAGCACTGCCCTCTATAGGCAGAAGGGGGAACTGAGATGCACATGGATTTTGCTTGCAGTTTAGATTCTTCCATTAATTAGCTCAAGTACTGTTCATGTTGACTTAAACTCACCACAATCTCAGAGGATTTTCTTGTTCTCTTCACGAGCACAATGAGCACAGTTATGGAATATGACTTATAAGTCAGGCATGGAAGATGGGAACAGGGAGAGGATGCTGACTGACATCACAGCAAACAGCCGTCCACCAGAGCTTTCTTGTCACCGAATCCAGATGAAACTACTATTTTGCTAAAGAACAGAGGCCACTACTTTTCGACAGGAAAGCACTTATGTTTGATCTCATAGTGCTTCCAGCTGGGGGATGTCATCGTAGTGTTTGACATCACAGGGTTTATATCAAGGGACGCAATGTTTATGGATATGTGATGGTCAGTGTTTCCCAGTGTCTGTGTTCTTTTTATGACATAATTAACAGAATAACTTCCTTGGTGAAAGACTCTGGTTTAATAAAAGCCATTTGCCTAGGGGTGGGTGGTGTCCTAGTCACCATCATTAATTCCTCTGGTTATGTTATAACTCGAGCTTTATTGATGTTTCCCATGGGGCTGTCGATGGAAAAACAAAGGTCGTGCCAAGTATAGTGGCAGACAGACCCTCACCCCCCCACCCCCGCACGCTCTGCCAGCCGGCCAGGGCTGACACAGGGCCCCCTTCCTGAGAGAAACGTTCCGCCACAGCAGAGCTGCCAAGGAGAGTCATTACCCAAAACCTTAATTGGCCGTTTGGTCCATTGGCTGCTTGCTCCCCCCACCAGCTGGTATCCTCTGTGATACTGGGCTCCTTGATCTGTGCCGACCACCTCTCTAGGCTGGTGATGCTGCCCCCCCCCCCCGCCAAACCCCCTAGGTTCAAGCAAAGTCTGAGAACTTTTTGGTTGTTTGATGGTACCAGATGCTTCCCGCTTTCTTTCTTCTTCCTCATTTGTTAGCTGTTGGCATGGGAACCAGGCCAAGAGGAGGAGGTTACCGTGGTGACGGTGCGGCCCAACTTCCAGGACAGTGTACACGTGGGCTACATCACAGGGCTCAAGAAGTTCACAGAGTACTTCACGTCGGTGCTCTGCTTCACCACACCAGGGGATGGGCCCCGCAGTCCGCCGAAGGGCCTGCGCACACACGAGGACAGTGAGTGTCACCCACACATGTGGAACTAGGCCCCGCCACGCGCCCAGCCACCTCCTGTGCCAGCCATGTTTATTCTGCGGCTTCCTCCACCGCAGCCCCTGGTCCTGTGGGCCATTTGAGCTTCTCCGAGATCCTGGACACCTCCCTGAAGGTCAGCTGGAGGGAACCTCAGGAGAGAAACGGCATCCTAACAGGTGAGTGTGCCAGGAGAATCCCCCCGCCCCCCCATGTCATTTGCCACCCCCTGATCTGTGCCCCCTCCCTGTCAGGTTACCGCATCTCCTGGGAGGAGTACAACCGCACCAACACACGTGTCACACATTACCTCCCCAACGTCACGCTGGAGTACCGTGTCACGGGCCTCACTGCCCTCACCACCTACACCATCGAGGTGGCCGCCATGACCTCCAAGGGCCAGGGCCAGCTGTCATCCTCCACCATCTCCTCAGGCGTGCCCCCAGGTCAGCGTCCCCGCCAGTCAGTGCCAAATGAGCCATCTCTCATGACCCTGTGCCTCTGCTTTCTCCCAGGGTTCGAGTGCCAGTTACCGCATTTATAGGCTTCAGATCCACAGAGCGGTGGGACTTCTGTCCATCCTGATCAGCACAGGGAGCCTCTGCTCTCCATTCCGGGAATGTCGCCTGTTACCTGAAGCAGTTCCCAACTGGATCTCATTCAGCAAAAAATGCATGCAGCAACAAGCCATCTAACGTTTAGTAATTTTGCCACTAGAGGGTGCTGTAGCACAACGATAGCGTTACCTTAGTGGCTATATCAGGCTGTCCTCCTAAGGATGGCAGGAGCCACTGGAGCAGGGGCCTCGCTAGGGTTGTTCCAAATGAAGTTCCTCCCTCTCTCCCCCCAGTAAATGTACACTAATTAGTTTAAATAGTGTAATTCTCATTCATTTTCATTAAAATCAAACCCCCTTTTCATAAATCTGTAGTGTCACTCTTGTTCGGAAGTGAAATAAAACTTATTTTGGATTATTTTAACGTTTCCCCATGACTGTTTACAGAGGCTGCTTTTCTCTCACATGGCTGGTAATCATGCATGGCTGCATCATTTTACATGGGCGTTCACAAGCTGTTTGGTAATGTAAAAGACGGGCACTTGGACCCGTGTCAGAACGGACGCCGAGCCCAGGCCCGGGAGCAACACCCAGGGGGTTCTGAGGCTGCTGTTGGTGCTGCATGCAAAAAGCCACCAAGCACCAAAATCAGCGGCTCTAGCGGGATGCTGGGGGTGTCAGAAGGTGACCTGAGTCAGAGCAGGCCTTTGGCAGAGTTACTGTACCTGGGAAGATGGATCAAAGTTTTCTGTACTGTCTCCACAAGACAACACTCCGGCCCAAGGAGACAGCGGGGCCAAAAGGAGGGCTTGTTTTTGATTTGACAACATGGTACCAAGTCTGTCATAACCAGGTTAAAATGGCTGTTCCCCTCCCGTGATCTAGTTGATCCTGGTACACCGGCCCAATCCCCTCCATCGCGTACTGGGATTAAAGCTGATAGCACCACTTTGCTAAAAACTCATCCTCCCTAATGCCACCCCCCCGCAGAGCTCCCTGGGCCCCCCACTAACCTGGCCATCTCCAACATTGGCCCTCGCTCCATCACGCTGCAGTTCAAGCCAGGTTATGACGGCAAGACCTCCATCTCCCGCTGGCAGGTGGAGGCCCAGGTAAGCAGCGGGCAGGGGCGATGTCCCAGGGCAGGGCTCCTTTCTGTTGCGTTCCATCTCTCGTTTCTCAGGCTCCCAGTATCTCCACCCAGGTCAGCATCATTGGTGAGAATGAGGATTGGGTTATGATACACCAGGTGCCCAACGAACCCGATGCCCGGAGCTTGGAGGTGCCGGGACTGAATCCCTACACCTTCTACAGGTAACAGTGCTGCACCCACACCTGCTGCATGTGTACTGACACAGTGCCTGCGTAAGGATGAACATCTTCACTGATACTGCATCGTACACTGATACTATACCTCTGCATTGATACTGTATCTTACATCGGAACTGTACCTCTGCACTGAAACTGTATCCTATACTGATACTATACCTCTGCACTGA
>JAAGVU020000092.1:2311191-2339634 GCA_011763525.2 Mormyrus iriodes | reverse complement strand
ACCTGCTAAGTTTTGTTTCCTATAACAATATAAAGGTTCTAGTAAAATGTAAACCCCACGCTCTTGGCAAATTTTAATCACCAAGATTTATAAATACCGGAACAGTATTGAAAAATAACGTTACTTATGAAAGTAGCCAAGTAAGAAGTTGAAAGTTAGAATTTCATCGTACTTTGTACACGGTACTGCTTTCTTAACAACTTAAACTGCCATTACATTTTGAAGGCACTGAAATTTTTCCTCCTGGGTCTCAGGAGGATCCAGTAGCAGGTGAAGTTCGCACAAGCAAACATATAGTGCAAAAGATGATACACACAGTGCTGACGAACAGGCATAGCGGAAGAGAAATTTAAAAAAATGACCCAGTGCAAACAGAGTAACTTGCAAAGGAAAATAACTGCACATTTAAATAAAAATTATTTTCAGGTTTGGGCTAAATATGTAAACAAATAGCATGCTATTAAATAAATACAACACATCACTGACAGATGGTAATTAATGTCTGCTTCCCTGACACACTTAACGAGTCCCTTGTCTGGGCAGAGATGAGCTTTGCCGTTTAAGATCAGTGTGAAGCCGTCACCGCGTGTTCATTCCTGCCTACGCCTGCCCCCCCCCCCTCCCCACAGCGCCTCCTGTAAGCCACACACCTCAAGCAGCAGACGATCTGATGCGTGCACACCCCCCCCGCCGTTTCCCTGAGGTCCCTGAGGGCCATTACACTAAACATTAAATAAACACGTCGTTTATTTAGGAGATGGTGAAGCAGCTGGACGGGACGTGATGGGCTAAAACCATGGTTGTGACACCCCTCTCTGCCGGCTCTCCCCCTGCCTCAGACTCAAGCCTTTCACCTCCTACCAGTTCCGGGTGAAGGCTACCAACGACATCGGGGATAGCGAGTACAGTGAGGAGAGCGAGGCCATCACTACCCTGCAGGATGGTGAGACCTCTGACCTTTGACCTCTCATAGAATGACACTAGAGCCATTCTCTTTCTGTCTGCACCTACAGGGGGCGTGTTTATGCGAGGTTCGCTGTCTGTTTTAATTTGCACACTAATCCAGGTTGAGCCGCAGGGCCAACATGGCTGTGTAATTGTACCTGTTGCGTAATTGTTTGTGTAATTGTGCCCCTTGTGTAATTGCGGGTGTGATTGTTGTGTGGGAGAATACGGGCATCCTGAGGCAGTCCTGGCAGAGGTGAAAATCCATGACGTCACATGATGTCAGAGTTTGGTTGCTGGGAAACAGTCTGTGTTGCCAATCTTGTGAATTAGGTCTTCAAAGGCCAAACAAAGACTCACTTTTAACCCTCTCCCCCACCGGCCCTTTCCCCCCCAGCCCCAGATGAGGCTCCCGTGATCCTCTCAGTTACCCCGCATACCACCACCTCAGTGCTGATCCGGTGGCAGGTATGGATCCTACGCTAACCCCAGGGGACAGGAGCTAGCTCAGTTTATGCTAACGCTCTGTGTGCTAACACTCTGCACAGGCCCTGGGCCAGCACAAGCCTGCACTTCTCCCCAAGCCGCCGTCAGGAGAATAGCTCTGGTGGGGGAAACACAAGCTGCTCCACAGAGCCCCTCCACTTGGCTCAGATACAGCATAATCAGGCAGCCAAGGGGAGAAATATTAATGACAAGATCCAGCCTCCTGCCCATTCTTGTTGCGTCGTGTTTTATGGTGGCGGGGGGGGAGGGGCAAGCACTTAAGATCGTTCAATCAGAGTCTTGGACGAGATCACACCTTCCTATATCTGAAGGCTGAGGAGATGATATTTGGCAGGGATTTGGTTCATGGAGTGGCTGCACCAGCAGGCAGAAACCCAGTAGGGTTTAATGGGGGAGTGCAGTATGGCATTGACCTGCAGGGGGCAGTGATCCTCAGAGTGGACAGACACCAGAGAGGAGCAAAGCTTGAGTTCTGGGTCTATGTCACCCTAAAATAGGTTCCCCAGTATTATTTTGCCTTGTTATACATGCTCCCCCTCCCACAGCCCCCCCCAGAGGAGCAGATAAACGGGATCCTACTGGGATTTCGGGTGTGGTACAGAGAGCTGCTGTATGACCGCCTACGGAGCTTCACTGAGCACACCGTCGACAGCCCCTCGGCCCCCTGGACCGAGCTGACCTGTGAGTGCCTGGCGGACTTCCACCCCCCTTCCGAGTCCAAGCAGAACCTCGGAAAACACATGAACGGACAAATCAATACCTCACCCCTGGCTCAGCAAGTCGAGGCCCAAACCTACCCCCCCTCCTCTGCATTTTACTAATCCCCAGATATATTTAGGAACCCATCACACACTAAGGGAAATCAGATTTCTTCTGACGCACTTTTGCACACCCCCGCTCACTCTCTGCGCTCCAAATTTATCACAAATGAATTTTCTGTGGCCCCTAATCATAAGTGAGTGTGTCCAGGTCTGGGGTTCTGTGGCGTTTGCCCTCACAGATTTCCCTGATGACATCCAGGGGATGTGAGCTCCTGCAAACGTAATCATAAAGCCCCACTTTTGTGACTCACCCATTGTTTAAGGGCGAAGCCTGTCAGGTTTAATGTCAGGGCCAGGCAGGACACACAGTGCGACAGGGTACACCTTTGTGCGTAATCCCCCGGCAATGTAAACACAAACAAGTAAGCACACTTACATGCACATGTTCACGGACACGCATTACATACGATATCTGCACGCTTGCATGGACACGCATTACATGCGATATCTGCACGCTTGCATGGACACGCATTGCATGCGATATCTATGCACGCCTGTACAGACACACATTACATGCGATATCTGCACGCTTGCATGGACACGCATTACATGCAATATTTGCACGCTTGCATGGACACGCATTGCATGCAATATCTGCACGCTTGCACAGACACACCCACTGAGTCACCCTCACACCTCTCAGGGCCCTTCATAATGGTTGCATTACGGTTTGGATTTTGCTGTGGTCAAGTTCTTTTTGACCGCGAGACCTCTGCAGTGCACTGTCACAGTGTGAATAAGAGCACTAACTTCTGTCTCTCTCTCCCCTACATCTCTCCCCATCCTTTGACCCCAAACTCCTATGGCTCCTCCCCTCACCCTGCGCCCCCCCAGCTCCCTACAGCATACGCAACTTGAGTGATACATCTCTCACTCAGCATGAGCTGGACAGTAAGTCTTCATGCCTCACTTCTACCATCCCTGTTTCTTTCTCTCTTTCTGTGTTTCTCTGTCTCCCTCCCTCTCTCTCTCTGTTTTCTCTCTCTCTTATCCTTATTTCCCCCGTATCCACTGCACGGGCCTGATGTAGTTTGTGTTATTTTTGGCCTTGTTTTTCACAAGACATGGTCAGCTCTGCAGTCAGTGTGCTCCCAGCATCTGCCGGGTCACTGCCTCCCATCACCCAGATTACATATATATATATATATGCTGTTTACTCTGCTGTTTTCTTTCTCTAGATGCTGAAGAGTACTGCTTAGTAGGAAGGGGTCAAGCATGGCCTACCTTTCCCTGTAGGACCCTGGGCTCTGGCCTACCTTTCCCTGTAGGACCCCAGGCTCTGGTCTTCCTTTCCCTGTAGGACCCTGGGCTCTGGTTTTTTCCTGACCTCTGTTCTTTGACACATTGTTCTATTGGAGCATCCAGCTTCTCTCTGCCTCCCCATCACCCGGACACCAATAGCAAGGGGCAAAACTGAGTGGATCCATTTTCTGGGGTCTCCTGCCATTGGGGGCAGCGTTGAGCTCATGCAGGAGATCCCTACACTTTTTATTAGGACACAGGCCAGCTAATGAGATAGATACTAATATTTAGCCATTTTTCAGGGTGTACTCTTGCCATCCATCTTGCATCCGTTTACATTTTCTCTTAAAAGTCCCATGATTCTCTGGGCCAGACGCATCATGCAGGGGCATCCCGACCAGCATGCCCCTGTGCGCCCCTGACTCATATCCATGTGTTTTGCCCCACAGACCTCAGCAAGCACAAGAGGTATGAGATCCGGCTGAGCGTGTACAACGCCGTGGGGGATGGGCCCACTAGCGCGCCTCATGAGGTCTTTGTGGGAGAGGCAGGTGAGCAGCCTGGTGGGCAGAACCTTCCAGAAATCCCCCCAAAGCAGCAGGTCCACGGTGATGCATCTAGGCAAATATTTACAGGGAGACAGGGAGCCATGGCAGTGTTCAGCTTCCCTTTCGATCGCCTGAATTTCTGCATCTGATCTCTGAGCAAACAGAAGGTTCCCCTCCACACCCACTGCAAGCCAAACCAATCTTTCCTTTCAGTAAAGAGCCCTGATTTTTTTTCTTTACCCCCCCCATGACATGTAGTTCCTACGGCCCCGCCCCAAAATGTTGCTATCCAATCAGCAACGGCCACCCAGCTTGATGTGACGTGGGAGCCCCCTCCTCTGGAAACTCAGAATGGGGACATTCAGGGGTATAAGGTAAGCAGGGGTATGAGGGCTGATTTAAAGATTGTTCACTGCACACGTTTGATATGCTTTACAACTTTCTTTATAGACAAAGTACAGATAAGAGCAAGGAAGCAGGATGGAGACAGCATTTTGTCCATGAGGGCGGGGCCTGTTATTTTTTCAGTTCGTAGGGGACACTTAAATACGCATTCACGCTGTTGGAGCTCCAGCATAACTGTACTGTCCTATCCCCCAATGCCCCCACTGTAGATCTATTTCTGGGAGTTTCAGCGGCAGAATGAGACAGAACGGCTGCGCACCCTCTTCCTGCCAGAGGGGGGCGCCAAGCTGAAGAACCTGACGGGCTACACTACGTACATGATCAGCGTGGCAGCATTCAATGCGGCTGGCGATGGTCCCCGGAGTCCACCCACAAGGGGGCGCACCCAGCAGGCGGGTAAGGTGGGGAAAGGCGGGACCTTTCGCATATGTGCTGTTTTATTAACATTTATGAACATGAACACCTGCTCTTTAACCACCACTCCCCCTGCTGGTGCAATGACCTAAATAAAATACTGAGTACAAAATACATTTAAATAATGCCCATTTTTAGGACACAATAGGACCCTCTCGAGGGTAAACAGGACAGGGGGGTCCGTAACGGTATCTAAGGGGGTTGCCAAGGCTGTGCCAGAATTCAGTAAGAAGAATGTGCAACTGACAATGAAAAGTTTCCAGACACCAAAACATAGGTTAGTTCTGAAGCCTGCAGTCCAGCCGCCAGGACGTAGCTGACTTACTGAAGGTGGCCCCCTTGGGTCCCCTGTCCTGTCAAGCATGATGTGAAGCAGACTCCAGGCTGGGGGGGAAAGGGCTTCTCCTCTGGCTTCTAGGACACGTCTGGGGCACCAGGAAGCTGCCAATACTTTTGCGGAGAAGCCCAGCCAACAGTTTGAGGGACACGGCCGCCAAACGCCCCCCCCTTCCCCCACAGGAAGGCCAGCATCCAGCCGCCTCTTGGAAAATACGTTTTCCATTCCTCTTTTCTTAAAGGGAACATTTCTCATTTTTTACCCCATCTTGGTATCTTCTCAGGGGTTGGCTCAGCAGCACCACGTTGCCATAGAGACGGAAGCGCATGACAGCCACGCCGAGGGGAGGGGGGAAGGAGTTTGGGGCCGATTTTTTGGCAGGGTGGCACAATGGGGTCTGTGTTTCGCCATCCCAGGGCCTTCCTCGACAATCTGCGGTGACAAAAGGGCAGAAAAAGCGTTTTCTTTGTGGCTCCCTATGCCTCTGGAGGCTCCGCGCGGCTGGCCCGCGTCGGCCAAGGCCCGCAGGGGGGACCAGACTGTGAGAGTGACCCACAGGCAGGAAGGCCGCTTTTTCCCCGCCTCACCATGCCGGAGATGGCCTGCCACCCCCCCCCCAGAGCTTCCTGACTGCAGCGCCCCTCCGCCAAAGCCAGCGCGTTTGGCTGCATGAACAAACATTGCATTTTGCATCATTTTCTTCCTCTGCTTAATCTGCCCTCACGCTGGGGGGTTAGCTTGGGCCACACAGAGACGCCGTGGCTCCTGGTGTACGGTTTCTCCACTGGGGATGACTCACATAATCCTCTGTTTCTCGAAGCTTGCTGTTCGGATGGGTTTGACCTTTAAACAGCACAGGTATGCTGTGGTAGAACTTTTGTTCTTGGGGTCAGTGAGGAACAGCCTCACCTCGCCATGCTGCGTATAACCCTACCCCCGTAATCTGACTCCGCCTACATTGATGCACGCTCTGTCCTCTGCCACAGCGCCTAGTGCTCCCAGCTTCATCCACTTCAGCGAGCTCACCACCACCTCTGTCAATGTGTCCTGGGGGGAGCCACAGTATCCCAACGGCATCATTGAAGGATACCGTCTGGTCTATGAGCCCTGCACGCCTGTGGATGGTAAACTCCGCCCAACCCCCACTGGTACCGGTTTGAAAATACCAGTTAATCTGTCACCTCTGGCTAATCCCTCCTGATCTAGTCCTGCATTGCAGGCCAGACCTCAAAACGCACCTTGTTCTAACAGGCCTTTTCTGACTCCCCCCCCCAGGCATCAGTAAGATTGTGACAGTAGACGTGAAGGGTGGTGCCCCCTTCTGGATGAAAATCAAAGACCTGGCTGATGGCGTCACCTACAACTTCCGCATCAGGGCCAAGACCTTCACGTACGGTCCTGAGGTGGAGGCCAACATCACCACCGGTCCTGGAGAAGGTCGGTACTCACACCCCCCCCCACCACATTTGTGTTTGTTTGTTCAGTGGGCTATTCAGCAGACAAGAAGCATCAGCAGATCTTCTCCAGTTTCCAAGGTTACAGCTTGTGGTCCTTTTCCATTGGCACAATGAACTCGGCCAGACCCAAGCCGCTACACCACCATCTGATTGGTAGAAATGCACGGAGATGCCGGTGATCTGTGCATGGATTACCTGAGGGAAAAAAGGGCACGTTCTGTATATTCATTATTATTTGTAGTATCTTGCATCATGATGTATTGATGCGTTTCCAACCTCCTACTTAAAAAAGTACCATAGAACAGCTGCACGGAATGTATTCGTTATGCGAATTTACGCAAGCTAATGCTAATCTCGCTAGCGTTTGATACCTGCATAACATGGCGATTCTCACATTATAATAATAGTTGCACATAGTAAATCATGATGTACATTGTTTGAACGCCTTTACTGAGCCTACCTTTCTGCAGTGGAAAGCCGACGCTAGCTGGAACCGCACTTTAACAAATCTCTCTTCGGGGTACAGCTTGGGCACGGCTAGGTTCCTGTATGCCAGTGGAAAAACGCCATTATTGTGATATTGGACCATTTCTCTCATATTTTAACTAGGCATGCCCTCCTCCATCCCTTCACCTCCTCTGTCTCACCCCACCTCCGGAGCCCCTGGTCCTCCTAGAGACCCCCCTAGGACTCTCCTCACACCCCCTCTGTTTCACCCTGCCCCAGGAGCCCCTGGTCCTCCTGGAGATCCCTTCATATCCCGCTATGGTGCAGCCCTCACCATTCACTGGACCAGCGGGGACCCCGGACGGGCGCCCATCACACGCTACGTCATTGAGGCCAGACCTTCTGGTAAGTACCCAGGAAGGGGACGTTTCTTAGAATTTTCCAGAAACGTCTGTGAGGCACATGGTGCGTCTGCATCAAATGATGGACCCCATAGCAGATGTGCACAGCAGCAGGGTCAAAGGGCAGCATATGGGGTGGGGGTGGTAAGGCTGTGTGACAAGTGGCAGTTCGATCATGATGAGTGGACCGCGACTCAGGGGAGTATTGAGTTTCAGTCTTACTCAACAGTGAGCTGGGCAGGAGGCCACGTAGGGATGTAAGCAATAGCAGATTGATTACATCATTTAAAGGGGCAGTATGCGGGTGGGGGCAGGGAGTTACACAGCATGCACACACTCAGATGCTGCGGGGAAACACTCTACCATGTGGTAGGGGAACGACAATCAAGGCTATCGCTTACCAAGCACCCTGGAGGAGACGTGGCAGTCTGTCAGCTGGCTGCCCCCACCTGTCACCTCCAGCTAGGTTAGAGGATAGCACTAGGACCCAGAGGGGACAGCTGGAGGAGCTGTAACCCTCTGTGCTCCACGGTTCTGATGTGGTGGCCCTTTGGAGTCAGCGTACCGAGAGAATAAGCACAGGAAGGAAGGTCCTTCCAGTCTATATAACCTCAGCTCCTCCCAGTCAGTCCCTAAACCCCCTCTTCGTCCCACTTGACACAGACGAGGGGCTCTGGGACATCCTGATCAAGGACATCCCCAAAGAAGTCACATCGTATACTTTCAGCATGGACATTCTGAAGCAAGGCGTCAGTTACGACTTCCGGGTCATCGGCGTAAATGACTACGGCTATGGGTCCCCCAGCCCCCCTTCACCCTCCATATCAGGTCAGCCATTACATACATTTGCATTTACTATGCTTAGAAAATCAAATCAAGCTCGAAATGTTTTCTTAGAAACTCTTCACAAGTTCTGCAAAGTGATATCAATAAAAATGTATCCTCTAGCCCAAAAGGTGGCACCCTTCTATGAAGAGTGGTGGTTTCTGGTGGTGGTGGCCCTGGTAGGCTTAATCTTCATCCTCCTGCTAGTGTTCATCCTCATCATCCGAGGACAGAGCAAGAAGTACGCCAAGAAGTCAGACTCAGGTGAGCAGGGCCAGAACGCTGACAAAAGGCAAATTCCAGGCATGCCAGGTCTCCAGGCATGGAAAATGGCACGTCTATAATCCCCTCTACCATAACTGTGACTAGTCATTGTCTTTTTGCAGGAGTTTTATTACGTTTGACTGAAAGTCAAAAATAATTTGAGTTCTCAAAGGCTGAGGTCTATAATCCCCATTCCCCTGACGACTGAAGCTCAAATTTTTATCTAGTATATAAAGGACTAGAAAAGACATCTGAAATCTATGAACAGTTTCTCTCAGGGTCGCCTCAGAGGATCTTTGTCAGTAATACTCAAATAAGAAGCCTTTAAGCACTTTTGTGTGCAGCAGATCTGTAGCAGGTCATGGTTCACTGGGTCTCTGGGCTTCAATCATCCTTGACTCCCTCTTGCTGCCTCCTCATTTGGGACATGGCGCCCCACTGACAGATGTTGGGGGCGTGGACACGTCATGCTTCACCGACACTTCAGGGAACCCTCCGGCACTCTGGCAAGGCAGCCCAGATCGGGCACATAAAGCCTTCAGTCTAGCTGTGTGGCAGCATCAGGACCACTGAGGAAAATCACATGACGGATGCTATTCAGCGATAAAGGCATCAATGTCCTTGGGTAGGAGGGAAGAGAGTGAGCGAGATAGCAGGTGAGGGGAAGTGGGGGACGGGGTGTGGAGGCCAGCTTGCGTCTGACAGCAGCAGTGTGCTTCTGCAGAGTCAGCTTTCAGCTGGGAGTCTCTGCCAGCTTGGGCTCTGCACGGGTCAGTAAACATCATTCTGGCCGAGAGGGGAAACACAAGAGGGCCCTTTTTTACAGGATACAAAGAAGGACTGTAAAGGCCTTCAGAGCCAGGCAACACCACCCCCCCACACACACACCCTCACGTTCACCTTGACCAGAAATGTTTGTTTAACCGCAACTCTGACGATAGACAGTCCTGGAGGGTGCGGGTCATCAGGTCAAGCCTGACTCTCCCACTTTCTTGAGTTCTCACCTTGGTTCCAGGGTTACCCCGTGACTCTGGGGTCGTGACACCTGCCGGATCGCCCGGGATGTGTAAACAAATGTCGATTAAATAGTTCCCCTGTGCAAGGCTGTGGGTCTGGCCGATAAATCTCTGAAGAAGGGGGTCTTATCATAGAGTCACGCAGCGCAGAGTGGCCAGGTCCAGCCTCACAGGGCTGCAGTCCTATAGATATCACAACACATTTTAATGAGCTGCTAATTTGGGCTTGAAAGACCTCAGTCAAGTGATGGAGTGGGTAAAAAAAACAGTGACGTAGATTGAAACCAGCACAATCAGGACTCTAGGGCTGTAGCTAGGACTCTTCCTCTGGGGTCCTGAATGTCCCCATTCGGACCTGCCCTGCAGAACTTCGAAAACTAGTTTCTCCCAAATAGTTCACCAAAATCTAAGTTCATGATGCAAGAAGTATTTTGATTATAATAGTGTTTTTTTTTTCTAATATTATACCTGTAACTGAATTGAAGACTGTTTGGATGTTGATCCATCAACTCAGAAGTCAAAGCACTATGTAATGAGAGCAGAACACAGGGCTCGGTCTTTGGGCTCGGATTTCAGGTTCCACTCTCTTAATTTTTAGTCTGTTGGAGTTCCACTTCCTAGTTCCAAGTCACCAGGAATGCTGTCTCCTCCTGGTCCTGGTCTCATGGCCCACCACTTCTTGTGTTCAACAATCTGCCGCACTTAAGTCCTCCACCTGCACATTTCTTTCTGGAGTTGTCCAACCAGTTAGCAACCCTAAGCTCTGACTACTTCCTGTTTCCCTTGGTGCCTTTCCCACTGGACTCGGGGACCTTCAGAAAATCTCGGTATTTTGGTGTGGGATGACCCAGTCCGGGTCATATGCTTCTTATTTGCATTCCTTGTCAGATAGTTGAGATAATGAAAAGATCTACACAAGGGTATCTGAGTTTGGTGTGAAAGAAAGATCATCGTTTACAAAAGTAGTGCCCCCCCCCCAAGTCAATACCTGGTAGAAAGGTATTTGGCAGCCGTTACAGCTCGAATTCTTTGAGGCTCTTTACACATTTACATTTCAGAATTTTCCCTCAATCCTCTCAGCAATTTTTTTTCCATGTTTGAAAATTGGAACAGTATAATTTGACCTCAACCGCCGGCCCCTGGAGGATGGGCTCCCCTTTGAGTCTGGTTCCTCCCAAGATTTCTTCCTTCTAGGGAGTTTTTCCCTGCCACTGTCGCCTCTGGCCTGCTCACTGGGGGCTTTAGGCGGGGATAATGTAAATGCGCTATGCAAATAAAATTGAATTGAAAAAAAATTGAATTGACCCAGAGCATTTAAGAACAGCAAGTTTCAGGTCACACTAGAGATTTCTAATGGAATTTCTTGACTTTCAGTCATGCCTTTGTAATGTTTGCCATGAGTTTTGGGTCAATGTCTTGGCTCCAACACATGTTCTCCCAAAGATTTGTCTTATTTGATACCACCCAATTTGCCCTAACTGCCAATAAGACTTCTCAGCTCGCCTTGCTGAGAAACGACCCCCCACGGAAGGCTGTTGAAGTTAGAGATGGTGTTACCTGGGTGATAGACCACGTTGGGTTTGTACCAAACTTCTGCTACTTTTTCACACCAAAGATCTGTCGCTTTGTCCAGCTACTACAACGAGTTCCAGAAGGTCTCAGCATCTGCCATATGGCTTCTGGCAAACTACAGGAGTGCAATTATTTTGGCCTTTTGGTTCAATCACTGTCTCAGAGAGACAGACACTTCTGTGCAATTCAGAAGGGGGAGAATACTTATCATTTAAGCTCTTACATTTAAAATGTTTAATATCTTTCCAAAAACATCTAAGAATTATTGAGTGTTGCTTATGTATGAATGTAAAATAATTCCCTATATTTAAGCTTTACAAATCAGAAAATGGGAAATAATCAGCGGGGTGAATACTCGAAGGCACTGTCACAATTATGCTTTTATGTTACAGTTTCTAGCAGTTAACAAACATAAAACACGGGTGAGAGCAGCGATATCAGCGGCTGGAGTTAGATTGGTGCCTGAGTGCTAAAGGCACCCTGAAGGTTCCTCTCAGGAAAATTCCTGCTATTTCTCCCATGATCTGAATCTGCCCCAGGAAAGAATATCCGGCTGTATGAGTGAGTTCTGCTGCAGGTTTCTCTGCGCAAATGGCTCAGCTGATCCTGTCTCCCATGTGCAGGGAACAACTCCAACTGCAACGCGCTGACGCATGGCGAGATGGTGAGCCTGGATGAGGGTCGCTTCCCTGCCCTGGAGCTCAACAACCGCAGGCTGTCTGTCAAGAACTCCTTCTGCCGCAAGAACGGCGTCTACACCCGGTAAGAGTGAGCCTCTGTGTACAGGTCACACCCCCCTCCCCAACCAACATTCGGACACATCTGTCACACATCTGTCTGCCTGTCCATTTACCCATCCATCCATCTGTCTGTCTATCCACCCATACATCCTTCCGTCAATCTATGTATCCATCCATCCATCCATCCATCATCATCAATCTATCTGTCTCTCCATCCATCTATGCATCCTTCCATCGATCTGTCTACCTGTCCATCCATCTATAAAATACAGCACACTGAAGGAGGCATTATGCCGACATGCGTCTGTGTGGAGACGTTGGTTAATAAACCCTATTTCGCAAAGTGTTGTTACTCGTCCATCTGTCCATCCATCCATCCATCATCCATCTGTCTGTCCATCATCCATGCATCCTTGACTCGATCTGTCTGCCCTTCTGTCCATCCATCCATCCATCCATCCATCTTCTAACAGCTTATTCTGGAAAGGGCTTCACGGGGCCTGCAGCCCATCACAGGCATCAGTGGACTCAAGGACGGGCTGATTATAACTTTGGCTAGATGATATCGGGTTACATTCTTCACTGATCGAATGAGAATGTGGGTTTGTTTATGATTTTTAAGGGGAAAAATATAAATGAGACCATAGTTTTGAAAAAACGGAGAGAAGAATGACCTTATTCCCCAAATCGCTGATCCCAGCAACAAATGGCAGAACGCAGCTGCTGTAATTAAGTATGTATTCCAGAGTAAAAAGCACGCAAACACTTGCTCTGTCGCTGCATTCCAAGGGCCGTGCAACATAATCTCTTTGTTCTGGGAGCCATTGCCAGCATCACTGCAGCTGACAGGCTCTTAGAGAGAAAACACTCATTTCAGCACTAATACATTCATTATTTCCCCAAAGTGGGCAGTGACCCCCTCACCTCCAGGCCTGCCCCACGTGAGGATATTCAAACCTATGAGGGTCAGCATGCTACCCCCCCAGGGCCAGGGCTATATGGAGGATATCCACTGAGAAACAGTATGTAATTTTTTAACTTATTTGAATACATACAAAAGGAAATGACCCAGAGTGCCTCCCATTGGCAGGATTCCCTGCTGCTGAAATGAGTCCCTGCCTTATCCGGGTATAAGCCCTCAGCATTCCTGTTGTGGCTGATGTCCCTGCTCCTCTGAAGCTGTGCCCAGTCACTTATCGCTCCTTGGTCCTTTCATTCCTTTTGTTGGTTGGGGAGGGGGGTGAATGTTCCCAGCCTCGGTGTTGGAGCCTCGGCTTTTGAGCTGAAGGCAGCTCAGACTCCCCCCCCCCCCCCCCACACAGAGTTTTCCCCTTTCTGCTGTGGCAGACCTGGTCTGAAGTAGCTCCACCACTGAGGCCTCTCAACAAGTTTGGCGTGGATTTCATCATAGAGATAAGGACTTATGGAGGACATACCTCCACCCCCGCAGGGGGCAAACGTGATGTGTTAACAGACGCTGGGATCACATGGCACAGACTCTGAGCGATAGCTAATGGAAGCCTGTCCAAGCTGTCTCGCCTCCAGGATGTTTGTGGGCTTGGCAGAACTTTTTGTTTCAGGAACACTGGGTTACGCCACTGTCCTGGTGTGCAGTAACAGCAACGAGGGGGGGGGGGTCCAAGAAAAAGATATATCAAATCCCTGAATCGCTGAAATCCTCACTGTCATCACAACATGCAGTTAGGGTTTAATCCCACCCAACTGACAGTAAAGGCAGAGATGAGTGTTCATTTTTAACAGCCCTTAACATTCATGCAACTCTTGCAAAATTCTTGCAAAGGGTGTATGACGGCCAGCTATCTCCGCAAATGGCTGTATGATGACCAGCTATCTCCGCAAATGGCTGTATGATGGCCAGCTGTCTCCACATATGTCTGTATGACGGCCAGCTAACTCCGCAAACGGCTGTACAATGGCCAGCTATCTCGGTAAACAGCTGTAAGATGGCCAGATATCTTCGCAAACGGCTGTACAGCAGCCAGCTATCTTCGTAAAATGGCTGTACAACAGCCAGCTATCTCCACAAACGGCTGTATGATGGCCAGCTATCTTCGTAAAATGGCTGTACGACGGCCAGCTATCTCTGCAAACGGCTGTAAGATGGCCAGCTAGTTCCGCACACGACTGTACGACAGCCAGCTAGCTCTGCAAACGACTGTACAGCAGCCAGCTATCTTCGCAAACGGCTGTACAACAGTCAGCTATCTCCACAAACGGTTGTACAATGGCCAGCTATCTCTGTAAATGGCTGTACAATAACCAGCTAGCTCTGCAAACGGCTGCACAATGGCCAGCTAGCTCTGTAAACAGCTGCACAATGGCCAGCTAGCTCTGTAAACAGCTGTATGATGGCCAGCCAGCTCCACACACGACTGTACGACAGCCAGCTAGCTCCTCAAACGGTTGTACAACAGCCAGCTATCTCCGCAAATGGCTGTATGATGGCCAGCTGTCTCCACATATGGCTGTATGACGGCCAGCTAACTCCGCAAACGGCTGTACAATGGCCAGCTATCTTCGCAAACGGCTGTACAATGGCCAGCTAGTTCCGCACACGACTGTACGACAGCCAGCTAGCTCTGCAAACGACTACAGCAGCCAGCTATCTCCACAAACGGCTGTACAATGGCCAGCTATCTCCGCAAACGGCTGTACGACGGCCAGCTATCTCCGCAAACGGCTGTACGACGGCCAGCTATCTTCGCAAACGGCTGTACGACAGCCAGCTAGCTCTGCAAACGACTACAGCAGCCAGCTATCTCCGCAAACGGCTGTACAATGGCCAGCTATCTCTGTAAATGGCTGTACAATAACCAGCTAGCTCTGTAAACAGCTGTATGATGGCCAGCCAGCTCCACACACGACTGTACGACAGCCAGCTAGCTCCTCAAACGGTTGTACAACAGCCAGCTATCTCTGGCAAACGGCTGTACGACGGCCAGCTATCTCCGCAAATGGCTGTATGACGGCCAGCTAGCTCTGCAAAGGCTGTACAATGGCCAGCTAGCTCTGTAAACAGCTGTACGATGGCCAGCCAGCTCCGCACACAACTGTACAACAGCCAGCTAACCCCTCTTATGGCTGTACAACAGCCAGCTCTGTGGAGAGGCTGCCTGGGATTCCAAGTCCAGCCAAGGGCTCTGTGATTCCGAGGAGACCGTTTGACGTGCTGGGCCAGAAGGCAGCAGATGTTATTATGCAGAATGAGGAAGTGATTAGCCCAGACAGATGTTGGTCTGTTTAGCTTGCTGACAGGGGTTCGGGGGAGGCTGACGTGAAGGAAAGGGGTCACGTTTGTTTTTTGCTGTCATGCTGGCAGATTGGAATGCTGGGGACGTGGTGCGAAGGACACTGACCCATAGGTGACGCTGTTCCCCTTGGCCCATACGCAGTGTCCTCGGTTTGATGTCCAGTTACCCAGAAGTTGTGAGGGTTGAGCTCCCCTCCAGACCTCTTATGTCAATAAAGGAACGATTCTGGCCTTGAGATGGGGGAACATGTGGCGGTGGGTGGGTAGGGTCTAGCAAATGCTCTCATATGTTTCCTGTAATGTTCGTGAACGTCTCCTTTTTGTGCTGTCCTGGCCCCATCCCTCATGGTCACTGAAGTGCCTCTGGGGTCCAGAGGATGTTTTAGAAAAAAAGAACAAAGACTTCTGGGAGAAGATGCCCCATACTTTTCATATTTGCCTGGAAGAACATGCCCTCCCCGTTCACCTGAAGATGCCCCCCCCCCCGACGCTTTTCTGATTTACCGGTGTTCTGGGTGCGTGATGCATGAAGACCCGTCCTTAAGCTGATGACATAATGGTTAAAGGAGAAGGGCATTGGTTTGAATCTCATCAGCGAACGTGATTTCACAGGGGCTAATTTGGTATGTGTACTGGTTCAGTTAGCAGATGCTTTAATTAAAAACTACATACAATGGAGAGATCAGGGTCAGACAGTCCCTGGAGCTGTTGGGGGTTAAGGGATCAACCGTCAAATCACTCAACCGACTTTGGGATGCAAACCAACGACCTTCTGATCTCAGGCACAGAATCCCAACCTGCTAAGCCACACAACAGTGGGCATAGGACACACACAAGCAGTTGGAGAAAGTTCTGAACCAGTTCTGAATGAGGTGTCTGTGCCTGGCTTGCTCCTTGCTGATTGCGTATGGTTCTGTCACACTGGCTTGCTAACACTGACCCCCCTCCCTCCCACAGGTCGCCCCCCCGGCCCAGTCCAGGAAGCCTCCACTACTCGGACGAGGACGTCAGCACTAAGTACAATGACCTGATTCCAGCCGAGAGTAGCAGCCTGACCGAGAAGCCATCTGAGATCTCCGACTCACAGGTACTGGCAGCACTGGGAGCGCCTCAGGGCGGAGCCGTGCCCGAGTCCGTGTCACTCGCCTGTGTGATGTGAACAAAGTCACAGCAACGAAGGCGTTTAAGACCTAGCGTACCGGGCCGCGGAGTTTGGGCAGGCCCGCTGGGTTTCCCACAGAAATCCCCGGCTGCGAGTGCTCAGAGAGGGTGGGGGGGGGGGTCTGGTTGAACACGGCAGCCAGTCACAGACTGGTCTCCCTCCAAAGTGCTGCCAAACCAGGCGCTGGGCGCGTAAATAAAGCAGGGTGTCCCACGGCTGGTTCGGGACTGGAAGCATGCCCCCTCAACGGCTGGGCCCACGGCACAGAGCACCCGCTGAAGGGCCGGCACAAAGGCCCGAGTGTCTGCAGCCCTCCACGCCGGCGGGGTTCCGGCGGTGGCCGTGCTCTCTGCTTGGGAAACCGCGCTGGGCATGAAACCGGCCATCTCAAGTAGCTTCATTCACCCCCTCTCTCACTCATCCGCTTTTTCACAATCTCTCTCTCCCTCTGTTTCTCTCTCTCCCTCTATCTTTCCCGCTCTCCCCCTGTTTCTCTCTCTCCCTCTATCTTTCCCTCTGTTCCCCTCTGTTTCTCTCTCTCTCCCTCTATCTTTCCCTCTCTCCCCCTCTGTTTCTCTCTCTCCCTCTATCTTTCCCACTCTCCCCCTGTTTCTCTCTCTCTCCCTCTATCTTTCCCACTCTCCCCTTCTTTCTCTCTTTCTCCCTTTCTTTCCCTCTCTCCCCCTCTGTTTCTCTTTCTCCCTTTCTTTCCCTCTCTCCCCCTCTGTTTCTCTCTTTCCCTGTATCTTTCCCTCTCTCCCCCCTCTGTTTCTCTCTTTCACCCTGTCTTTCCGTTTTTCTTACTGCCCCCTCCCTGACAGTCTCATTCTGCTCTGTTCTCTCTCTTCATCATTCTAATTTCTTGCCCCCTACCTCCCACTCTCTCTCTTTTTCCACATCTCTGTTTACTTCTCATATATTCCGGTTCTTTCCCATTTTTGACCCCCCCACCATCACCTTTACGGTCAGTGTGGGGGGTTACCCCTAACCCATCCAGGACAGGACGCCCTGATTTCTTCTGCAACTCTGCCCCTCGTCACAGTCGATGTGATTTTTCGCCATGCAGGAATGTTCCGGCTCTCTGCCTGGCCCCACTCGTTGGGAGCTGAAATGGGACAGGAAATTCCCTTGTTTTTCCCTTTATAGTGGAATTATTTATCCACTCTCTGGAATCACAGCCCTGCCTGGAATCCGGCTCTCTCGGCCTTGGGGGCCCACTCCTGCCTCTCTCCCCAGCTCTGGGGCTCACGGGGCTCCACTTTCTGCACTGGACTAGAGGGGAACCCATACAGGTACCTTCCAAGGCACTCTTGCGGGTGAAATGTGCTGCCTGAAAAGTCCCACAGGGGGCTTGCAGTCACTTACGACTGAAATAGTCAAGTTAAGTCAAGTGGCTTTACTGTCACACCATCCATGTACAGATATACAGCGGCATGAAATATCACTCCCCCAGGACCTCAGTGCGACACAGACATGAAATGACAGGGGAAGGGTTTTCACAGGACTTACAGTGCAGAACACAGGATATATACATACATAAGGGGCTATAACCATAGCACAAGTGGTTATATACCCTCATAAGCAGCCTTATTCCCTGCAGTCCTTCCCAACCAGGACGGTGACTCTGAACCCACCACGTACCGAGAACCGCACACCCGGAGCGTGAAGGATGCCTGTGATTGCCCTTTGATGTTCCATGGAAATCTAATATCCCAGAGGGTGGCTCGCCCTCAACCTCACATTCCCAGAGGATGCCTGGCCTCCTTTGTGTTCCTGCTCACAAGTCACTGTTTGGGAACGCCCTGAGTCAAGGTTGGCACGCTGAGCCAACCGTGAGGTCATTTACCACTTTCAGTGGGCATCTGGCACTTTAATTTAAAGGGACATACATACTTCTAAAGTAATCACAGAGTAGTCCCATTTCAGCTATACAGCGAGGCAGTCAGGTGGGAAACTCAGCAACGAAACACCCAGCAGGATCCCTTAGGATAGTCACGCCCTAGGATCATGTGCCTAGATAACCATTTATGGAGCATTGCATTATGGGAAAAGATAATTCATCGTTACTTGCCGTCCGTACAAGGTGTTATCATCTTTATGTGTAAGAGATACTTTTAAATGAGACAAAAGACATTTGATTGGTCTTTTTTATACCTTTTTGCAGGTTTAGCATGCAAATTCAATGAGACCGTAAGTAATAAGCATGAGCTGGTACATGTAGCTGGAGCAGCCAGTAATTTAAAGGTTGCAGAGGGAGGATGTGTGACGTCTTTTTGACGGGCCACACTGGCTATATTAGGACATTCATTGCTGGATAATCTGACCCCCACAGATGTGGTAAAATCATATCACCACTGCGGTAAATTGGCTCATTTTTGGGTCAAGCCATGTTTACTCAGACATCCCCCCACCATTCATGACTCTTGGTGCCTTGTTCCTGTAATACAGGGTCTTTGCTATGGGAGTTTAAAACCACACCCCCCCCCCCCAGTAAGCCTAACCCCAAACTGCAGTTAAGCTATAAGCTATATTCCATATCTGTAGTGTAATTAAACTAGCCCACTGTCTCCGACTGTTTAGCTCTGGAGCCTCTGGATAGCGGTCTGAGGGTGGAAGCCCCCGGGAGCAGGTCGAGAGCAAGCTCCAGGCCCACATTCTCAAAAGGGCAGCGCCTGTATCTTCCTGTCTTCAGATGAGGGTTTTTAGGACCGCACTGAAAAAGTCACTTTGGACGCCCCCCCCCCCGTATCAAAAACAAAATAAAATACTCGTGAGAAGACGCTAGCTAGTTAGCAAACCACACTCTCCTAAATAACAACCGTATTTATTTAATATTTAGTGTAGTGACTGTTTGTCGCCAACAGGGGGCCCCCAAACCCCAGGGGCCCACGCAAATGTGTGATTTGAGTGGCGGTTAACACCACCCACCACTGCCCATCTCCTCTGTGAAAACGCAGACAGTCGGCTTTGTGTCTCACTGCCCAGTTTAAGGGAATTAGGCACAGCACTTAGTGCAGAGCTCCAGGCCAGTTCTGTGTTCCTACACTTCTGGATCATTCTCCTGTCATTTTTTTTCTTCTTCATCTGGTGTCCCGTCCTGACGAGTCCATCAGCCCAAAATAGAGCCTCATTTTAAGAGTCCCCCTCCCCCACGACTGTCCCTGGGACATTCTGAGAATACAATGCTGACTTGAGGTCCAATTCGGGCTGTCTGCTCCACATACTTTGCAGTACAAATAACTTTGGACCTGATCATCGTTCCCATCAGGAAATAGAACGGGGAATGTAAAAGCTAGGAGGCGGGACGATGGTGAATGATGAGGTCTGGCATTGGTCAGCAAGGTGTCCATTACTCAGCCTTTCTTTTGGGCGTGGGGGAGGGTGAATAGAATTGACTACATCTATTACTGATAAACATCTGCCAATAAAAACTACAAAGATGTAGGCATATACTAGGACACCTATTTCCTGTACACTAGGGGTCCTGAATGTTATACAGGGAAGAATCTGTGTTGGAGGCAGTGGGGATAACTTTTGTGAGACATCCTTTTGGTGGGGTGGCGATGAGGATAGCTCCTCGCTGTGATTCGCATAAACACTCGGTTTTGTGGGCATCATTCAGTTATGAGGAAACGTTGTATAAAAAGCTGCATGATGTCAGGAAGCCTGCACTGGGCTTTAGAGTTTTCTGTTACATTATTGCAACAGCAGACCAGCTCGGAATGAGGCCTCGGCGATGGAGCCTGCTGACTTTATTAGAGAGTAATTTCCAGCCTGAATGTTCGTTTTCCCTGAGGACCCGTGGGAGATGAATGCCCCCCATGGGATTCACTCCGATTTGAAAAATGGAGTAATCAGGAAAAAACACAACAAAGGCAGCTGCAAATTGAGCTGAGTGAGGAAACAGACCACAGGTTCTGAAAGCCAAAGGCTCCGGGCTCACAGATATGCCGAGGTCAGCTCCCTGGGCAGGGAGACCAGGCTAGCGGGCATCACTGCCTGCTGCTCCACCAGCAACACCGCCCGATGCCTCCTGTGAAAATAAATTCACTTTCAGGGAGTTCTTTGGGGGGAGGGGTCATCTTATACTTATTAAACTTGGTTACGCAAACAGAGGTTATGCAGAACATCCACCTGCAAACCAGGGACCTGAACCACACGCATCATCTGCTTCGCTGCCAAATCCTTGAACTTCTCCCTTGTTTTTGTAGTGTTTGTTTGTGGTCTGTTTGCGACGGGCCGGCGACACGGCCGTGTGATCGCTCTCAGCTGGACTGTCACGGTGTCGTCATTAAGAGCGTCATCGTGACTCGACGCCCACGGTGTCTGCCTCACGCGCTCCGCGCCCTCCAGCAGTCACATGAATATATAACTGTGTCCCCGGGACATTGTGGTGGAAATTCCCAAATTCCTTGTGAAATAACACGCTCACAGAGGAAGCTTGCTGGTGTGTGTGTGTGGGGGGGTGTCTGTCTCATTCAGAACACATTGTATTTACCCTGCCCTCCCCCTCAGGACTCAATGTTTTGGGTTCTCCCCATTATAAGGGAGATAAAAACTGCTGACCATCTCTTTGTCTACCTGTAGGAGGCGCTCATGTTCTCATATAAAAGTCGTGTGCTACCGCTTCATTTGGTGAGGTTCTACAGCTACCTGTGTGGGTGTGTGTTTGCCTGTGTGTGTGGGGGGGTGCCTGTCTTCTGGCATGTTTTCATCCTTCCTGTTTACAGACCTTTATCTTCATGGCTGTGTTGTGCTGGACTGCTCGGCTTACCCCTCATATAGTTCTGCCTTATGACCATGCGATCACAGCGGTTAGGTAACCTACGTAAACATGAAGGTGATTAACACTTGTTGTTCGTACCTTTGCTGTGAAGGCAGATGGTGAGCAGCAAGTTGGAATGCAGGGCTGGTGTTCGGGGCTAAATGAATTCTGTTTTGCTGGGCGTTTGTAACAGCTGTGCTTGCCTGGAGGACCCGGGCTGGGTAGCAGTCACACAGAGTGTGACAGCATTGTCCTGCCACTTCCTGTCCCCCTCTCCATGACAGGGCAGCGACAGCGAGTACGAGGTGGACCAGAACCGGCAGAAGACTCACTCCTTTGTCAACCACTACATCAGCGACCCCACCTACTACAACTCGTGGCGGCGCCAGCAGAAGGGCATCTCCCGGGCCCAGGCCTACAGCTACACAGAGTCCGACTCGGGCGATGCCGAGCATGGAGCCGCACCCCCACCCCTGCCCCCACTCCCACCACTGCCGCCCCAGCTGAACGCCACGCCCCAGGCCATGGGTCAGGCCCAGGCCCAGGCCCAAGCCCAGGCCCAGGGCAGCCTTTTCAGGCCCAAAGGTAGCCGGACTCCCACCCCGTCACAGCAAACCTCCAACCCCCCAAGCCAGCACAGCACCCTCTACAGGCCACCCAGCAGCCTAGCACCTGGCTCACGAGCCCCCATTGCGGGATTCTCCTCCTTCGTTTGACGTGGGGAGTAAAAAGAGACGACAGCAAAGACTCTAAACAAAAACGAAACACAGACAAATCGGCGTTTCACAGAGATTCCTGCATCGTCCACTTTCCTTTGTTCTCTTCTCAGATTCCCTGATGCCGGAAGTTTCCTGTTTATTAAGCGTTTTTTTTGTTTTGTGTTTTGTTTTCTGCATGTGCGTGTGCCGGCGTGGACCCGTGTGTTCCGACACGTCTGTCTGCTCTGTTTCCGCTTTTTTCGGGGTGAGTTGCATGTTTCTTTTCCTGCAGTTTTATCATTTTATCTTGAATGTTCTTTTTTTACATCTATCCAAAACCCACGAGAGTCTGTAAACGGAAATGAAAGACAGAAAGAAAATGCAGTCAAAGGATATACAGACAGGTGACATCACCGGTGGATGGACTGCCAGATGGAGACGAGGGGAAAAGGGAGTGAATGGAGGGACAGGGAAGCGGAACGGGGAAGGGGAACGGGGAAGGAAAACAGAAGAGAGAGGGGAAGTATCAAGACTGCAAATGGACCGAAGACTACAGCCCAGACTAAATCTGTCTGCGTTTGGGGGTCGTGCTGTGACACAGTGGAACGTTTCGGCAGGAATACTGGGTGTGGTCTGGAAACAGATTGATGCCAAGGGTTAGAGGTCATAGGTACACGGTGAAGTCAGGTGCTTTCAAGGAATGGAACCCAGAGAAAGTGGGTTTGAGGGTGCAGCGGTGACAGACTGGGGACAGGAACATTCCGGATACTGTACTCCTGACTCATCAGGCACAGAAACAAGGCTCTCACTGTTCACGTCCCACCAATATGGGTGTGAATGTATGTGAATCAGGCCCCGTACTGCCCCTGGTGAAATTACACACCTCATTCATGTTTGTAAGTCACGTGCTGTATGAAAAACACAAAGAAAAATACAAAACACGCATTACTGTCTGAAGTTTGGGTCCCATTTGAGCCTTGTGCCCAGATTTGTGTTTTTCAGCCGCAGGGTGAGCAGAGCAAGGGTATTATTGGGGATTAGGGTAGAAGGCCGCGTAGCACAGATGTTACCGCCCGCTGTTGCTGTCAATGACATCATCTGTGTGCCAGTGCCAGCAGGTGACATCATGGGTTGTGTCACTCACCTTTCCCACTGAAAGATAAGTAAACTCATGGCCTTATTAGCCCCAACAGCGCGATTTATGGAGGTCTAACCAGCGCTGGCGGAGGGAGACAGGAAACCGCAAACAGGAAGTGGCGAGGTCTCGTGCTTCGGTGCGCGTGGTTTGCAGCAGGTTGTCCTGCATGAGCTGCGTGACAGCGGCCCTTGGGGGTCTGTGGCCATCGACCTGACGGCCTTGCAAAGCACTGTGGGAGATAGACGGTGTGGATCGACGTGCTGTAGGGCGTAGGGCTGCCTGAGGATTCTCCCCTACTTCCTCCCACCCTGCGTGTCACAAACCTCTGTCTCAAGTATTTATGTTCAAAGCACTATCTGCTTTTTCCTCAGAAAAACGCAAACACACGTTGCACATAGGCCTGTCACCTCGCCAGTATAAAATACAACAATCATATGGGCATATTTTGTAGCGGCTTTGCATAGGACTGTAACTAGGGGTGTTTTTGGGAGGTGGGGGCTGGATTTAGAATGCGGCCTTGAGGTCGCATTGCTGTAACCATGGAAGCACATAGTCAGGGTCTTAGCAGTAAACAGGTACGCGCTAAATGGGCCTGTTTGCCTGGGAGAACCCGAAAAGCAGCATCCGCAAGGGCGATAGTGCCAATAAAAACTACAAAGATGTAGGCATAGTGGTCATTCCACGGATACCCGCCGCTTTGGTCATTCCACGTATACCCGCCGCTTTGGTCATTCCACGCCACCCACTGCGGGAGAGAGCCCCAGGAACATGGCAGAGGGTCCACGGGGGTCCTGCCATACAGTTGTCACTGGGTCCTGCACAGTGAGGGTGTCTGGAAGATTCCAGGCATGCTCTGCGCCACGGCATGAGACAGAGTGAGACAGTGAGACAGAGTGAGAGTGAGACGGAGTGAGACATTGAGTCAGAGAGAGACGGGTGAGACATTGAGACGGAGTGAGACATTGAGTCAGAGTGAGACGGAGTGAGACATCGAGTCAGAGTGAGACAGTGAAACAGAGTGGCAGAACTGCAGGGAAACAAACATAAATGCAGCTTGGTTGATACACAGTAACAGTGTAAGTAAACCTGGACAGGGCACAGGCCATTCAGTGTGAGCTCGCCCGTCACATGTAAACTCTGAAGACAGAGCCTGAGGGCTGCAAGAGGCAGCTCCTTTATGGGGGGCCGGGACAATGATGGGAGGGGCGGGAGCAAGGAAGCTAACCCAGGACCATAGGCCACTCTAGGCTGCTGTCCCAGGCGAGGTAATCATTTGATGGGCAGGTGCTCACTTAGCAGGGGGTGGGGGATGGGGTGACGCCTAAATTATGACAAACGGGGGTGGGGGGGTTAGCATGATCATCAGTTATCAAAAAGGCATTCACCATCTCAAACAGGGCCTGATCCAGATAAATACATTTGTAAGTAATAATAATAATAATGAATACATTTACAATTCATTTTTATTACACATTGATATGACTAACACAAGCCACATTTTCAAATATAACTTTACAATATAATTTAATTTTATTGATCTTAATATGTTCAAACAGCATTTTCATATGACAATCCCTAATACCCCTGGTAAATGCACCTATGCCCAGGACAGTGGGGACATCGGGACTGTGCGATATGACACAGAAGGCCGAAACTCAGACAGCAATTAAGTGACTGTCATGTTCCCCAGGCAAACTCTAGGCCGGTGGCCTGAACCTGGACGCGGTCTTCAGTGACGGGCCCGGACAGGGCTGCCGCACACCACTCAGCAGCTTACCGTACATATAAGTATCGTCACGCCTAGTGGCGTCCAGAATACTCCCAGTCTGTGTCACGCACACATGGGCTCTAAGTCTGCACCCATTTTCATCTTTTGTTTAGGAAGGCGGGCTTTGCCGTCCGTCGGCCTTTGGCTGGCTTGCTGCAGGCAGGAGATGAGGAGTTCAGGCCACGTGACATTAGACACGGAGAGCAGGCAGGCTGCTGTAGGAGCATATAAACACACAGGCATCCGTGCATGCAGGAAGGATCCAGGCAGCTGAGGGGCCCAGGCAGGACCCCTGATGGACTCAAAGGGGCTTCCTAGACCCTCTGACAGGGCACGGCCACAGCTTCTGAGTCACAAATCACTATGAATGCGTCACATGCATTCCATGCGATTTCTTTGACCCTTTCCCCTGCCCATACTGTCTGAGGACATAGGGGGAGTTAAATGCTTGAGTACAAGGGGTATATATGACCTAAAATAAAGCGTGAACCACAGCAGTACACCTTAACCCCACCTCCATTCCCAGTAAGCACTGCATTTGTTGGCACTGCCATCATCAGTGATGGTGAAGACGGGTCTGGATGATCGTAGGAAAAAAAACATGAATATGGAAACGAAAATAACTTTCTGCCTCTAGCTATTTCTCCTTTTTTCTGTAAGTGGGTCCTGACAGGACTTACGACTACGAGAACCAGCTGGTCTGGATCGGTCCACATGACCGTGAGCAGTGTCCCCCCCAGCCCATAAAACCAAACATTGTACAAATGTTGAATCACTGTTCCCATGTGTCCAAAGCTGACAGAAGTACAAGTCCACCTATAAAATATATTCTACAAAAAGAAAATCAGTATTTATTTTTAATAAGAAATGATAGTGAAAAAAAATATATATATAGATATATAAATGATTTAAATTGTGGCTGGCTGTAAGGCCTGTCTCCTCAGCTGTGACAAAGACTTTGGACCACACTGTGTGTTGAATAATATAATCACGAGGGAGGAACCTTTTGACATTAGGGTCTAACATAATCACCCCACATCACCGTGTATGCTGCCTGTGTCATGATTTTATTTTGCTTTACTTTATTTTAAAAGAATTTCTCCTTTGCTGTATTGTGAAAAGTGACAGTGTGTGTTTGCTGAATCGGACCGCAGGTCCAAATCAACCCTTGGTGAGCGAATCAAAAGGCATCCTTTGGTCAAATGTGCCGGATATTTCCACGGTTTGATGTTATTTTCACTATGGATATGTTTATTTTGTGTTATCTTACTGTGGGGTGTAAATAGCCACTGTGGTTGGCTACTTGCTGCCAACGCTGGATTTTGGGGGGGGGGGAGGGGGTGTGTTTTCAAACTGACAACGTTTGACCTTCTCCTCCAGGACATAATGTATTATACTGAGTGTATAGTGCCAAGGATGTATTCTGTGTGATCAAATATATTCTTTATTAGATTACAAAAAAATAATAAAAAAAAACGAAAAATAAAAAATCTCACTTGAAACGATCTCTGGAGGTAGCTGATGTTTCGACTGCTACGGGCAAATTTTCAGGAAGATGCGGGAATTTGACATGAACTGATGACCAAAAAAAATCGTTATTTTCTAAATAATAATAATAATAATAAAAAAATAGATTTAAATGGCTGCGAGTGTTTGTTGAAAAGACTTGGGAAGCGGCGCTCACTCCGCCCGTCACCTGCGTCCCGTTTCACAAAGCGGCTCCGGGCCCCCCCCAGGAAAACCAGCGCCCTGTACAGACAACGTTTCTGGTTTGAACACAGAAAAATAAAGGCTGGAGAGTAAACCATAAAATCGGAGTGTAAATGGATTTATACAAACAGTCTATAAAAAAGTTTTCCATTATGGGACGAAGGCGCAGGTAATGGCAACTGAATTTTAATTTTGCGGCAGCTGTAATTATTTAATTGTTGCAATTAAAGGACTCAGTGGGTGAGAGTAAAACAGTATGGGACCGCAGTTGACCGCATGTCTTCGTAATAAAGTGTTTTTGGACCGCGTGTCATCGTTATTATTGTCACTCCTCAGAAAAAAAGTTATGCTTATATACAGGTAAAGTATGCATTTGTTTTTGATAGGACTGAAGGTCTAAGCGGAGAAGCTCTGTCGCTTTAAATGTGGCAGGACGGCGGGGTATGGAGAGGGTTAGGGAGGGGGCTGGCTTTATGGAGATGGCGAGGGCTGGCTTTATGGAGATGGGGAGGGCTGGCCGAGGAGAGTTCGCAGGTCCATAGTGCAGAAACCTCCAGCGGCTGGTGGCACGTACCGTAAGTCCCGCGATCGGCGGACCGGCACATTAACATAGGCTACAAGTGGGGCTGGCGAAAGGATTTACAGAGCATTGGAGGGGGAGAAGGAGGGAAGGAAGGAAGGTCCCAGCAATCTAAAGCGCAGAGATCACGGTAAGCGCCGTCCGCCTCGGCCGCCTCTGTTTTGTCGTAGCCGCGGTTTACCGGTGCCTCGTACTAAGGCTATTATACGCACCTGGGTGATTAGGGCTTCCCCGCCCCAGCCCCCTTTATCCGCCGATATTGTTCTCTGCTCCGTGGTCCTGGGAGCTCCTGCGCCTGCATTAAGGCTGTATGCCCAAACTTATCTATTACCCGGGTACCGCACGCGCTCTGCATTAAGGCTGTATGCCCAAACATGTATTACCTGGGTACCGCACGCGCTCTGCATTAAGGCTGTATGCCCAAATTTATGTATTACCTGGGTACCTCACACGCTCTGCATTAACGCATTTGCGTTCCTGCAGCCGGTGCCTTTACAGTCAGCCCCGTCTGCAACACCCGGCCCCGGTGCACTGCCCGGTTGGTGGAGCCCCGTACCCGCCTCCGAACGGGGCGGACCGAAGCCGTCAGCCGACCTACTTCATGATTGCGTGGAGGGACTTATATTGGGACGTTTTTCCTACTTGGGGAGCGGATCGGTGTTTTACATGGATCAGCATTTCAGTGCTGTGTTTCTAGATACGTCCCATCCAAAGCTCTTCCGGTCATATACACACGCCTCCCTTATTCGGTTTCGCTGTGTAGTTCTATATAATGTCATATTCTTAGCTGCTCTGATATTAAATGCCGCCCCTTCTGGGTGAGTTCAGAGGGTCGGATGCACTTCGCTGACACCCGGTGACGGGTTTTATTAACCGGGATAAAGTGCAGCTTGCTTGGTGGGTTGTATAGCAGCGGACCCCCCCCAATGAAAGTGGGGCAGTTAAAATTAACAGGCGTATCACAGCGACCCGTCGCTGATCAGAGGGATGGGGTCTGTAAACTCCCTTTTATGTGCACCCTTTTCTCCAGATCGCACCTTGGCTTCAGAGCATATCTACATGCGGGAGAAGCGCGTCGCATAAGGCAGGCGGCGGGGGGGGGCTTTTCATCCAGATCCCGGTTGGGGTGAGAGAATCTATGCAGAACTTTTTCATTTCTTATGCCTGTTTGCTTGGTGGGAGAGCTGAAGGTAGCCTTATACTGTAGTTAACATGTTGGCTGTCTGTGGCTTTTGAGATCTGGAAGTCTGATGAATTATTACTCGTTGGCAGGGGTGGTGCTTGGTGCCCCCCCCCCCCCCCCCCCCCCCCCCCCCCCCGACCCAAACCGACATAACCTTGGGTGGGGGAGGTTTTATTTTTTATTTTTTATAAATTATTTTAGAACTAAACATCGAAGACAAAAAACGA
>JAAGVU020000092.1:2291978-2310552 GCA_011763525.2 Mormyrus iriodes | reverse complement strand
GCTTTTAATGTGGTTTAAATTTTGTGGGTTTTTGGGTTTTGGGGGTTGGAGGTTTTTTAAATTTTTCCCCGTGGGGCGGGGGGGGGCTTGGTGCCCCCCCCCCCCCCCCAATCCCCAATCTGGTTTACAGATGGACACAATTTGAGTTAGGGAGGTTTATAATATTCATTTTGAAACTATTCACAGCTGGCCAACAGCAGGAAACAGAAATTCAAATAGACACCTAGAGCCGACTCGAAGGCCAAATCAGCGAGCTGTGAAAGTGCAACAAATCCACCGCTATCGCATTAGTTCCTGATTTGTGTTTTTTAACCTAGATTTCCTTTCCCGCTCTTTGCATTTTTAGGCAAGGGTGGGGGTTCCCAGAGGAAGGCGTAGTTCTTCTGTAGCTCCTACCTTTCACTTCCCCGTCCCGAAATAAAATGGCTTTTTGTTTTTTACCTGTGACCTTTTATTCACCTGTGCCTGTCGTCTGCACAGCTGGGAGCCCTAAGAATCGGCCCCCTTTTCATGGTTTCCCCCAGAGAGCCGCCTCTGGATTTTTGGGGGGTGTCTTCCAGGGATATTGGTCGTTCCCTCCGGCCCCTGCCGCTCTCTGAGCAGACCCTTGGTTCCCGGTCCCGGCTTCTGCGGTGCCAGGAGGTGGCGGTCTGGGCGGCACGCGACAGACGTCGCTCTGATGGCCGTCGTTAGGCGCTAACGTGCCATGGCCACTGTCTCATCCTGTAGATGTGATGATGGCCAGTGCACCAGATGCTCTGTGCAGCTCCAAACAGTGGGAAATTTCTTTTTAAATGCTGTTATTTTGTGCTAAATGTACTGCAAAGTATGGATTGTGGAGCCGCCCTCAGGACTTGGGGCACGTGTTGGTCTGCATGCTTTTCAGGAACTCTATTCTTTGTCTCCTCATCTCATTTGTCCTGGAGGGGAAATGGCTGTTGACCTTTGATCCCATCTCCACAGAGGATCCCCCCCCCCATACTGTGCCTCCTGCTCACTCTGGAGTGTCAGTCCTCTTATTAGGACAGTCCACATTTTTGCTCCCACCAAGAGCCCAACACACCTGTAACAATCTACCTGCTACAGGTAGGTCTGTATTATAATCCAAAAGATTTATGGAACTTGGGGGGGGTCATCGCTGTCCGACCCCTCTTTGAACCCTGTCGTATCCTATATTGTTTCTTGATGCTCTTATTTGGCATGACCAATCTCTCCTGCCATCCGGGCTTCAGTCCCTGGTTGATTTCCCCTCTGTTTGTGCCTTTGTTTCTTTGGCCCTTGCCAGGGGACCCCAGCTGAGTATAGCGGTGTGAAGATGTGGCTGTTTTGTCATTTTGCCTGTCAGTGGCATTGGGGCAGGATGAGAATGAGAGAACGCAGGGTTTGTGTACAACGAACGGCTTTCTGTCAGAGCCCCTCCTGGGGGCCCTGGGCTGTATGACCATAATCAGAGTTCCCCCCGATCTCTAACTCCCCCAGGGTCCAGAGTTATGACATCATGCGCAGTCGCTTTTTCAGCCAGATATGGCCCCCATCTCTCTGGGCACGCCATCCCGGTCACTTTTTTCGTGTTCGCTGGAGTAACTCCAGTACTGTACAGTCACTGAACCTGGCAAGTGGTTGACCTGGACAGTGACAGGTTGAGGTTGTGAGACTGGTGTGCTGTGGGCCCTGGAAATAGTTCATTACTCTTTCTGAAAATGGCAGGCTGTCTCGCGCTCTTGTGCACCGCCCTCGCCAGCCCATGGCAGGAAATTCCAGCGTAAATCGTTTGTTTTTGCTGGAATTCGGCTGTTGCGGTGAGCAGCAGGCCTTGGCGCAGGAACAGAAAGGTCGGGGGCGGAGCCAAGGGCCTGGGCGAGAATTCACGGAGATGGTTTTGAGGGTGGGGTCCACCTTTTGTTGAACACCATTAATAACTTTGCGCGAGGCTAGCCGAATAAGGTGATCCCAGCATGCCGTGGGATGGCTCTGTGACATGGGTGTCTTATTGCCTAAAACGCTTAGCTTTCTATTTAGTCGGCCTGTCCAGAGTCACTCTGCCTCATCTGCCGTTCATCTTTTGCGTCACATCAAACTACTTTGAAAATTCATGCAAGTACTTCACCAGAGGCTGTGGGAGGAGCCAAGCCCCCACCCGCCACAACAACTTCCTACCTCTGTAGTCATGGGTTCAAAGCTGCGAGCTTCATGTAACCGCAGACCTGTAGCACACAGGTGCTTATTGTGTCCCGGCAGGCAGACTGCGCACTCTGTGCTCTTTTGGGGCGTCAGCCTCGCGCTCTGTTCGCTCTTTTGGGGCGGCGGCCTCGCGCTCTCTGTGCTGAGGCTGTACCCCCTTAGTTTGAAGCTCAGTCAGCCAGTCTGTGAAAACTCTTACTTTCTGATTTTCTTCATACGTTGTCCCAATGGCCATTCGCATACAATGACAGGATGTGCTCATCATTTGAACTTTAGGTGTCCCGCAGTGCATCTGCCCTGCTTCTTTCAACCTTGAAAACCGCCGTCCTTTCCTGAAAGGAAAGCCATTCAGGGTGCTGTGCTCTGCAAATAGTATTCTTATGTTGAATTTTAACACTTGACAGCGTGTTTATACACTCGCCGCTTTGTATTCAGACACTGTCACCTCATTTATTACTATAAATCTGTACTCTGGTTTTTGTGTATCGTAATTTCTGTACCTGGTCTTTGACTCATGTCTCTTTCTGTTTATGGGTGCTATTAGGAGTGAGCCCGATAGTTTTACTTGTTTGTAAAGTTGTTATGATAAAGAATTCTGATTCTTAAATGTGGCTCTCGCAAAATGGTGTACTTGCAGCATAAGTGAAAAGCCTCGTGCCCTAGACTGAGCCTTTTAGACTGTCCCAAAGGCCCGGCATTCCTGCTTCCCTCTGCTGCCACCGCCCCCGGTAATCCGGTGATCCTCCCTGAGCCCCGCCACACCTGGGGCACTGCTCGATAGGGATCCACCTTTTGTAGGATTAACGGTTAATGAAAGCTGAGAGAGAGCTCCTGTGCGGTGCCAGAGCGCGTTGGCGGCAACGTCCGGCCCGCGCCTTGGATACCATTTGTGGCACGCGTTCTGTAGAACAACGGAGAACCGGTTCTGCCTCATGCCTGGGTTCTGGATTTCCCCTCAGTGATTATGGTTTAAGATCTCAGAGGCAGGACAGCTAACGATTGTATTAGATGTTTGTTCAACACAGTACAAGAGGTTTTGCTTCATTTTGCTTTTTAGTTATAAGCGTCTGATGTCATGGGCGTTCAGAGAGCAGGGATGGTGGTGGGGAACGGCTCCCACATGCCGCTTTTCTGAAGTGGGTAGTTCCTGGAGCATCGTGTTTTTTTGCTGTACATTCCAAAGGTTTCTGGGCCCAGTTCCCAGAACCCGAAACTATTTTCTGTGCCTGGCTGTCAGTATCAGTATCGCTGAAACCCAAACGACATGCTGGTCATATTTTGGGTTTCTCCCGTTGTTCCAGTGGATTTCTTCCTAAGTTCTGGCATGATTACGGCATTTTCACAGAAGCTTGGCTACAGTGATGAGAAGTGAGGGTTTCTTGTGCCGTGGTCCACGTCCCTCTCGCTCCGTCTGCGGGCCCCTGAGCCCTGTCCATGATGAATCATGGCCATCCCAGCCTCCTAAATAGTGAATGGCACATATCTGAATTCAAGGGCAATTTGCATGTGCTTGCTGCTTTTTTTCCTGCCCCCCCCCCCCCTGCCCTGTAGGAGCCGGAACTGCCTGTCTGGTCCCTGTTAAGGGCACAGACTCACGATTATGCAAAAAGGTCACAGGCGGAGGAATCCTCTCCGCTTCGCCCCCTTGTGGCCCTGCAGTGCCGCTGCGTGAGTAAATCCCCACCTGTTGAGGGTGAACCTCACCAGCCGTTACAGATAATTTGCAAATGGCACCTCTCCCCATGTGAATGGCATTATGCTTTATTTCCAGTTTGCACAAGTACGAGTACAGGGACAATGGAATGTTGAATCTTTTCACATTTCCCATCATGCTCTCCTACGTCACAGACACACACACACACACACAGGTGAGAGTGCAGCTTGTGGTCTGAGCGCAGGGTCAGGCCTTTTAGGCGGAGTCCCTGGAGCATTTAAGGGCCTTGCTGCAGTAGGCGCTGTGAGGTTGAGGCAATTTCGGGCCCATCTGCCGGAGGTAATGATCTAACGATATTAAACAAAGGAGTCAGTGTCAGGAAGGTAGAGACAAACTCCTGGGCAATACAGACATGTAGCTCAAGGAACCTATGAGATTAAGCACGGCGTAATGGGGAGAAATCGCTGGTAAGCACACGCACCCCCCCCAGTTTGCCAGTGTTGTTATCCAGTGACGAACTCTTCCATTCTGGGGGGGTCTTCCTATTCCTGAATGTTTGAATATTTAGGTGCCGCCCCCCCATTTACTGTTACGACACAAACAGATTTTTCCAGTGAAGTCAGCATGATGTCCGGGGAAGTTTTCACTGTGCCTTGGGGAGGTGAACCAATCCCACCAGGTTAGGTCATTCTCTGTACAAGGCCACGTGTTGCAGTGCATGCTGGGCTTGTGGTGGGGGCAGGGCTGGTGTCCTTTCAGGCTGCGGTGTACTGTGTGTGTGTTCAGGGATTGTGGGGTCACTGGTTTGCTATTAACCGTGAGCACCGTGCCTTATGGCTGGATGACAGCGTGAGTTTGCGCGATCATAATCTGGACCCAGCTCGTCCTTGAAGTTATCTCGATGACTCCCATCTCCCCCTGTGCTGTAAGTATGCTTCTGTGGCTGGGAGCATGTGTCCTGTAAATCAAGTCCACAGGGTAGGTGCCTGGAAGCTGAGGTTTCCTGGAAAGGGAGAATGATTAGGCAATACCATCAGCGGTCAAGGAAGTGCGTGTGCGCGCGCGGCGCCCTTGATAAGCAGTGTCACCATGCACAATGAATCAGTAAGTTAATATATTTAATAGGTTCTGTGCAATTTAATATGGATATTGACTAATATGTCGGTTAAAAATGGTCCTTTAATAACACTAGTTGTACAGCAATGGATGTCACTTTGCCATGTAGCTGTTTGCTGCCTTCTCAGTACAGAAATGTCTTGTAATGTGGTTTAATACCTGCATGAGAACCTTCATTGAAGACTTTTAAAATTATTTTCAAGCCTGCTTCTACACAGTTCTGCATGGCCTGTTGAGGGATAGGGTCTAACAGCCATTCCCTCTGGGAGCGTAGGTCGGTGCCTCACAGGCTGGTGAGTCTTTGGCTGTTTGAATTGCAAGTGGGTACATCTGCCCCAAGATTTGCAAAGAAACTCAGGTCTCCTCTAGTCAGCCCAAGGTCGGGTGCACTTTAGTGCCAATGTGGGCAAATTCTGCTGAAAGGGCTGCTGGTTTGGTCTGGGTACCGAGACCTGGGAACCTTGCACCCCTGCCCCATGCTTCACCTTGTTATAGGAATCCAGCAGGCCAAGATGTGGTGGTGAGTAATTCCCCCGGGGGGTGTGAAAGTCTCGGAGGTGGCTCACCAGGTTTGTTTGTCAGCCTCTCTGCTTTGGTTAGCCTAGTCACCTTATGGCAGGGATGTCTAACGCTTTGGACATCCTCATCTTCTGTCCTTCATATGAGTGTGTGTGCAGAGGATGGGAAAGTGAGTGATGTCTGACTGTGATTGGGAATTAGGGGTGTGTGGGATCCATGCTGCTGGGGCCCTCTGAGCATCCCTGAGGCCGTACAGTAAACATACCGACAGCAGAGTGTCAGTGTAGTGTCCCGGGGCAGTGTCATGAAAGACCTGTCGCATTGTCTCATCGCTGTGGCACACCTGTGAATTCCTCCTCAGTGAGGAGGACAGACTGGCTCCCTGTGAGGGAGAATGACACCGTCCTATGTAACGCCCACCCAGATTCCTGTCCAGCCACCCTGACTGGTGCCGTCCTGGGGGGTTTCTGGGTGTGGCAGATACCTCGTCGATATACACCAGGACTAGGTGCCACTCGTCTCGTTTGGTCCCCCCCCAACACACCTTCTGTCCCTTGGCTAGGAAATCTCATGACCTGTTTTGATAGGGTGAGCTGAACAATCTTGAGAAGAGGAGAAAAGGCTAAACTGATCCCAGATCAGTACCCAGAGGGGAGGCTGTACGGTCTGGCTGTTCAGCATGCTTGTTCTCTGGGAAGGGAAAGAAAAAGCATAACTGATCCCAGATCAGTGCCGAATGCAGCTGTATGATCTGATCATTCAACACGTGCTGCTATGCAATAGAATGGGCAGGGTAAGGCTGTTCTTTGATCCACTAAGTCTGGGGAGGGGGGGTGCTGTGGGCTTTGAAGCCTTTGTCTCAGGTGGGCTGTGGGGGTGGAGGAGAGAATGCAGGATACATTGAGAGGTGTCAGACGGGCGATGGTACTCACAGCCGGGGGCGACGTCGGCCGGTCGGTCCCTGGTAATTAGTTTGTGAACTAGGTGGAGCGAGTGAATCAGGAGGGCTGGTTGTGGGGGTGGGGGGCTGTGTTTCACACTGTGGCATGGGCTGAGGGTGATGAGAAGTTTTGTAAATGAAGCTCGTTTTGAATCAGAGTGAATAAAATGACTTGCAGGGGGGACTAACTCCATGTAACTTCACCCCTCTCCTCCCACAGGCACACAAACACACCTTCCTGCACTGGTGGGACTTGTTGGAGTGTGTTTTCTGTCTTGTAGAGGTACCCCCTACTGGGGTAACATTGCCGTAGCACTATCATAACATCCCTGTGTTAAGAGGCCCCCCCCTTAGCTAGGTGCATGTGTGCACGTTGGGCTCATTCCCAGGTCCCTTTCAACAGTGGGGTGACCCACATGCTAATAGGGCAGAGGCTTATTTGCTGATAATTAGCCTTTTGTCTGTCTGCCAGAGTTCCTCCCAGATAAGCAAACCGCTTTGGATGGCTATGCTAACGGCAGGAGACACACCGTCTCAGGCAGGGGGGGGGGAAGTGGCTGGGACCTGTGTTGTCTGAAAAGATGCCGTTTAAACTGGCATGGGCACCTCTGGTTTGTAAACTAGGTCCTCTGTTTGGGCCAAGCCTGGTCCATAACAATGCATGATCTAATGCCGCGTTATGTAATAACTCAGAAAACTACAACGTATTTTCATCATATAATGCAGTGTTTTTACATAATGCATTGTCACACACTGTGAAACCATGCATTACGTATCAACGCAACAAAATGTTACATTTATCTAATGAGAATTTAGGTAGGTCTTCAAGGGTGAGTTTCCCGAAAGCTTTGTGATGCTAAGTAGGTCATTACCTTGTACTTAAGGTCATTCGTTGATTGTTTCTCAAAATCCTTTGTAACTGAAGTAGTTCGTAACCTCATTCATAAATTGGTGGGTGATCTGACCCACTCGTTATCTATCTTTGTTTGAACTTTTGCCTGCTGTTCTGTCAGAGACAGAAGTTGCCCGAGATGGATTACGAAGGCACCTTGATGGTCATTTTTTGGAGAATGTGATGATGATGATGTAGGCTATAAATTTGTTACATTTTGGAAAGCTATTACATAACGTGTTGTTGCACAGTGGACTGTCCAGGGTGGGGAGGGCCATGAACCCACATCACTTGGTTGGGCAGTGATGCTTGCTTATGCATGGGGGGTGGTGAAGCAGGAGCTCACTTTTCAGTCAACCAAGAGTAACCTGATATTCCAGACTTGGGGATATTAGCTAATCCTTCCGCTGTTTTGTTTGCATACCACATTTATGGATGTGGGCTGCTCCGTTGCCATGGTCGGCACTCATGGCTCAGCACGCATTTCGGTCGGCATTGCGGAGGGGCGCGGCCTTCCGCCTCTCCAGTCTCTGCTGCGAATCATGTGTGTCCTTCGTGGAAGAAACAAATGGTTATAAGTGAACTTCTAGCTGGAATTTCATCTTAAATGAAGCCAGTCGAATCTGGCATGAAGAACTTTATATATGTCTCCTTAAGGCCGTTTGCATCAGAGATCTTAGGGGTCACTCTGTGGGGGGGGGGATATTAACTAAACCAGATACATGCTCTTCATTCCAGCGATATCTGTGATTATATGCTAATGCTCTCGGCACCATGTTCGCCTCCTTTGCAGCATTTAATGTTTGCACATATTAGGCAGTTATGCTCTTTAAGTATCATGGGATTACTTCTGTGATTCCCATCTATGTTCCTGAAATGTGATCACCTTTTTGGATTCTTTTACAGCATGAAAACTGGGTGTAATGCCACACAGTTGCCGTCGTGTGCGTGCACCCGGCCATTGTTCTAACCTCTGTCCTGAAACAAGACCCCCCGTGTTCCCCTCAGGCGCACTGCGGTGACCTTCATCCTGGTGCCACTCTTTCAAAGGCATGTAAATGAGACATGCTGGGCTGTCTAACACCTCAGGAGGTGCTGAAAGGAGCTGGCCTTGTTGCCAGTAGGCGTTGGACTGAAATCCTGGGAGGGTTCCTGTTGTCGTACTATGAGAACTATGGCGCATGTGGTCCAACGCCTTGTGAGCTTTGTCTTGTAAAATGCTGTACCGGTAGTTGTCTGTTCCCCTCAGACCAACAGAGCCCCTTGTCTTCATCTGTCCCAGGTGATTCTCCTGGCCATCTCACTCGTTCGAGGAGTGCAGCCATCAACAGCCACTATTTCCCACTCCATGGAGCGGAAACCCGAAACCATGTAGCGGGGGTCATTGTTGACTTGGCTTTCCACACACCCGAGTGTGTTGTGACCTCGCGGTTAACTTGGGCAGTTAGCCGTATAAATGTATTAACTTCCCTTTTGCAGGGGATGGATTTTTCTGCCCTCCTCGCTGTGGACTTTGGGCTGATGTGACGTGGGTGCCCACTGAACTCTGAGCAAGCGGTATCTGATTCCCGTTTCACAGTCGACACATGAATGGAAAAACTCAGCAGCCACTGCCAGGTCAGGTTTTCTTGTCATTACTAGCGGCTGCCAGCCATTTTTTCTTAATATGAACCATATATTATTGATGTTGTGATTTACGAGAAGAGGTGTTAAGTCATGGTTCTGTATTGTAAGATGCCCTGTAACGGAGTGAATGGGTTTGTACTACCTACGTTTGGTACAGTCTGTATCGATCCATATTGCTCTCACTGTTTTAGAGATGTGTAAACCAGTAAGCTTTGCTTGAGATGATTTGTAAAGGACGGCCTCCCAGTTGGTTTGTGGCTGTGCATAAGGGCTAGTTAGCACTCATTAGCACGAGGGGGGGTTGACCTAAGCTGTTTCAAGATTTGCTGAAAGACTTGCCGGGGCTGGCTCATAGACGTTTTTTTGGATGGCTAATCCCTTATGCTCAAGGGGGAGGCAAGATTATATAAATCTCTAGCTTCTGCACTGTAGCGCCGTCTGCTGGCAGAGAGGATAGGTGGTTAGAGATCCATGTAATCGGATAGAAAACGTAACAATGAACCAGATTTTATTTGATTTAGGTGCATTTTTCATGACCAAAACCCCCTTCCTTGTTGGATTATGGGAGAGCAGGATGGAGTGGTTATTAACCCCTTGAATGAATGCCGCTGCTCTGCCTGTGACATTTATTCATTCATGCTGTTTCTCCCTTCGGTGTCATTTCTTTCTTTATAAATGGGGGTTCATTCTGTGGGCGCATTTTCAGATGCAGATTGCTGGGACATTATACAGAGTTACGGTACAGTGGACCAGAGAGTCACATTCCTCACAGGGAACAGGCTGTCCTTTGAATCTGACTCGGGCGGTCATCCATCAAGTGCCCCTCTGTTCTTCCCCACAACGGCTGCCTTTTGAATGGAGCGTTCCCGTGTTGTGGAGGGGATGTAAATGTTTGTGGGTGACGTCGGCAAGGCACACTGAGCAGCAAGAGTGTGTGGGCTGAAATCACCCGGACTCTGTCCTCCAGTGTAACTGAGCACCAGGGATGCTGGAGCCCCCACCCCCACTGTCACCACCTTTCCACGTGGTGTAAAATCACATGCCGATTACTTCAGCTAACTTCGGATAGATGATGCTGGACTCATGGTGACATTGATGGCAACTATGTCACTTATGGAAGAACAATCCTTAATGGCAGATTCAGATCGTGGATTTCGACGTTTCCTGACTAATGCAGGTGTCTGTACAGGGTAGGATAGTGAGGGTAGAGTTCCTGTAACACACAAGGCACCTGTCTGAACTCGTGGGAGCAGAGGAGCTGGCTGCAAGCACTCTGCAGGAGACTCTGCTGGTGGTAAAGCAGTGATTTATGTCTTTGGGTGGAATGTAGATTCCTGGGAATCATCATGAATTTTGTTGATGGTCCTCCGTGACAGAGGGGCGTCACCTGAGTCCTTTACGGAAGAGTCCGGAAGGACTCCCAAGGGATTCTCGAGAACACCCTTGCCCTCCCAAAAAAAAGCTATTTGATAACTTTTTTTCTGGTTCCGATTTAAGGGACTGAGGAAGGAGTCTCGATTCCCAAGATATTCATCAGAAGCTAGTAGGTCCTCCAGCCTAGATGGCTGCTGACGATTTGCATTGGGTAATGCCATGCAGGTACTCTCTGAGAACGATGCCTCTGCTAGTAACGTAAATCGCACTTGGTCACCTGAGCCACCAGTACAGTTTTCTTAAATCTCACCTGTTGTACCAAAAACTCAAGTTGTGTAACCGTAGACTGCTAAGGGAGTGATGGAGAGGGGGGTCCACGGCCAGATCGCAGTGCCCCGTAGCAGTGTGGACTGGTGGTGATCATGTTAGTGTACCCTATCTTTCACAAATGAGCGACTTGCTGAAGAGATGCCTGTGTGTGTCTGTGGTCCTGGCTTGATGCCTTCCTTTCCGAAAGATCCATGTCTGGAAAATGTAAAATGGCAACTATTCATAACTTTACTGCATGGGAGGAATTTCTGGTTCTGAGGAATCCAGAGAGCGGTTTGCCTGCCTTGTCTGTCTTAGTACTTCAGTCAAACATTTTAACGTATGTTGTTGCCTTCTTCCTTCTAGGTGGTGCCACGTGTGTGTGACCAAGGACGGCTGCTGTTTCTGCATATGCCTGCAATGGCTTTGATGTCAGGCCACCAGGATACGTGTGCCCTTTGACCTGAGGGCTGTCGCTGCTGGACAAACTTGATTCCTCTGACTCTGAAGCTTTGGTTGACACTCATCTGCCATTTGCTGTCTAGTCTACCTCCCATTGTCAGTTCTGTGGGGTTTTCTCCAAAGCCGGCAAAATGCCCATCTTGAAGCAGTTGGTTTCTGGTTCGTCCCAGTCCAAGCGCCGGTCACGGGCGGACCTGACGGCGGAGATGATCAGCGCCCCGCTTGGTGACTTCCGGCACACCATGCACGTGGGTCGGGGTGGCGACGCCTTTGGGGACACCTCCTTCCTCAGCACGCGGACTGGGGAGCCCCCTCAGAATGGCCAGGCCCAGCCCAGCCCCCCCGGGTCAAAGCCAGGCCTGCTGTCTCGCACGTTCCGTAGCAGCAAGCGTTCGCAGTCTGTCACCCGGGCCGACAAGCAGGAGCAAGCGCCAACGTCCCCTGGAAATTCCTCGGTGAAAAATGCCGTATCTTTGCCCCATCTTGGTGACGAGGATGGGGATGGCAGACTCCGGGTGCCCAAGAGCCTCTCCTCCACCCCACTGAAGAATCTACCGGAAGTTGACAACAGACCCCTGAATGGGGCAGTGGCCTCCCGGGTGCCTGATTTAGAGCTGGATGAGCGGCGCTTTGGGGAGCTGACAGACCTGCCCCCGTCCACTGGCTTCGGGCGTGGGGGCATGAAGCATGCAGAGTCCATCATGTCCTTCCATGTTGACCTGGGCCCCTCTATGCTCGGGGACATCCTCAGCGTGATGGACAAGAAAGGCTGGGACGATGACGACCTTGGCTATGAAGAAGGAAAGAGCAGCGAGGGGCACGCATCGCCATCGCCGCTGGGCCTTCGGGCAGATGCAGATGAAGATGGTGAGGTGGAGGAGCTTCAGGAGCCTCCAGTCCGTCCACCCCGCACCCAGGATGTGGAGAACCATGAACCGGGTCCCTACACACCCGAGCCACGGCCCAAGTACCACCAGCATCTGGACAGCTGCTCTATATCCAGCTCGGGCTCTGCTGCCCTGGAGGAGAAACCACTGGGCCTCTCACACGGGGGAGACACAGATAGTGCCAAGTTCAGCTCACCACGGGGGGAGGACGAGAAGGACTTCTCCTTCATGGATGAGGACGATGATGAAATTCGTGTTTAAAGGGAGAAGATGAAAGTGCCACTATTTGGATGTTTTTTCTTAAAATGACAGAATTTAGTAGCATTTAAGGCATGCTGCTGAAATAAAAAGCTTAGAGTTCCCAAAGCAGACCATTCCAAACTCCAGCCCCAGTCCCTCTTCATCTGGAGAATTCTCCTGCTCTGGAAAAACAAATCCTTATCACACCATCTGCCTTGTTTCCCCCCCCCCCCCCCCCCCCCCCCCCCCCCCCCCCAAGCACCTCCCCGGTTTGGGGGGGGGGCTTTGCTTTTTTAAAACAAACAGACCCGCCCACCCCCCCCCTCCCCCTTCGGGAAATTCCCCGCCGCGGAAAAAACACACCCTTTCCCCACCTCTTCTCTTTTTTCCCCCCCCCCCCCCCCCCCGACAGCTCCAGCTGCTAGTCATTCAGCTGTATGGTGGGGGTCATTGTCTGTCTTAAATAGGACCAGTCCTGCAAGCCCCTGTTGGGCCGTCGCATGGTTGTTTGACTAACACACACTTGCATTATCATTGTTTTAGCCAGTGGATGTTCTACTTTTGGTTTCCATCAAGGACGTTAATAGCTCTCCGTCCCTGGGTTTCTGAACACTTGCATGACGATGACACTCTAAGGATTGACCTTTTGCAACTGGATGTTTCAGCAGTGTCAATACAACGACCGACCATGACATTTGGCCAGTCTCAGAGCAGTAATGCCAGCGGTAGACGTTAAAGGTCCCGGGCTGACTGGCAATTTTCTGCAGTCCCAAGAAAAGGATTGTGTGTGTGTCCTCGAAAATGAATGCTTTAAACAACCTGTTGGATACTTTTGGGTTCATGGATGCATTCATCTGGAGAACATATGTTTGTGTACATGTGTTTTGTGCAGTTATCTCGTTTGATCATTTAGAGGAGGAGCTGTGTGGACGTGTTGCATTGTGGGAATTTGAGTTTTTGGTCTTGTGTAGCTGGGGTGTCATTCAGCGACCAGTTACTGCCTCTAATGGAAGAAGAGACCATCCCAGTTGTAAGTGCACTGAGGAAATTCGCCTGACGTTCTGTACCCCCTCCCCGTGTAATTTTGATTTTACTCTTTTGTCATCTGTGCTACTTGAGTGGTGTCTTCAGCTCCACGCTTTCATGGCTTTGGTGCTGTAAGCTGAATCTGAGGTTTTCTGTACATACGGCTGTTTCGGGTCTGCTCACTGGTCCACCCGATCTCGGGTCAGACCCTGGCAGCTGTTGTCGACATAACGCTGACCTGTAGCTGGAAAGACTCTAAGAAACTAATTCTGTCTTCTACAAATTCTACACGTGTAGTTGAATGTATCATTTCATAATTTCAGTTTTCTTTCCTCCATATAAATAGTGATGACTCTCTTTGTAAAAATGTGTTTTTTTTATGACATATTTAGAACCTATGTATCACTGACTGGCGGTAATGGGAAAGCCTGGAATGGTGTGTTAGCGTTCCTGCGGTGGGGTTGTTGGAGTGTTGACCCTTGACCTGGGCAGTCAGGGACCCCACCCAGTCACCACAGGGCAGAGAAGGATTGGCAGGTTTGTAGAGGGATAGAGTCACGTTGGATGGAGAGATGTCTCTCTAGATGCCGCTGTAAAGGAACACGGCGCTCCTCTCTTCCTACCCCTTGGCATGCTTTGGGTCTTGCTTGAAGGTGCTGGCTTGCTCTTCCTAAGCACCCACAGGGGAGAGGCTAGGGATGATTTTGTAAGCATTCTTTTCTAAAGGATAATTGACCTATGAGGTCGTCAACCTGCAATGATTAACGAGAGTTCTTGGAACGTGAAAAGTAGTGCTTTCAAGGTTGCTTGACCCTTGAGTTTTGGGGGCCCACAGGACTTGGCATCACTCGGACTCGGAGGTTGTAGTAACTTGGTGGCAGAATGTGTCTTGTCCTTTTTGTTGTCGAGAGCTGGGGCTGCCCAGTGACAGATCTAAATACTAATGTGCCAAACTTTCAGTCTTTTACTTCTGTGCTGTTAATGTGAGTTGGTTTGTAAATGATGGCATCGAGGGAACCCGCAAGCACGATGCCTTACGGCTGGATGATTGCGTGCTTAGCTGGCACTGTTTTGGGAGCCTTGCTTAGATCAGCCAGCACAAACTGCTCCACAAACTACTCTGTTCCACGCAAATTAAACACTAGTGTAATGTTAATGGTCACCCTTGTCAGTTTCCACGGTGTGCGAGATGTAGCTGCAGCCTCTGTGGGGCTTCTGTCTCTGTCAGACCACATGACTTTGACAAACGTCTTACAGCTGAGGGCACGAGCAGTGTCTCACTCACTAAGGAGTCGCTGCTTTTCCTGCAAAGATGCTGGGTCGCCTGGGAATAAGGGACACATGGTTAAAGCCAATGGCGCAGATGGTTAAGCAGAACATGAAGCAAAGGAGGTGTCAGCCTTAGGTTATGGTGGTGATTCTTCTGCTCTGTTCTGTCTGAAGTTCTTCTTTCCTTCCTGACACTAAAATGTAAAGATTTATATTTGCTTTCCACTTTTGAATAACAGCTGTATTTTTCAATAAAGGAGAAGCCTGGTAACCTCGACCAAAAGCTGTGCTGCGTGGTGTTTTTTTCCCCCCCACTGTGTTGTTGTCGGTCGGCCGTGGCAACGGCCGCAGCTGAGGCCTGTGTTTACATGGACCGCCTCGTGCTTTCATTTCAGTTATCGTTGCATCGCTGCAGATGCCCTGGGCCAGACTTTCAGTTTGGGATCACCAGCCTAAGGTGTCGACAGACAGGTTTACCAAAAAAACAAAACAGCAGGCATGCATCATTAAAACATTACATGTTGCACTGATCTGTGCCCTAAATGAAAGGGCAGGTGTGCAGTCAGGGATTGGAAGTGCCTTGGTGAGAGGCTGGGGCATGCCCACGGCCGTACCTCTACAGAGAATTGGGTTTCCCCTGCCACCTTCCTGTAAAGGCAGTCCTGGGTGGAATAAGGTTGGGCTTGAGAGGTGGGAGGTCAGCTTTCTGCCCCCCTGGGGGTATGGGGGCTGTTGGCTGCAGGTCTGGCAGTGGGGTGGGATGTCTACTGTTATGAGGGCAGGTGCTCTGGGAACGCATTATGGTAGCCAGGTGTTCCATGATAACGGTAAGCTCCACAAACACCCCCCCCCCCATTTATTCAAACAGTAGTGAATAATACCCCCTCCATAGCAGAGCTCACCGTTATGGGCAGAGGACAACTTTGGAGAACTCCATGTGTGAGAATAGCATAACCCATACTGGGCTGGCTGCTGGAGGCAGCAGATGACAGTCAGTGCCTGGGGGGTTGGGGGTGTCAGATTTACACATGATGACGGAGTACGGCTGGATTTGGCCAACCGTTTTGGCATCATAACACTGGGGTGAACTCTAAATCCTGCCTATTTCGCTTTATATTTTCACGATGTGGTCATTTCAGGCAGCCAGGATGATTATAGTCCCACGCAGTGTCGAGAGAAAATGTTTTTGGTGCTGTAATGACTCAGACGGCGTCAGCCGACAGGCTGGAGGGTGGGGGAACACGGAAAACTGATAAGCAACTGTGGGTGCTGGGAATTGCCATCTGATGAACGTGGGTGGGGTGGGGGTGCAAAATGAAAGCTCCCTCCCTCATTCCTTCTCATGTAGGCTAGTCTGGGGGGAGGGGGTCCCGAGTCCCCTAACGGACTTTCCCTCATGGTTATTCACAGAGGTTCTGTGATCATTTATCATAAGCCCCTTCCGCTTTTCCAGTACGGGACGATATTCCTGATTCCAGGAATCGGGTTAGAGATGTTCAGCCTTCACGCCGCTATACTGAGCTTCTCCACCAGCATGATCCCCCTGCGCTCTACAAAACGTGCACACACCGATGGGGGTGTGGGGGCAGGGGGTCCATCTCAGCGGCGAACAGCCGGGCCTCATTTGAGCTCCCTGACGTTCCACAGCTGGGATCCAGATGCTAGGACCCCCCCCACACACACACATACACACACACACACACATACACCCCAAGTCGGCTTGCCCACGGGGGTGCATATACATATTTGAGCTGTGGTCTCCCACCTGGGATGCAGTCAGGGGGCAGGTGGTCCGTTACCTTGGCTAGTAACCCTCTACTCTTCCTGGTCCCATGTGTAGCCCATCACTTCTTCGGGTTCTGTTTTGGTGTTATTTCAGCCCTGGCTGAGCTTTCCCTCAGGGCTTAGTGCAGCCTCAAGTGTTACGCCATGGTGAAGTGCATTGTGGGTCAGGGGCCGAGGGAAACCGCCCAGTTGTGTTCCGCTCTGTTCCTGCTGCTTATTCTGTGCTCTTTAACATGACGGCCTTTCGGATGACGCTGGCATAGAAACCGCACTGTGTTGCTCTGAAGGGGCGGCTCTCAATCCTTCCAGTCACATTTTCAGCCAGCCAGATTCCATTTCAGCTATTTTTATGTGGTTGATGATATTACTAGCATCGCACAGATATGCTGCTGTAGGTAAATTCTAAAGCGGTAAAAGTATGTAGCTATGGATTAAGAAATGTAGCATCTTTTGTCAAGCACATCACACCTCAGTCTCCAGCACCCTCAGGGCTTACTAACTTCCCTCCTGGGTAGCTGCCCTAGGCTTGTCATGCTCAAGTCTGCCACCTGGTGGTTGCTTGAGAAAAGACAAGTTATGACAAATTATAACGTTGTAGTAAATGGAAACATCCAAGTGGGTGGTGCTGAACCTGGGGCTGTAGGGTGGTGCTGGTTTTGGGCTTAAAAAAAAAACTAAGTGATAATTAGAATGTCCCCTAAGACATGCTAGCCTGTGGCCCCGGAAGATTGCATTCCTTAGTTGCCCCCCTAAGGATATTATTTTTGTACATATTTTTCTGTCAAAGGGACGTCTTGTAACCAGTCCGGTTACCAGTGCTATGCTTAGCCAGTATAATCAATACGAAGCAGTATTGCTGCGTTTAGTTATATATGCATATCGTATGGCTGTAATTCTGCTGGAATTTCTGGTTATAGATTTGGCCCGATAAGCGGTACGTCTGCTGACACAATGGGGGAAAAAGCTAATCTCACCAGGTAAGAGGAAGCAGTAACAGGCAGCATTTCTCCAACATAGATGTAAAATAACTGCAAAATTAATGAGTCACGATTTCGTTTTTTTTACATTGTCCTGTATGCGGGGGGCGCGGGGATATCCATGGGCTGCGGCAGGGGGGTGGGAGATAGAAACAAGAGTGAAATACTGGACAATATATAAATAAAATATAATACAGTATTGTATTTGTATATATAACTCCTCCTCTCACCATGCATCCTAACTCCACCGTGTTCTCTAGGTGTAGTGTGACCAGTAATTTAAAGGTAACTGACAGCAAGCGCCTCCTCTTTCTACTGTACAGCAGAAGAGTTTAATTGTACTTTTGGTGAAGATGGATTTCAGTGTCACGTTGAGTCTGCTGATTGTCGTGGAAACGTGATGCCCATCCTGACGGTGCCACCTCCGGCCCAGTTTGGGTTTCGCTCCAGGCGGGGTTCATCGGATCTAATGAAACCTCCTGCATTCTATAAAGCTGGAGACTGAGGTTTGAGTCTTAAAACCTGATACTTACTGGAAATCTTTGCCAGGAGTTTTTTGGGACTTAACACCGGCTGATTAATCACACTCCCTCCAGAGCACTTTTGGGGTCCTTCTTGATTTCTCAGCAGTATTTTGGTCAGAAGTTTAACTGGGCTTTTCTCATCTCTCCACATTTGGATGATACCTAGCATGTATTAATTCAGAACCTTGCACATGCGAGGTGAGGTGAGGGCCTTGCCGAAGGGCTCAGCAATTATATGATTATTCTGCTGTCCATGGCATTTGAACACACCACACCGGTTCAGATCCTTAAATCAGGGAGCTAAGTGCAGTTTTCCTTAAAGGGCAAGTTAGCACAAACACAGGATGGCATGCAAACCCTTCAAGCTTTTTGAAAAGGCTCATGCCCTCCTGTAGTGGTTCAGCAGGCTAAGCCTCTGTGCCTGTGATCAGAAGGTTACATAAGAAATTTATAAAGGAGAGGAGGCCATTCGGCCCATCAAGCTCATTTGGGGAGAATTTAACTAAAATTGATGGTTCGAGCCTTGCCTTGGCATGTCTATGGGTCCTTCAGCAAGGCCCTTAACCACAAGCTCCTTGGGTGCTGCGACAGGTGGCTGCCCTGCATGGCCAAGATGGGGGCGGTGAAAAGAGAATTTCCCCACAGGGATCAAAAAAGTATTTGTTGTTGTTGTTGTTATTATTTTTATTATTATTATTATTATTATTATTATTATTATTGTTGTTGTTGTTGTTGTTGTTGTTTTATTATTATTATTATTATTATTATTATTATTATTATTATTATTATTATT
>JAAGVU020000092.1:2255825-2266875 GCA_011763525.2 Mormyrus iriodes | reverse complement strand
TCATAAAATAATAACATTTCTTAATTTCAACATTTCATATGTTGTCTTTGTTCTGTTTTCAGTTAAATATGGGTGTATATGATTTGCAAATCATTGCATTCTGTTTTTATTTATATTTTACACAGCATCACAGATTTTTGGGAGTGGGGTTGTAAATCAGTTTGGTATGCATTGCAGGCGGTGCTGTGGTTAGCACTGTAGCCTCACACCTCTGGGACCTGCCTTCACGTCTCTGCCAGGGTTCTGCCTGTGTGGAGTTTGCAGGTTCTCCCCGTATCGTCGTAGGGTTTCCTCTGGATACTCCAGTCCCCCCACCACCAACCAAAAACATGCTGAAGTGAATTGGAGTTACCAAATTGCCCGTATGTGTAAGTGAATGGTGTGTGAGTGTGTGCCCTGTAATGGGTTGGTGTCCCATCCTGGGTTGTTCCCTGCCTTTTGCTCCAGGTCTCTGGACCCCCCGCGACCCTGAACAGGACAAACAGTTACAGAAAATGGATGGATGGATTGATGTATAGCACATATTCATAGCATTGTCTCACAGTGCTTTCCATTATCCCACAATAATTCTTATGTGCTACATCAAATATTGAATTCATCTATGTTGATTGCAATAGGAGAAGGGGGTGAGGCCATTTCCCTGGCTGCATGCTAATTGGCTGCGGTGATGTGTGGCTGAATGGACTCGTTCTCCCAGCAGCTGCCTCTCTCTCTTTCTGAAACGGCCTTGTGAGCACCTCAACCTCACCCAGATGTCACATGACCTCGGCGTATCAGATAGCTGTTCTCACGCAGGCCTGGCACATGCCATCCCCCGTTAGGGTGCCTTTCCAGCGTTAGCTGTAGCTCAGATGTCCTCCTGATGTCCCTGATTATGACCCTAAGTGGACAGGTGAATCTGTCGTACCAGCCCCCCAGAGGACAAGCTGAGGGAGATTCCGGTCTTTAAGGGTGTGGGGGGGTCACTGGGGCAACATGGCCAACTTAAAAGCTGGGGGGGGCGGCAAAGAGCCTTCGTTTGCATGTGACTATTACTCAACCAGAAGAGTTTACTATTAAACATCTGCATTAGTCCTTAATGCCCTAAATGACATTACATGAAAGTAAATATTAGACATTAGATATATCAACTAAATTGCAGTAATGGCCTTTCTTGTGGGGGGGGGGGTGATTGATTGGAGATTCCTTTCTTCTTGCAGGAGGAGATTTGCATAGAATGAGGTCAGGGAGATGGGCAGAGGATTGTGGGACGGCGTTCAGAAGGGCAGGTTGGACAAGAGTGACTGGGCATGACTCAACAGCACAGTCATGGAAAACAGCATGGGTAATTCCTCAGCAGAACTGCCGGGGTCCTTTCTGGGCACTTTCACAGACCTTTAACTGTATGGAGTGGCATGGGCCCTGGAGCACAGGGTCCTGTCGGCACCACCCGTCTGTGATCCAAACGTTTGATGTCACGAGCTGGCGTTTCGGGGCAGAAAGGGTCATGTTTGCACCCTCTGGCTGACCTTCACGACCCCTGGGGCGGGATGTTAATCAGTATGGCGACATCAGGGTCAACCGAGAGAGCTTCACCGCGGGTTTGGGACCTCAGTGCCGAGGAATGCGAAAGCTGCCCCCCCGCCCAAGGGAGGAGAATGACACCCAACCAGACAGCTGTTCACACATAGGGGGCTGCTGTCCCAATTTGGGGCAGGACAGCAGAGGATCGTAAAAGACCCCCTGTGCTTCTGGGGGAGGCGGGGTCAAAACACAAGTTCACATCCACATATGGCCACACCCACCTCTGCTCCAACCAATCCGCATCTGGGCACAAGGCCGCTGTCAGCTTAAAGGACCACGCATATGACAAATGCAGACATGGCACAAACATTGCCCCCCCCCACAGCGAAGAGGAGGACGGAGGATCGCCGTGACATCACGGGAGCCTCTGAGGCTGTGTTATATTCCATAACATCATAGTCGACAGATGACTCATATTACTGGCTTGGGGGGTGTGGGGGGGCATTCTGTGAATAAAGAGTTCAGTTCTCCACATGTGAGAGTCGGGCTGGGGCTGTGGGGCTCCAGCGGGAGGGAGGGATGAACAAATATGCTGTTTGGCTCAGTGTGTGCGGTGGGGGGGGGGGCAGGGGTTCTACAGTAACACATGCAACAAATCACAGGCTCCAGCAGCCATATAAAACACGTGGTGGTCGTCTCCTCTCCCCTCCCCCCTGGGCCCTCCCCCATCAGGCCATGGGGGTAGGCCAAGCCCAGATGACTGACAGCACATGCTGGCCAATGCCTGAGCCTGGTTGGGTCCCGCTCAGCAAACCAGCTCTCATGCCGGAACACGTGAGCGACAAAACAACCCCAGCCGCGGAATCCGTGTCCGGTGGGGGATAAGGACCAGGGAGAGACGAGGGGATAGCTAAATCCCAGGGGGTAACTGTTGTACCTTAAAGCGAGGAGAGATGCAGCATTGTAATTACTTTGTAGGGAAAAGATGCAGTTCCAGAAATCTGGTTATATTGCAGAGGGTGCGCATGACAGGTTATCCAGCTATATTTTAATTTGCCCCCCCCCGTATGATGGTGCCAGGGGTGGGTGTACTGGCCGGGGCCACAGAGCTGCTCTAAGCTTCACTTACCTGGGAGATTGAGTCCCCCACATGGGTGCCGGTCTGTCTGCCACCCGGCTGGGCGGTTAGGCCTGGCCTGTGCCACATACCTCCGCCCGCTGCCCTGGCACCCATAACGGGCACGGCTGACATTCCAGCGACCCACAGATGGCCCTCGGCTCAGCTGAATGCCCAGCTTCCATTACGTGCGATGCTGATGGGCGGAGCAAATGGAAAGACAGCAGGCCTTAAAATTTGCCCTTTCTAAATATGGCAGGTCTGGGGGGGGGGGGGCTTGGGACATTCTCCCACCTCCCGTATCTGTCTGGAGTGGGAGCTGGGGGGGTCGTTCCAATCTGTGCTTGGTTCACTGTGCCCGTCGATCTGGGGGTGAATTGGCCTTTTCTTCTCAGCGGGGGTGGGAGGGGGGCAGGGAGTCAGCTTCCTGCCTGCCACCCTTGGCATTTCCAAGGGCCCAGGGTTCTGGGGAGGCACAGAGTGACATGGAAGAGTAAATCAAGCTGTCGGAATGTGCTGGAACAAAGTGCAAAATGTACAGTGACCTCTTTGTGGACAACTGGACCCAGTGTTCTGGTACCGAGTCCGTGTGGCATAGCTCATCCACAGACCTTCCAGTAGGACTACGCGGTAAAGGAGCAGAAACAGGTTGGTGCTGTTGTACCTGACAGCTACTCTGGGTTACGGAAACTGGACTCGCGCTGACTGTGTGACTCGATCAGAACCCAAAGACTCAAAGCGAATTTTGCAATATGAACGCACCTCACGGCGAGAGTGATATAAGGAACTTCAGGTGTCATGGATACGGTCACGTGACCAGAGCCAGACATTATCTGAAGCAGCACATCTGTGCAAATAAGCCCCCCATCTGTCTTCCACGCCCCCACCCCAATGAAAGTGAGCAGACCTGTCACAGACACCAGGCCACACAGCTTGAAGCAGCCCTATGCTCATCACTTCATTATTCCTCCTTTCCCGCGTCGATTTTAAACACAAACGGAGCCGTGGTGGGGGGCGTAGGTCACAACAGCACGCCATAGAGGCTCCCACGTTATTTACAGGTGTTTTGCTGAGTCATCGCCGGCGAATGAGTCAGCATTCAGGCAGCTCCATGTTCCCCCTGCCTCTGTGCCGCTCGCGGTTTTAAGGAGCAAAAACCTCAAAAGTTGAGGAATGTCAGATTTTTTCAACACTCCGGATGTTAAAATGACTCCGGTGACAGTGAGGAACAGGATACCACGGGTCCAGACTGCGCCTGTATTTGGCCCCCTTTCCCATGGGGGTGGGGACAGAGCGCCATGTGAGCACGACCCTGGCGTGAAGCCACGTGGTCATACTGTGACCCACAGGGGGGTCTGAAGGTCTCGTCCGGTGTTAAGATATCGGTCACACTGAGGTTCACACCACGGTTAGCGGTTGCTGGTTATTAAGGCTAATAAAACCCCCCTGAAATGGAAGGGGGGGAACGAATGGCAAAGGGGAAGATCTGGGGGAGAGAGAGACTGACTTCGATCACAAGCAGGCCGTGCTTGCGAAAGGCAGAAAAAAGGAAAAAGCTGGGTTTGAATTTCAGCTTGTCCTTCTGCTACAGATACCCAGTGCCCTCACGCACACTCACGCACACGCACACACACTCACACGCTGCATGACTCATACCTTCCGCCACTGGATCCCCTCCAGACAGGGAAGTAGAATACACAGCCGGTTCAGTGCCATGACAAGGCTGAGATCGCCAGAATCGGATCAGCTGGAGCCCCCTGCAGTACCCTGAGTGGTCCTAAGAGGGCACTGTTTAGAATCGGATCTCACAGGTGCATCGTCAGTAGAGATGTGGTGACGACATGGCAGATCGACAATGGCTTTTTAAATAAACAGCCCTCCCTGAAAGCAGGCAGATCACAAAGCAGGTGCCCAAAGAGGGGCATTCTGGGATATGAAATGGAAGAAACTGACACTTGTTTTGGCTCTCCTGGAGACACTGAACAAAAACACAGACCGAAAGACAAGCAAATAGATAGATAGATAGATAGATAGATAGATAGATAGATTGGTATGGGGGATTGGAGGATTTCTTTTGGGGGGGGCATAAAAATGCCCATAATTCATCCACAGGGACAAAGCAATATTTTGTTAGTTGATGAGTGACTGGTGGAGGGGGAACTCCAGGGGCCAATCAGCTTTCAGCTGGGGCCAGTGACCCAGCCCCTGTGTCATACTCCTGACCACTTGACATCTGCCGGATGTTTACTGTCCTCCCCCCGCCATGGTTCCTCCATGGTGAGCTGGTGAGGACACATCCCAAATTCCTCCTGCCATGGTGTGGTATTGCTGCACCGCGCTCCAGCCGGGAGATGCCCAGTGTATGCCAGAGGGTCCGGCATTCTCCAGATTCCTCGTAGGCTTGTAAGGGGTGCCCACCGACCCGGGGCGATCTGGACAGCGTCAGGACCAGGTTGGCCCTCCCACTGAAAACCATATTGAGAGGCCTCCACCCCTCCACCATGGCCTCAGAGGAATGCGATTATCACCATGAACAAAGCCATCATTCACACAACCGACCATGTCGGCCAAGAAGAGGTGGTCACAGAAATGACCCACCCAGACCTAATTACACCCCCCCCCCCCGGCCCCCCAGGATATACGCTCTTGGAAGGCGGGGGGGGTGGGGCTGCAGGGGGAGGTGGGCGGTGCCTCCCCCACAGCATGTCTGGTTTCCAGAATAGTGCAGTCCTGGAAGCCCACCATCCTCACCCTGTGGGCTATGCCGCCGGTGAGCCCCTCACTGCTTTCAGGCTGCAATCACAGGGGAATTACAGCTGCCTGATGACTGGGGAGACTGCGCCCCCCATGGTTTGATGGGACCAGCGAGCGCTTATCCCAGTCGGAGCCACTAATGAATCCATGGAAAGCGATAATGTATTGATAAACGCATTAGACCGGGCGACGATCGATTCCGCATGGAGATGGCAGCCAAAGCTGAGTCCCGACGGCACCATGGCGGTCAACGGACTGGCCGTCCTTCCATAAAACTGGGGGAGCTTACAGCCACAGCAGAGAACGGCAGTTTGAATAAAAAGCCTAGTCAGCATAATAAATTACGTAAGTATTGCTAAGAGGCGTCTCTCTGCCCAGAGCAGAGGGTGTCCTGTCTGGCTTTGGATCCATCTGCTATCCGGCCGCTAATCATCAGGGGAACGTGCTCTCACACGCCTTCCCCCCCACGCCAATCGGGAGGCCCGTCTGGCGCCCTGGCACTGCTGGGGTAGTGTGGTCGCCTGGCGATGGGGCCATCGCCTTGACATCTTCTGCTTTATCTTCTCCGAATCATTCGGTTAATGTGAGACCGTCCCTTTCGCAACCTGGGGGGCATCAGGAGTCAGCCAGGACCCCAGGAGGAATTCCAGCACCTTGTTCATTGATCACTCTGCCTTGTAGACCTTGCAAAAGCAGCAGCTCTGTCAGGAGGAGTGAGGATTTCTGAGTCTTTGTCACCACAGAAATCGAGTGTTTGGCCCCCTAACAACTAGGGGGCGCTCACCAGCTCTGCTGCTGCCAACTGGACTTTACAGAGGTGCACCAGTCACACACTTAATCTGTATTTGTATGTGACAGTAACCAATGATGCTCTATGTTTGTGTCTGTAAGCTAATACTGTCGTTTACCCCTCATGGAGAGGGGATAGGATGGCAGGATTGAATCAGCGAGATTCTTATAAAAACGTGATCCCTGTCTAGCGTATCATTTTCTTGGCGGCTCGATGAAATCCAGTGATGTTTGTTGCCATTGGGCTTCTGTCCAGTGACACGGCTAACCCTCTCTCGCTAGTGCGTTTATACAGCTGGATACTTCTCTGGAGTAATTTTGGTCGAGTACCTTTGTCGAGGTAACCAGGGCCCCCTCGGGGTTAGAGCCAGTTACAGTGAAAGTCTGTAGGAGAAGCACCAAGGGCAGGGGGCTTTGAACATGGAGACTGGGGCCAATTGCTGAATGGGGTCAGTTGTTGAACTTTTAATACACTTCAGCCGACTAACCCCGACTGTACATCCCCCTCATCTGCTCGCCTAAGACTCCAAGCAACAGCTGTGATACTTATGAAATACGTTCTACTCAAAGTACACAGATTACTGAGTTATTAGATACTAGATTCGATGCAGCAGTCGTCCCTGGTCTCCCCAGCTGGCCTATACCACTGCCCGGGACAGCCTATCAATAGCAATACGCTAAGCGAATGTGCTAAGCTAATAATTACTGCAGCACAGGATTACAATGAGACCCTGGGGGGTAGATAGAGGGCAGAGTGGAAATAGATGGATTTAACCAACCGGGGACACGTGTAATCAACCACAGACCTCCCACGGCTGCTGGAGGTGCTTGATCATTGTGCCCCCAAGGCAGCCCACCGGTGTCTCTGTGGGGGGTTCCGGCGGGTGGCTGATCGTGTCATTGACTTTCACGGTTCAATCACTTTCTGTGTCACCGCTGTCCCCTGTCCTGGGAGACAGGGCAAGTGCTGTGTCATGTTAATACTAGGGTGACCATGATGGAGGAGAGACTTCACACGAAGCTATACAGATTGAGTAACAGCCATAGATACAATGACATGACCATCAGGCTCTCACACAGACTGAAGGACTGGCATTCCCAAACCACATGAAACATTTCCACCCAATCAGATTAGGCGTCTTTCCAAGTCATGGCCAATCACTCGGCATTTTGGAACCTTGCTGGTGCTCTCCTCGCTGGCTCTTGAAGATCGTTCAGCTAGACTCCAGAAATGGTGTCACTAGCAAACACTGATAAACCACCTTCCTCAAGTGGGACGTACTTCCATCCTGGCCTTGTCACCTGTGACTGAGCTGGACACGGATCTGTAGATGTTTATATCACCCACTAAGACAGTTACGGTCAGACTGATAGAGGGGCAACTCTGATAATCTCGAACCTACAAGGAAAGGAAAAGTGTGGGTGGAATGAAATGGGGCCAAGGGTAGCAGGTTTACCAAGAAAATGTCTGGAGTGTGTCACACGAACAGAGAGCAGGAGCTGGACCCTGGAGCCGCATGCTCAAGGTGTCCCGTTACAAGGTCAAGGGCAGCAACAAGTCCGTTGATTTTGATTATTCAAGATTATTTGCAGCATTCAGAATGGCAGTTTGCACATCAATACAGACACCATAAACCTGCCAATGTAGAAAGACAGCATGTGTGTACTGGGCATATTAACACATTTACAAGGCAGTAGCTGGGTGATACTGTCAGAAAGCACAGAGCGTGTCGGGGGCAGGCAGGACTGTGGCACACAAGCCTGCCAGTCCCCATGGCCATATTTATAGCACGTGAGGTCGGCGCAGAGCCCTTTGCCGGCCGGCTGCAGCCGCGGGGTGCACGACCTCAGCGGGTCTGCCTTTTACAGCCACTAAAAATGGGCATGTTTACAACAATGGTTCTGTGGAGTCCAGAAAAATACCTCATATGGAACGACCCCCACCCCTCCACCCCCCAGGCCCCCTGTCTATTTGGAGACCCCTGACCACCCGATCTGGCCTGAGGGACAAAACAGACACGTCTCAATAACACGGAGAAGCCATGCCCATGGTCAGGAGACAGCGAGCTCACACCCAGATGCCAAAGGAACTGTCCCACCAATCACGCGGACCGGTATCTCTCCCACCAATCACGTGGACCGATGTCTCTCCCACCAATCACGTGGACCGGTATCTCTCCCACCAATCACGCGGACCGGTATCTTTCCCACCAATCATGCGGACCGGTATCTCTCTCACTAACAAATCAGGTGGATCAGTATTGCTCCCATGACCTTAATCCTGTGTCATATATTCTATCCAAGGTTCCCTGTATCCATGTGGGACAGCCAAAGGAATAGAGACTGTGTAGAGAGGCGTGTCCATGCGTGTAAGGACAAATGTTGCTCATTTGAGATGCAACGTGGCACATGGTACCAGACGGAAAGGTTGATTCTGCCTATGTTGTAAGTAGCACTAATTCTGTGGTGGAAGCCATCTCTGACAAGGAGATGATGAGAGCGGCCTGTGGGGGACTGAAACTTTACACACACAGGGCTGTAACACCTCAGTAACTGCTGCTAGGCACCTCACAGGGGAACGGTTGCATCAGACAGGCGATTTAACTCGGCTATTGTTGCTGCATTTGGATTATGTAGCAACTAACTGGGACAGTGCCAGATGCTTGTGTGGCTGCAGTCACTAGGATTGCCAGCCAACAGTGCTGACCAGCGGAAACGTTTTCACTGCTTATAATACCATGACCTTACCATGGTAATTTTCTCCAGCATTACCATGGTTGTTAGCAGCGTTAGATGCAAAGCATTTAGACATAGATACTAGAATTAACCATAGGATTAATTTTAGTGCAAATGAACAGCAGGTGTAAGGATGTGAGCAGTGTGATGTGAGCAGGTGTCAGCTCAAGTTTCAGGACAGGCTTTGCTGTTGAGCCCACCATCCAGGCAGGATAAGCCGATCGGAAACAGGAGGTGTGGAGGCTCCACAGATAGCCCCGTGTTTGTGTTCTCACATCTGCAGGGCTGTGGGTTTGAGTCCCTCCTGGACTGGCCCCCTGTCCTGGGTGATTGCTGCTGCCTTCCTCTGCAGTAATGAAAGGGCGATAAAAGTAAATAATGGTTTAATTAATTAATAATCTTCTGTCAAAAAGACATACAATGCATACAATATTTCTTTCTGGCAGCTCCAGGCTGGCTATGCATGCTCTGCGTCAGCAGGCCTGAAACACGAGACAGATACTGCTTCAAAGCGTGGCCAGGTCATGCGTCAGCAGGGAGCCTCGGCCCGGCCTCGCAGCCCCGGGTTTGATTTGAGGAAATTAAGAGTCGTTTCACTCCGAGGCATTGCTGGGCCTGGCTGTAAACAGGAGCTACCGTGTGCTTTATGGTTGAATCTGGACCCCCCGGCCCCCACCCAAAAGAACGGGTACGTCTGCTTCATCCTATCCCCTGCACATCATCCTCGCGCACACACCGGAGCAGACCCGCTGGCGCGCGGCCACACAAAATGATTTGCTTTGTGTTCTGTGTAGACGGCAATCATCAGCCCAATCCGGAGAGCCGCAGCGAGTGCAAACGCGGTTTTGTCTTCCCAGATAAGTGTAAAGGATCCCCCTCTATGTGCCGTAACGAGACACGGCCATTATTATCGTGTGCTAAAGTACCTGCCGTGCGCTCTTCCTGTGGCCTGAATGATTCATCAGGCCGGCTGTAACCTAGCTGGAGGAAGGCAAGAGAGTCACCTGATTCCACACCGTAAAAAAAATCACTTATGCAGAGGACAGGCTTCCGATTTCACCTGCCAGCTCAGAGAGACAGAGGGACTTCAGAATAAACACAGACTAACGGCAATAATATAATCAAACACGCAGCCGCAGAAGCAATCAGGCCACCGCAATGGAAATGTAATTAATAATATATTCCTTAATAGCATTGTATTTGCTGGTGGGCTCAATCTCACGGGGGGAACATCCTGTCTGCCTGGTCAAACTCCCAGTGCTGGTAATTTTGTGTCCAACATTCAGGTGCATTGTGGGAATCTCAGCCTTTTGAAATGAAAGGGTATGTCAGTATTATAAAACACTGCAATGCTTCACCTTGGTTCAGCCAGAAACGACATAAACAATACTGGAGATCGTTTGGAGTGAATAAGTTCGTTATAATCTATTAAAATCACCTCATCATTATTGATCACATTGTATGCCCACTGATGGACTGGAATCTCTTCCAGGGTGTGCCCCCACCTTCTGCCCAATAATGCCTGGAATGATCTCTAAGCCGCATGACCTGGGGAGGGGCAGGATGTGTGGAATGTGTGTTTCCTTGGTGGGGGCGGTTTGCTTGAGGAACGCAGGGGAAATGTGTTGCTGCTCTTCCTGGCTGTACACCTCACATTCTGCAAGACAAGGTTCAGCCGGAAAGAAGGTGTGGTCGGGATGCTACCCCCCCGTATCAGCACCGAAGCCCCACAGTCTTGCCCCCGAAGTGCTAGCTTCACGTAGGAACAGCCCAGCTGGTCCACACGCTGGCTAGCAGGATACCAGTATACCTGGTCAGCTGGTCCGCACGTTGGCTAGCAGGATACCAGCATACCCGGTCAGCTGGTTCGTTTCAGACCACAAGCAAACGGAGTGGCTCCTCGTGCGTCTCCAACTGTCAGCCGCTCCGCCATCGAGGTTTAACATCCTTGGTTTTTGCAGAGGCTTCAAGTTCCTTGCAGGGTGTGTGTGTGCGGGGGGGGGTGGCGGGGGGGGTGCCTGTGTTTTTGGCTCTGCATGTGCGCGCAGCTGCAAAATTTATGACCCCCCCCCCAACCCCCCCCCCCCCCCCCCCCCCCCCCCCCCCTTCCCCCCCCCCCCCCCGTGTTCCCCCCCCCCCGCCCACCCCCAG
>JAAGVU020000092.1:2223431-2241339 GCA_011763525.2 Mormyrus iriodes | reverse complement strand
ATGACCCTGTCAAACCGAGGAATGTGCTTATATGAATCTAGTGCCATTATTTCACTATCGTTGATCACACACACACAGACACACACACACACACAAGAGGGCACACAGGATGCATGCAGGGAGGTGGCTAATATCAGTCAGGCCTCTTTTCACGGGCAGTTCAACACCCCTTAAATGAGCCCGAAAGGACCCCCCCAGCTCAACTCCACTGTGACAGAGGAGGTTCTCTTGGACCACATGATGGCCGGCAGCACCCTGCTCGTGTACTGGATGGGGGGGGCTGGAGACCGGCATTCGGCATCCCCCTACTGACTCACTCTGTGGGATTCAGGGCCACTTCCTCATTTTCACCATGTTTATTTACCAGGCGGTCTCCCGGGAGACGACTGAAAACATGGGCACATGCGAGAGGGAAGGGGTGGACAGATGGGTGTGTGAGTTACGGGGGGGACAATCACAATCAGCTAGATACAGCCTTTCCACATGTTACTCACACACTGATGAGATGCTACTGGCACAATGAAGACCAGAAGACTAAAACTAAAAATAGATCCTAACAGTATTCATAATATTTCTGGGGGCAGAACTTAACATTGAACGTGATCAAAAAAACTGCACAGTCCAGATTTTCGCATCTTAGTGCAGAAATTGTCTGTATGCAATTACAATTACAATTACAGTCAGTGCGGTGCTTGACACGAGCCCTGATCTGGAAAGGACTGCGATAGCTGAGAACCTGTCTGCATGCGTGCTACGGCCGCGGCAGAGCGGCTGGGGGTGGGAACACTATTCCGCTCTGTCCTGTGGCCGTCTGTCTGCACTTCAGACGCGATTAAACCTTGTTGACAGGGACTTATCGCTGCACCCACACACTCGCTGGTGCATTCAGACCAGGATTCACTTGCTTATCCATGCGCACGCACACCAAAAACGCAGCAAGTCCTCGGGGTGGGGGGAGGGTGACTTCCTGTGTAGGATTCTGCCTGTTCCTCACACTCCAAACGTAGCCTGAATGCCCCCCCCCCAATGTCCCACATGCATCAGGATAGCCAGAGCTTTGAAGGAGGGAAGCGACAGGATGCCAGGGCAGGGAGGCAGTGCCAGCCTTAGTGTCAGAGGGGGGCCGAGGGTGTACACGTCTTGAGGGGAGAAGGGGCAGGGCTGGGGTCCCACAGATAGGATTGCCCCTCCCCTGTGTCTGACACTTTGCTGCTGTTGGCAGTGGGACCACACTCACCCGACAGGCTGAAAATCTTCCATCCACAGTGACTGGTGATATCAGACAGGCCGCCCTTCCAGAAACGTCAGTCTGCAACTCACCACTTTTCTGATGTAAGTGTGTTTATTTACTTTGGGGGCCTCTTTACGGCGACTTGCGGTTAGGCTTGTTTAACGTACTCAAAGGTGCTCGCTGCCACCTTCATGTCGTCCAGTTGTATGGTCGTGCTGAAGTAGGGCACCAGCCTAACACCCACAGGGCTAGTTCCTTAACTACTGTGCGCCCATGTGGGTCCTGCGTCTTCTCTCCGTTCTGCCTCCATAGGGTGACTGAAAAGCATTTACATTTTATTTCTTTAACAGATGCTTTTATCCAGGAGTTTTTAGGAAAACAGGGTGAGTCAGTCCCTGGAGCATTTCGAGTTAGGAGCCTTGCTCAAGGACCCAACAATAAAATCTCTCTGCCAGCTAGAGGATTTGAACCAGCAGCCTTAGAATCCCTGACACACTGTCCCAAGCTGCTGAGCCACACATCCCCACACATTCAAACACACACTTCCCCAGCAGTTGGCCCCTACGCAAACAGACCCTTCTTTGTTACAGCTTGTCAGTTGCAATACTTTACGCAGAAGTCCGTTGCAGTGTATGCACTTCACACTATGGTCTCCCGACACGCTGCGCATTGTGTGTTGATAGTCTGTCTGTAATCTGCAGCCATGGCACCGCCTGCCATGCACTAGAGAGATGGCATGGCTCACCCTGTGGGCCCTCAGCACCGGACAGGGGCGTGGGGCGTGACCCGGAGGCATGTGTCTAAAGTCATCCAGGCTGGGGTCTGTTTCAGGGATGTAAACATGCCTCATCGTATTGGAGAGCATGTGAAAGCCCCCCCATAGTCACTTTGAGCCCCAAATAACAGAGTGTGCTGGATTTTTATTCCATCCTCATCTTGTCAGTGACTTGTTACCCAGTTTACGGTTAGAGTGACCCCATCTGGCAGAGGGCAGTTTTCTGTCTGAGCTGGAAACAGCTCGCTGTAGGGCTTAACCTTGAACCGGTATAGAATTGTGATCCGACACTGGAATTAGTACAGTAAAGCAATAAAAGCTGAAAGATTCCACACGGACCCCGGAGGTGACGACTGGGTTAATGTATTAATATGAATAGCTACACCCAGTTACGGATGCGTGCTCTGAAACCTGCTGCAACGATCTCAGCGCGACCGTCCCCCCCAACGAGGAATGGCTGTTTAGAGACATGCCAAAAAGCAAAATAATGTCCAGTGAGATAACACAGGCTGTCAGATTGGAGCGTGGAATTTCCCAGAAGGAGCTGCTCTGTTGCTAAAGACTCTACTGACATAACATCAGTGAGTCATGCCATGATATTTAGGGTGGGGCGTGGCTATAAATGGCACAGTGTCAGTGTAGTGGGGGGGGGGGGTCATCATAGCTGATTAGGGGAGGAAGGTCAGTGTGTTGAGGGGGAGGGTCTGCCTGTTCTTCAGTCTCATGCCAAATTTGGTGACATCCTCCCCTAGCAGGGACATATAGCCTGGGGAGAGCTGTACCTTTAGCAGAGGGGCGGGGCTTAGTGGGCCTGGGGGGGCAGGCGGGCATTCTGATGGAGTAAATGCCCAGCAGCAACTGTGATGCATAGCAACAACTGTGAAGTCCCCCACTGTGGCTGGCATCTGGGGATGTAAACCCATAACCACCTGGCTCTTAACCGATGCCCTTTGTCATTTCCAGGCACATACATCCTTTAATGGTGAACCGAGGAGGGGGGGGTGCTTTTAACATAACAGCCCCATTCGCAAGTCGATATACTAACATTCTCAGTGGATGACCTTCCTGACTCATCTGAGGGCATCGCTATGCTCCACACTACCCTGGAAACTGCAGCATCCTGTTTACCCATCTTAACAGCCACTTTCCAACACTCATAAAATATACATATATTTATTTACATTTAGTCATTTAAGCAGATGCTTTTATCTAAAGAGAGGTACATTGAAAGAACTGGCTCAGATAACCCCAGCTGCCCCAGGGACTATCCTAAGTGACAAATAGTAATACATTAATCCTTGGTGGATAGGTCTGCAACCATGACCCCTCTCCATCTTTGAAGCTTTGCCCATATTCTCTGATTTCAAAGCAGCATTTAATCTGACCTTTTTGTATAGCTAGTTGTACAGGAACAGTTATGGTGAAGCAGCTATCAAGGGTACCACAGCAGATTCATGGTGGGATTCGAACCAATAACCTCTAAGTGAGTCTTTAATGATAAATTCACTAACCCCGCCTCCACTTTCCCCATCATCCATCCATCTTCCATACCTACTTACCTAATACATGGTGCATTGAGGGTCCGACTTAGCTAAATTAATACTTTAAAAAGGTATAAAAAGCAGATTTGTTGTGAGTGAAATGTTTTGTTACTGAACACCTGTCCTCATTCATTCTTCAGCACTGCTGATAAATGTCACTTGTTAGCAGTGTTGGTAACGAGTAATGTAACTACCTTTTCAAATTAAATAATGCAAAATATATATATATATATATACACACATACACACACACACACACACACACACACACACACACACACACACACACACACACACACACACACACACACACACACAAACAAAATGGGGCAAAACAAGAATTAACTACAAGAAACCACAAAGTACATATACAGGGACCGGCGCTAATCACACACAGAGTAACATCTTACAATGTAATGTGAAATGAACGAAGGCAGGCACTTAAATACAATGATAACCAGGGCTAACCAGGGGCAGGTGTGACTCATCAAACAGCCAATCAACGAGGGCACAGGGCAACAAGACACAGGTGAAGAAACTAATACTAATGAACACAGAACTAAGGAACTTACAAGACCTGAAACTAAGGAAACACAGGGAAATACTACAGCAGGAGAAAAATCAAGAAACAAATAAAAGAGATGATAACTGAGGCAGGAGCAGAGAAGCATAAAGAAGACAAAGGGATAAACAAACTCTACCTCTAAGGATAAAACGATAATAAATAACCAACAGGTAACAGCCCACAAGCACCAAAGGGGAGTGGGGAATAGTGGCCAGCCATTTAGCCCATTAAGCCACGCGACAGCCTGGAGGGAGGACGGACACATGCTGGGCACTAAGGGCTACACCACCGATGCAGGAACAGGATGGCCAGCAAAGGGAACAAGACACATAGGATAGGGACGGATGGGTGCCGCACACAGCCGTGACAAAATTAAGAGACCGCTCTATGTTATTAAACAAAGCTGCATTTTTAATCCGGGTTTAATCATGGTTCTGCTGGCAGAAGGCTATGCTGAGGTGATGCAGGAGACACTGGGAACGAGCAGAAACCAGCCAGGTAGAGGACAGAAGCGACTTTCTAATGTCAGAGATGACCATCAACTTATCCGGCAGGGGCTCATGAATCGGAGGATGACCTCAAGTGACCTTCAGAGGGAATGGGAAGCATTAAGTGCAGGTGTGAAGTGCACTGCTAGGACAGTGTGTATCAGGCTCCTAGAAGCAGGACTGAAGGCCCATAAAGCAAGGAAGAAGATCTTCATCAATATGAAGCAGGGAAGAGCCAGGCTGCAGTTTGCAGATATATGTATGTATGTGTGTGTGTGTGTGTGTGTGTGTGTGTGTGTGTGTATATATATAATATATAAAATATTCACAGACACAGACCCATTAATTGTGCTGTGGTCCCTTCGGTTTCTCCATGGCTATGTGTATCTGTATATATGTATATATATATGGGGGGAGAGAGAGAGAGAAAGGGACTTGCACAATACCGCTCATTAGCCCTAAATTGTATTTTTTCAGTAACTAAGCAGGCCGCCTTGCTTTCCAACCTCCAGGATAAATCCTCAAATGGTCGCTGGAGAATGACAATAAGACGCCCCTAAAAAGGGCTGATCAGCACTTAAGTCAATAATACAAAAAGTTCACCCAAAGAGGACAATAAGCGCCGACAGCGGCTTCTTGGCGTGCTATTCCTGGCGTCTCGTTCGCTGATACACCCCCCCCTTAATCCATGAATACATTGTAAAAGATCAAACAGGACTAAGACAAACAGGGAATGGAGGCCAACTTCCACTGGGATCGCAGCCCACGAAATTCAGATTGTACAGAAACGATCAATTAAGCAAATGCAATTAACCCTCCAAAATATACGCTATAAAAATTATTTAACAATATGTCATAAAACAACGGTTTGGGGTCCGCCGGAGGGGCGGATAGGCACCGGGCGGCGATCTGCAAGAAAAACGCTTTGCAGAGGTATAGGACATTAAAAAATTCAGTTCAGGTCAGATGAGGAAGCGGCAGGATGCTCCGCTCATTTTGTTCGCTTAACATAAGGAGTGAATGCAGATTCCGGACGCAGCATCCTGCCTGTTGCATTTAGGTAATAAACCTAGACGTGTGATTTGACAGGCATGCGTTACAGGTACTCCCGTCCGCGGCGCGGAGGGGAGGGGAGCGGTCCCGCACGGTATGCACCGAGCCGGGCAGCCCTCCAGGTTCCCCTGCCCTCCCTCGCAGCCACGCCCGCACGCATATCTGCGCCTCTCCCGGCGCTGGCCGAAGACACTGCGGCCAAGCAGCTACCTGGGCCGGGGTGTGAGGACGCCGCCGACAGTGCAGCGGCGCCGCCACTAATCACAGCTATTAAAGCGTGCGTGTCCTTTATACATTATGCCCAGATGAACTGATCACATGCCTTCTACACAGTTCTATATTTATCTGATATGATGATCAGCCCAATGACTAAAAACGAGACTCAAAATAATAAAAAAAATACAATACCGCAGCAATAGGAAACACGCTTAGCAATCGCCCGATGACAAATCACAGGCATTTCAAAACAGCCTAAATGGACGGATTATTTATTTTCCTATGATGCGTAAGTGCTGGGAGGTGGGGAGACGGGCTGTTTCCATGAGGAAGGGCTGCGGACGCCGCCGCGGTGACACGGGCTGCCGGGGCAGGGCGATCCCTGCCGCAGCGCCTCCCGCTGGGCGTTGGTCGTCATAACGGGCCGCTTTATAACCGCACTGCGCCGTGCGCCGCCCATCTAGTCAGGAGCGGCTGGGAGCGCAGGCACTGCCGGGGGACTGTCGGCGGACATCGCTTGGTCACTTTTTGCACAGATTTTTTTTGCGGACTTATTTTCAGAAATCTTCAGTAAGTTGGAGAAATCCATCTCTAACCTTTTGCAGATAGTATTAAATGTATATTCCGCATGTTTAAGACACGCCTGTTATGGGAGCGGGGCTTTTGTAACTTGGACTAAAGTAAGTTTTTCTGACGGCTTCGCGCGAACATTGGGCTGATGACTTAGTTGTGTATAATAAGCATTTATCTGCCTTCGCCGGCGGCGATGCTGTAGCAGAGGGGATCAGAAGGGGATACAGGCGTTTAAAAGCATGTAATAGCAGCGTAACATTAATAACTATATAATAGCAGTGTAACATTAATAACTATATAATAGCAGTGTAACATTAATAACTATATAATAACCGCGTAACATTAATAACGATGAAGCTTCTGCTGTGGCGCGCTGGAAGGCGCTCGGAGGCGCGACCTGTTGCAGAAATGGGCTTTTCTCCTCTGCACGTTAGCGGATGGCCGGACCGCTGGAAGTGTATCTGGGCCGCAGTAAAGGGAGCTGGCGGCGTTTCGGAGCGGCTCCGCGGGGTCGGCTGAATGCTGGCTTTGTAGAGCAGTATCAGTGCGAATTTGCTAAAAAGCGGACTCTTGTTTGCTTTTTTTTCCCTTGCCTTCGTGTGCTTTTTACGTTGACGCCGCGATAATTTTAAATAAAGCGCTAATTTCGGGAATATATTTTAATAGCTCGGAAAGAGGAATTAAATTTTTCTCGAACAAATATATTAAAAATATCCACAGGCGCCTGCGCGCGGCTCTATTTAGAGGTATAGCTGGAAATTAGTTTATACTAACATTAGATTCCGGGAGCCGGAGGAATAACGAAGCGCCGTGGGGTTTAGCGTGAGCCGAACTAGTGGAAATGCGCTCTGCAGACTGCGCGTTTTGCTGTTCTTAAATAAAATAAGAGTTCCAGTGTGCGGGCAGAGTTTGCGAAGTGCCCATGTCGAAGTGAAGTCTTGCATGGGGGGGGGCACGCCCTTTGGACTCCAGCTCCGTCCCCAACCTGCCTTTTTTCCCAGCCCGGAAGATGCTGCTCCTGCTGCTGGGAATCATCCTGCTGCACCTGGCCGCGCTGGTGCTGCTCTTCATCTCGACCATCGTCAGCGTGAGTGTCTCTCGTTGCGGCGGCCGTGGCTCGGCGATCCGGGCGCCCGGCTTCAGATAAGCCCGCAGCACGTGGAAGATAGACAGTGGATGTGATGTTTCGCGTTTTACCGTCAGAAATGCAAAAAAAAACTATAAAGTAATGTGGGGTTTATTCCGACCCCTCCCTCAGGAATGCCACTGAGGTGTTAATCATCGTTATGAGGTCTATTCGTTCAAATACACTGTAAGCTGAGAGTGTATGTCGCCGTGGCATGTAAATATGTGTGTGTCATATACTCCCCCAGGCCTGGGTCGTGAACCCCACCGGCAGTTCGGACCTGTGGTTGAATTGCTCCACGCCCAATGGCGGCACTCACTGCATCTCCGCCACTGCAGGAGGTGAGTAACCCCTCCGCCCGAAATGCCGCCCCTGCCTGGTTTCTCATTGCCGTCTATCGGCTCCTTTCTCTGGGTGCTTCTCCGCCTGGCGGAACAGAACCAAATCCTCCACCCATCCACAAAAACACAGCCCGGCGTGTTGGATCGATGCCGCTGGATTCCCTCTCCGATGCGTCATATATCTGCTCTTTCCTGGCCGCGTAGCTCCCGCCTGATCATCAGGGGCTTGGTGCGGTTCGAGGGTCCCGTCCGCTGCGGCCCTTTCGGGGGGTTCGCTCTGCTGCGGCCCTTTCGGCGCGCGCTGCTGGCTCTCTGCTGCCGCCTAGAGGCGAGGCCAGGATAGGGAGCTTTTCTTTAGTAAGACTGTCTCAGAGTAAATAACAGCGTCATTGTCAATAATCAGCTTGCTTTGCTGGAACCGGAGAGTGTTTCTGCGAGGGGTGAGATTAAAGCATTTTCGGTAATGCCTGATTGCTGCTTTGTTATTAAGATGAAGGGCCAAGTTGTCTGAGTTTCAGTAGAAGGCCTGAGATGAGGTATGGTTTCATTTAACAAGGACATGTGGCTTGAGTAAATATGTATTTTTTTTAATTAGAATTTAGCCAAGAACTTGATGCTGACCACAAACAATCCAGTTATCATTTAGCGTTTTTGATTTAATTAATTAATTCATTAATGCGGAAAAGCATTATCGGAAACAGTCTGCATAGACTAGTTTGGCCATAGCTGTCCTGGTCAGAGTGTGATGTTGTGCCTCTCTGTCGTTGCGCTTAATGGCCCGGAATGGGCCACGTGTCCCTATGGCAGCTCCTGCCACGCCCTGTCCTGGCACTGCAGGCCCAGAAGTCGCTCACATGGACCTGTCTGACTGGACCCGTTGGCACCAACCTCAGCTTACGTTCCCTGGAGGCTGCGATTGGCAAGTGAGAGGGGCGCGGCAGCGTCTCCTGCTGGCCAAGCCGGCGCCATCGTGATTATGACATGCCCAGGGCGGCATGGGGTGGGGGGGGGGGTGGTATCTTTCATTGCCAGTGCCCCTTTTGGCTGGCATGAATGAACATAATATTCACAGATGGTTAAAGTCTGTAAATGTCATGGGGAGCAATAAACGCACCTAACATGCCCTCCTGAATGGGGGGGGGTGCGAAGGTGGCTGAAGCCATGGCAGTAGATAGTAATGTGTCGCATACTGTGGGCTGCCTCACCCTGGCCCAGAGCCCTTCCTCTCGCTCTCAGAATAGCCCATGAGGAAAGTGACCAGCAAGCAGACAGCCACTCCTCTTCCTGCTCTGGCGGATTCCTAACCCTAACCCTAACCCTATTTTTATGATTGTTTTCTGGGGGTGTTGGGGGTGTGAATAATGGTGCCGGACTGAGGCAGCTGGATCTGCCCGGGTCGGGTGCAGGGTCCGTACCCCGGGTCATGCTGAAGTTCCGCCACAGACTGCCCATGGTCGCTGTCTGCTCCGCGCTGGTGCTCCAGGGCATATCTCCACGTGTTCTTTTTGCTCCGCGTTGGCGGCCTGCTTGAAGCTTTCGCATGTTGTGTGATTGTCCACTAAACCTGCCTCGTTATGGTTGTTTGTTCATGGGCTAATCCGATTTGATGGTTTTCAGCAGGTCTAAACAGAGTTACTTGTGGAATTGGATTAGGTTCTAACCCAGTTTATTGCCAACATGGCTGTCATTTCATCTCAGGCAGGGTGGGACCTTCTCACCCTGTTTAGGGCACAAATTAGGCCCCTCTTGGCTCCACCTTCATTTTCACGAAGGCACTCACAGCCTTGCAGTTTGCTCATCTCATACGGCGGATTCTCTCTACCCAGTCTAAAAACAGATGTGTTAAACAACACCAACCGTCTAGTTAAGGACACTTGCGTAAGTTTTACTGAAACCGGTATATTAATCCATTTAACACAGGCAGTATGTTAAGGTTTCAGCACAAAAGTGTGTTGTTAATTATCAGAGTATTATAAATCAATAGTTGATCAAATACACACTTACTGTCAGGCACTGACCTCACTGCAGCCTGCAGAGCCGGACATCTGTCATTAATTGTCCTGTGTGGCACTTTCGACACGGGGCCAGTGGACGTCGACGTTTGCCGTGTGTGTGACGGAAGCTGACTCCCTCTTCATGAGCCCTGGTGGTGTGAGTAGAGGAGTGAGCCTGGGAGAGCAGTGGGGGTTGTTGGAAACCCAGGTATCGATGAGCAAGTGCTTTTAGGGTCCAGGAAGCAGGACCAGGACTGTAGCTGAATTGTACTCTATGACAGAGAATGAGTTCATGCGAAATGGAATCTGTGGGAGTGTCCTGAGTCGCCATGATGACTCACCTCGCGGAAGGGGGTTCCTCATTGGCAGGAGCGTGTCACATGAGCTGGTGGCTTTTCGAGGATCTGTCACTTGTTGTCTTACATGGCATCTACTCCGGGTGGTTCTGACGACATGCATGTGGCCGATGAGTAAGTTCCTTAATGACTGGGCATCAGCCTTGAACAAAATGTTCAGAAATTGAGGAACCAAAAAGCACAGCAGCACGACGTAACAGGACACAGGACAGAGAAAGCTGGGAGAGGGGGAGGGAGCGAGCTGCCGCGATAGCACTTTTCCAGACAGGAATCCCCCGGAGCAGGCTCGTCAGGAAGTTACTGCATATCAGTCCCGTTTTCGAGGTCATGGCTGGTACTGGAGGAAGAGGCCAAGCCTCTGAGGAACTCCTCCAGCCACTGCTTTCCTGTCCCAACAACTGGCTGGGCAGGAGCGCACATCCCACAGGCCATAAGGAGCGTAATCAAGAAAATCAGTTGTCGCTTAGAGACACAGTGTTTGCTGACCTCACTGACATGGCTGTTAACTCAGAGGGAAGGATGGCGTTTGAGATGGGGGTGCCCTGTTTTTTAGATTCCTACACATGCCCCCTCCATCCTCGGAATCTCCTCCAGCTTGCAGGCAGTCTCATACCAGCGTTGCTGTTTTCCTTGGATGGTTACGGTGTAGCTGCGATGGGGCCAGTTCTCATTGGGCAGAGGCACAGGAAGTTGTGAGGGACACGGGCCTGGAGCCCCTTAGATGACGGCTGTCATTAGAGGCATGTATGGAACCATCGGAACGTGTTACTTTCAATTCTTCCTTTTTAAAGGCGTGTGGATGGACCCAAAGTGAGTCACTAGGGCTTACGAGGCATACCAGGCGGCACATAAAACGCATAAATCTACTGAAACCCCGCCCATCACTCTGCTGTCCTCTGTGGCCTGCTGCTGACACATCCCCTGCCCCGCCTCCTCTCTCTCTTACAGAATGGATCCAAGCGGTTCAAGCCCTCATGATCCTAGCCATCATCTTCAGCTTCCTGTCTATCTTCCTCTTCTTCTGCCAGCTGTTCACCCTCCAAAAGGGTGGGCGCTTCTTCCTCACCGGAATCTTCCAGATCCTGGCCAGTGAGTATCACCGATGCACCGACGGAGTGGGGAATGCATAGCTGTGGAAAGGGTGGAGGTGTCCTTAAAATCCCACTGGATCACATCTCCCTAGAACAGAGGGTTCTAAAACTGAAATACTTTTCATGTTGGATTTCTTAAAACAAAGCACCAAGATGTCATGAATCAGCTTTAAGATCCACTGGAGTCTTTTGGTGTTGGAGGAACTGGGTAGTGTTAAAGACGCTGGTCGACAAGGGATCCTCACAATAATGTGTCAGCTGGCATTTCAAATATTTATTTAGCAGAGCTTTAGTCCAAAGCGACGTACAAATGAAAGCAGGGCCAGCCAGTCCCTGGAGCACCTGGGAGTTAAGGGCTTTGCTCAGGGGCCCAGTGATGACATCACTCCATTGAGTCAGAGTTTTAAACCGCCAACCTACAGATCACAGCGTTCTGTAACGCTGAGTCACGCTCAGCCCCCGGACAGGCATTCCTGTAATGCACACAGCTCCCTGGTGAACGCCCTGATGGTGTCAGAAACGTCCTCACCCCCTCCCCCCTGTTTGCCAGCACCTTCATGATGCCCCTTCCGCTTGGACATGACCGTGAGGGTGGGAAGGTCATATGACTGCAGACAGGAGTATCATAGCAAAGGGAGTGAATACTTATCTAGCCAGTCAATTTGTTTTACGTTTATTTAAGAAAGGTCCATACAAAAATGTACTACATCCATTTGGCTTCCATAAAACGTGGAATCAGTCCAAGGTGGATAGAAAAATGTAAAATGTATCGCCTCGGAGTTTCCACACGCGCAGGAAATGAGTCTGGAGAGCTAGGTCCAGCTGCTGACCTGCCTTATCCCCTACTTGCCCCCCACCCCCCCAGGCCTGTTCGTGATGAGCGGGGCCACCATCTACACGGTGAGGAGCTCGGACTGGGTCCACAAGAATGACTCCTTCGGCTTCGCATACATCCTGGCCTGGGTGGCGTTCCCACTGGCGCTGCTTAGCGGCCTCATCTACGTGGTCCTGAGGAAGCGGGAATGAGGCGGAGGGGGCTCGCCCCTAACTCCACCCCCCACTGCTCCCATAGACGGATCCCCCACTATCCACGGGGGTGGGGGGTGGGAGACCCAAGCCAAAAAAAAACCAAACCAACATAAAACATTACATACTGCTAGAATTTGAAGATGTATATAGTATCTATGGTTTAAAACCTATTTATAACACTTTTTACAAACATGTACATAGTCCTGTTGTTTTGCTTTGTTGACAAAGGTTCCATTATAAGCTTTCTTTAGCCTTAATTAAGTGCCTAAAATGTTACGACGAATTAACCAGCCTTTGTTTTGTTTCTTTTCTACTTTCTCTAAACTACCAAGAAATTTAAAGTATTTTAACCACAGCATGTATAAACTAGAAGTCTAGTTTCATGAGAAGGCCGTAATATGCATTGGCTCGAGTAACCTGTGGCAGGTAGCTAGCCGCTTTTTTCCTGTGTATGTGATAAGGCGGTTTATTTTACTTCGTTTTTTTCTTTCAAAAGATGGTGCTATGTTATTTACCATTCCCGAAATGCATTGTGGTTAGCGCAAGTGTAGAAACCAGGTGATTTACACCATGAAGGAAATGACCATTGACAGGAGCTGACCTCAGTGAAAAGTTGTACTTAACCGCTTTTGTACATAAAGGACTCAACTAAAGCGTCTTTAAGGTCTTTTTTAATAAAAGCATTTAAAATGTCAACTTGATGTGTAAGTTAAACTAAGCACTTGAAATAAGGCGATTGGGTTTGCAGTTACTTCCTTATTTTTAATTTCCATTTTTAAAACATTTCTCCGATCCGCAAATGTATCTGATTAACGTTAACTGTGCATTTCTACGTCAGTATTAATCATATTGCAGTTTTCGTTGACTCCACCCTGATTTTTTAAGTTCTGCGTTTTTTAAAAACGATCCCAAGGGTATGCATGTATGTATGGTGGGGGGTGCGTTACATTTTACCTTTTTATTAGCTATTTCCCTTCCTCTCCTGTAAACACCATGTTTTCACTTATTTTCTACGTTCAGAAGGTGCCCTGGATGCTATTTGTGTGCCGAGGAATGGAGACGTGTGTGTGTGTGTGAATTTACATTATATCTGCCTGTGATAAGAGCAGGTACTCTAAAAACGTTAATACACTGAAAAATAAATGCTAAATGTTTAATAATGTTAAAATGACGCTGAAGTCTTCAGTATTCATATACAAATAGGCTATTTAAACAAAATGACGTTTCTTTTCTTATAATCGATGCAGATGTTGAATCCTGCGATGATTTAACCCTCGCCGTCCCTTCCGGACTGCCGTTCGCCTAGGGGTGTGTGCCTTATCACGAGGGCCCCCTGCTTATCTGCGCAAAAAGTCACATCCAGTTAAACGGGTGTAGGTTCTGCTGTTTGGAAAGCTTTGTGGAATGATGCAAACCAGGCCCGGTTCTAGATTATCAAATGGGGGGGGGGCAATAAGAGATGTTGTTGGGTCGCACCTTCAGCTTAGTGGGGCACGCGGAGCATTTGGTGGGGCATTGCCCCTGCCCCTGCCTAGAAGCGGCTGCATAATGTGCCTTGCGGTCCCTGTATGCATCGCGCGCCGATCTTCAGGCTGATTTTCCTGCTTGCATGCGCGCGTTTGGTCTGTGCGCGCTCCCGGTCCCTATACGCATATCAGCGCGCTCCGCGGTGCCCGGCAGCTCGTTCACTTGTGCCGGTAGCTGTGACGCCGTTTCTTGCCCGTTGGCGGCCAGCAGTGTAGATGGGGTTCCCGAGAGGGGGTCTGTCAGACCGCTGGACGGCGGTTGCAGTTAGGCGAGCCTGGCTGGCCGGGGAACGGGAAAACGGGACCGGAGAAAGGCGGTTCCCCGCTGCTGCGGTCTGAACCCAAAGTCAACATGCGATCTGCGGCTCACTGGGTCGAGACTCGCCTCTTCATCATGAGAGCGGGATCCTGGGAATAATCTGGGTGCAAAATCCCCGGGTTTTGGACGGGGTGGGGAGCAAACGCGGTGCAGTAACATTTTTCAGTTCATTTAAAGGACCATGTGAGCGTAATGTTGCCAAATCCGTCGTAATGTCAGAAGGGGATCCAGTCCCTGATGAAGACTTTGTACCTCTTCCTCTCCAAAGATACAAACACTGGCGGAACCCACGGATTTTTGTGAACTAACAATAAAAAAACTGTTGTTAATTACGCACATGGCATCCCTGTGGTTTATTGCGATTACGAAACCGCGTCGGGTGGCGGTTACAAAGGCACGACGCCTCATAAAACTCCCATATTCCCATGAGACATTTTGGAAGCCATTGCCAAGGCAATAGTGGCTCCGTAACGATCATTAAACATTATTAACTCAAACACTGTTTTTGTAAAATAGTGCATCAGAGCCAAGGGCGTAGCTTTAGTTTCAACATTGGTAGAGACCAAATCAGCGCTTAACCCCAGCTCCCCCCCCAATCACACACGGTACTCCCACAAAATTGATAGGGACATGTCCCTACCGTCCATCCCTGCTGAAAAATAACAGCATAGCTATGCTGGTCCACCAGCTGCACCAGCACTAACCAGCATGGAAATCATGCTGGTCTGTACTGTTTTTGTCAGCAGTGATACGCAAACCTTTGCCCTATGTTTGAGCCGAAGCCTCTCATATGATAAATGAATGATTTAGACTTTATTAAATATAACACATATTGCGGAAATTACACTGCACGTTATGTAGATTAATAATGACACATTTAGAAATAAGTATGATTACTTAAATATGACCTCTGTGACTATGACCCTATTTAAACGTAGGCGAATGTATCCCGGATCTCGGTGACAGCGCGAACTGAAAAGAGCCAGAAGGGGGCAGCATTTAGCTGAATTTCATCAAAAAGCAATTGCATTTTCAGCGGACCCATATCCCCAAAAGCCATAGGAATGACCCTGGAAGCAAGAAGTGTCACACATGCACAAGTGACTGTCGTGCATAGCGGAGCGTTTGTGTGCCCTGCCAAGGCCCGCTGCCCCATCCACCGTGTGCCCTGCCTTGGGATGATACTTTATTGAACAAAGCTGTTCTCAGCACCTCCCCAGTGCGAAGGAAACTCCAGCCCAGCCCGCGTCCATGTACATATTAGACTTGGAAATGTATATAATTGTAGAATACTGTAGCAGGCATTTCTGAAATGCATTTGTGGAGTGACGTAATTGGACACAGAACGCACTTCCTGTTCATTTGGTGAACTGGTGCAGTAAAAGCTGCGTGTCTCTACTTGACGTTCTGTTTATATTTTTTCCTTATTTTTCAGTTTATCAAGTTTTCCATTAAACAAAACATTCAGTAATACTGGGCCACACCTCGGCTCTGTTATAGGGCAGCGCTTTCGGGAGGACAGCCGCTTCCTCCTGCTGACAAAGCGCGCCATCTAGTGACAGACAAGTGCTTTTGCGGACTTTAGCGGTGTAACGTGTTCGGCGAGTTCACCCTTATTCAGATTTACACATAAACGGAGTTACAGCGTCACGACAAATTACTGAGGTCATTTAGGCTGTACTTATGCTGTATACTTTACGAGATGAATATACAGTAAAATATGCCGATATTGTTCAGGCACCGTGTCTGAAATGTTACTTCATCTCTTTATCGCATAACACTCGCCGCTGTAAAAAAAGAAAACCCACGGAAACACTTCAGTCTCCTCCGAGCTGAACTTCACGTCGCATGTAAGGGAGACAAATGCACTGCGTTTGGCTGCACGGACAGGGAGCGAGGGGCTCAGCCCGATCCTCCCCAAGGTTTCACACTCCATTTGACCCCATTAAAATGCTCATGAGATCATTAATTGCGCATTTTTCCCATTAGGGGTTATTGATGCGGTGCGGACCGTGTCGTTGTCGGCGGCTCCGCCCTCTGCTCCGCCCGGTCCCGGTCCCGGTCGGCGGGTTTTACGGCACAACAGTGCGCAGGATAGCGGGAGGGGGCGGGATGCAACTGGTGATCAGATGTTAGTGATATAGAAAAATGTTTTATGCACCCTCTATAATACAGTCAGCGGCATCAGAAAAAATGCAAGCTGGCTTTTCTTTAATCTTTTTGATTTGTGCATATTTGGCCGATAAATGGGCGATTTTTAAAACAAGACAAAACACCCAAAATGCACCTACAGTCCGTAATGCACGTATATTTGTTGGAATTTAAACTAACAAGCGATGGAAATATGAGGAACCAATAAAACGGATGGCTGCTCAGATAACGTGAAGCTCCACAGTCAGGGACCCCCTCCCCCCACCCCGCGGCAAAACCTATCGTAGATTTGTATATGTGCCTGGCCACTTTGTATAAAACGTCCAGGGTCAGTTTCAAATCACTGTGCACATCTCTGAGCAAACACACAGGTGTCTGTGAGGGATCTGGGTTGGTATGGTGGCAGAAGGCGAGTCAGAGTGTTTTCATGGCTGCAGGCTGAAGTCCTCATGCAGTGACCTTAAAATCGCTTTAATGACCTTGTTTATGCTGCGACCGGCACATGCGGGCCAGCTGGGGGTTGTACCAAAGGGCTCAGCCGGAGAGCATGTGTGAGACCTGCATCTTCTCACCAGCACCCTGTGCATGTCAAAGCAGGTCAAATCGGAGCAGGACCGCCAAGGGACCAGTGATACACAGGCAGCTTTTGTTTGGTGTGGTGTGGCTGGACTGGGGGGGGGGGCAGTGGCGCAGGAATGGCAGGTGTAACCCCCCACCTCCAAATTCTTGCCCCTGTCGCAGCACAGTGATCTGCCCCACCTGCTTCCACTCACCTCCACCCTGCACTGACCCAGGGGGTGTCTTTGATGAGTGTACTTTGAGGGGAACCCCACGCTCCTTCGGGGGCTCTTTTAACACTGCCCCTCCCCATAGTACCTCACACCCTCTGCACAAATGTACTTCTTCACAGATTACAGATACTGTAGACAGCAGCTCTTCAGTGTGATCATGAGACCTGCCACCCCCCCAAAGTGACGCGGGGACCTTCTCACTGTCACAGCCCCGGGTGACGCGGGGACCTTCTCACTGCCACCCCTCCAAGTGACGCGGGGACCTTCTCACTGCCACCCCTCCGAGTGACGGGGGGACCTTCTCACTGTCACCCCTCCAAGTCACGGGGGGACCTTCTCACTGCCACCCCTCCAAGTGACGGGGGGACCTTCTCACTGTCACCCCGCCGAGTGACGCGGGGACCTTCTCACTGTCACCCCTCCGAGTCACGGGGGGACCTTCTCACTGCCATCCCACCGAGTGACGGGGGGACCTTCGCACTGCCACAGCCCCGGGTGACGCGGGGACCTTCGCACTGCCACTCCCCTAAAGTGACGCGGGGACCTTCTCACTGTCACAGCCCTGAGTGACGAGGGGACCTTCTCACTGCCACCCCCCCGAGTAACGCGGGGATCTTCTCACTGTCACTGCCCCGAGTGACGTGGGGACATTCTCACTGCCATCACCCTGAGTGACGAGGGGGACCTTCTCACGGTCACTGCCCCGAGTGATGCGAGGACCTTCTCACTGCCGAGTGATGGG
>JAAGVU020000092.1:2211054-2223331 GCA_011763525.2 Mormyrus iriodes | reverse complement strand
GACATGCCAAGGAGGACTCTAATCTGGATAGGTATCGTCTAATTAGATCTGGCCCGCAGAGCTGGAGGTTGATGGGACAGGTGTTCACCAATACCTGCGTTGGGTTTGTGTTGCTGCTGCACTGACGTGGAAACTTTAGCTGGTACCACTAACTTGCTGGAACCTCCAAATTGAATATGTGCAGCAGCCGTGACATATAACGCAGGCAGTGAGACGCCAGCAAAGTAGCGTTGACTTGGGAGACTGTAGTGAGGTTCTACGTGGCGAATGAACCACTGAAATCCTTCGTCCTTCCTTGCGAACATAGCTGATCGTCCAGCACCATCATCTCCATCATCATAGAAGGTCTGTCTGCTCTGGCAGACTGGCTGAAGCCTAAGTGGAGATTTTCACGACACTTCTGTACCTTCACTGGGCTCTAGGGCAAAGATGCCAAAGTAATCATTCTTTTTTGCCTTGTCGCCGCCCCCCCCCCCTTTAGGGAGGTAATAATTTTCATTCCCGGGGCACAAAGAGGGAGGGTCCAAGCAGAAGGTCTACCTTAATCCATCAGCCATCCTGCATGGGGGCCATGCCCCTCCACTGACAGCCCCCCCATCACAGGCGGGGGAAACAGACATAATTAGGGTTCATGAAATGCAAATGGCCCCTATAATAAAGGGAGGGCGCTCTCTGGCACGGGGCCATCTGCTCGCCATTGCTGTTTGGCGACACTCGTACCGCGGTAATTTGTAGCCCATAATAATTTTGTCTCTTAATTAAAAATGGAGCGGGCCGGCAGGGTTAGCAGGCGGACGGTTAGCAGCTGCCACCGATTAGGCCCCGCTCACACCCTGACTCGTTGCGAACGGGGGCCCCAGCCTGACCCGGCCTTCAAAAGTAATTTCCCCCCCCACCCCGCTTGAATGGGCTTGTAAAAGAAGTACCTCTTTGGTCGCATAAAATCGGAGACCGCCACCGATACGGGACCACCCCTGACCTCTGACCCAGGAAGAGATTTGTCCCAGGCCTGCTCTGGGGAGGAAGGGAGTGCTTTGCAGTGCCCCAGTGGCAGCCAAATGGTGGGTGCTGTCAGGAACGGAGGAGAACGCAGAAGGCGACCCGGAGCTTGCTGCAGGGCACAGTCTGCCATCCTCAAGGTCATGGCACAGCGCAAGGTCACCCGCGCAGCCGCACGCCCTGCCTGCCATGAACCATCCATCATAGCTGGTGCCCCGTCGATTGAATCAACCCCAGGCTCGCATCCATCAACCCCCCCAAACACGCAGGGGTATGTCTGCCGCTCCATCCTTCTTGGTCACTGGAGGAGAGGAACCCCCCCCCCCCACACACACACACACACACCCAGCCCGCTGCGTTGAGATATTGAGTTTCCAGTTTTGTCTCGCGGGACCACTTTTCTGTGCGGGGTCCTGTCGACGAGCTGGGGGATGTCAGATCTAAAACAGGATAGGTGTCCGCTTAGGCGAGCTGTATGTTTTGGGCACTAAGAGGCTCATGAGCACTAATTGTCTGCACTACGGCTGTTTGCTTGTGAAGTGCCCTGATAATGAACGTCGCTGAGCCTGGCAGAGATCCCGTACGTCCTTATCATTTATATCTATCCGAATGGCTTCATTACTGATATTATCTAAATGTGAAATAATAAACAAACAAACCAAATGGGCTTTCAAAATTCAAAGTGTAGGACAGAAAAAGAACAGAGGAGCCTCTGCAGGGACCCCGCAGAGTTGGAAGGAAACGCGAGAGTGGCAGGCAGGCGTGAGGTCATCCGACGTCTGCACCCCAATTTTGGATTTCAGTCGGGGCTGCTGCCACACGCTGAGAAAGGAATCTCCCTCCTCTATATGAGGCTAATAACTCTGGCTGTCAGCCAACATATAGTCTGGGGCTGGGGGGGGGGGGTGCAGGGTGTAGGCGGGGTGACAAACAGCAAACTGAACGATCGCACCCTCCCCGCCCGAACATGCACACCCGTGTGCACACCATGACAAAATGACACGCAGTGCACAGACTTCCCCGTGGGCCATTTGTAGTATAAAGATGGCCCAAACACAGCCACGACTTCGGTAACTCTGCAGAAGGCCTGCATCCAGCCTATGACCCCCCCCGCTGGATTTTCATATGTATGCAAATGAGGGGTGACTGATCATACTGTCAGGCAGCGCGACATAACATGCAAGCTCTGTAAGCTATTAGCTGCAATTTGTAACGCTGTCTTTGACGACAGCGGGGGGGGGAGGGCACTGGCACTGTCTCCTTTCTGGGTAGGGGAGTGAATACTCATCATGGAGATAGAGACCAGAATGCTGGGTGCCCCCCCGCGAGGCTCAGACTGGAAGCGGTCTGCTCAGGCTTAGCGCCGCTCTGTAACAAGCACAGGACCGTTTGGATGTGTGAGTGGCTCTTAATTAGCTGAGTGCAGCCAATCCAGACAGAGTGTCCTTTCAGAAAGAGTCTGGGGGCCACATTCTGACCACAGAACGGCCATTGAGAAGCCCCCCCCATCCCCGAAACAGTCACTTCCCTTCATTCGCACATGAGGCCTGAGTTTGGCAGTTGCTCGCAATCCTTCCCACATGCTCAGTGGAAACCCAATGGATGCCTGGACTAGCCTCGTAAATCCAACAAAGTAGAACGGATGCTCCGTCAGCTGGGGCGGGGGGGGGGAGCAGTTGTTATTTGAAGAGAAATAAAGTTCAGAGTGAAAGGGGTGTGGGTAGGCTACCTGATTCATGGGTCCTGAGGGTGCGATTTTAGGTCACTCTGCTGGATTCACATGTACACCAAACACCCCCGTAAACCCCACCACCCCCCACCAGCCAACAGCCTCAGGGTTTTGCTCATTAAGAGTGGGAGAAATGGAAGAAAAGGCGTTAAACGACCCAAAAGTAAACTTTCAGTAAAGTCCAGCCCTCCATCTGTGTCGATATAAAGCTTCCACAGAGCAGGGAAATCTGCTGGTGCAAGCGGGTGGCCACCAGATGGCGTAGTAGTTAAGGCCCTACTTTTTTTTGTGTGTGTCTGATTTTGCATGCTGCTCCATACTGACTGACAATAAAATACAATGACTGAGCCCATAAAATCTACACTTGAGGAGGCCTCAAAAATATTTTTCTACATTGCATTTTTAATGCAAATTATATAATTCATTTAATTGATGAAATTATGCATATCACTACAACATAACACTGACTGTGATAATTTCTAGTTTATAGATTAGCAGCATGAGAGCAAGCTTTCATATAATCTGAGACGTGTGGCTGTTCAGGAAATCTGTTTTAAAATACTTGAATGTGCAACATGAAATGCTGTAGTGACTCTAGGACACTCTGATATACTGCCACCCTCTGGTGAGTATGTGTCCCTGCAGCCACGTGGGATTGTCCTCAAGGACGATGAATGTGGAGAAACAATGTCAGGGAAATCCAGTGAAAACAATGTGGCAGACAAACCACTAATACCTAAACTGGGTAACAGTCATTTTAAGTAATTAAAATATTATTTTGTTCTCTGTCACGCAATTAAACATAAGCTGGATGGAAAGCAGCCAAGTCAGAGACAGGATTTGAACATGTGATGTAGCGGTTAGTTAATTAGTAACCTAATTACAGGGGCATCTCTAACTCCAAAGGGCATCACCAAAATCCATCAGTAACCCTTAATAAAGAGCACTTACAGCAGCCAATTCTGTCATTTCTGCCTTTTTATATATCTGTCTCATCGCGACATCATGCGGCACCTCTGCTGAGACAGCTGCCATAGAGGTTAACGGGACAGGCATCGTGGGGTGTATCCCAGGGTTAATACACAACACCTCATTATCCAATCACAGCGAGCAGGAGAGGCCCCCCCCCACAGCAAAGCCTGCTGGGCCCGAATGGAAATGAAGTCTGGCTAAAGTCACCAGCCTGCTTCTGGTACTGAGGGCTTCCTAGGTCACTAGTGGTGTGACATTGGCTTCTGTGGATCTCAGTAAGAATTGTAGAGGTCGATGCACTGATGAGGTGCTCTAGTGCGACTCGGGTGACAGACTGGCAGCTTGGCAGAAAGACGGGCATCCGTCCGCCAAGCGCTCTTAGCCACGGCGCCACCTGGCTCAGCGGGGCCTCAGTGCCCTCACCATTGTCATCACTGGTCGTTACTGGTTTTCTTTGGCGGAATGAGAAGATTGGCCCACGTCTCATTGCCTCTCTCTCACACACACACACACACTGTTTTTCCTTTTATATTTCATTCCATTTACCACCAACTCCCACCCCCCCCCCAAGGCCATATGGCAAACATATTTGGACGGCTCATTCATTTTTATGGCCGTTCCTTAACCAAACTGGCGAGGGGGCAGGGTGTCTGGGGGGCAGCACGTTAGGAGGGGGGTGGTTCTAAATCATGCGGCAATCAGTCCGCCCGTTAACGAGATTTTATTTCTATTACTGTGGTCAAATTGCACCTTGGGACCAGCGAACAGGGCCACAGAAACACAGCCACTCTGCACCCTTTGAATTGGGGTGGGGTGGGGGGAGTAGTATTTACAGCCCCCAGGCAGCCAATGGTACTTGCGTTGACTCTGAGGTATGCCAGGACTCCCCCTGTTGGTGAATGCTGAACATGCGCTGGAGGTTCCATTAGCTCTTCAACTGGACCGTCTCCATATGCCATCTTTTCACACCCCGATGATGCAGATTTACTCATTTGCACAAATCTACTAAAGAACAGAGATCAAACCACTGGACAGGTACAACACACTGACTTATTGGTGACTGGTATATTGGTTAAGGAGCTGTATGGTTTTGCCCCAGTTGCTAAGGCCTATTCCACAGGAGAGACAGAGACATGGGGAATTGTTCAGCAAGATACATGGAGAGTCCTGTGTACTGAAAACCCACTCTCCATCTGCTGTCTGCTAACCACTGACTGCTCATCCTGCCATCTTGCTATTTCCCACCACAGAACCCCACACACACACACACACACACACACACACACACACACTCTTGGGACCTTCCCCCATGTTCTTGAGACCCTCCCCCACACACTCAGGACCCTCCCCTACACTCCTGGGTCCCCGTTGGCAATTTTAACACCTTAGCCCCTCACCCAAACGTATTGATCAGGATCGTGCTGTGAGTGAGTTTGCCTGGCACGGGTTGGCTCGTTTGGGTCGGTGTGTGTGTGTGTTTGTGTGTGTGTGTGGGGGGGGGGGGCTGAGGGTGCCATGCTCATGGGGGGGATTCCCTGGGATACGGTGCCGTGGCTTGCAGCCTTTGTGAGATGTTATAGCAGGTCTTTGCTGAGCTCTTTAGTCATTGTACTCTGGCATGGAAAGCAGGCACAATCGCAGTGCTATACACTCTTCATCGATTAGGCCTGCACACAAACACACATATAGATCGTTGTGCCTGCATGTTACTGCTTGAAAGAGCCAGAGGTGCTGTGATTTGGGGGGTAACTCTTGTTTGTCCGCGTTGTTGATGTCTCAACGGTCCAGGTTGCTCAGGACACTGGCATTTTAGCCGTCAGAATCATGTTCTCTTTTTTCTCCATCCTCCCCCCGAGTCTTAGGTCTCCACACAGTTTAGCACTTGCTCCAGTGACCCCAGGACCCCAGATGATGTCCAGATGCAGGTCCTACATGAGTTACAGCTGCTGTAAAATTAGGGTTGGACCCCCAGCCTTCCACCTGGGCTGCGCTGCCTGCCTGTCATGAATTCAACCAGTGACTCAAATGCCACATTTTATTGTTCTCCCCCACTGCCCCCTCCCTCTCTCCTGGTGCACCATTCTGAGCATGGCACATCCAATGGGAACACATCCACTTAGGTAAGGACAGCGGGAACGTTGTGACAGAAAGTCGTCATGGCACTAACTGTTTTTGCTTCTTTGCGTTTAAGGGACGCAAGGGCATTCATCAAGACAGGAGGCCGGTCCGTCTGGCAGGAGCTGGGCGGGCAGGCCAGCTAATTGATAACAGATTACGTGATCGTTCATCTCAGGTACACATGTGGCCACAGCAGGACACTCAATCTACCACTAATTGCGCTCGGAGAGCGCAGACGCTGGGGTCGGCCATTAGACAGCAGTCCTGCCCTTGGTTTTTCCCTTTAATTAGTGCTCTAATTATAATTTAATAGCTGAGATGGCAGTGTAATTTATAATTGCTTTATTTAATAACATGGGTGACTTACTAAGTGTGACTGTGTAATTTGACAAAGTATGTGGAGCAGACAGTGCGTTACCCAGTAAATCTTTCCTTTAACCTGATAAATGAGGGTCATAGATTAATCAGCAACTTGGGTAAAGATGAAAATGGGTTCAACTGGAAAGAACAAGCATGTTTCAAATCTCCCAAAAGTCCCTGGCACTGGACGGCCGCTTGGGGAATCCTGGTGCATCCTGATCGCACAGCATGTTCACTGGCAACTTTGGCCACATGGCTACATACTGGTAATGGGCGATTGCTATGTGGAGATCAGGCCGGAGGTTACTATGGTGATGGACGTCAGCATGGAGCAGGCTGAAGATCAGCTGATTGCTGTATTTATTTTATCTGGCAGGTGCTTTCAGCCAAAGCGATATGCATTTTTTGAGGAAGAAGGGTCAGTTAAACACTGGACTATGTGGGGGTTACAGGGCTTGATTAAGGGCCCAAAGGTAACATCACTCTGCAGGTCCTGGGATTTGAACCGACAACCTTCTGATCACAGACACAGCAGCCACACACCATCCTCATTTGAAAAATTCTCCTTGAAATAGCTTGTAATTCCAGGTTTAAATCCCCTTTCTGAATGGTACAACAAGAAGTTCCCTCAGGAGCAGGACCAGTTCGCCTGTTTAGGTCCCTGCCCCGATGCGTACCAAAAGGCCCTAGCGCTCAGGCTGCTCCCACACACGTGCTGCACTGAGAGATCCCGGCTCCCGGACGCTGCTCCCCTCAGGCCAGGAGGGCCCAGGGGCAGCGTCGGCACGTGACTCAGTGGCTCTCCCTGACTCTTTAAGAACGCCCTAGACTGTAGGGAGGGGGGAGGCCTCATGAATACGGGAGCATATAGAGCAGCCGCTGTCCTTTATAATCAGGCATGTTGAAAGCGGATCGCAGAGGACGTCCCCACTGCTCCATGGGGCTTTCACGTGGCCCTCCCGTTCACCCCTTTACAGACAGTGACAAGGCCTGGGGGGGCGTCCCACATGAGCCTGCTTTCATCTCCGCCGCATCTCAGGAAATGTAGCCTGCGGGTCAGAGTGATGGGACACACAGGCGGCACTGGGGGGCCCCCATGCCCCCGCTTCGGTCATTTTTTTTGGGGGGGGGGGGCGCACAGGATGAGCTTGGTTTCTCTTTGTGGGGGTTGCCTGCCCCCCCCATGCTAATGAGCTTGTTTATGAAGTCATCCCACATGTGATTTCCAACAGCTTGCTAAATCTGGTTGGCCGGGGGGGGGCAAGTATTTGTACCCACCGCACCCCTCTGTTGGGGGGTGTGGGGGCAGGTGGATCGCCTGTCCGTCTCCTTCCTCCTCCCCCCAGCTGTCCCGGCACCCTACTGTTCAGCACACCCAGGCTGCAGCTGATGGTTTTCAGGGACACAGTGTCCTCAAAGGGGGTGCGCCAGTAGGTGGCATAGTGGTCAAAGAGTTGAAATCACAGGGGAGTCACTGCTTTTAAAACGGAATTTAAGCATTCTGTACTGCACCAAATGTTCAGCTACGAGTTTCTCAGGTCAGACATGGATGGTAAGGAAATGCAAATGTACCAAAGGAGAGAATGAGGAGTGCAGACCGTCAGCATGGATTCTGGGTGCAGAGGAGCATGTCCCCACTGCGGCGGTGTGTGGGGGTGGGTGTTGCGAAAATGTGTCTCTCCAAGCCAGACGCTTGCTGGCCTCTGATCCTAATTCTTGCAATGTCCTCCAATCTCTCCTGCTCAGGTTTGCTTCAGCCTGATTGAACTGTTCTGACCTCCAATCAACCTTCTAGGGTCTGTATACACTCATCTCCTGATACCAAGGCGCCTACAGCTGGAAGCACAGGATACCGGCCCATCACAGCAGATACACCACTATGGGCTGTCTCAAGTCAGCAATTCTCTACATTTCATGTTTCTGCAGGGGAAAGCTTAGAACATACCCAGACTCCAGGTACACTCTAACGCAGACGTGATGGGAGTCAAACCCACAACCTTGGCAGTATTAGGCTACAGTGCTTCCCACCAAGCCACCGCCCCAGCAGGCGGCTATTTACAGCATGAAGAAAACTGTTGATAAAATGCACAGCCCACTGGTATGACCGAGCATCATAAAGCATGGTGCTCTGATTAGGTGGTCAGGTGACCCAGGAAGGCAGGCCTGCGTTTAAGCCCGAGGCAGGCCTCTCCGTGGATCGCGGCTGCTCCTTTGGCTCCGGTGATCCCCCATGCCACTTCAATGAATATGTCCGCTGTGCCGCTTTCGAATGCTAATGTGTGACGCCGGCTGAAAAGGGGCTGCTCTCCCACGAGGGTTGACGGACAGCTGCGTAATCCACAGCGAGCTCTTGAGGCGGCCTGACGGTGAGGTGAAGCCTCCCTTTGAAGGGATGTTAAAATCAGCCAATACCCCAGTAACTATCTATCCATTTTCTGTAACCACTTATCCCATTTGGGGTTGTGGAGGGGTCTGGAGCCTATCGGCATAAGGCCGGGACTCCAACCCATTGCAGGGCGCACACACACACACACACACACACACACACACACACACAGAACCCAGGCAGAGACTCAAACCCTGGTCCCAGAGGTGTGAGGCAACAGTGCTAACCACTGCACCACCATGCTGCCCCCACAGTAACTGCATCCTGTAAAAAGAAACATACTGTCTTAAGAACGGGAAGAAGACACAGCCAGGGGCCGGGGTGAGGGTGCTAATTCATTTTAACAGGAAGCTTTTCTTTCTTTGGCTGGTAAGTGTTGCACAGAGTGAAAGGACGCTACCCAGGCCTGTGCCTGCTGCACCAGCCTGGCCCCAAACAGCCCAGCTGACCTGGGGAATGATTGCCCACCGCCCCATTTAAAGTTAAAAGGGCGATTTCTACCACCACCCCCACGGTGATTTCTGTAGTGTAAAGCTGCTGGGGGCTTTTGGGGGGGGCAGGTAGAAACAATGGGATTAAGTAGCCTAGTGAGGCCAAGCAGAGAATGGATAACAAGAGATTGATTTGGGGCTAATAGACACATTCTTTCACTAATGCCCCCCCTGCTTCTGTTTCTGCCACTCTTTGGGGACAGCGGTTTTGTGAGTCATAAATCTGCTCTCATGCAGCAAACTCGGGGGGGGGGGGCTCTTCTACATCACCTTATGTCCCCTGTAAAGTGTATTCTTTTTCGTCCCGTGGTCAGGGAATATTCGGGACAGTGGGGGGAGCCTTTAAACACAAGCGGGAGCCTTGCCCTTAACCGTTGAACCAAAAGCTGGTATCACGGTGGCTAACCACCCCCCCCCCAAGGAGTAAAATGTAAAGCCGGCGTCTCGATGTGAGACTTCCACAAACTCACCGGAGGACCTGTCTCGTCGTGTGATGTCCTGCTATTTTTTGGATCATCAAAGATGGGCCCTGCTTGAGCCCAAACACCCCCCCCACCCTGACTCACTGTTAAAACCCAGCCAGGGCCAATCAAGCTTGCAGCATTGAAGTCGCTGCCATGCAGGATTCATTTAGTGCGAAGGACCTGATCTGGTATTCCCCCCTCCCATCCTGAACGGGCACCCCATGCTTCTGTTAACCTAATCCAGGCTTGGTGAGTGCACTGCCTAACATGTGTGGGGGAATTTGGATCCTCTTGCCTGCCTACCTACACCGGTACCAGAGGCACTCCTCACAAAGGAGAGGGGAGCAAAGGCAAAGGGCTGCAGGGTGGAGTCTCTGCTGCAGATGGGTATGGTGTCAAAACCCTGCTCAGGCTGACAGTGCAAGCCTTCCGCGATGAAATGCCTTCTGAGCAAGCAGATGGCGAAATATACACAACGTGAGGTCAAGGGTTGCAGATTAGTGGGACTGGATGGAAGGGGTCCGCGGGATTCAGCGCGTGGGGAGGGGAGGATGATGGAGGTGGACAGGAGATAGTGACCTTCTGTCAGACCCCCTAACATCAAGCAGGACAGGTCGGGTGGGGGGGGGCCCACAGCAGGCCCAGCCCCCCACAAACCCCTAATTCTGCTCCAGCTCGCCCCACTGCACCATTGACTCCTTCTGTGGGTTAAGCCCTCCCAAATTCGAGCAAAAAAGCTACATTTGAAGGCCCTGAGCCCAACACCTCAGTGCACATGCAGAAAGGCCCTTTCTCTCTGAGCAGTAAGCGCCTGCCTTCCATCCCTTTGTGCCTGGCAATGCCCCACAGAGGCCACAGTGAGCCAGCCCTTTCACCTATGTGGCCGCCCCTGAAAGGAAATGCCCCGCATTAATGCCCCCCCCCACCCCAAGCTTTGTGTCTCGGAGAATGAAGGAGTTTCATCGTGAGCCCTTAAAGAAAAGAGAAACGGGTAGACAGGCACCCCCATTTGGGGGCATGGGGGGGGCCCATTGTGTCACAAAGCCCTGACCGACAGACTCTGGTAAACTTTTTTGGGGGTGGGGGGGGATCAGGAAGTGTGGCACCGGGGAGGGGGCAGGAATATGAGCTCACGTGAGCACAAGAAGAACAAGATGAACGTGGACTGCGTTTCATTCGATAAAGTAGACTGACAGCCTGGGGTTAATGTCATGGAGTAGGGTAACTGACGGGACCAGGGAGATCAACAGGGATGGGGCGACTGACGGAGGTGGGGCAACTGACAGGGGCGGGGCGACTGACAGAGGTGGGGCAACCGATGGGGCCAGTACTCATGCTAACGACAGTTGCTAATAGCTAGCTCTCTTACTGAGGGTGCAGTCAAGCTTACACAGGGTAAACACTAGGGTAAAACTGAAACGAGTATCTTCTGAGTATCTTCTGAGTATCTTCTGAGTATCTTCTGGTGGACGGGGTACCATGAGGGAGCATCTTCTATACGACAGGGGGCCAGGAAACAGAGGCTGGTCTCAGTGGCAGCCGGACGATGAAGGGTTTCAGCAGTCGTAGCAGAGGAAATTGCAACCCCTGAGTCCTCCTGTGGGGGCTTCAGATATTTACAGGCAAAGACAGATTACTGACCATTACCCCCCCAGCGGAACTGTCATCAGTGGTCATTTAGGAATGGCTGGATCACATGATCATTATGAGCCGGTCGCTGACAGCCTTCTCCATTTCTTTTATTTGTGTTTTATATAGGTGGTCATATTTCACTGCAAAGTGATTAGTGACAAACCCCCAGCACGAGTCATTCTGCCAGAAATGGAAAGAAAGGGATTATGAAGGAGGAGCATGGAGAAGAAGACAAGGAGCTCCCCGCTCCTGGTCCATGCGCAGCTCCCCGCTCCCCGCTCCTGGTCTGCGCACAGCTCCCCGCTCCTGGTCCACAAGTAGCTCCCTGCTCTGGGTCTGCACGTGCTCCTGCGGGCTGGCTGTTAGCATGGTGGCAGGCGAGTGAGCGTGTGGCACCCAGCAGGCATTAATCAGCCATTAATACACGCCCCCCCACCCCAACAAGCGGCGTAGCTTTGCAATGTGTCGAGACTTGAAAGGAGCAAGGACATTAAAAGATATGGAGTGTAAACAATAAAGAAAGAATACCCCCCCCCGACCCTGACACCTTGAATCTATCAAAGCGGAGAGCAGGCAGAAGACTCCCCCCCCCAAATGTTCCCCGATTCACCCTCATGTTTCCTCTTGTTCTTAAAAAAAATGTTAATGCCTTTTTAAGTGCGCTGACTTACGGAAATGCGATCTGCCAGCCTGCTCTGCCGATCTGGCTCCAATTAGGTCCAAAAAAGCACAGCACGTTTCCCACATAATAAGTCTCTCTCTCTCTCTCTCTCTCTCTTTCTCTCTCTCTCGTGTGCCTCTGATAATGACGGTAATCAGGTGATTAATTCCAGCTCCGGGGCAGGCGGCTGCGTCTGGGGAGAGAATGAGCAGAAAAGGAGAGATGGAGAGAAAGAGAGAGGTGAGGATGAGCGAAGGAGAGGGGGACATAGAGGCGTGAAGGAAAGATACAGGGCAAAGGGGAGAGGAAGGAGGAAGGGAGTGGAAGAAAGAAGGAGAGTGAAGGACAACAACAAGGGAAGAGCGCAGAGGCAGTCTGTCTGGTGCGTACAGGCCGCGTGCCTCGGTAATGGCTAGGGGAGAGCGCAGGGGCCGTCCGTCTGGTGCGTACAGGCCGCGTGCCTCG
>JAAGVU020000092.1:2150976-2162053 GCA_011763525.2 Mormyrus iriodes | reverse complement strand
GTCCAAACAGCTAGGCAAGCAGTCCAAAAAGCCCGCATAGCAGTCCAAACAGCTCAGCAAGCAGTCCAAAAAGCCCGCATAGCAGTCCAAACAGCCCAGCAAGCAGTCCACAAATCCCGCAAAGCAGTCCAAACAGCCCGGCAAGCAGTCCAAAAAGTCTGGCAAGCAGTCCAAACAGCCCGCAAGCAGTCCAAACAGCCCGGCAAGCAATCCAAACAGCTCGGCAAGCAGTCCAAAAGCCCGCATAGCAGTCCACAAAGCCCGGCAAGCAATCCAAAAAGCCCAGCAAGCAGTCCAAAAAGCCTGCAAAGCAGTCCAAACAGCTAGGCAAGCAGTCCAAAAAGCCCGCATAGCAGTCCAAACAGCTCAGCAAGCAGTCCAAAAAGCCCGGAAAGCAGTCCAAACAGCCCGGCAAGCAGTCCAAACAGTCTGCTTTGAGTAAGTAACCACTACAAAAGAACCTGGTATAGGACAGGTACCAGTACAGTAGTGCGGTTTTGGACAGGTACTGGTATGAAAACATGTGGTTTAGGACAGGTATCAGGACAAAAATGCCTGGTTTAGGACAGGTACCAAAACATCAAAATCTGGTTCAATAGACCACATAGAAACCAGTTTAACAGAATTTGATTAAGGACCAGTACAAGCACAAATGAACCAATTTTAGAACAGGCACAAGTACAAAAGAGGACAGGCACCAGAACATTAGTATTCCCAGGAGCCAGGCCTGCACTTTACATGGTGTACCCAGCGGACCAAGCAGCACAACGCCTGACTTGGAGAAGCCGCTGTGTGGGCTCATCATACGAAGCTGTATGCACACGCCGAGCTCGACTCCCTCTGACTAAACCACTCCATCGCCATGGCGGGTGCTGGAACATATTAGCCGCCAAGTGGAAAAGAGTACGTGTCATCGACGAGCAAACATGACTCTCGCCGGGCACTGAGCGTAACGGGGGCGAGCAGACAGATTCAGAGCTGGAGAACGTTCCTGCAAAAAAGAGCTAGTTTTTGTGGGAAGCCATCAGTCTGCTTTCAGTCAGGACAAAATGGGACGTCTGAGTGACTGGCCCAAAGTGTAAGGTAGGCTCTGAGCTGGGCCTGGGCTCCCCGTGGGCTCCTAAAGCAGGCACCATTCCCACCCACTCTCCTTCCTGGGTTCGAGCCCCTTTGCTCCGGTCCTACGGGCTGCTACTTCAGCATCTCATGACCCCCCCCCCCCCAACAACTGTTACTCTGGGCAAGGGGCCAACAGCAAATCTCTACCATCACCCTCTTCCAAAGCTTTTCTCTAAAGGTCACCTCCCCTTGCACATTCTTGATCTTCAGGTCATGCGTTGCATCACTACAAGAGACTGACCTTATGGATCTTTATGGTTTTTATAGTCAGAATAACAAAAACGTGGTCCAAACTCACAGGGCTTATGTTCTGTCTGTTGCACATCTGATCTGCCATGGGTGCAGGCACCAGGCCTTTGTCATGGCAGCACTTGTGCTGGGTCTATAAGAAAAATTACTTTTTTTCCTTATACAGTTTTTATGGGCATTGTTTCTGTGTATCTGTGTGTGTTTGCATGTGTATGTGTGTGAATGTGTTACATGGAACAAGCAGGGAGCTGTTTAGTGTCTGTACTTGTTGCATGACAGGAACCTGTAAACGAGTGGAACTCACCCACAACCGGGAGCTAATTGTACCAGGTCTGTGTAACAGGTTTAACGAGGTGACGACAAGCGATTCGGCGAGCAGCTGGGCCTTGGCCTCAACCATAGATGTGCATGCAGGACGATGGCACTGACGAGGTATGTGGCGACAGGGGGGTCGAAAGGCACAGGATGCTATCACGCCAAGGCTGGACACTCGTCTCCGCTCATCTTCAGACTGATGATCAGGGCTTTGCTTTTATAAAAGTAAAGACTTGTAGCAAAGATGTTGCAGTTTCAGAGAGGAGACTTGGCACCTCAGTCTGTAATTTCCCACAATTCATTGCTGTCAGCATTCCTGTAAGCACGTGAGGATCTCTTCCTCCATGTAGGGCCCATGGGACCTAAGAATCGCAGCATGTAACAATGCCAGTAATCCCAAGTCTGACTGGGGGCAAAGGTCAGGGGTTAGGGGTCAGCGTGGGAGCATCTCGAGGACCGGCTCAGCCCCCAGCCTCCCATGAAAAGAAAGCCAGACCTCGCCATAGCTGTCAGAGATCCGCTCAGCCTCCATCCCATCTCTGGCCAATCCCAAAATTCCATTCGTGTCGGATTACTGTGATCGGCTCTTCCACAGGGCCCCCAGACAGGCTGAGCAACAGGGATGTCGGAAGGCCGCACTTGATGGATATCCTGGCAGGCCCATCCAGCGTTTTTTCCACAGCCAGTGGGGTAACACGTCGGTCCCCGAGGATGGTGAAGCTTGTCTGTAATCTTCCCAGTGTTTTCACTTAACAAGGTGGGAGACGAGAGGGAGATGGGGTGTGGGTGGGGGATGGCGGATCTGTACTTTGTCTCACAGACATCCTTAAGGACCCCTAAGTGGCTTAGCGTCTTCTGAGAGCCAACAGCACCGGGATCAGTGCACAAGACACCCCACCTCCTTCGGACATCTTCTCCAGCATCGCCCAGGTCTGACCATCTAACCGTCACAGATATTTTCTTTATTTAACCTTTATGTAAGCTAATGAGACCTGCAGAGACCCAGTTTGTCTCTCTGAGAAACCCAGTAAACCTACAGGGTCGGAGCAAATTTGCAAAAATGCTCTTAATGGTGCCAAAAAATGTGTCGCATTTAAATGGATGAAAAAAATCTGGCGACAACATGCCAGTAGGAATATTACAAATTAACAGCTGTATACACCTAGAAAAGAATGCAAACTGCCGAAAAAACACGATGAAAACCTTCTACAAAACCCTAATCATCTTTTTTGTTGATTATAAGGAGAACTTTGCACTGGACCAGAAGGACTGATCCCCTGTCACCCTGAAATGTTGTGCTTTATGATTTAACAGGAGAAAGAAAATTATTTCAAAATCAAAAGAATTACAGCTTCAAGTACACAAACAAACCCAGTACTGAGATATTTGTTTGTGGATTAAAAAGCCAAAGCACCAAAAAAACGGTTCAGTGATGGTGGAAAACTTATTATCATTTATGACAGAATTTATGACTGGTATTATTCAGCTGTTCAGACCCCCGGAAGCCGGAAACCTTAACTACATCCCCCCCTATTGGTTCTAGCAGAGCGTGACACGGTGGCCGTTCGGTCTGCTCAAAGCACATGTGTTTCTGTAGTGCCCCTTCCCATCTGGTAATTTGTCACACACACATAGCATTTTCTGAGCCTGCAAGTTCCCCATCAGGAGAATAACATTCAGAGAGCAAACACGGTACAAAACAAATTCTTGAAAGACCTCAGCCCCCTCCCACCCCCCCAGCACACTTCAGCACCACCCTCCCAACTGCTGGAGATGGAGTGACGCTTTTATGGCTCAGACGACCGGCCCCCGGAACCGTGGGAAATCCGAAACTCCCGTACGGCACTCTGAGGTCTTTCAGAGCCTTCGTGAAGTTTGGGTGCATCGTGTGGCGCTGGGGTAGCTGCTTATCTCCCATCTCCGGGACTTGCGGTGAAAAATCCCTCTCTTTCTGTTCAAAGCAAGAATCCACCTGACAAGATTTATCTTCATAGGTAAAGAAACAAAGATCAGATAAGAGCCCAGACGGCTACAGCGCCAAGTCGTGATTTCCTCGAAGTTTTTATTTTCCCCTTCAGAGACACTCAGCACAAAGGGCTGGGTGAGAGCTGGGATCCGAGAAGAGCTTTTTCTGTCTGTTTGGATAGCTGTCGGCTCACCTGCCTCCACATGGAGATGGAGAGAGAGGCAGTGAGAGACAGAACGATGTAAGAGAGAGAGTGAAGCGGGGGGGGGCCGGCACATCTGTGGGACTGAGTGGCAAGTGAAGACAAGGACCCCAGCAACAAGTCGGCTGCCGTTACCGCGGCGATCCGTAACGAATCAGGGCTCCGGCTGTTCAAAGGCAGGGCATTAAAAAGGGGGACAGTGGGGTAGGGTAGGGTGGGATGGGGTGGGGGGTAGCGGGGAGCTGGGGTGTCTGAGTGGTGGAGGAGGAGGGGCCCACAGGGGCAATTTATTCATTAGAACCACAGTTCATAGAATAGATGGAAAAGAGAGATTCATACCCCCAGACCAATTAAAGGGACATATCGAATAAAGGGGGCCTATGAGACAGGGGGCGGCAAAGCAGGCAGGGGGGTGGGCTAAGCAGGCAGGGGTGGCAGGATGGGTGCAAAAGATATTTTGGGAAAGGTGTGACTCCACCCCCTCTACCCTGACCTGCCTGCTTGTCTCACCTGAGCCCCTCCTGGTGGGGGGGGGACTCCAATGGATGAACACAGCAGGCGGGCTTCAGCTAATAAAACAAATAAGCAGCTTTAATAAAATGTCGGCCTCACTTAGATTCAGCTCGTCAAAGCGGTTTGATTAAATCCAGATCAGACTGAGGCAAGCCGGTCGCCTGCATGAAGTCTCCTTTTCCAGCCGGACCCCGGGGTTACAAGCCAGCGGGGCAAGGGCAAGAGCCCCCAGGGGGCGAGCAGGCAAGCCAGAGGTGGAGAACGCAGCCTGCCGTGTTAGGGTTGCCGGAGCACGTCCAGCACCCACTAGGAGACCGCGTTTAACGTCCAAACAGGACTGCAAGGGTCCAACTCTGAGCTGGCTTCAGAAGCATGGTCCCTCTCTGTACCCCCAGCAACAAAACCAGTAACAGTGACTTATTTTTCCCTTTTTCCCTGCCCCCCCTCCACATACACACACACACACACACACACACACACACACTGTTTTTATTTCTGTCCTTTTATTGGGTCGTTCTGGACGCCATGCCCCTGGTAGCTAAGCAACGCATGCGCCCGTCCCCCGGCGCCCTGTCAGCATCTCCCTGCTAAATTCATTACCCCCGACCTCTGTTCCCCAGGCTGGTCCATCACTGGCCGTGCTGACGGCCACGCGGTCCTGTCGACACAGCCAAGTCTGCCGGTGTTAACCTACACCTCCAGGTGGTGCTTTGCCTCAGATTCTCATTGTCCCTTTTACAGCCCCACCCTCCCGGGGACCAATTCTGCTGAAGGCTGGAGACTCTCCACTTCTCATAAAAAAGGACACAGGAGTTCACTTCGGGTGTCTGGACATTATCTGAGAGCTACACACCACCTCCTCCGTCACACTGCAAAACATCACTTAAAAACCTTTCTGGTTAACTAGAGAGCTAGATGGTAACCCAGAGTGATTCCAGAGTGTGGTGTCCGAGGGGTCACTGGGGTTTGAGAACACACAGAACACGTGACTTTCGGGGTGGATGGGTCCAGTCAGGCAACTGGTTACAGAGAACCAAACCACCACTGTGGTTAGTTAGGTGTGGTTGAGTGTACTGGGAGGGTACCCAAATGGGTGACAGGGAGTGCCACTTTCTCCCAGACTGCAGTGCTGTTTTCAGGGGGGGGGTGTTGTGTCAGTGCTGTGAAGGGGGCAGATGGTCACAGCAGTGCAGGAGCCACAGAATTTCACGGCGGATTTTCCGCAGATGTGCCATGAGGTAATTCAACCACCGGGGGCCAGTTGGGCGTTGACAGGACTGATGGACGACCTGGGTGTGGTGGGGTGGGGGCATGGGGAAGCGTAGCGATGCCCAGCTGAAGAAAAGAATGAGGCCCGGCAGATAAATCTTCTGAACTGTCATGTCACTGCAGGCAAAGAGGGACGGAAATCGGAAAATTGGGGTATCCAAACACGGGAGGGGGGAGATTACATCTGTATGAAGCAAACCCTCCAACAGCAGCTGTTCATGCATGATTTCCTTTGGATTTCAGCTTTGCTCTGTATCCAGGGTCCAAGAAGAAAACTCACTGATGAATCCGCTGCTGGGAACAACAAAGAAGATGTGCAAAAAGTTCAGAAAGTTCAAAAATTTGCCCAGGAAACTATTCCCCCTCAGAGGGGAAAAATGTGGCAAGTAATAGCATTCGATAAAGAGAGCCTCTCAGTAACTGGAGCACCAGGCAGACCAAAGAGCCACAAGGCCCAACCCAAATGACCCTGCTGCGTTTACACCCTGTCACTCTGAAGCAACCCGAATCAAATCACGGTGCTCCTCAATCTCCTCCTGTCTCCCCTGGAGGAACAAATCGATGTGGAGGGAAACCAGACGGGAACGGGCCGGTCCCTGGAGATGCATGGAGGTCCCCTGGGGGGCTGCCAACACCTCACACGTGCGGCAGGTGACCGAGGAGAGCTGCTGGTCACTGAAAATGAAACAGATGTTTTTTTTTTTGCCTGCTCATCGCATCACTGATGATGATTCACGGTTCATTTGGAGTGATACGTATGAGTAGGTCTTAAACAGATCTTAATGGGATGGTGAACACTTGTCAGCTGATACACGCACACACAGCAGTATTTACAGTTTGTTGATTCTCCCTCAGTTTGGGGGGGGCAGGTGGATACCTGTTCGACCTGTAATCCCAGGGACAGCCGCATTAGGAAAATGCAACATCCCCCCCCCGCACTGCAGTTATATTACAGGAACCTTGTGGTGAGCGGAAGGCTAGGCAGGTGGGTGATGTGCATCCCTCCCAGTCACGTATGGAGCGGTCATCTGGCAGACCCCCTGTGACCTGCGGCCAGGGAGCCCAGGTGACACCCCCGACGGCCTAAACCAATGAAACTGCAGCAAATGGTTTGAGGGACTTTTAGTGCTACTCTGAAGTGATCGTTATGCAGTAACTGTATGTTTATTATTACAATAACCAATCAGCTCACTTTAAAGCAGCAAGCGCAGCCGGCTCAGCCAATCAGCTCCCACTTTCAATGTGTGTGTTCAGAGCCCTGGGTTCTCCCACTGCAGTCTGCACATGCATTCACATTTCCATCCATCTACCGACCTGCTCTCACCCCCAGCACTCCGTCTACTGAGACTTAGAAAGAGTGGAGGCATGCAACTGGCACTGTGGTCTCATCCCAGGGCCCCATGGGTCTTCTGGCACTGATGTAAAATCATCTGGCAAGACTGTCCCCGCCAAATGAACAGACAAGATCATGTCAACCTAATGAGCAGACAGGCTGTCCTTCTGGGGACGGCGGGGGCTGGATTCCATTAGCCTCATACCCTCAGAAACGATCGTTTTGGTGCCCACCTGCCCTTGTGAGAATGTGTATTTGTCTGCTTTATACTCCTGAGCGTGTTTTGGTTGGCTCCCACAAGGGGCCCGCTTGGTATCCGAGAGGTGCCATTACGGCGTACCCAGATCCGGGCTGTACCCGATAAGCTTCGCGGCACTTTGAGACAGACGCTGGCGTGATGAGAGATAAGAGCTTTATTGACTGGGAAACTCACTGACTGCCACAGATTAGGAACCATCTGTGATGTTTGCTAATCTCATCCTGAGAATTCCCAGACTCTGGAGTACTGGCCTACAGCCGCTCAGGGCAGAAGAATGGCTTATTCGTGTTGTTCCTGCAATGCTGACTGCCACCTACTCTTTCACATGACATCCGTAGCGTATCTGTAGCCAGAGTCTCGTGCACAAGTGACTAAATAAAGAAAAACGCAGAGCAAGTATTAATACTGTAAAACAACTTCGCCCTGACACTTTGCTCAAGGCCGAGGTGCTCCAGCAGAACAGGGCGCAGACAGCGGCGAGGAACCCCGAGCAGAAGGGTCATCAGTGGCATGAAGTGTCGTACACCTCAGAGGAGGATTCCGGAAGCATCCATTCTTCAGACATCCTTCTCTCCAGGCAGGTGTACTGGACTTCCAAGTCACCCTCAGCGTCCTCCTGGCCCTCAGCAATTACTCGAGTCCATCACTCATTTTTGTTGACTTTTGGGTAAGCGGGTACCACACCATCCCGTAAACTCACGTCATGGACATGATGTGCTCCCACAAAGGGCTCCAACAGTAGCTCTCAACAGCTCCGTACACCCCCACCAGTGACCAATCTCATCTACGAATGAAAGAATAGGGGTAACCCACACTGAACACTTTTTAGCAAGCCAGCTTGAGGGACGTGGAGGAGGAGTAAGAGTAGGGTTAGCGATCAGAGTTCTCCACGTCGACCGAAGGAACAGCTCAGGATGGGGACCAGAACTGGCAAAAAGAGACGGCCTTCAGCTTTCCTGGAGGACCTCACAGTGGCCCGACTCTGGGTCGTCCCAAATCATGTGTGAAAACAAAGCTGGAATATCTTTTCTGATCTGGGTGCAGGTGAATCCAGATACATTCCTTCATGTTCCACTTTCCCCATGGACTTGACATCCCTTCCTACCAGCATTCTGCTCCTTCCGACTCGAGAAGGTGTGCATTTCTGATCCTAATCTCTGCTCCTGTTCTCATAAACATCGCCACATTGTCCCCGACACTCTCAGGACCTGTGCCCCCAAACTGGATACACGTCCTGTCTTAAAAAATACATGCGCTCCCCCCTGCCCACCCTGACATTCTGCAGATAAGTGCTGCTTGTTGTGCTGTTACACACTGTCAGGCATTAAAACATCACCCCGCTTTACTGCCACCCCACCCCCCTTTTTAACCAGATTCACACGAACACTAAAGTTCTCTTATATTGTTTCATAGAGTTTTTAGAAAAAAAACAGACTGCATTTGTCAAAACAAGCCATCTTCTCATACTAAACCCAACAAAAGACCTTAATGTGCATGTTTCACACGGCAGAATTTTTTCAATGCAAGTTTGTAAGCCTTTATTAGAGTAACATGGGATTTTTCCCTAGTAGAGTCATTATTCATACTGTTTATCTCACAAGTGAACTAATGGGATTCTGAGATAGTCTATTTCTTGTACATCCCCAAAGCCTTAATTACCACGCAATGTTTTGAACTCTGCAGAATATTTCACCTTGGGCCACAAATATTTAACAGATCGCTTATTTTACCCGCCTTGTTTTTTTGTTAAAATCAGCTGAATGAATTTCCCAGCTGCATCTCTGCGGTGCTTTCAGCTCTGACCTCACAGGGGGGTGTGGGAACACGGGGACCCCCCCCGGCGGTGGCGGCGGTGGCCTCCACAATTCGGCGCCGTTACGAGATTAAGCATGACGTCCCCTAACAGCATTCAGCCACAGACGTACATTCAGGGGTGCTCTCACTGATGGACAGGTTTTCTCGCTTTGTTTGGACTGAAAAAAACCCTTTTCATCCAGCAGGACAATGTGGGGAATATCGACGGAAATCGTAATTAATTGGGAGGGAGGGCTTATTTTGGGAAATAAGGGGGGTTGAAGTCTGAATCTCAACGACGAATGCTGGTGGTGTTCCGATACGTGGGACATGATGGGGCCAGCGTCTCTGTGATTGCTCCCCCAGTAACCAAGCACTCCCCCACTGGTCTGGCCTGGTCCGGCCCGGCCCTCCTTTGCCCTCCCCAGTCCAAGACCTGAGCCCCTCCATCTGGTACCAGTCCCAACCTGCCCAGCAGCTGCTGCGCAGCCCTGACCCAGATTAACCCTGATGTTTGATCTCAGATTGGGATTGAAGCGTGACGAATCAAACGAAAGACTAAAGAAACCAAGTTCAGGTGATGGGGGCAGGGGGGTGAAGTCATTAACATTCCCTGTTAGGAACTGAGCCCACTAGGGAAAGTGGGTGATTATCGACAGGTCTCGCAGTAGATAGACTGGGCAGAATGGGAGCTGGGGGACTGGTCTTGTTTTGGCAAGGATCGGATCTGTAAGATGCTGCTGTACTCTTGAAGGCTATACTAATCCTCGCTCTGCATTACTCTGCTAGATGCAGGTGAAAATATTTGACTATATTTGGTAAATATTTATGATAATGGTAATGCATTTGCAGGATTTTTCACCATAAAACATCTGAGAGAAAACGGAGGCAAAGAATGGAACCCAGGAAGAACATGAAATACCCCCATGGAGACCTGCAGGCCAGATCTGGAGCGTTCTGGCCGCAGAGGAGCTACAGGAGAGCGGAAGCTGGCCGAAACAAAAGGGCGATTCGTGACCATGACGAAATAGAGGGAGCAGTTGTTTTAGACATTACGGGCTGGGGGCAGGGTTTGGGGGGGCTTGACATCAGCAGGAACTGAAGCCTGTGAAACTTCTCCTCCCCTTGGAGGACCAAGGCAGACGAAGAGTGGAGCTCCAGGCCCTCCTTAGACCCAGCTGAGCTGAAGTTCTGCTCCGTTTTGCTTCCGTTCCCATCAGAGAGGAAGAGAGCGTAAGACAGGGGAAGACCACCTTCAGAGGAAGACCACCTTCAGGCTCCGATACCACCTTCAGAGGAAGACCACCTTCAGAGGAAGACCACCTTTAGGCTCCGATACCACCTTCAGAGGAAGACCACCTTCAGGCTCCTATACCATCTTCAGAGGAAGACTACCTTCAGATGAAGACCACCTTTTGACTGCTATACCACGCCATCTGGCTCCAGTCTGAGACACACATGTTCCCACCTAGCATGCACCCAGCAGACACCTGGAGAACACCCAGTAAGCACCCAGAGGACATTCAGAGGACACCCAGCAAGCATCCAGAGAACACCTGGCGAGCACCCAGCAGGCACCCAGAAGACACCCAGCAGGCACCCAGAGGACACCCAGCGAGCACCCAGCAGGCACCCAGAGGACACCCAGCAGGCACCCAGAGGACACCCAGCGAGCACCCAGCAGGCACCCAGAGGACACCCAACTGGCCTGTATCAATCTGATTGAAGATGTGACCCCCATGAGCTGTGATCTGGAGTAGCTGATGGCCCACTGGCTCTCTCATTTGTCATGGGGGGTCTAAGAGGCCTGGTTTCAAACCCCTCAGTCCAAGTAAGGAGGAGACCAGTCACTGACCTGGGATCAGTGAGAGGTGTGAATGTTAACCTAAAGGTCCTTAATGGGATGGCAGGACAGGTGTATATGTAAGTATATTTATCAGACGGAACTTTTTCGTTTGCTCAGATCCTACCCGCCGTCCAAGACTGGCTGACATAAATACGATGCCGCAGTGTCGGTCAGCAGAACTAGTTATGCAGTTACCGGCATGCTTTCCACCA
>JAAGVU020000092.1:2121708-2136695 GCA_011763525.2 Mormyrus iriodes | reverse complement strand
GGGACATCCCTAAGGGAAGGTGGTGGTCCCAGCGAGAGAGGGCATCCCTAAGGGCAGGCAGCAGTCCCAACGAGAGAGGGCATCCCTAAGGACAAGCAGCAGTCCCATCGAGTAAGGGCATCCCTAAGGGAAGGCAGCGGTCCCAACAAGAGAGGGCTTCCCTAAGGGAAGGCGGCAGTCCCAGCAAGAGAGGGCATCCCTAAGTGAAGGCAGCGGTCCCAGCGAGAGAGGGCATCCCCAAACGAAGGTGGCGGTCCCAGCTAGAGAGAGCATGCCTAAGGGCAGGCGGTGGTCCCAACAAGAGAAGGCATCCCTAAATGAAGACAGCGGTCCCAGCGAGAGAGGGCATCCCTAAATGAAGGCGGCGGTCCCAACGAGACAGGGCATCCCTAAGGGAAGGCAGCAGTCCCAGTGAGAGAGGGCATCCCTAAACGAAGGCGGCGGTCACAGCGAGAGAGGGCATCCCTAAGGGAAGGCTGCAGTCCCAACGAGAGGGTATCCCTAAGGGCAGGCAGCGGTCCCAGCAAGAGAGGGCATCCCTAAGGCAAGGTAGTGGTCCCAGCGAGAGAGGGCATCCCTAAGAGCAGGCAGCGGTTCTAGCGAGAGAGAGCATCCCTAAGGGAAGGCAGTGGTCCCAGGCAGAGGGCATCCCTAAACGAAGGTGGCGGTCCCAACGAGAGAGGGCATCTCTAAGGGCAGGCAGCAGTCCCATTGAGAGAGAGGGCATCCCTAAGGGCCGACGGCGGTCCCAGTGAGAGAGGGCATCACTAGGGGCAGGCAGCAGTCCCAACGAGTGAGGGCATCCCTAAGGGAAAGCAGTGGTCCCACAGAGACAGGGCATCCCTAAGGGCAGGCGGCGGTTCTAGCGACAGAGGGCATCCCTAAGGGAAGGTGGCAGTCCCAGCATCTTTGGGCTTTTTTATTGGCCTACACACTGTTTATTTAGTCCAATGAATGACCATTAACTCGTGGGGGGGCGGTTCTGACATGTGTTCCAACATCCAAATGATCATGTTGTTAAAAAAGACCCAATTCAGTAAAAGCCCAGGGGGAGGGTCCACACACAAGGGCCGGGAGGCGGGAGGTGCCGGGGGGGTGGGGGGACTCACTATCCTTTCTTTTATTCCTCCCCCCAACGCCCCCCCCAGCCAAAGTTGACTTCAGCTATGGGGGGGACAAATAAATGATTTTTCAATGGTAAGACAGAAAAAACCTAAACAGACACGAGTGTCCTTGGTGGGATCGTATGAATGACCACGAACAATCGGACCCCCACCACCCCCACCCCCCCCCGTGCTGTGCGAGAGCCAGACCCCTTTTCTAGAAACATGAGTGTTTGACAAGCAATTCCTGTGAGGCCCACTTCGCTTTGTCCGTGGCCTCAGCCAGAGGTTCCACGCTGCCCAGCCCATGTTTCCCCTCTGCATGAGAGCGCCCCCCGCAGGGACCTGGGGCACCACGCCGTGCAGCACCGCCTCTCTCCACAGGCTGAACCTTTACAATTAGCCGGTAGTAATTCGGGGGATGAAAGTGGCATCCCCACACCCCCTGCCACTGTTCCCTCCTCTCTACCAAGCCATGCCAACTTAGGAGGAAAACAGGGCCCCCACCTACCTCCTTTTCTGCTGGGACCATGTGTGGGGTGGGGGTGGGGCCCCAGAAGCAGCCTCGCCGTGTGATTGGCTGAACGTGAGCCTGACATGTGACACTATTCTGTTTGCCAGCAGGGAGGGAATACGGCTGGAGATTAAATGAAGGTAGCTGAAAAAGAGTCTTTTGGGGAGGCGTGGACAAAATCGGGACGGGGGGGTTCAGCAATGGCTGATCACAAAGGGATTAATCTGTTAATTTGCTAGCACGGGAGAGCTCGGTCAAGCCTGGCAGGTCGCTGGGAGGGACAAGAAGGAAGTCAGCCCTGTCAGCCTGTCAGGCGTACCTGGGGGGCCTTTGATGGGGGGGTACACAAAGAAGGTAGTGTGAATGATAGGCCACACATGCATTCTCTCACCTTCGGGTGAAGCGAGTCCCCATGCGCCCGAAAAATGGTACTGTACACCGGTGTGTGAGAGAGGGAAGTTCGTGGGGGGGAGATACAAAGGGGGGGCAGCTTCACCCCAGTAGTGACGGTGCTCAGGAGGGCCAGACCACAAGCTGCCCCTCTGAATAAGGATTCTGTTTGGGGGCGGGAGTAACACACTTTTTAAGTCCATGAGCAGATTGGGATCATCCCGGAAGATCTTTGTAGGCTGCAACGAGCGTGCCTTTAGTCAGAGTTGGGTGTCAGGGTGTCCCGACCCCACCCTCGCATCCCCAATCAGTGTAATGTTTGAAATCTATCTGTCTGTCTGTCTAATCAGAATTTTAAAAAATCACATGGCCCCCAGACGAAGTTGCCATCAGCTGAGTAGCTTCTGGGCCTGAAGTTGTGAAGGTGTGTTCACTCAGAAACATGAGAAAAGGTTTCCTGAGTCTGACAGCATAGCAGTGAGGCAGGAGAAATAGCAGCAGGACCTGAACCTCATGATCTTTCCAGAAGCTACAACAGGGACCAGGCCACAATACAGGGACCAAAATCCCAGTAGGCGGCACCTTCCGTAGCATACAGCACCTGCCAGGACTGGATGATGTGGCAGGACGCAGTCCATGTGTGAAGGTCGGTCACACCAAAGCCAAAGTTCGAAAGCTAAAAACAGATCAAACTAATAATTCTTATTATTGTAAGACGCTTTTTGCAGTTTGTAGCTGAAATACTCATCAGCTGATCCACTGATGGAATGTAACGTAAGGGCAGAACAAGCACATGTGTGAGACGGTGACCAAGTTACCGGAGTGTGGCAGGGCCTCGACGGGAATGTCACACACGTGCTGTGTTGGAAGATGCCTGCGCCTGGATGACCTCATCGGGGAAATGCGCACCCCCCCCAACACACACACCCCTCCACTTCTCCGTTCATCTCCCGAGGGACGAATCATGTTTTGTTCATCGTGACAAATAAAAACCATCAAATTAGACCGGGGCCCCAACAACCACCCTGGTCCCGCTGCCCCAGCAGTTTCTATCGCTCTCTGCTTTTCCCCATCCCTCCATTTTTTTTTTACTTTCCTCACCCACGTCGGTGCAGCTCCCTCCTACCTCTATCTGCGATCCAGAAATGAAGCACTGAGCCCCCCCCCGAGGTCTCAGTAACCCTAGCTGACATGTTCTGCTGTGAAAGAAGTGCAGCGGCACTGGTACCGCCCGAGCTAGGCCCCCAGAGCAGCATCCTCTGTTTAAGCGCCACTTTTGCTAAGTCCCCACATGAGAACATCAGATTCCTCTGTGTGTTCCCCAGGGTCCCATGCTCATAGGAAATTTAAGGGTATTACAGATGAAGTATGATTTCCTCTCTGTCCAGAAGACGACCTCCTGGCCCCTCAAAGTTATAGATGGACGACAGAAACACTTATCAAATCTTTCCACAAAAGGAGAGTCCCGGTTATTCGCTTTCGCGAAGGAAATAACCAAGCCGTGTTTAAACGTACGCAGCAGCACCGCGCAAAACATACATATGATGACTATAAAAAATAGGATATCTCCCACAGACAGGCACCGTGTGGCGTGTTTGGGTTTCTCTTGGCCAGAGCCGCTCTGCGTGAGATACAGGATTTAAGGGAAACACGGCGTAAGAACAGCAGCCATCTGCACGCGATAAGGGCTCTCCGCCGGCGGGAGGGGAGGCAGGCTCCGGCGAAAGACTCCATTTTAACGTGGAAAATAATAATAGTAATAAAAAACTTAGACCTAAATTTGGTTCTAAATTTCGAGAAAATATATTTACAAAACAATTCGACGATAATTAAATTTAATAAAGTAACCAGACGTCATACTGAAAGGGAAACATGTTTAAGTGTTTATACAATTCTAGCTGAATTTTGGTTAGTGGGGAAATAATGTTTTGCCCCTGGCGTATTAAGTGGTTAGAGACGTCAAGCAGACCCATCGTAGGAATAGCGCTGTACTTACTTCGACAGGGTATTTTATTAACATAAATGCGAAGTCGCTTCTAACAGCTTTACAAGTCGGACTAGGGGCACTGATGCTCCAAATCCGGGGCAAGAACGAGACCGCTTCTTGGGGTACATTACAAAGGGGAAATCAATTTACTGACATTAAAACCCCACATTAAGAGATCGAGATAATTCCTTAACTATCAGTCGGCTGTGTGTTCACTCACTTTAACCGAAATGGTAACCGGGAGGGGGGAGAAGCCACGAAACTGGGACCGCCGACTCACATACCACCTGTCAGTCGGGCTGAAGGTGTGAGAAACCCGCACGGACCGGGATACTGGGCCGATTTCACAAACAGCCCCACAAAACAGGACAAGAGGTACAATTTACCCAATATGAATTCATTAGGCAATCATCGCTATTTACGCCCTCCAATGTCCTTGCAAACGACAGCCTACTAGGCTACTTATCTCCCAAGATAAATCTTCGGGTTAATTAGTAACTTCGGAGAATCGTGGGGGATGGTCTTCCACCTGCGGGGGCGTCATATTTAAATCGCGTTTCCGTTCATTCTGACCGCAGATCATTCGCCTCTCCAGCGCCGGCACGATGCACCAATTCCCCGCAATTAGCCTTAGAAGATAAGGATCGCGGTGCAGAGGGGAACATAAGAGGAGATTTAGTGTCGATTCGGTAGGATGAAGTGCTGCTTAAACAATCCCCGAAGCTTTCTAAATAAAGCACAGCAGATGCTCGCATATTTATTTTATTTGTCGCCTAAGTCAGACGTCCGTCGCTCTTGTTTTCTCTGTAAACACGGACCTAAAACCCCCGCACTAATGCTCATGGCCCCGCGGTGTTCTTTTAAGTGCTTCAGGCGTATCTGTAATCGATTATTAGCGGATAAATACTTGACCGCTACTCGATTTATATCGAGCGCGTAACAGAATAAAAGCGATCGCCATACAAGTGTAGATTACCGAGTTTTTAAATGGAGCGTTTTAAAGTGAGTGCAAGTCAAATTACACATTAACATTAAAGGTGCATGCAGTTGCGGATTGCCCCTAAGTGCATGCGGCGAGCTCAGGCCGCCCCTGCACGCCAGCAAAGTGGGTTAGTGTGGGTTAGTGCTCCGTGCTCTTTTCATGTCCGATGTCTTTGTCGGCCGCTAAACTTCGTGCATATTTAATTGACTGAACTTTTCTTCTGGGCCACCGAAACGCGCTCATTGAGAAAGGCACGCAGCTCCGCGCCGCCTTCCGCCGGCCTGTCACAGGGCCTGTTAGTTCTGCTCCACGTCGGGGGACACTGGAGGAGAAGGAGGAGAGAATCTCTGTCTTCTTCGCTCATTTCTTTTTTGGGAGTAACCGGCGAAATTTTTTCATCTGATTTTTTTATGCATGTTAGTCTTAGTCCGAAGTCCTTAGTTCTTTTAGGCCCCATATATAATATATAGGCTAACGTGTGTGTTTTTTATGTGTGTAAGACCTTTCCCTTCTGATACAATATTGGTAGCCTATAGAAACAGTTTTAAAACATTTAATAGTAAAACGTAAATGTCATAAACGCGGCTTTATCTAAGCGCCATTATATTAGAAACGGAAAAGCGAATTAACCCAGTTCAATATGGTTTCAGCGGCGCCTGTCAAATTATGGCGATTAAGCGGACTATAAAATGAGGAGGGTTCATTGTAAATTAGGCTGTGTAAATATTTAATTAAATGTTCGTAATCTTCTGCAAACCCTGCTTCTCAAGATTTATTGCCGGTTAAATGATAGCCCACGTAACATTAAATAGCCAATCAGATGTTTTTTTTTATTTTCTCAATTAGTATTTTAAATCGAATTACACTGTAATTAAAGACGCGTTTAAACAAGTAATTATTATAGGCCTAAGAAATGTAAGAATAAAACGTTTTTTTTAAAATCTGATTTACATCTTGGGGGCAATGGGAACCTGGTGTCGCTTTCTATTTATTTATCTATACATTTTAATTAGGCTGAATTAAAACATTCTGTAATTTTTGGCGCGGCAAATAAACATTTTGACGTGTCTGTTTTCTCTTGGGAGATTAATAAATTGTGCTACTGTTTAATTCTGATTCCACCGGGATAGAAAGACGACTTATACTTTCATTCCAGTGTGCTTTCCACATTCATCTATGCACGATAAAATTAAACTTGGGTCCGTAAAAAATCCCCAACTTTACTGCTCTAATCATCTAAAAATTCTGCCCGTGCCCCGGGACGGCCTTGGACCTGGGGTTGAAAAGATTGTGGTTAGCTTACAGATTTTTAATGATCTCTTGAAGTTGGCCTTAGCGATTACAAACCGTTTAAATGAATGCATTTGGGCTAAGATAGTTGCTTAATTCTCCGTTAGATCTTAAATAAAACGTCGATGCTTATGTGAATCCGCTATAAAACATACATTCGCCGGTCTAACGATTTTGAATTCAGAATACTGTTAAAGTCTCCGTATTTCATATAAAATTTGTCATCACTAGCAGTTTAAACAAAAAAATAATGTTTAATGGCTGGAGATATTTTCTGTGAATTCGGCTTCCGTGGAATTGTTTTAACTTTAAATACTTGAGCATGAGAACGGAACGGACGCTTTTTTTCGCAGTGAGAAAAGCATTTTAAACAAGTTCACATATTTCGATAACTTAAATTGCAGCCTCGTTCATTTTATAGTTTACGGAGTCCGCGGGGCTTTTACTTGAAGAGTAAACAGCCGGTATTTATGCAGTAATCCGTCGTATTTCCACACTAGCAGCAAACAGTACAAAAAGATACGTTTGAGTTGGACGGTATGTCACCTGCAGTGTGCGGATCCGTCCAACAGGGACCACTGCTCAGCGTCAAAAGAGCCAAGGCTCGGAGAAAAACGCGTAAAACGGCTACAAAATCCATAAAAAAACAATGAGCAATCATAAGAATACAGAAAAATAAAAACCGTCATTACTCATACGCCTAATAAAAATATAACGTTAAAGAAAGGCAGAGATTCATGTAATATTCATGCTGTCCCGCACAGTCCGCTCCGGGCAGCCTTTCTGATGAAATACGACCGATGTCTTATTAGCCGGGGTCCGTCCTCCCGGGAAGCGCCGCTTTCAGCCCCGCTAATGCGAAATGTCCCCGCAGCCCCCAGCTGACGGAAACCACACGAATAAGATCTCCGGTCACTATGACTATTATTATTATTACCATTATTATTATTATTATTATTATACAAAGTAGACGTCCAATGCCGCTAAATATGAATCAAATCCTCAGGTCATCCGACAAGTTTTAAATTTAAACCCGCAACACACGAGCTGAAGCGAGAGACTTGAAATATAAAAAAGTAATCATCAAATTCTGGGAATACATTAAGAATGAGCGTGTTTTTTCCTTTGCCTTTCCTAATCAGGGCCCGGGTGCCATGCATGTGAAGTTGTCTTAAAGATTAATTTTGGGTGTCATCTAACGGACATATAATTTAAATTTTTCTGGGTATAACAATTCGCTTTTTTCCAACCCATTACCCATTAAATGTAATTCTGAATCACAGCTATCTTGGAAACCTCAGTAAAATTAATAGCATAATTAACTTTGCACGTTCTTACGGCTCCTGGTTCAAAGCACCCACGGTATTATAAATGAATTCATTGTTAGATAATGAAACAACGCTGTGTGAAAAAGAGTGTTTTTTTTTGTCTATTTATTGCTAAATCCAGGCACACATATTAATTTGTAATTGATCTTAAGACGGTTCGTCCACATGATCGAAAGCTTCTACATGTGGGCAAACCCAGCCGGATCTCGATCGCAACTTTGTCACAATATTTACGCAGTTGGTGATACAAGTAGCGCATGTTTCCCCATTTTCCACTTCGCCCCTTTTAAATGTTTAGCTAAGCTGAGATCTTAATTACAGCGTTTCTTTTACCTGTACCAGTCGAGCCCTTTGTCGTAGTGCCGGTCGAAGAAGTGCGGCTCCGCTCCCACCGCCCTGATGTCGGGATGCACCCGCAGAAACTCGAGCAGCGCCCGCGTACCTCCCTTCTTCACCCCGATGATGATCGCCTGGGGCAGCTTTTTGCTGCCCGACCCGTTGGAGAAGCTTGACATGGCACTCGGCTCGGAGGACCTCTGCTCGCCCCTCATTTCGTCCCAGTCTCCGACTCTGTCCGAGTCCACTTCGTTATCCAGCAGGTCTCTGGAGGGCGTCCTCACTGACGGCTCGTCGTAATCGGATTCCAAGTCTACCCAGCTTTGGGTTTTGGGTATCAGCTTGGACACCAAGTCCACCCTGGCGATCTCTGTCCTTCTACCAGCGGGGTCCGTCTCCCTTCCCCGGTAAGTGTCTACCATTACACTTGGCACAGTAGCGCAATAACCCACGCAGGAATATAACATGTAGACCCACAATAAAAGCATGATGCCCAGCAGTAAGAGTTTCTTTTTCACGGGGATGAATGGAATCGCATGCAGATGGCTGAATGTCGGGCTATATTCCATAAGCCTGACGTGCGCCGATCATAATCCAGGGAGACATATTGGCAAAGTTTATTCCAGGTTGCGATTCGACATTCCTCACGAATAAAATGATCTCGTCTGCATGAAGGAGAAAATAAGAGAAAAAAAAAATAACTAAAGTATCGCGGTCAGCATCTTCTCGGCTGCAAATTCAACGCGGCGGCATCAGTGTCTAACATTGCCGCTGGGGAAAGAAAGGGGGGAAAACTGAAAGAGATCGAATGTAGAAGCGGTGCAATTCAGTGCCGCCCCGGAGTCCGCCGCTCACTTTGGCAGCACATCCCTCTCGCCTGGCCCGTGAGCTACTGCGAGCGCTAAGCGCCGAACTGAATACTGGCTCCTTATACAGCGCCAGATGCGTACGACTGACAGTGGTGTCGACCAATCGCAGGCGAGCGGCGTAAATATCACAGCTTGTTGACAGAAGCGACCCAATCAAAGGGGGCGAGAGGCGGGGCCTAGCGTGTGATTGACATGAAGCCGAAGTTCTTTGACGCTCCAATTGGATAAAAAAAGCATTAAACCGGATTCCCTTTATTTATCAGATTTGGAAAAGCCGAAACGGCACTTTATACGTGTTTATGGGGAAACAGACAACATTTACTCAGCAGGAATCATTTTTAAATTTATATTTATTTAATTTATTTTCAAGCATGATGCGGCACCTTGGGCGTCATTACGGATCAACGGCTGCTGCCGCCTAAAAAGACAGGCAGTTTAGCCCTACAAACTTGGCTCCTTTTCGTTATTAAATGCAATTTAATAATATCTTCCAAGACGAATTGCTCTTATACATCGGCCTGTAGCAGTATATTACATCGCAAATAATAAACAGTGCCACCAATTAATTAGTTTTGCTTAGTATAATTATTTACATACTAACAAAAAAAACGCGTTATGTTTTTTTCGTCAAAGGTTAAAAACTGTTCTACTATGTTGTATTTATTTTTGCGGCTGACAGATATATTATTATTTTCCCCTGTCGGCAGCTTAATTTCATCCGAGAATTTGAAGTGTGAAATAATTATTGGTTATACGTACGCCGAGGCGTTCTGTTTTCATTTGCTTGTCTGCTTTTTTCTCCTCTTTATTGTAAAATGTACTGACAAAAAGCTGAACATCTTGGTGTTTTAGCCGCATCGCCGTGGACGTGTAGGCGCCCCTCTTATCCCGCGAAGCTATGCAAACGAGCGCCTTTAATTAAGTACCGTTAAAGGACTTTGACTGTGCACTGGGCCGCTGCTAATGCATGTACACATTCAGCTCATTCAAAAAGCCTCATTCCCAGGAAGCTTCCCGGTTCGCAACTTCTTTTTTCTTTTTTATAATTTATTTTGTAAAAGAGGGACATTTCCCATTTTAACTAATACTTGTAGTGACATCACTCAGACGTATGTAATTCCTTTATACACATTTCGTGTCATTTAAAACTTTTGTCTTATTTAAAACCCATTTTAACCAATGCTTATCATCATTACTACTACCACTGCAAAACAAAATTTAGAAATACGATTTAACGTCGTAAAACTTTATTTGCCGTTTCAACCGCGTCGTTGTAATTAAGGGGCTTCATTAAATTAATCACAAACGTTTAAAACTCCAATGAGAAGATTTATTCTACTGGATTATTTGCCCAAATATAAATATTAAACCGTTTTGCACCTGCTATTTAAAATTGTTTTCATTTAATTTATGCCTTTTACATATCTGTTACTAGACAAAAAGTTGTGCACGATCTTGTGATGTAACGCGAAATAGTGTAATTTGTGCGTCCTCAAGTCGTGGAAATGTTTCGACCATACATAAAGGCAAGTTTAAAAATATTCAAAGTGCAATGAAGGATGCGTGATATCAATCTCTCAATTACGGCCCACCGCGCTTATTAAACTAAACGAATGAATCACTGATAAACTGTCTTTTCTTGTCATTTCTAAAATCTAGACATGATTTAAATTATATTAATTACACGTAATAAATCATTACATCTTACACTACTTACAGCGGACAGGGGAGTTTTAACCACAGCACCAAAAAATTCAACAGCATTTCATGTGAGTAAAATTACCCACAAATGCAATGTTCACAAGGTTAACATCAGATAAGTCTATTTTTCCTCATTTAAGTGTTTGTGGGGGGTTTAATCCGTTCTATGGGAGATTATTCCCGTAAAAGTCTGTGTTTGCAAATGTCTTAAACATTTGGACGTGGATGGATCACTTCCGAACTGCACAATTTTAGCTAAATTACAAAGCGATTATTAAAGGCAGGCCTTACTATTAATAAGAGACCGCAAAGCCACACGTGGCCCGGAAACTCCCGTTTTAACCAGAAGCGTAATTTATGCGACAACATTAAGAGGCCGCATTGGAAGAGGAAGAAAGTTTAAAAAAGGCCACGGAACATAATTATTCGACAGAATGAGCACGTTTCTCTGCACGTTTATACCAGGAGGGGTGTGGAGTTCACCTAAAATAATGAAAAGGTCCTGGTGAAACGCGAAACCCCTAAAACGGAACTGGAATTCAGCCTGCCGGACATAAACCCCGTATCAGACGCCGAAGCGCCGCGCACCCCCCCGCGGCTTGGGGCAGAGTCCGATCTGCCGCAGAAAAGGAGAGAATCACGTTTTAAAGTCGCGTTTTAAAAGCATACCAACTACAGCAACTACTACCGCAGTAATAATAATAATAATAATGATAATACTTACCCTAACAAATAATTATAATTCTGGCTGTGCTAACACATTTTAACACATTGCGCGTTATCCAGATGTCAGACCTGAGCACAGGTCCTGGAGTTTCCCTGAAAATTATTTACCGGTACGAGTGACAGCTTTTCACGCCACTGTTTATACAGGAATAATTTCTGAAGTTTAATTTATTTGACTTTGAACGCGATCCAAATGCAATCGTGTCATTATCGCGTTATAAGCGGGGCCGCGGCGGGGTAAGTGCCCCGGGACATAGCCACGCACTCCGGCTTATTAAGGGCTGCTAATCTCCCGCTAATGACCTCCGAGCAGGCCGCTAGATGCGCACATATAAGCCAAAAGAACAAGGCGTGTGTGGGGGCGGGTCTCTTTGACTATATGTGGCATTTATGTTTAAATCGATTAAGGTCGGTTTCATATCCGGGCCGTACCTTTCTATAGACAAACACACGCCAGATAATTCCTTAATAAAGGAGAAAGGGGACACACCGCCCCGGCTGGGCCCGGTGGGAGGCGATCCGACACGGCTCCCTGCTGCCCCGCACCGAGGGGGCACTGGGATCGCCGCCCCGGGCAAGGGGACCTTTCTTTTTTTGAGGGGGGTTTGTTCTCAGCACGTCAATAGTTTGCTTTAATATTAATTACTCCCCGCTTTCCTAGATGAACTGTGGCCCGTTCATGAGACGCTACAAGGTGTAGGTATAAGGACTGCGGAACGACGCTAAGCCCGATGTTATTCTTGGAGTCAGTGAGCTGCCATTTAATATAATACGGTTACACTGGATTTAAAACGTCCACCTCACTTTCATGACACTTTCCCCAAAAGTAGAATTAGACCATTTTACTGTATATAACAAATATTAATGCACTGAATAAGTAGCAACCGCTCTTAACTGCATTTCCGTGCATCAATCGAAATTTCAACTATTTAAATATATTTTTAAGCGTCAACAGGTGTTCAACACATTTTGCGTTCAGCATAACGGGGAAAAAAGAGGGGATTGGTGCGCGAAAGCGGCCGCTTTCTCCATCACTGGCCCGCAGATGCCGGCGGTCGCGTACATGAAAGCCGGGGCGCCGTGGGTGTTCATTCCGCTGTGGGGAACTTAGGGTCCTCACCTACGTCTACTCCTTTCCCAGCACCGTGGACCACAGAGAGGTGGATTTGCATGTCTTTGTATGGGTGAGGGGTGTGGTTTTTAAACACTAATGACATTTTGCTCTAATGAAATGAGAAACTACAATATTCAGAGTAACTTTGAAACGAAAAACGGGGAAATTGTTTGCCATAAAGCAGTCATTGACTAGGATAGTTGACTGACAGAACGAGAGAGAGGAAGAGTGACAACTGGAGGAGAGAAGGAAGGACAGGAACAGCAGCCACACATGAGCTGGTAATGACTTAAACAAGAGCAGGGACCACCAGGACGACTCATGCTGGACTTACCGGCAAACTTTGGACCGGAAAGCAGAGCAGCTGGGTGACCGTTAAAGGCCCGGCCGGCTACGTGCAGAGGCCACATCGCGGCGTGTTGTGGAGACCCAAGAAGACCAGACAGGACTAAGCAGGGAGGGGAAAATAAATAGGTTGGGGGGGGTTCATGTCCACAGCCACCCGGATGGAGCGGATGCTGGAAGACCCTGGCTGCAGCCGATATCTGATACACGGATAGGTTGAGTACTGCCCCCCCACAACAACAGCTGGACCGCTCCCTATAACCCCCCCCCCAAAAAACATGACCCCCATAGCAGCAAAAATCCCAGTGCCACGTCATAAAATGGGGTGGGGTGGGGAGGGGGGTGGGACATGATTACAGAGCAGCAGACAGAATGTCCCCTGGGGGGGAGGGTGGTAACACATTGGCAGACAGAATGTCCCCTGGGGGGGGGTGCTGGTAACACACTGGCAGACAGAATATTCCCTGGGGGGGATGTGGAAACACATTGGCAGACAGAATGTCCCCTGGGGAGGGTTGCGCTGGTAACACACAGGCAGACAGAATGTCAGGGTGGTGTACAGCCAGTTAGGTGGCAAACGGTGATTGACAAAAGTGTAACCGGCCGAGGGGACAGCGATGTGGGAAAACAGTACAGCCCCCCCAGCGAAACAGACCGTCAGCCACGTAACTGAAACACTGTAAGGCTGTAAACTGCACACCCACAGGTAGAGAAATGTTTTATTGATGATCAGAGAGCAGTAAACCCAGAAACCCACGATGACAGGAGGTGATTGAGATCAGAACTTGTTCTTTATTGGTGAAGCACAGGGCCGCCATCAGCATACAGTACGCCAGAGCTCGCTTACCCGCGTGGCACCAGCCGTGCTGCCGAGTCCGCCGGTACCGAAAGCGCATCCGCTGTCAGAAATCACACATCACAGCACATTAACTTATTGAGGAGAAACTAGCAGAGGAGTTTACAAGCCAGGCAGAACCGAGACAGAGACTGACACACATTCGTCGGGTTCTGTAATTAAACATCAAGCGGCCAGCCGACCGCACGTGTCAATGGTGAGAAGAAATAATCACGCGCGGGTGGGCGCGTGCGCGCGCACAGAGAAATGATTGATTACAAGATCCCTGAAATAATAACTGTACATTTCGAGTTACTCTCGTTAAAGCAGGTCCTAACTGTCGCTTCGTTCCAGTCCAGATCTGCAAGGGACCCCCCCACCAGGGATGGTGGGTGGGGATGCCGGACGGAAATCCTGGCAGGGCTCAGGATTAGCTGTTCTGGACCTGGCCCCCCACTGTGGTCTGGGCTCCCCCAGGCTCGCCACGCGCCTTCTTGCAGGTGATCAGGAGGAGGAGGAGCATGGGCAGGTGCCAGAGGCTACAGAAGAAGAGGCGTCGTGCGCTGGCACGCTCTCCGTCCCGCTGGAAACGTAGCGCCAGGTAGCCGATGTACAGGTTGATGGGCAGTGAGATAAGTGGGAAGGTCCAGGTAGAGACGCCCAGAGGGGGCGCCAGAGCGCTCAGGCCCGTCAGGGCCAGGCTGTGCCGCAGGGCCACGCGCCGACACAGCGTAGGGTGCGTCACTGACATCATGCGGTATCCGCCCCGTGAGTAATCCTCACGCAGGTTCCAGCTCAGTGCGTTGAAGTGCGGGAACTGCCAGGAGTACAGGAGTGCCCCCAAGAGGAGGGCACCTGCAGTGCAGGGGGACGGAAAATGACAGAAATTAGGGCTGAATAAACAATCTAATTTTAATTACAATTATGACTTTGGCTTCTGATGATTATCACAATAAAACGATTCTTGTGCGGCATTTCATTTGGCAGTGATGTGTTTTATATCCAGCGCAGCCCTTTCCAGCCCCTTTTCATTTGTGTCTCAGCAGAATTATATTTAAAGTTAAAGGAAATGCACTGTTAAAAACAATTTTTTTTAAAGGTTCAATAAATGCATGGTATTTCCAAAATCAATGAGTAATCATGCTGAATAATCGTGACCCCAATATTGACTGAAATAATCGGAATTATAATTTTTGCCATAATCGAGCAACCCAAGCAGAAGGTGTCACATAGGGAGACTGACAGACAGAGACACTGGCACTCAGAGACAAATATACTGACAGAGAGAGAGAGAGAGAAAGACAGGGACCGAGATAGGCAGAACACACTGACTGACAGACTGACAAAAACAGACAGAGAAACTGAGAAAGACCGAGAGATATACTGACTGACAGAGACGGAGACAGGCAGACAGAGACTTACCGACTGAGAGACAGACAGACAGACTTACTGACTGACAGAGACTGA
>JAAGVU020000092.1:2080427-2093264 GCA_011763525.2 Mormyrus iriodes | reverse complement strand
CAGGGAGGTGCCGATGATCTTGCTGGCTGTATTCACTGTCCCTTGTAGGGCCTTACGGCAGGAGGCAGAGCAGCTTCTGAACCACACAGCAATACAGCCAGTGATGACACTCTCAGTGGTGCCTCTGTAAAAAGAGAGCATGATGGGGGTGGAACTTTCGCCCTCCTCAGTTTGCGGAGGAAGTAGAGGCGTGTTTGTGCCTTCTTGTTTAGTGATGTGCAGTTATTGTTCCAGGAACAGCGCTGTGCTGCTCACGGTCCTGGCGGTCCGAGGCTGGCTGATTTTCCAGCCTTCCTTCACATGTGAGCCGGGTGTGATGCCTCTGGCCAATCAGAATCAGTGATTATGAAAGTAACTCTCTGGGAGAACTGAAAACATGGCCTGGATTTGGATTCAAGGCCCAGAGTTGAATACCCCAGGTTTAGTGTCAGGATGGGCTCTTAGGATGGGACCAAAAGTTTTGTTTAAAGCAGTATGGGTGTGGCCAGTTTGTTCCATAAAATATGCCTGAGTGCCAGAGCATATTGTGTGCAGTATATGTGGTATATTAAGCTAATGCATTTTTATATAAAACCTTGCCATAATATAGTAATGTATTAAGAGAAATCTTAGTTCTGCATAGTCCCCTTTTAAGATATAACCAGTCTTCTGATACAATGGAAAACAGACAGGTCTGCTGTGTGTTAGGAAACCAAGTTAAAATATGTAAAATATCCTAAAAAACATTGGCGTAGCCGTGTGTTCTCGGTTGCCTGACTTTTTCGGACTAGAGCGATACGGTAATTGGGAGTCTAATGAAAGAGTCTGCCGGCTTATTTCCACAGTCTGCAGAGTTTCTCAGTGCCCACAACTAATAGTGGCAAAAAATAACCATACTGTCCTAACATGGTAGCATCCCATGGTATGAAACCCCCATAATGCAATTCGTGCGGCCAAAGCACCCTATGCCAGAGCACGATCTCTGCTGTGTCTTATGACCAAACAAGATAAACTTGCTTTAAGTCATTTCGAACTGTGTTTTCAAATGATATTGTTAACTTCCCAAAACAGAATTGCCCAGTGTATTTTTAAAGCCCACTCTAGTGGTTTCCACAGAAAATATTAAACATAATGTTTATCCAGTTTCCTGTCTTATTTTTATAAGACGACTGGTGCCGTGGTGCTTACGGACATTGACTTGTGACCAAACATTCCAGGAAGGATTGCTTGATGCCGTATCACTGAACGCACATAACACAAAGACAAAGGTCTCCAACACTTTTTATGGCAATGCTATTTAATTCCAAAAAGCAAATAAACATTGGTATGTCTTTCTTTCTGACATCACTGTACATTTTTTGTCAGGAACTGGTGAGGAGCAGCACAGAAACAGCCATCGCTTATGTTTATTTAATATGTTTGTCTAAACTGAGTTTTTGAAACTCCTGTATTCTAATATCGCCTTGATTGCAAATAACAGACTTTTGGGTGACTTGTTACACTGTTATTCTGGATGCAGACTGTCTGTTCTCACTGGCCCTTCACTCTGGGTTTCTCCATCCAGAACCTGCTTCACTGGGCTGCACTCCGCTGGGCCATTTCTGTCACTGTTGTATAAATCACTGCAGAGCAGACCCGTTTAAATCCAAATAGCCTGCTAATTTGGCACCTGGCCCACCGTCACCCTGCCCCCTGCCTCATATTTACGGCTGTGATCAGCCTGCTGCCAGATTTGTGCCCCCCTCCCCTCACAGCGCTGGCTGCAAGACCTGGGTTCAGCATTACGAGGCTGATAAATATCCAGGTGAGGTCAAGCCTCCCCATCTCCCCACCTCCCCATCCATGCCCTATGTGTCCCTTTGAGGGGAGGGGAGGTACAGTCGCAAAGGCACAGGTCTGCCCCCTCTTGCCTGAACTGAGATGACTGTTAGTTTTCTATAAGCTCTTTGTATTTCTGACTGTGTTGTTGGGTAATGGTCTCCATCTTTGGTGCTCACTGATTTTTATGCCCCGTCCCCCACCCATACCCTTGCAGCATAATCAGCCTCTCACTGCTGGGGAGGCCTTGGTAATCTCAGCTGGGCCCCTGTCCCTTGCTAAACACCTCACATCAGAGATATGCCATTACCCCAGAAAGTTCTGGCTTTTCCATGTCATCACTGCCCCCCCCAGGTATATCGCGTCAGATAGCCTCATTCTGAAGTATGGGGCGGTGTCGGTGACTGTCACACCCTGAATATGTGGCCCTGAGACCTACCAGGGGGGTGGGGACTCTCGGCGATGGTGACATCACACTGTGTGACAGTAATTGCCCCTGGCCTTGACTCACGCCCGCAGGTCATCGGTTTGAGAACAAGCTTTAATGTCGTTGTAACCTCACCCCCAACCTGTAAGGGGGGGCGTTAAATGAAAACCAGCACACTGTCCTTCCCCTCCCCCTGCTGTACCATTTCATGCTGTCCCCGCTGCTGGCCAGTCACCTTGCAGAATTTATTACCCATTGTGCAGGGTGGTATTTTTGACTCATGTTGCGCGGATGCTGACATGCCGGTCATTCTGGGACTCTGGAGAGCGAGCGGGAGCTGCCGGCCGGGGCAGCTCCGCGGGCCTGTTGGATTACTTCGCTGACTCACCTGCGTTACCCAACTGCATGGGGCTCCATCGACACGGAGGCTTGTGGGGGTGTGGCTGCTGCGTCACAGACCTGGGGTCTGCAGTGCTGCTGGGATAATTCCATCTGTTAACTGTCTTTGCCTGCTGCCCTGAGATCGCATTACACTTATACCTCATCATTAACAGTTTTATTACTGTTTACTAAAGTAACAGTGTATAATTGGAAAAACTGTATACATTATATTTGACCTGCATGAGCTGCGGGGTCTGATGCTCTGTCCTTACCGTGGGCCCCAGTGCTCTGTGTACTGGTGATTTGCATTGTCGTCCATAATGACCTCATTTGCTCGGAATTCACCGAATCTTTTCATACACGTGAATGTATACTGAAGGCCTGGGACTCAGTGGGTTTGGCTGCTGAGTCTGTGACAGGGGGTGTGGGAGGGCGGGGCAGATGGGGCCGGCTGAGTGGCGCCAGGTCATGTAGGCGATGTCTATGATGTGGCATGCAGGCCGGTGTGATTCTCGTGATCCCAGCACCACCATGACACAGGCCATATGTCATCCACGATTAACGTTTTCAGCGTGCAGAGAGCCCTGACAATGGAAACCGCTCCAATAAACCTCCTGCCCCAGAGAGGCCAAGACTTGTCATCACCCCCCCCAAGCCAGAGCATCAGTAAGATTTACGAGCACTGTCCCAAAGGCCGGCACGTCCCAGCTCCTGGAAGGGGGGGGGCAGAGGAAGCATCTCCCGCTCCTGGTTCATGTCAGGGACTGTAGCTTGTTGTCAAACTTTGTCTAACAAGCTCTAGATTGGTGCCCTTGGAATTCATCTAAGTGCCCCCCCCAGGTGCCTGACCCCCCGCCCCAAGAATACATGGATTAGGAGAGCCGGCCTTAAAAATGCCCTGTCAATATAAGCTGCAGTATTTTAATGTGTTTACATTCTGTTTAAGTTATTTAACCTGCAATGGGGTCCCATAAAGCACATCACACTGGCTTTATGGACTGTAAGGCGCAACCCTGTAAATATGTCCCTGTCAGCCCATGTTCCAGTTTGTGTGTGTCTGTTAGACCCTCTGTCAGGGATCTTACCATGAAATGTTTTAATAAAAAAGTCTTTTGGTGAGTTTCAATATAAAAGTGCCAAGCTACTAAAGTATGATTTTATTACATTGAATAACAAGGCATAATCATGTAATAATCTCCAGGTGCTGTCAGGACCCCAAACGCATCCTGAGCATGAGTTGGCTTCTCTGTTCCTCTTTGCTGGGCCTCAGGGGTTGGTTGCAGTCATACGGCTTGAGAGGTGACCCCTTTTAGCAGGGGATCGGCACATGCAAGGCATTATGGGAAACATTGTGAGCCTTGACCCCGGGAGGACACGAACAGGACATGAACTCACAACCTGCTGGACACAGACACAGGTCCCAAACCCACTGAACAACTTAGAATGGGGTGTGGCAGTGCGGCTCTGGATTTAGAAGATGTTTATTTCCCCATAGTACCAGTGTCTTGATTTGGGGCGTCTGCCTTTGCTATTAAGACAGGATTGCAAATACCGCGGGATTTCTCAGTATAGCAACGGCCTGACATCCGGGCCGGCCCACCCCGGCCCACAGAGCTGTCGCTGCCGGGGCCCGGCGCTGAGATTTATGGTTTGGTCAGAAGGCAGGCCACCGCCAGCCTGCATTTGCCAAAACTGGATGGACCACTGATAGCAGTGAGTGGGGAGGGGCGGTGGGGGTGCAGAGAAGGGGCCCAAGGGCATCACAAGACAACTGTCCAGAATGGTCTGGTCTGGACCCCTGTCCAGCGTGCGGTCAGCGTCACCCCGGAGACACTGTTGTCGGTATCCATTTGGTTTGGCTCAACTATCTGAATCCATCATCTGACCATGGCAATCATAAGTGAAGGGCGGGGGGGAGGCGGATTTACAGGGATGGTGTCCACTGCCTGCCTGGTGTGCAAGGCGCCGGGGTCACGGCCAGGGCTACGCTGGCCCCGCCCTGCCCCTGCCCTCGGCATGGCTTTCCCATCAGCCTCTGTCTGGTATTTGTTGGCCTGCACTTGTCCTTCACCAGGGCCCTCTTGCTGGCTTGGAGACGAGGCCAGACATCACTACACGCCCTTTATGTGTTTGTCTTCTTAGAAAAGAGGATACAAGGATGACCAATTCTCCTGTGCGATGGTGCATGATCTCATAAATCCTTGGCTCTCGCCACGGAGTTAGGGCCTGCCGCAAAATCTCTCCCAAAAACTCAGTAGTCAGCTGTCACCAAGGATCTTGTTTGCAGAATGGCCCAGGGGACAGTCTGGACATTCGTACTGATAATAAAGAATTTAGCCCCCAGTTACCAGCCGAAACAGCAGGTGAAATGACTTCTAATGCAAATCATACTCTACATTTAAAGGTGAGCAAGTTGACCAGCAATTAAGAGCTGAAACAATGACAAGCTGTGGCTTTCCTGGACTAGAGTCTGGCGTACTTGCAGAAATGCATCTGGATGGTCACACCCTTTTACATTTTAATCTAGATAGTCATTTTCGGTTTTCATGGAACGTCGTCACTCTACATGCTAGAGGTGGAGAGCAAGGACAGCATCTCCATCGAGGACACGACCAGGCCATCTGGACTGGAGGTTCCTTAGCAGCGGAGAAACATCAGTAAATGCTTCCAAATGGTCCGTTCACCGGAACGAGACCGGGATATCTGTCAGACAGATCTCCTGGGAACGGCAATGATGTCACCAAGTCGCGCTCCGTGGTAAGGGTTATTCACGGGGGCCGTCTGTTTTTCCGGCCCGCTCTGGGGAGACGGAAGGGAATTCGCAGACCTAGGGAAGTACCACACAAAAACAGATCCTGCTGTAAAAGTGGATTTTATTGGAAGTCTGTTGCCAGTTCGTCTGACGTTTATAGGGCCTCCAAAGAGATAATTTCCCATCGATGAAAGTGCCCCCGTTAAACCTGATCCACTTACACACTGAACTGTATTTCAGAAACATATGGTTGTGTCTCTGTAACAACCTTCCATCTCTCCTAGTACAGGCCTTTGAAGGACGTCGGTTTGGGACTATAGGGATAATGTTACGCTGTAGATTCCAGCACAAAAGGCCTACAAACCATCCAGACACCCAGAGAGCATCGATCCCGTCTGCCGTCGAGGGTTTAACGGTCCTGAAAAAAAGGCAAAAGCCTAGGGTTTTAGCACTAGGCGCTTTTAGCCGTGTGCTATTGCAAGAATGAATCCCTTTCATCTGGGGCCCTGTAAAGGGGCGACTTCTCAGTGACGAGAGGCTGAGATCCATCCCACACAGACACCGGCCAAAGATCCTAACGTTTTCCAACGATTCCTCGTGCGTTTGCAACGTCAGCCGTGTCGAAGCTAATCTGTAAAGTGTCCTTTGAGTGGTGGCCTGTCACCCCCCCCCCCCACCCGCCATTCAGGAATCCCACAAAGAACATGGTTTTGCTGTCCGATTCCCCCTCCTTTCCATCCTCCCCCCAAAAAAAACATTCCGGCTCAAGATCTTCCAGCTTAAGGTCACGGATAGCAGAAGAGCAGTGGTCCAGCAAGAGGAATTTCTGGAAGTGTTCCTCACCGTGGGATGATCTCTAGCAGACCTGTGGAATCAGCTTCTCCTCTATGGCCTCCTGTGTTCATTCCCCCCCGTCTGTTCTCGCCATGTGACAAACTGCACTTGTTTTTCATGCATGACGGAGTGAGGCAGAGAGCCCCCCCGCCCCAGTAAAGGCTAAAAGCAAATCTTATCAGGGTGAAAATTTAATTAGTGGGGGTGGGGGAGGGGGTCCAGCCTAACAGGGAGAAGCACATCAAGACCCCGGTAAATCGCAGGCATCGCCCCGCCGCTCTGATGTCTCTACGCTCTGCGCCTTGCCCCCTCCTCCTTTTTAACAGCCAACATTTACATAGAGGGAAATTAAGCCCCCGCAGCACGTCACGCCCGAGGAATGCAAGCCACACAGGAGCACAGGTGGTACGAATCAGCCACCACGTAGACGGCTTTCATTTGTTCCTCTTTGACGCTAATTGTTCCTCTTCGGTAGTAATGGGAAGCAGGACGGATTGTGGGGGGGATGAGATAAGGCGCCGCCCTGGTGGCGTATCCTGGCAAGAGGCATTCGCTTCACCTTTCTCTAGATGCCCCATAACCGTATGGGTAAATGCTCTGAGACACTTTGTGGGTGAGTTTGGCCCCTACCTGCCCCAGCACGCTTGCATAGTTCCTATCCCATCTACTGGTGTGCCACACAAAGGTCTAGCAGACCCCTTCGTGTGAAGCATGGACATCAAAGACAGAAGAACATTATCAGGTGCTCCGCTAGTGCAGCGGAGGAACCTGATGCGACGAACCTCCCTGATGGAGGACCTTCTGGTTGGAGGAGCCGGACCATGTCAGCCTACGGTTAGACCCGTGTGGCAGAGGAAGATGAGGACGCTGTCCCAGGCTGACTGTCCAGCCAGAATATGCTCTTGTTCCTAGGAACCTGCAAGCGTAGTCAAGTCAAGTCAAGTCAAGTGGCTTTACTGTCACACCATCCATGTACAGATATACAGCGGCATGAAATATCACTCCCCCAGGACCGCAGTGTGATTTACAGACAGGAGGTGACAGGGGAAGGGTGTCACTTAGCCTGGAGTATTAACTAGACGATGTCAGTAAGTGCTCAGCTGCGAGTGCATGTGTGTGTGTGTGTGTGTGTGTCCAGGCACACACCACCAGTGTCAGTCCTACCCCCAAGGCACAATTTTTATGTTAACAAATTGAAAATGCTGCGTCGCTCATCATGTTTTCCAGCTCAGGTATCACCCCTACAGATTCCTTCCTCCATTATGGAAAATCTTCCACAGCACTTTTGGGGGGGGTGGGGGTGGGGGGGGCATTGTTCTACGTAAGTCTGTGTTTATCAACATCAGCAAAACTCATCGACGCCCTGCAATAATTCCATTGTTGGGCTTTGGGAATCCAGTGCTTCCTGTCAGGTGGAATAGCAATTTAGCAGAAGGAGACAGACCCCCCCGGACAAATGATGGGGAATATGGCGTTCAGCAGGGAACGCCGGCTTGTTCAGGTTGGATATTCTCAGGTACGTGAGAGGCCTCTTCTTGTTGGGAGACGCTCGGCGGGGATTTCCTGCATGGCGCAGTCATTAGAGAGCCAGATGAGGGCAGGGGAGGCTGTCGGATGAGAGCCACCCCTGCAGGCGTGCAATTAACCAGAGGTGTTCAGCTAATTGCCTGTCTGGAATGCGTGAGGACGTGGGGCAGTATTGCACTTGACAGATGCTTCTTTTATTTGCAAAACTCCTCGCAGAGCCAGTGTGGTAATGTCTCCTAATGACAACAGCATCATGCCACAGTGAGCTGGGGGTCCTAGCATATGATTTATGATACTGTCCTCAGACCTGTCATTTAATTAAATTATATGACCTGCTCTTGGCTCGTATAAATGATGTATATGCTTAGGAATCCTACAGAAACTCTACACAAGTAGCTTAACCATCGTTAGTGATTGCCATTCCTCATTTTCACAGCACAGAGCACGAGGGGACCCTCATGTGCTCCTGGATCCCCTAATAATATTAGCTTTGCCAATCATTTTTCGAGATTGGATCTGCTGATCTGCTGAATCCGATCTGCATCCTGAAGCGGTACGTAATTAACCGTGGTGACAATATGACAGATTTTCCTCCTGCTAATTCAAACTCCTTGAGGGCGAGGGGTGCAACCGCAACAGGTTATCAGCCCACAGATCCACCCCCCCAAAACAGCTGCAGAGAGGGTGGTCTTTATTGGTAAGCTCAGCTTAGAACTGACACAAATCTCTGGAGTACATTAATGATTGGCAGTCACCGCTGGAGAATCTGATGCCTTTTGAAATATGGAAAATCCCAAAAATGGTTATGTATGTTCTCCGGACTCAGTGTAGATGAGGAAATCGTGACGCGTAACATTATTTAGGTTTATTTTGACAGACCATACTTCTCACTGGTATCACTGCTGTGTACAAAGGGGTCAGAAGTCAAAGTTGGTGGCCGGTTGACCTGCAAACATGAAGTGGTGCAGGCCTGAAAGTGTGGACCTGACCTTACCGACTCTCCAACGTGACCTGAGGTTTCAGCCTTTTTGGGCCAGGATACTGATAAACAGATGTGACAGGCTGGGAAACTGAAACCAATTACTGCCATAACCAGGTTGTGTCTGGTGCCCATTTAAAGAAAAAAAAAGACAAATTTATCTCTGAATCTAACCCGTTCAGCCATCTGTTATGGCTATGCGGTAAACATCAGAACCTGGTGCCGTAGTGAATCCAAAGTATCTTTGAAATCCGGGCCTCTTAAATATTAGGTCATTGATTCCTGTGGCAGATTAGCCACTGATAATCAGCCTGAGTTACCGCTCTCCGCCTGTCCCAGTCTCTCGCCTGCTGGACCCGATCACGTCCCACGCAGCTCGCCCGGTGCAGAGGATCCATCCCTCAAAAACAGAAGTGCGTATGTCTCTGTATCTCTGTCTCTGTCCGTCAATGTCTGTCTCTGTCTCTCTGTCTCTCTCTCTTTCATTAGTTCGGAGCAGCTACTCCCGCCTGTAAGTGCTTGATGTACGCATTCCCACGCTTCTGCTCCTATGTAAAACCCCAAATGTGCTGATTCCACTGTTTAGGTGCATTAGTTCAGCATTAAGGTTCAGCATTAGTTTGGTATTAGTGCATTAGCACCAAGCTAATGACTATCAGCTAATTGCTAACAGCTAATGGATAGGTAATGTGTATATTAACTATGCCTGGCTTTGAAATGGACCAAAAGTGTATTTGAGTTAAAATAGATGAATCAAATGTCTTTGCCCTTGTTAGATGTATATGGGAACTATGTAAGTAAAGTTTAAACGAAGAAGGGGGTGGTTTGCAGTCACATTCATGGGGCGCGTTGTCCACTGGGGGAATTGGAACCTCACAGACTTCCCTCTGGCTATCCTCACTATGGTCGCCAGACTGTAGGTGAACATAAAGGCAAGCGGGCGGGAGGTAAACACATTATTATTTGAAATTGAATTTGAGCATGATGAGCATAAATGTCGCAGCCCTCTATGTGAACTCAGCTGGCCCTCTCTGTCAATATTTGTCAATATCTGTCTCTGTCTCGCTCTGTCTGTCAATGTTTGTCTCTGTCTCTCTCTGTCAATATGTCTCTGTCTCTCTGTGTCTGTCTCTTTCTGTCAATATCTGTCTCTGTCTCTCTCTGTCAATATCTGTCTCTGTCTCTCTATGTCTCTGTCTCTCTCTGTCAATATCTGTCTGTCTCTCTGTGTCTCTGTCTCTCTCTGTCAATATCTGTCTCTGTCAATGTGTGTCTCTGTCTCTCTGTATCTCTGTCTCTCTCTGTCTATCAATGTCTGTCTCTGTCTCTGTCAATGTCTGTCTCTGTCTCTCTCTGTTAATGTCTGTCTCTGTCTCTCTCTGTCAATGTCTGTCTCTGTCTTTCTGTATCTCTATCTCTCTCTGTCTGTTAATGTCTGTCTCTATGTCTCTGTCTCTCTCTGCCCTGCCTCTGATTGTCTGCTGGCTCTCCCTCTCTCTCTCTCTCTCCTGTCTCTCTCTATCTCTCTGCTGGCTCTCTTTGTCTCTCTGCCCTGCCTCTGTCTGTCTGCTGGCACTCTCTGTCTCTCTCCATCTGGCAATATCAGTCTCTGTCTCTCTTTATCCTGTCTTGCCTCTCTGTCTGTCAGTGTCTGTCTCTCTGTCTCTGTTTTTTTCTAGCCTGTCTCTGTCTCTCTCTGTCTGCTGGCTTTCTCTCTTTCTCTCTCTCTCTCTGTCACACACACACACACACACTCTGCCCTGTCTCTGTTTCTCTGTCTGCCTGCTGGGTCTCTCTGTCTTTCTGCCCTGTCTCTGTCTCTCTCAGTTTATCAATGTCTGTCTCTTTCTGCCCTGTCAATGTCTTTCCTCTCACTTTGGTCCCTTGGTTGTCTTCTCTTTCTCTGACCTCTCAGAGTCTCTTTCTCTTTTTCTGTCTCCTTCCCTCTCTGTGTCTCTTTCTCCTTCCTTCCCTGCTGACATAAACTCCATTCTCTCTGTTTTTATACCGTCTCCTTCCTGGCCCAGCTGGCCTGAATCTAGCCAACAGTGAGCAGCCTTGAAACAATTAAAATCAGTGAGAGCAGCAGAGATAAACACAGAAGCGATTAAAGTAATGCCACTTTAAGAGAAGCACGGAAATGGAGCTCAGGCATGTAGTTTCAGCAAGAGTGATGCAGGGGGGCTGCAGGGTGCCTGGGCAGCGTCCCGAGTGGCGTGGGGTTAGGGTGACCGCGGCACATGAGTGAGGGACATTCATGTCGCCCTCAAGGGGCCTCCTGCTGCCCGGGCTCATTCTGCTCTCGGGGGCCCTGGTTATACCTGCTGTGTCGCTGACTAAGGGAACAGTCAGAGCTGGCCCCAGATCTTCAGAAATGGCCCCAAATTTCTACTCAGAGCCTTTTTCTGCCCCCTCCCCAGTTTATTTGCTTAATGGGCTGAAAAACAGCACCTTAGGGTGTTACGTGTCGTTAATGGCCCCTGGGGTCAGCCTGTCTCGGTGTGTCCCAGCAGGGTGCGCCATCAGGATGGGGTGCTGCTGGTAGTGATTCACTTCCATGCTGGCGGGGAGGGGGGGAGGGATGTCTATAATCTGGAGGAGCCAGGTTATAGACCCCCCCCACCACCAATGGAGTGGAGTATGTAGAGGATACTGACTGTCTGTGTGTGGTCCACGTGTGGTGCAAAAAGGCCCCCATCCCATACTGCAGTGGGAGTGGCCGCTTTTGTCCTCTTGCCAGTCATAGGATCATATTTGTTAGGTTGGCTATTTATCTGCCCCTGGAAAACCCAGAAAACTAGGTGGCTACAGAGCCTGCCCTGATGCTGAACACCTCGCTAGGCCAGATAGATAGATAGATAGATAGATAGATAGATAGATAGATAGATGTAGAGAAACAGATTTATACACAGGGACACAGTGAGGGGTACAGTATGTATATAAGGATTCACAGACAGGCAAAGATACCTTACGCTGGCTCTGCAGCTTTTAGTTATTATCTTATTGTTTCCGGGTAATTTAATATGTTACTTACTGGCCGATATTTTTATTCCATACGAGAAACAAATTAAATAACCTGGGCATTACAAACGACACAGCCTAGCGAGACGGGCAGCCATAACCATACCTAAGACAGGTCAAACCGACATAATCTCATAACCGCTGGGAAAGTGAATGGATGCGGGCTGCTCTGCAGGCCGTGATGGTGGCCTTTGGTCCACAGAGGTGCCGTGGCCGTAGCTTTGAGACTAACAGCACTGGCCAGCGCGAGCGGCATGCGGGTCTGCCGTGTGGGGGGTGGGAGGGAGGAAGACAGAGGATCCGTCCTGGGGGAGGGGGCCAGATGCCTGTTTTCAGCACCTGCAGTCTGAGGTCATCTGTGGAGATGTTTAGCTGTTCGTGTGGCATCTTCCTGACCCGTGTTTTCAGCTTCACTCCTTTATACACGGTCGTTCATCAGTGATTCCTGCAGCATAACATCACTAATGGCTCGGCAAAATGCCTTCCCCCCATACACACACACACACATACACACTGCAGGCCACGCCCCCCTGTAGCTGGACAGCAGCTTTGATGGTCCATCTTACCTTCATGGGGAATCTCTCTGGGTTTATAAGTCCAATTCATCAAAGTCCAGGTCACAGGGCCAAATGAGGTCTGTCCACACTCTGCAGAGCAATCAAGCTGAACTCATGGCTGAATCCAAACTTTGTACGGAGGTGTAGGTCTGGAAGCAGAGTGAGAGATCTGAACTGTCTGCTGTGTCCTCGAGAACCAGGGAGGAACCTCTCTGGGCCCCAAGCCTTCAGGGCTCTTAAAGAACATCAGCACTATGTCTTCTGGATTGTTATTCCTTCAGTACTTCTCTCTCTATGAACAAATTTTAGGGTCCATAAGAACTTGGATAAAAGTTTGCTTGGTTGGTCTTGGTAAAATATTAGCTCCAGGACCTCCATGTCCTACTTCAACATGGTCCAGGTTTCTCCAATGAACAGCACTTCTCTCTTCTCATAACATCCATGAAGTCAGAGATGGCTTGCGAAGCCGCATATCCTGGCCTTTGCAGGTAAAAAGTCAGTTGGCTTAAATAGTCAGTCTGTGTTTATATCTCTCAAAATATTTGTCACTTTGAGTTTGTAT
>JAAGVU020000092.1:2070409-2080327 GCA_011763525.2 Mormyrus iriodes | reverse complement strand
CTCCGGATGTGGCTGCTGCGGACGACCATCGCGATGAGTTTGTATCTCCGGATGTGGCTGCTGCGGACGACCATCGCGATGAGTTTGTATCTCCGGATGTGGCTGCTGCGGACGACCATCGCAATGAGTTTGTATCTCCGCGTTGCAGCTCTGATTGAGAAGGTCATTTTCACTACAGGATAACTGTCTCTTGGCGAATCATGTTCACAGTTTCATTATTATATTATTAACTAAACGGTCTTATAAATGAAAGACAGGTTCAGTGTTTAATTAAAAACATTCCCAAATTCATTGACCCCGAATAACAGATTGTTACCTGAAAACCTGCACTTTATAGAGTATGTGTTTATCAACTCTGCAAATGAAGAGAATCATTGGCACAGTGTTAGCAAAACCTTTGTATGAACCTGTCAGATGCTTTGCTGTACTTCACTGAGTGTGTGAATAAATATCAAAGCATTTAGACTTTTTGATTCATACAGCAGATTAATCAATACATAACTGAAGGCCGGATCAGACAGTACCTGGAACAATTGGTGTTAAGGGCCCATGTAAAAGGGTAAGTGAAATCTCTTTGCCAACCCGAAATTTAAAACTGCGACCTTCCGATGACAGGCACAGCATCCTAACCCCCAGAGCCACCCACTGGCGTTTTTAAAGGCAGCTATCCCATAAACAGCCGGGACCTTTTAACTTACACAGCCAGACGTAAACCCAGGTCTAATCGCTGTTGGCCGCAGTGGAAAAGGTCGTGACCCAGTGCCGTGGGTCTAGGTGCGTAGCCCCGCATGCCTTTCCCGCATACACATACATATTTTTAAACACATTACAGCATCATAGAGCGTGGATCACACCCCGTCCATCTTTGCTGGGGAAACATGCTGGACAGCTGCTCCGAGGACTCCTCTTATTCAGTCTGCCATATCTGTCTGCTCGTCTTTGGCGGAATTTTGTTTTATGGGGCGACTTCAAAGGAGACAGATGAGTGGCCTCACAGCTGATGGGGCCTCATTACGGCATCAATCACGCTTCAGTCTCCGCGGCCCCAGGGCCCATTTAACACGTCTGCTATGCGGCACGCTCGCCAGCCAGCGAGCGGCCATTAATCCATCCTTCCCGGGCACCCACGCAGTGGCGTGGAGTGGCCGTCCAGCTTCTCAACACGGGATCGGAAGGTCGCTGGTTCACTCTGGGGTTGGATATGATCAGAGTTGTCCTCACCCCCAGCTCCCGGGAGGAATCATCACGGTGGGGGGGGGTCAGTCTAATATGATATATCTGACCAAGTGCCATTCATCTTCATATCTATCGCCCCACGTAAAATCCCTGTGAGAGACTTAACCCCCTTTCAGACATTCACTGCCACGCTTACCTTTTCTAGACGTTCTGCAGAGGGGCTGTATGTGTGAACACAAATGTCCGAATCAGTCATATCGAATATTAAACGGACTGAAAGTGTCTGACAGATTTAAGGAATAGCAAGAGACTCAGTTGTGTAGGATCAAATTACAGACCGGCTCTGTGACTGCGGTGTGATCCAAACTAAGGCGCAGGTGAACAGCAAACAAACTTTTTGCACCACGTCCGGCGTCCTGCTGCTCCACCCAAGCACCTCCCCTCATCTAACCAACCAGAGTATTTCTAGTAGGTGTGAAAGGAACCTGATTCTCTGGACAATATCCAGAGTCCAGGTGTGAAATTTGCTTTATGCTCCCAGCCCTTCACACGCGTCTGACTGCAGTGCTCTTCCTGGGGGTTGAGCCAGTTATCGTTAACCTAGCATCTCAGCACTAGGCTGCCTGCAGTTTCACAGTCAGAAACATCAACTCACCCCTGTAATATCATGCAGTACAGTGCAGAGTGCTGCAGTGATGTTAAAAAAATATAATCCTGACTGTGATGGTGAGGGTGGCCCAGAGGTCAGAGGTCGGACGTGCAGAATTCCATACTGAGAATCGCCAGGTAACACAGACATGAGAGTCCCCCATGTGGGACCACGTTCCAGTCCTGGATGCTTTTTAGAAAGCGTTCTGCATCGGTTCCATTCCGATACTGACCGTTTCATCACAGGCTGATAACTCTTCCTGTCCAAGTCTTGCAGAGGCCTTGAATCCTGGCCAGTGAGGTGTACGGATCACCTCTCGTTCTACTGGGGTCCATCCAATTTATTTAGCAGATGCTCCAAGCAATGTACCATTGAGAAAGTTGGGTCAGACAGTCCCTGGAGTATTTGGGAGTTAACGGCCTTGCTCTGGGGCCCAATGGTGACATCACTCCATCAACCCTGGGATTTGACCCAGCTACCTTCCAATCACATGAAGATGTTCGCTGATCTGTGAGGATGAAACGTGGCTCCATTCAGAGAAGAAAGGTTTCAGCACAGGGGGACAATGTGAGAAGCAAAATGATTTCGGTGGTGGGGTGTGCTTCAGGGGGGTAGGCCAGTGATTCATTCAGTCAGTCATTATGCTACAGAGGTTGAATGGGCGTCACCTGACTTTGGCCCTTCCCTGATGTCCACGCCCTCCATGATACCTGAGTGGTCATCTGTCAGCCATGCACAGAGGCACCTGTGCTGGAACATGTCGGAACACCTCCAGAACCCCCGTGAAGACATCTTTAGGCCCGAACAGTAATTACCAGGTAATTGCCATGCTGCAGATGCCAATGTCACAGGGGCTGGGGTGTGGCAGGGTGCTGGTTAAATGGCAGCTGATCACTGGTTATACGCCTAGTGGGGGGCACTCCCCCTGACTGCAGTGTCACTTTTAATGTCCTCCGTGTATCATTAAGTGAGAGGGAATAAGCGGCTGGCAATACATGGGGGCGGCCCAGCCAGACGGGACCTGGGGAGATGGCTATTGTACGCCTATAAAATGCCATATTACCCCAGTCAATTTCCCCCCGGCCAGCCCATGCAGGGGTCGCCATTACGGGGTCCTCCCCCAAAGTGGGGGTGTTTTCAGAGCACTGCCAGGTCAACAAGGTTACTTATTATCCTTTGACCTCAGACCTCTGGGACATGGAGGACATCCTTCTGGGAAGATTGGCAGGATAATGGGGACGCTGGGACCGGCGGGCTGTCCACATCCTAGGAAATCGGATCGACGCGTTCTGCTCATTTCCATGATCGCCAGGTACTAAGCTACGGCCTTTTCATCTCATTTGAAATGTTTGTGCTGCTTTTGGGGGAACCGTCATTTACCCCCGAATGGGCTGTACAGCAAGAGCTCAGGGCTGTGGGGGTGGGACCTCCACTCAGTGTTCTGTTATCGCCAGGAAATAAATGATACCCCCCCCCAAGTGTGCAGCCCTGTTCTATGCCCCCACCCTGCCCTCCTTGTTCAGTGTATCCATGGCGATAGTACACCGCTAAACCACATGCCGGTTTGTAATTTTTTTACCCGAAGACGTTCACATCACCTACCAGCGCACTGACTGGCTCCTCGCCATGGATCCAAGCTAAATCATTCATCTGTTTATGTGCTCGCCCTCTGCCCCTCCCCCTCCCGCCCCATTCTGTTGCCTGTTTGACGCCAGCTCTAGGCGGGACCACCAAGCATTTTAAACAGTCGTTCTCAGGACTGTGGCCCTATGTATCTTCCAGCTGGAAGGCGGCTCAATGCCCACCCAAAGGTACGGCCAGCACAGTCTCTCCTGGATCTTACGGAAGGACCCCTCAGCCAGTCCCTGGAATATGCTGTTGTCGTGACGACCGGCATATTTAATTTCCATAACAACTCATCTCTTGCCCAGTTCCTATGTTAAAGATGGACAGGTCAAAGATTGGTCACGTGACTGAGGTCACATGACCTTGACACTAATATAAGAGAAATGCTGTCACAGAAACCTGTCCCCCAGGGTGTGTGTGTGCGTGTATGTGTGTGTGCCCTAAACTCACTAAGTGTCAGCATGTAGCTGAATGGCCAACTGAGCTTAGTGATGGTGGCAAACGATAATGTGTTGCACAAGTGTTTTGACGTGCTCACCATGAAGCCACAGTGAGGGGGGGGGACAGCGTCTCTAGGGGGAGGGGTGCCATCCGATCCTCATGTGTCTTTACCTGCTCTGCGCCATCCCACTTAATCCGGCGACATCCCGAGTTACAGGACGCATGGCTTCCAGCCGCTGTGCTCACCCCTGTCAGTCCCATGTGACTCTCCTTCCTGCTTCCCTATGCTACCCGGTCATTACAGATTAATGTTCTGGTCTGGCAGGCGTTGCTGGCCGTACCAAATATGCAGGCGGCGTCATCCATTACTGCACAGTGGCCTTGGGATTTCCAAGAGCTGGGAGGTTACCGGGGCCGGGCGCGTAAATCAGAAGCAACAACGCCGAGGACGTGCCCTGGGGCCAGGAGAGATGGGGCGACGCAGCCACGGTGAGGGGCTCCGGCCCGGGACCTCCGGCTGTGGGCCGAACCCCTGAACCGCTAAGAAATCCCACCGGGTGAATTACAGCAGGAGCTCGTGGTTGTTTGGCTTTGCCATGACAACGAGCGGAAATTCCTCACGGAAAACGTAATGCGGGGTGAACGTGAGCAGGGGCATCACTGGTATTCCTCTCAGTCCAGGTCTGCGATCATGGACACCCGCCCCGGTCACAATCAGCAAAGGGTTTCAGGTTCGCCACAGTATACCAAACCGGGGGCGAATAAGCAGCACAGTGAGCAGGACTACAGATATCTGACTTCTGATTGGTTGCTTTATGGTTATGGCTGACGGCGATTTGCACATGGAAATCCCATCATTTCTTTCATTAGTCATACATTCGGTAAGCTGGGACCACTCGCCTTTATCCTTAACTAGTTCTTTCTGCACAGATACTACAGTGTGTCAGTTTCTGGTCTCCCTGAGGCTGGTTTCTCTGACATTTTACTGTAAGGGGGAAGTTACTAGGAGTCTTGCAAGTAGCATCAAGACAGCAGACCTTCATCACCATCACCGTCATCATCAGTCGTAGTGGGCACAGGAGCTGGGCTGATGCTGTGGCTGCTGAACAAGAACCTCACTGTCCGCCACGAGCACAGGAGGAGGGGGTGGAAAAGGAGCCCCCCCCCACCACCACCCACTGACGCATGTCCCGATTTTCCTAACTTCAATGCATCCCTGGGTCAACATTGATGCCTTTCATGTCTTTAATCAATTACAGTCTTCATTGTATGGCATCCCTGTGTTTATTAAAACCAGTGTTTTCTGTTAAGCGGCACAGAGCTCAGATTTGTAAAGTGCCACTTTTATTGTGTTTGCCTTTTGTTAAGGGACACGTCATAGATACTAAACATAGGAACAGGTTTACCTGCAAAGGCTGTACAGAGCACTGTTACTGTTACAATGTCCTTCATGAAGATAATAATAAGAATATGTTGGGGGTTAAGGACCTTGCTCAAGGGCCCACAGACATGTGGCTATTCTGCTGAGGCTGGGCTCAAGCCAGCAACCTTCCAACCATGAGCGCAAAGGCTTAACGCGCTGAACCACACACCGTCCCCAGCATGATGACTGGAAGAGTTTGAAAATGAGAAAAGAACAGACCAATGTGGTGATGTCATTCAGTGAAGAGTGTGATTGGTTAAAGAAGTGAAACACAAGCCCCTCCTTCGTGGGCTCAGGGACACATTGAACTAAGGAAAATCAGGATGTCCTCCACGGACGCTCCTAGGAACTGGAGTAAAGCGGAGACCCCCACTGCGGTGGGGTGTCCCACCTCCCGACCCTCTCACCCAAGCAGCTCTGAAGCAGCCCAGTTTGGAGGCTTCGTCCTTCCCAGAATCCCCAGGGTGGGCGCGCACTTAAGCAGTGAACTCTGTGGTATAACCGGAGTCATTTTAGAGGTAAAATGCAGGGGAGCACCAAGGGGAAACCCCAGCCGATGCCTCCACTGTGGCCTCCGTGCTGACGGGGCAGAGCGGTCGTAATGTGCGCTGATGTGACTAACAATGAATTATGGTTCATGCAGTGAAAAGTACATGTTTTTTTTTAATGAACTCTGTCTTCCTCACCCACTCCCTGAAGCCTACCTCTCTCTCCCTCTCTCGCTATCTCTCCCCCTCTCCTCCCTCTCCTCCCTCTTCTTTCTCTCTCCCTCTCCTCTCACTCCCTCTCTCTCTATCTGTCTCCCTCTCCTCCCTCTCACTCCCTCTCCTCCCTCTCACTCCCTCCATTTTCCTGCCTCTACCTGCCAACCTTGACCTGTCTTCTTCGTGAGAGTCATGAACGATGAACATTGCCTCTCGTCGGCCAGCTGCACCATGAGAATGAACATCTGGGGCGGGCCTGTCCACCACCACCCAACCCTATTCTGATTTGACCTCAGACCTACAGGTCTGGTTATACCCCAGGTTGCCTCCCCCCCACCCACCATCCTTAACCTCATCCTGAATGTTACTTCCTTTGAGGAACAACAAAAAGTAAAAATAGCATGAGTCCGGCTTGGTCCACAGGCAAACAGGCAGCTGGGGGATCCATCAGTCTCATTCCTGCTGCTCTCTAATAACCCAGACCGCAGCCAGCACGTAACAAACCGCAAGCCATCCCCACAGACACCCCCATGGCCCCCCAATTCCGGTAAACAGTAACTAAGTGTGAGCTCTTGATCCGTGGGCCGGCGCGGCTTTGGTGTCTAACCATGGAGCCGACGCCGCCATCATCAAAGGGCCCGGCCGTCCGCTGTGACATTACACTGCTGCTTTGTGATTACCCTCCCCCTCGGCCCTAATCACATGCCCCCCCCATTGGGTTTAAAAGCCCGTGAAGCCCAGGTGGACCAGCTCTCCTCGCTGAATCCTGTATTGTGGGTTAGCAGGTAAATATTATCCCAGTCACTCCTAGGCAAAAAGAAACACAACACTGCAGTTAAAACAACAGGCAGACAGTCAATAACAGCAATTACTGTCCGGCTCGGAGGCTCATAATGACCATCTCCGGCCTGCAGGAGTCAGCGTGGCAGCTTGCACAATGGAGGGTAGTGTAATCTGGGTAGGGGGGGATGTGGTGTGATGGATGCGGGGGGGTTGAGCAGCCTGTGACCTCTGACCTCTTTGCCGTAAAGTCCCGCCCTCTCTGCTCTCAAATCACAGTTTTGATAAAAAGTGTTTAAAGCCAAAAAAAAAGTCTTTTCTTCTCTAAGTGCCGTGTGCCCAGATCTGCCATGGCCCCTGCCCTCTCTGAAGTATCTAAACACAGTTATGGGCCATTTCGCCTCATTTTACCCAGAAATGGCACAGCTTGGCCGTGTGTATTTACTATCCTATCAGTCTTGTTTTCACAGGTTGCCCAATAGGCTCCTTTGAGGGATTCAGGAATCCACAGGCCCCGCCCCCCATCGCCCCATCCCCCACAGATCACTCCTGGATCACCCTGTCGTATCACCTTTTGTTAGCAGTTTGCTGAGCGCATGCTGTGTGTGGGGCGCGGCCTGCGTACCCTCCCCTGCATTTCTCTGAAGGCATGTTTACATCCCCGACCTACCAGGTTACAGCTTCCGCTTTCTTCTCAGGTGAAGAACATCACTCATCAGAGGGTTCCTCCGGTGCTTTTATCTGACAGCCTTCTGAAAAGGACCACCTAGCAGGCAGCTCCTCCGCAGCTGGGCCGTCTACGCCTGCGTGTCTCTCCCGGGCACAGACACCGCCCCCTGCCCCCCATCTCCCGCTGATGGTGGATCTCTGGCTTCATTTAAAGGCCAGAATAAATCATCCAGCAGACTCACAACCCTAACGGGGCAGCTTCCCGCCTCATCAAAGAGTGTCTACGTGACTCTGTTTGTAGACAGTATTAGGCTGCATTACCTTTGTCCAAGCTGTATTAGCACCGTGTAGGTTGTATTAGCATTGTGCAGGCTGTATTAGCATTGTCCAAGCTGTATTAACATTGTGCAGGCTGTATTAGCATTGTCCAAGCTGTATTAGCATTGTCCAAGCTGTATTAGCATTGTGCAGGCTGTATTAGCATTGTCCAAGCTGTATTAGCATTGGCCAAGCTGTATTAGCATTGTCCAGGCTGTATTAACATTGTCCAGGCCGTATTAGTATAGTTCAGGCCATATTAGCATTGTCCAGGCTGTATTAGCATTGTCCAGGCTGTATTTGCATTGTCTAGGCCATATTAGCATTGTCCAGGCTGTATTAGCATTGTCCAGGCCGTATTAGTATTGTCCAAGCTGTATTAAAATTGTCCAGGCCATATTAGCATTGTCCAGGCTGTACTAGCGCCATCCAGCCCCTGCAACCCTCTTTCACTGCAGGCTGGCAGTCTCAGCTGGGCTCTTTCGGCCCGGCTGATGTAACAGGAACACCAAAGGGACACTCCTGGCAGAGGCTCGGGGCCTAATGGAGATGTCTCTGGGCCATTTCCGCAGATGGTTGTCATATGTATGCAAATAAAGAGTGAATTGAAATGGTGTATGCCCCCTGCACCCCCCTTCACCCACCACCTGTCTGCCTAACGCAGCACAAACCACGGGCCAGCCGGTGATGGCCCAGCTCCCGATTGTGTCTGCCGGCCCACACGGATGAAAAAGGGCCCATTAATCATCATTTTCTCTGCCGCATCGAGGGCCTCGGAGAAGCAGGTTAGCTGGGGCGGGGGGGGCTTGTCTCCCGCTGCCGGTTACCATGTCCACATGCTGGGCCTCATCAGCATGAATAAGAAACACTTTGTCCTGCCCTCTGTCCATTTCCCAGGTTCCCCCCCCCATTCATTGCCCATTTCTGTCACGTTCCCCATGTTGGGGTGTGTAGCTAAACCAAGGTCTGTCTTACATTATTTCCTGTGGCAGATAAACATGGCTTTAGGCCGGGGCTCCCACCTGTCATGTTGCAGTAACTTGAGGGTGGTGTGGTGCTCTCAGTAGTTAGTACTGTTTCCTCGCGCCTGCAGTGCAGGGGGTCGAATCCTAAGCTGGTAGACTTTGCATATTCTCCCAGTGATTATGTGGATTTCCCCTGGGAACTCCAGTCTCCTCTAGTTTTGTGAACTGGCATCTCTAAATCGCCCATTTCGGGAGTGCGCATGTGTGTCCTGTGATGACTGGCATCCTGCCCGGGGTGCCTGGGATGGGCTCCAAGCCCATCACAACCTCGTAGGGACAAACCATTCCAAGATGCATATATGTTATATCTGACTTTTTCACAGCTCATTCCTGCTTGGCCTGCCTGGTCAGATGACTCAGACCTCCTTCCAGAAGTGCAGAAACCCAAACCGTCCGAAACTGATTTGACCCGAGCGCAGAAGCGCCTCCCCGCTGGAGGACAGCTTATGATCATCTTTCTTTTTGCACTCCAGCTGTGTGCTCACAAACTTTACAGCAGCGGTAAACGGCCTCTGATTGGTCAATGAGCTTGAGCCACACTGACCAATGGCATCTTACCTATAGTTTAAAAAGAGATGAGGGATATTATTTGCCAACCATTAACTTTACTATTTTAGAAATCCTTATCTGCTAGTGTGGTACCTTCTGATTGGAAGCCTGCTAATATAACGCCCATATTCAAAAAAGGTGATAGAAGTAATTCATCAAACTATAGGCCAGTTAGTTTAACCTGCATAACTGTAAAATTAATGGAAGCCATAATCCAAGTGAAAAAGGTAGATTATCTGGATTCAAATAACATTCTGAGGGATAGTCAACATGGATTTAGGAGCGGTAGATCCTGTTTAACTAATCTACTGGAGTTCTTTGAGGAAGCTACAAGAGAAGTCGACCACAAAAAGGCCTACGGTGTGATCTACTTAGATTTCCAGAAGGCCTTTGATGTTTCCCCCACAAATGGCTCCTGCTTAAGCTCAAAGCTGCAGGGATTTTAGGGACTGTAGCAGCTTGGATTGAAAACTGGTTAACAGACAGGAAGCGGGTAGTTATTAGAGGGACAATGTCTCAGTGGGCCTGTGTTCATAGTGGGGTACCGCAGGGTTCAAC
>JAAGVU020000092.1:2062909-2065409 GCA_011763525.2 Mormyrus iriodes | reverse complement strand
GTGGCCGGGGGGGGGGGGGCGGAGCCACTTCAACGTGAGATTGAGTTTCACAAATAAATACACCAGCGGCAGGTAAGGAGGGGGAGTCACAGAATGACGTGTGAAAATCACGCCTGTTACCATGACTGGGGGAGGGGGGGATTTTACAAGAGATTAATTGAGATTTTTAAAAAAACTCCAACGTCACAACATCCCAACCGAATCTCAGCATTCGGCGGGGAGGGGGGGCGTTCAAACTAGTGTGTAAATAGGGGGGAGAGAACAGAATGCCTGACCTGGGCGGTACAGATATTGGCTTCTTGTCTGCATGACAAGCGGGGCGGGGGGGGTAGATTGGCAGCATCGGGGGGGCAGGACCCATGATGAGGATTGCCATTCATCAGTGATGAGATGCCCCCTACCCCGTGGAAGTGGGGAGGCACAGGCAGTGTTTCTGGGCTCGACTTGACAGAGGGTTACTCTAAAAGCCCGATTCGGAATCATGTCTGAGTCCAATCCGCCCCGTAGCCCTGAGGGCGACACATATCTGGGTCTTTCTATGACAGCCGCCACAGACCCCTGGCCCTCCTTACACCCCCGTCTTGCTGGCATGCTTGTGTGCTTCCCACTGTGGCATTTACTGGCAATAGTGGGGGAGGGGGTGACCAGGCCGAACCCCGCTAATGGGTGTGTGTGTGTGTGTGTGTGCGTGCGTGTGTGTGTGTGTGTGTGTGTCTGGGGGTGTATGTCTGGTGTCTGTGTGTGTGCATACTGTTTGTGGGCGGGGCCACATCTGACCTGCCTTGCAGCTGAGGGATTGGATGCATTGTGACCCCCCCACCTCCGCATTCTGTGTGCCGAGTGGGAGAGGTGTGTCATCATTATTGTTCAGGGACTGTCATGAGCCCAAGAGACACAGAGACACCAAAGCCGTCTGTCTGTGGCACTGGGCCTGCCAGTCGGTAAAGGCTTTTAGACCCTTGAAGGTCCAACAGCTTGACCCTCACCTTCATCTCAGGCCCTCGGCGCTCCTCACTCTTCAGGGACACCTTGCCCCGCCCTGCCGAATAGCACCCTGTCCCTGATGTTTGCTGTGTGCCAGAATTCACCTCGCACCCCCCCCCCAGTTAAAACATAATTTTACTCGTATTGCGATATTTTATTTATGAAGCCTGAGTGGGGGCCCCGCTGGCTTTTAGCTGCTCACTCGCTGTGCTGTGGAAGCTGTAGCTCGCTGCAGGCCAATACTAAACGCCGACCCCAGCCCCTCCTGGCGGGGGGCGTCGCTTACCTCAGACATCTGCCTGGCAGCTCCTCTTAACCCTGGCTGTGCCCCCCTCCCCAGGGTGGAGGCTCCGCACTGCTTGGACTCCCATGATGCTCCGGCCGCAATGTGGCAGATTTGAATCGCACAATAGGGGGGGTTAGAACCACACAGCTTGCCTCCTCCTCGCCCTCCCCTCGACTCAGAGCTGCTTGCTGTACCTGCAGTTATGGGGGGTGAGTTTGTGTGGCCCACTCATCAGGCCGGCCCCCCCGCGGCGAGGCGCCTGAGGCTGCAACCGCACTGCTTGGGTAGGCGCTTTTTTCGCCTGGCTGGGGGGGGGCTTTATGCTAAAGGAATGTGCTCACAAACACACACCCAAGCTTGGCTACCACTTGGATCCCATCCCTGCTTTATGCCTGTATACAGCACCCCCCCCTCTCCATACTGCGTACTGAGCATCACGGCTCCCCCCACACGGCACTGCGATAATTTGCCCCCTTGCCTTCTCCCCCCCTCCCCCCCCTCCGAGAAGGGAGCAGGTCTCGTTCTGACACCTCAGTGTGCCCCCCCTGCCTCTAATGTGCTGCTTATCACCTGTAGTGACCCCCCCCCGGCAACATCTGCCTGAAGTACTGCCCCAATTTGGGCTTCAGACCAACAACCCTCTGGCGGAGTACTCAGGATCATATCTTCCTTCTTCAGATTCCACCCCAGTTTGTCTCAAAATGGCTAATGCATCCCAGAATAGGTCATCGCCCCAGAGCATGGTAGTCATGCCTGCTTGTTTTATGAGCTGATGGCACTGTACAGTCACTGTACAGCATGACCCTCACGTCCAGCGCAGGCCCACAGAGGGCACTGTGTGGCTCAATGGCTTAGGACTGCCCTAATCAGCAGGTCGATGGTTCCCATCCCGGAACCAGCAGACTGATGCCACAGTTGGGCCTTTGAACAAGGCCCTTAACCGCAGCTCCAGGGGTGCTGCACACTGGCTGCCCCTGCATTGCGACCCCCAAACTCGCACTCACTTGTATGTTCAATTCAATGCAATTTATTTATATATAGCGCCTTTCACAACAGAGTCGCCCCAAAGTGCTTTATACGATATTGAGAGAGAATAAAGCAAAATATTGAAAAGGAAAGACAAAGAATTTAACTAAAGAAAGAAGGAAGGCCCGATGACAATGGAGGAGAGGAACCAAAAACTCCCAAGTAAGGAGAAAAAAAACCTCTGGGGGTCCAAGGTCAGCTGGC
>JAAGVU020000092.1:2034218-2055578 GCA_011763525.2 Mormyrus iriodes | reverse complement strand
GCGTCTCTTCGGTTTTACGTCACTGTCGCTCTCCGAAGCCTTTACAGAGCCGACCCTTCTGCAGTGGAAAACCAAAGTGAGCTGGAACCGTGCTGTAGCGAGTCTGTCTCCGCTGTGCTGCTCGGGTACGACTCGGTTCCTGTGTGCCAGTGGAAAAGCACCAATAGTGAGGCCTGGCCAGGGCCTTCAGGGGAGGAGGAAAACAAAAGTCAGCTTCAGATTCACGGTGCCTTAACTGACACCTACCGCTGCTTCAGCTCAGGCTTCCAAATGACGATGCCCCGGGCACAGCCAGCTCAAGGCTTTTTTCCCCAGGGGGTGCAAGGTGAGAGAGTCCATGCAGGCATGCATCCAAAAAAAAACACATTTACAATAAATTATGATTACACATTCATATGATTAACACAAGTCACATTTTCAAATACAGCTTTACTTTATAATTAAATTTTATTGAACTTACCATGTTCAGATTGCATTTTCATCTGACCAGCAGAGCGTCCAATTGCGCCCCCTGTGAACGTGTGGTCCGAGTTAAGCTGCAGATTTCCATCTTAATTCTCACCATCTCCAATGGCATTAAATGGCCAATCTGTTATTAAAGGTGTTTATTTTAACAGGGGGACTGGATATGTAATATTATATATAATCATTATTATATAATAACAACAATAAAATTTAAAGAGGGCCTAAGGATTTCACTTCACATTTACCTAATGATGCAGTGTATGGAAACAGACTTGGGGTGAAGGTGATACAGGTCCCCAGGCTGCTTGAGAAAGGACTGTCACCAAACACTGGAATAGTCACACACTGCTTGGCACAAGGAGCCAGCTAGCCTGGGGGGGGGGTGAATGTTGTTGTTTTTAAATTGGAAGGGCCTCATTAGTAGGGAACATGCAGAGTCACCGCATTCAGCGTGGAGGCAGGCGCGGAGTTGGGAACGACGTCCTCTGCCATCAGAGGCCAAACATCACAGAGGCAATCTGCCTTCTCCTGGGCCTGAGGCAAACTCGCCACTGCGATCAGTCACCGAGCATCCAGCATAGCCCAGATAATAATTTCATTTATAATAAATACAATCAATAAAATATACCACCTACAACCTTTATAAAAATTCTATTAATATCATTGGCACTTATCTCTCTCAGTATAAAAACCTAGTATAGTAACTCACACAACAATTACTTTTATTAGAAGATAACCTCTCTACAGGCTGTGCTTTATATGCATGACTGCTTTGCTTCTTTTACTAGAAACAGTCTGCAATATAGATTCATTTGTTTGATTACTGTCCTAGGCTCAGCACAGGCAATGTTGTTACACTGCCAGAAGAGGGTGCTGTTCAGGACTTTCATATGGAGGGCAGCATGGTAATGTGCTAGCTCTCCAAACAGCGCTGTTGCTCAGATGTAATGTGCTTTGCCATGTCCTATTAGCTATGTCCACTTTCTGCCAAACAGAAAAGACGAGGGCTGACACAAGAATGGTAGAAATGCTTCTCCAGTTCCCAAAAGATGTGTTCATGCACCTCTCAATTCAGAGAAAAGCCAGCTTAGAACGCTGCAGCTCGCCCTATAAGGTAGCTATGTGCTTCATCGTATAAAACAGGCTAATACTCAGTACTGGGCCAGCTAGAAACTGAGTTATGGCATTTCACAACACAAAATAGATACATGAAAAACCCAGGGGAATCAGTTTCACCCTGTCTGACATTTCAGCAACAGCAGAGCACTTAAATATATAATGTTACAGCAATTTCCCTGCCTCATTCAATACAGCTTCCCAAAAAACAGCCAGGGGTCAAGACATTCTATTGTCTGGACTTTCAGATCTACAAACATACACACGTTCTCAATAATCAATATCACATAGAAAAATAAAAATCCCACAAAAACGAAAATATGAGCCTATCTAAGGGAAAGTTATGCCCTTTGTAGAACTGCGTAGAGGAAAAACACGGTGTCTGTGGCAGGAGGGATAAGCGCTTGAGGCATCTGCTCCGGGGGGTACCACTGGAGAGGCGAATCACTGGGCAGAAATGTCCCCAAAGCTTTCGCCGCTCAGTCACAAGGTCTCCTTTGTTACTTCACAGAACAAAGACCGGCGATTACCAGACAATGCCCTTTTTTTTACTTCTCACACACACTCACAGCCCTCAATTAAAGCGGAACAGGGACGATCCCCATTGTCCTGCTGCACAGCTTCGTAAATATGGCCAAATAAAAGGATCCTTCTTTCATAATCCACCTTATTGTTTAGTTCCTGGATTCTGGAAAATTGTGATTTCATCTCCACGAGTTTTGAGACACTTAGAGATATCAGAGGGGGGAGGGTTATGATAGAAAATGCCTTTGGAATGGGCCAGCTGTTGAGCTTTTTGGCGCTTTTCAAACAGGCGGCGTTAACGTCATTAAGGACTTTCATAGTGGTCCGTCTCAGGGGACCCGAGCTGCTATCATCAGCTGCCCTGTGTGACAGGAGAGTTGCTGGGCAGCGCTGTGTGTTTGGCTGGCTCCCACACCATAAGAACCCTCACAGGGTATTCATTGTTCTCCCCCAGCACGTGAGCTTCAGCACAATACAAATTGCTCTCTTTGTCTCACTGGATACTCAGCAATTTCCTTTAATATCTAATTTTCTAGACCGATGGCAATTTTAGCGCAACTGTGTATGTACGTGTATAAATTCAGATAGGTTAAATATAACTTCACACGCAATATTACTCTAATAAATAGAGAAATCCTAAAGATTTTGAGATTAATAAAATATCTATCTATCTATCTATCTATCTATCTATCTAAATCCATATCATTATGCGCATGTACACAGGTCATGCCTTGAGCAGTATAACACCATTAGCACACGTACACAGACCTCCCACCTTCACCATATTAATTTCAGGGAGGCCGATTAACAACGGGGTGAGAGGGTGTCGGCCTGGCTTGGGTCTTGCCATATATTCTTTTTTTTCCCATTCAAAAATACCCCCCCAGCAACTTTTAGTGGGAAACACTGGAATAACAGTGCTCTTTAAAAATATGGTAAAAATACCATATACTGTGATGTGATGTCTGGACAGTATGACACTCAGGTTTCAGGGGGCGGTTGGGCGGTTGGTGCTGGTGGTAAGATTTGCTGACCTGGGCGCTAACACGCTAGCACACTTTCATACTGCTAACCCTGTTAGCACACATTCAGAGCCTTTCCGGGGAAGTCTCTGTTTCCAATCCCAGGTTCCCACCGACAGTTGGGGCAGAACCAGCCCCCTGCCTCTCTCTGAGGGTGACGCGGGGCCCCATCCTGGTTTTGTTGGTCCAGCACAAATGCTTACAGAGCCAGAGACAATGCCCGGCTTGTTCCCGACTCCGTTTCCATTGTGCTCCAGCTCTCCTTTTGATAAGATGCCGGTCTCCCTGACAGGGACAAGGTGCATGATGGCCCCGCCCCCCACTCTACAGCCAGATTGAGCAACAGGGCTGGAATTTGCATCTTAACTGCTGGTGGGGTGATTGTGACTTTTATTCATAATAGCAAATTGTATTCGCATACTGAAGTGATTCTCAAAATGATTAGAGAGACTGAACAAGCCTGTTTAGCAGAGGGCAGATTTCAGAGCCATAAACAACCCACTGGCAAGTCACATTTAATCAAGGATAAAAATATAAAACTTTGATAAACTAAATTACGCTATAAGCAGTACAAATACGGTTCAGGGTTTACTAACACATATAAATATTTATAGTACTGCATATTCCCTCAGTGCCGTGGCTAAAGATGACCTGTGTGGGCTGTAGCAGCTGGATGTTTACCAGACTTGTCTGGTTCACAGGGGCTGTTATCACAACACCCATTAAAAGCCATGAGGTCACAGCGCAGCCAGCGAGCCGCCCAGGGCAGCCCAGGCTTCAGCATCGGAGGCTCAAAGCAGCAGCTCTGTATGGGAAGCCTACACACTTATAGGCCTACAGCGCTGGAAAAAATTAAGAGGCCACTCTATATTTTTAAACAAATCTGCATTTTCAAATCCTGGTGTAATCCTGGTTCTGCTGGCAGAAGGCTACGCTGTGAGGCAGGCTGCTTCCAGGCTCACAGTTTCTAAGACAGCAGGACACAAGAACAATGTGAAGCAGGAGACGCTGGGAACGACCAGAAACCAGCCAGGTAGAGGGTGGAAGCGACTTTCTAATGCCAGTGATGACCGTTAACTTACCCGACAGTTTCTCATGAATCGTAGGATGAAATCAAGTGACCTTCAAAAGGAATGGGAAACATTAAGTGCAGGTGTGAAGTGCACAGCTAGGACAGTTCGTGTCAGGCTCCTAGAAGCAGGATAAAGTCCCATAAAGCCAGGAAAAAGCCCTTCATCAATGAGAAACAGAGAAGAACCAGGCTGCAGTTTGCTATATATACATAGAATTCACAGACGCACTCCCAAAAATAGAGACATGAGTGAAACAAAAATGTTGCTAACTGAAAAGTTAGATTCGATAACCGCTAACTCCAAAGTTTCATTCGATAACACTAAACCGATAAACCACTAAAAATAGTGAAAGCTAACGATAACTGCTAACCACTAACTTTTATATGGATTTAGCTCCGGTTTGGTTTTTGGCTCTGAAACCCTTAAAAACATCTAGAGAGCTCAAATTGAAATGGTTTAGCACTTATGTCCCATCTGTTGATCTATTGTGATTACCAGGGGATATTTAGGACTTACCCAATTCGGTATTGTTGGATTCTGTAGAGATTCCGGAATAGATCTGTGTTGAAATTTTCTTTCTATGATATTCCGTTTGTAAAACATAAGCATTAACTCTCCAGCAGACTTTCGGCGCAATCAGACCCGGTCATTCTGTGACTTTTCCGTCTCATGAGATTTTCCGAGAAACCGCTTGCACCGAACTCACCAAAATGCCAAAGGACCCAGAGAGCCAGTGACCTGCTTCAAACTGCAGGCGCTGAACTGGCCAACATACCAAAGGACCCAGAGAGCCAGTGACCTGCTTCAAACCGAAGGTGCCGAACTGGCCAACATGCCAAAGGACTCAGATAGCCGGTGACCTGCTTCAAACCGAAGGTGCCGAACTGGCCAACATGCCAAAGGACTCAGATAGCCGGTGACCTGCTTCAAACCGAAGGTGCCGAACTGGCCAACATGCCAAAGGACCCAGAGAGCCGGTGAACTGCTTCAAACCGAAGGTGCTGAACTCGCCAACATGCCAAAGGACCCAGAGAGCCAGTGACCTGCTTCAAACCGAAGGCGCCGAACTCGCCAACATGCCAAAGGACCTAGAGAGCCAGTGACCTGCTTCAAACCGAAGGTGCTGAACCGGCCAAAATGCCAAAGGACTCAGAGAGCCAGTGACCTGCTTCAAACCGAAGGCGCCGAACTCACCAACATGCCAAAGGACCCAGAGAGCCAGTGACCTGCTTCAAACCGTAGGCACCGAACTCGCCACAATTGCCAAAGGACTCAGAGAGCCAGTGACCTGCTTCAAACCGAAAGTGCTGAACTGGCCAAAATGCCAAAGGACTCAGAGAGCCAGTGACCTGCTTCAAACCGTAGGCGCCGGAGCCAGGAGTTCGGATCTCGCCTTGAAGCGACTCGAAGCTGGGGGTCGGAGCCCGCTTCGTATATGCAGGATCACGTGACCGATGACATCTGAATCGTCCTGAGGATTCGAATCCTGTCCGCTCTTCGAAACTTATATAAAAGCGAGGTGAAACCTCTGGGCATCGTGGGGTTCTTCTGCCTTTGGAGAGGTTTATTGCTATACAGTTTGTATTACATACAACACCTTTTGATCCATTATGGAAAGTGGCGCTGGAAATGTGAAGAGGCGATTCTCAGGTGTTTGGAAATAGTTTGAGTTGATGTCTCCCAATAAGGTGAATGAATATTGATATTACAAAAGACTATAATAATAATAATAATTATTATTATTATTATTATTATTAATAATAATAATAATAATATCGATAGTAGTAGTAGTAGTAAAGTGGTCGTATAAGCTACTCATTGTTTGAATATGAATAGCTGCGAAATGCATCGTTTAATGTAGCTGATCAAAAATTAAAGACAAATTTCTGGAGGTTGTAAATAGTCTGTAAATACGCGATACTTGCGTACGTGGGCGCCTTAACTTCTTTCTTCGGGGACACTCGGCTTTGCCCGAGGCTGCATACTCGTTAATGGGCGTGGCCCTTCCCGGTTTCGGACCCCTCCCCCGTCGGTGTATGATTGGTCTTTTTATTGTTAAACTGGAGAAGCTTCTAACGAACCTTCGTAAGGATCTTGCGGGCTCCGACTGGACCCGAAAACGCTCGGCAATTTCCGTTATGTCGAGCTGAAGTTTGACACAAGCGGCGCACGTGCGGAGGTAGCAGTGAAGTTGGGGTCCCGGCCCTTTTATGGCAAGTATTACAGGGATGTTACAGTTATAGGAATGATACTGACTTTTCTTAGCTCCTTTCCTCGGATTTTTAATTCAGTTGTGCTTTCATGAAGAAATGTGCCTGAGTTCGTTTTAGAAATAGACTGTCTATCCCGAGAACCAGGTATGGAGATGTGGGGCATCCAGACTCCCAAGTAAACAGCTCTTGCCGAAGATTAAAGGACCACATCTTGACGGATCTTGTTTATAGGTGTAATAAGCCTACTTAAAATGATCCATTTTATAATAACTGTAATATTTCGCATCTCATTAGTAGGGCAAGTAAACACTTCGGGTATTGATAATTAAAATAAGCACGTTAGGAAGGACACCGAGTGAAAATCTGCTCCGTTCTGATGCTCCCTCTCGCTGACTTTCTCCGTCTTTTGATGGCACAATCTGAAAATGAATGCCTAGCATGGCTTCGGATCCGGCACACGGCACCCTCAAACCGTTATGGCATTTAGCCGTCTCTGGTCGGACACCTTGCCCAGGAGCATCTCCAAGAAGTTCGTGGCCATGCTTTGCTCCCTGTTCACTGTGCTCTACTTCATGCACTGCCTCACGGACCGCTGCAGCACGGCACCAGCTCCGGGGAGAGCGTCCGGCCAAGCCGCGCAGGACTGGCAGGCACCGCGGAGTAAAAGGCTGCTCCAGAAATGGATCGCGACGGGCTTTGCCGACGACGCTCCGCTGTTCGGCGGAGAAACCGGTCAGAGGTCCCACCTGAGCTCCTTCAACCCAACAACTCCAGTTTGGAGCGGGAGTGCAGGTAAACTCAGCCCGCTGAACGACGGGACCAAAAAGCTGCCCCAGGCGATCATCATTGGGGTGAAGAAGGGAGGTACGCGGGCGCTGCTCGAGTTTCTGCGGGTGCATCCCGACGTCAGGGCGGTGGGAGCGGAGCCGCACTTCTTCGACCGGCACTACGACAAGGGGCTCGACTGGTACAGGTCATTGTTATTCCAGTTTTTCGTTATTTTACCGCTGCCGGGCAATCAAAAGCACTTATAATTGCATTAATGGAAATATAAGAAGTATCTTTGTCTGTTTTTGCTGCCATTGTAGTTTAATATATTGGATTTTTAAATTTAGATTTTTATGGTGTTGATTGTGCTCGAGTCAAGCCGGGTGTTCAGGTGTCCCGTAGCGGTGCTCCCACGCGAGTCGCCGGTGCCGCGCCCGGTGGAACGGCCGGCCGGCATGACAGCGGCGCGTCCCGCGGGACCACTTCGAGCGAAGCTCATGTTTAAATAAAGCCCAGCGCCCTTCGGTCGTTTGTCACATTTCAGTTTAATTCGTGACCCTCATTTTTCATCACGCCGCTGAAACACAATTTCACCACTTCTATTATAATTATGTTTTTGTAAGGTGCCCGCGTTATATTTCTCAAATTTCTAAATATACAGTACATTTTTGGTACTTCGTTAAATCGTTATTTAACCTGAAATATTAACTACATAAAATATAGGTTTTAGAGTTAATGGTTTGAAAGTTTATAAAGTTATCTTTAATGTTCGTAACGTAAATGTCACTTCCTTACATATATTTCTAAACGTAATGGATTCCTCTGATTAGTTACAGCGTCATTAATAATCATTATAATTATTTCAATAATTATGTAGCCTAACTAATAAACAAAAGCTTATACGAAATAATTTTTGGGTGGTGGATTCAAATATCGCGTCTTTGATTCGTTTAATCGTGACTTTATAATAAGGCCCGCAGTATGGATCGCGCCGGATCCGGAGAAGCAGGTCGTTTCTCTCTTTGTGACACTAAAGCGCGGTAAATGCTTTGAATTTATTAAAATATATTTTAAGTGCGGTCACTTAGCCAAAGCGAGGTATTGCCGCCGTAGGTTGAGAACTCTGCTTTACTGCTGAATGTTACCCATTACTGACTCTAACCACCCGCGGAGAAAAAACCAGCCCACCCAAAACTAGCAGGCCTATTATAATCGTTTTCGTTTTGTAAAATATGTCAATCTGTTTTTAAGGTTTAAATACTACCTTTTGAGTAACTTTGATTTAGTTTAAATAGTATCTCTCATAACCTTTGAATAAACTGTAATCGTGCCTTTATTATTTTTGAATAGTAAATTATTTTATGCTTTTAAGACCAATATATTTTGACCTTGGCACGAGCAGCGATTTTTTAATAACGTAAATATTTTATTGAACATAATAAAACAAACTGATTGATTTATACGGATGTATCCGAAATTATTTCGAGGTTCGAAATTAATGTAAGTACTTTACACGTGTTTTAGTTTGTTGATGACTTTACGGAATCAGCGCGCCGCCCTAGGCAGTGCCCCGTTAGGATGCAGCCGTCCGTACTGATGTTCAGTAACTTAGCAGCGGCTAAATAAATGCGCGCTTTTGAAATGTAGCCGCGGCTTTAGAGCCGCTGAATGCGCGATGCGGAGCGAATGAAGCCGCCTTTTTCTTACGCGTCTATACTGACACGCACCAGCTGGCCCCATCGCTGACTGCTTTACCCCGGTTTGTGCGGCGGACCTCTTCAGGAAGTAGCATTTAACCAAAATGCTTGGGGGGGGGGTCACGCTCCTGAACAAAAACATAAATTGACCCCCTCCTCGACAAGAAGCCCCTGCACCGCTACCCTCCCCGCCCAATCTCACGCCCAAGTAAACTTTATAAATCTTGCACACACACACACCTCCTTTTGTCCTCTATGTCGGCGGCTACATTGATGTGTGTGTTTGGTTATGTATTGGTCTCTGTGTGTGTGTGAGAGAGAGAGAGAGAGAGAGAGAGACCCGATTTACCCACAATGTGATAATACTGTGACAAACCTGTAACTTTTAACCTTGTGGGGACATTTTATAAAAATCTATGACTGCAATGAAAAAACTAAAAACGGCAAAAGTCTCGCGTCTTCTTTGGTCAAGGTTGTCAATATTGGGGTTAGGGTTTTTCTCATATAAATGAATAGAAAATCCTCACAAAAATATGAATACAAACGTGTGTGTGTGTGTGTGTGTTCACAGGGGATCCTTCTCCCCTCTCTGTGACTCTGCTGTCTGACGACATTGCAGCTCTGTTATTCAGAGGAATAAGGAGCGTAATGGCACGTTACCTGAGTGTCGCGGGTATAATTCTGATTCTGATTCTAAACTTCTGATCGCTGCAGAGAAAGAGAGAGCACCCCAGTCGCGGCCCTTTCACTCCCCCTAAACTGACGCCCCAGCCCCCCGCCCGCCTCAGAAGGCACTCTGTCTTTTCCTCATCACTCTTTCACACTCTTTTAATCACCCATTCATCCATTGTGCCACGTGTATCCGCCAGGGTCGCATCCATTCCAGCGTCCCATCATGCCAAGATTCCGCTGCACTGGCTGGGGGGCGGGGGGGGGGGGTGCGGGGTGAATGAAAGTGGCACCCTGAAGTGGGGAAGGACAATAATGACGTGACGAATTTCCACAGAGTCCATCTGCTCTGTGGCGGGATACTGCAGTCTGATTATTCCTGGGTGGCTCCTATTAAGGGCTGCACTGCCGTCCGCGGTGCTGAAGGGGCTCCGAGTTAATGCTCACCGAGCGGCGCTTTTGTTTTTGCATGCAGACTGTCCGCTTCAGGAGGTCTGGTTGCTCAGTCACAGCTTATTCAGGCTGAACTTCAGCCCCCTAAAAGTGCTTGTAAATATTAGGGGTCTGTGGAGCCGTCGGTGCTTTCCGATCGCTGGCTGCGAACATTCCGGGTACTCAGCCTGCACTTTGCGTCTGGATCATACGTGTAATGAGCTTAAACTACAAATGTGAAACAGGTTCGGTTTCCATCCTATTATCCATAATCAGCTTTTATCTATGTTTTTTATATATATATATATAAAAGCGTTGTTTCCTGGTAAATCCCCCAGGTTTTTGGTTTGAAAGGGTCGGTGCTGAGGGCCGGACGTTTCCGCGGAGCCGCGCAGGAATCGCGTGTCAGTTTCTGGGAAATGAGTCTGCGATGTAGCGGCTGCTTTTATTTGCCCAAACGAAAGACTAACTTTCTAAGCTAGTTTGCTCAAATGCATCGTCTGAGTGCCTTAACTTGGATAAATAATCAACGTTTTATAAATTGCCACGGAGCGAGAGTGTATTTACTCATGAGATTTATATATTACTCATGTTTTTGTTTCTGAGCGCTGTGCGTCCGTGCTGTCCATCCTCCAAGCGAAATGTCTCCAGTTATGAATTATTCATAGCAATTATTATTATCTCTAAATATATTTAGAGAAAAAAGCTGTGCTTTTATTTTCATTTCTTCTTTCCTCTCTCCTAGACATTTAAAATAAATGTTTATACCTTTTTTCATTCCATCTGTTTGTTCCCCCTTGTTCCGGGGTTAGTGGATGTGAAGGTTTCGGGTCTTGGGGCTACCAGGGATGGTCTGATCACTGTAAAAAGTTTGGACTGGGCTCTGCTGGAGACCCATCGTCGGAGTCTCTGTCAGGGGTCTGATGACGCTGGTGGGGCTCTGTGCAAATACCTACGGGTGGGGGGGGGTTTCAAGGCCCAGCGGACCGGGTCAAACCAGGCTCCCCCCGGCACCGCCAGCTCTCAGCTGTGTCGCTCGACAAGTTCAGTTTGAATGCGACCAGCTCGCTGCACCCCAGGGGCCCCCTGAATGGCCGGAAGACTTAAGGGCCCGAGTCTCGCGGCGTGTAAATGTGAACGAGGCAGATCAGTGACTCGGTTAATGAGGAGTTCTGCCCGCTGCTCCAGTGACCTCTCCCTCCCTTGCATTGTACTTTCAGTCTTTGGTTGTGAAAATACACCCCCCCCCCAGGGAGAGGTCAGTATACTCAGCCTGATGCAATCAGAATAATGTTTCCACACAGCGTTACATGAACCCCCCCACCCTCTCCATCCCCCCACAAGCCTTATCCCAGTCTGTTTGACTCCCCCTTCACCTGTCGTGGCCAGGGTGGGGGGCCACGTTTGAAGTCACCAGGCTTGCTGGATTAAGCCAGACCCAACCAGCTAATGGGATAATTACCCCTCCTTAAAACATGGCTGACCTTTGGAGAAGGTCCTCGTCCCGCAGAGTCTGTCCAGCTCCCCCCGCCTCTGCCCACACCCCCGCCGGTGCCCCTGCCCAGCCCAGCCGCCTTATAGAGGGAGCTTGCCCTCAGTGTGTAGTGCGGTCCATCACGGCTCCTTCAGTTCGCCCTGCTGTTAAAGCCCCCCCCCCCACACCCCCCACAAAGTTGACCATCTTGAGGAGGAAGAGCCGGAGCAGCCTGGGGAGCAGCCATCCCCATCCAGCCTTGCTCCCCCAACGTGCCAAGCTGACGGCTGCCAGCCGGAAAGGCTGTCGCTTTGAATGGCATAACAGAGTGGAGAGTGAAGGAGTGGCTTTGAAATGATGCTAAATGGGGGGTTTCTGTCGTTATGAATCCATGGATGTTTCTTCAGGGAAGTTCAGTAATGGCACTAGAAGTGTTCTTAATAATACATCCCTCCCCCCGCCCCCGTCACAGCGGGGACCCCCGGAACACCTTGGCTGAATTGCTCTGGGCCGCCTTGCCGCTCCAGTCGCTGGCCTGCGGTAAAGGTCTTCAGATGTGGACGTGGCGGTTTTTATTCTGCAGCGTTTCCTGCTCTGAAGATCTTTCTGGAGTCCAGCTGGCACTCGAATCCTGTGCTTTTTCTTCCCAAGACAAAAGCCAGTGGTCTCATTTTGGTTTTCCCGTTATAAGAAAAGTCTTGTTTCTTGTTTACTCCCTGAGGACTTACTGGTGTTTTTGTTTTTTTTTGGGTGGCGGAGGGTTCGAGGCGCGGGGCAGCTGACGGTTCGAGGTGCGGGGCGGCGGAAGGTTCGAGGCGCAGGGCGGTGGAAGGTTCGAGGCACAGTGCGGCGGAGGGTTCGAGGCGCGGGGTGGCTGAGGTCGAAGCCTGGCTGTTCTGTAGGTTCAGATCCAAAACAGGGAGCTGATGGACACCAGGTCATTTAACCTGTGCTCTGCACATCTAGACCATCAAAATCCTCCATGACCGAATTCTTTGGGTGGTACTTTAAGAGTATTTTCATCCATCTTTCATTCTGCTAATCCTGTACAGGGTGACAGTTGGTTGGAGCCTCTCCCACCAAGCACAGGGCAGGGGGGTGACAGTCCATCGCATGGAGCACAGTTGGCAGTCTGGAGACATTCATTCCCCTAACCTACGCAGACAAAGAGAGGCCATGCGAGTTCCACACATGCACACACAAGGGGGGCGGGATTGAAATCGCCACCCTGAGGCCGCTGTGCCACCTGTGCAGCATATGGTTCCGTCTGTGTTTGCGGTGTGATATTAGTGCTGGGCCCCTTTCAATGACAGCGGCTGCCAATTATAATAACAGACATGGCTTCACATGCACTGATCGGGTTGCCAGTGTAGCCGCCTTAAATCCCTCTCATCTGCGCGGATTACAGCGCTGCTGGGAAAACGAGCGGACGAGGTGGGTGGCTGGGGCGGGGGGCGGGGCCTGTGATGACGGGAGGTCAGCGGAATTTCCTGTGGGGTGTGGGTCCTCGGCTGTCTAAATGGGGAGATTACAGCGGCCAGCAGCACGTGACACACACGCACACATGTACACACACACACATGCTCAGATCTACACTCTGTTCCCATGCCCCCTCCCACCCATTCTATCTCACTATTCTCTGGAGTCTCAGTCCAGGATGATATGCCTCATAATTGACCAACACTTCCCTCCCTAGGTTGGCAAGCCTCATAATTGATCGACAACCCCCCCTCACCCCCCAACTCCGCTGCAAGCTAGATCAGGCTGGGACACGCCCTTCCCGCTGCAGACTGTCTGTACACGTTGCGTTCGTACCCCAGCTGGGGTCACGCAGGGGTCACACTGAGGTCACACTGAGGTCAGGCTGGGCTCTTCTGAAATATATAAACTTTTAACTAAAACTGAAACCTAACTAAATGTCTGCATCCGCTTTGCCACATACTGGAACTGGCTGTCTTGTCTTGTTACCTTGATGTCAGGGGTAACAGTGGAGGGTGCCCTAGGGTCCAGGGGGCTCCGGCAGGGAGGTCTTTGATTGGGTGCCCTAATGGAGGGCATCCTATGGTCCAGGGGGCTCCGGCAGGGAGGTCTTTGATTGGGTGCCCTAATGGAGGGCGCCCTAGGGTCCCAGGGGCTCCGGCAGGGAGGTCTTTGACTGGGTGCCCTAATGGAGGGTGTCCTAGGGTCCAGGGGGCTCCCGCAGGGAGGTCTTTGACTGGGTGTCCTAATGGTGCCCTAGGGTCCAGAGGGGCTCTGGCAGGGAGGTCTTTGACTGAAGGATTTAGACTGAAAAATATCAAATAAATGACCCTGGAAGCTGCCTAGGGAGGGCTACTGGAGCTCAAACACTCCCCACCCCTGGAGGCAGTAAATATCAGATTGTGGAAACATGTTTGTCAAACATCATGCTATTCTCTGCCTCAGACTGCAGGAGGGACTCGCTGTTGTACCTTTGAGCTGAAGTCGCTTCAGTCAGACATATATCATTACTATACAAATCATTATCTACTTTATCATGAATGATAGAGCATGCCTGTTATCTAGGGTGTACCCAGGGCTTGTCTGGGATTTGAACCTGAGACCCTCTGGGCAGGGAACAATTGGAGCCAAACTTGCCACAATTCTGCTGCCCCCCTGCACCACTGTGTGTGGTACAGTGTGGCCTTTGGTGTTGGGTGCAGTGCTGGGTTAAGGTGTGACTGCTGAATTTCTGTCCACATCAGCATCCGCTCAGCCCATTCGCTGGGTTGTCTCCTGCCGGGTTGAATCAGCTTCCCCCCCCCTCATGATTCTGGGATATCCCAATCCATCTGGCCCCGATTCAGCTGGCCTTCGACCAACTGAGGGACAGAGGGACAGTCTGTACTTTGCACGGTGGAGTGCGGGGAGGGGGGGGGGTGGACTCGTAATTCAATTAATCTTAACCTGAGCCCCCGTAATTGCTAATTTAACCAGGGCCAGCTGTGGGGGGGGGGGGTCTTTTCATGATGGAGGGGGCTGTTTGGGGTCCTTCCCCGCTCCGCTCTCCTCGCCGTGGCATGATACCCTCGCAGGCAGCGTCTTGGGTGATGGCATCAGCCCTGAGTCGCTGGCTATATGTGTGATGAAAGGGGGGAGTGGAAGCCAGATGGGGATGGTATTTACCGGAACATGGCTCCCGGGACAGCGGATGGGGGGACGGAGGCCTTCCTCTAGCAAGTTCTTATCAATGAAGGAAGGAGACATCGGCCTTCAGCAGGACACTGTATTACCATAGAATATCCTGACCTCCTTTCGCTTCTCAAAATGCACCTCATGGGCACCCCCTAGGGACTCATCGTAAACTCACTCCCCCCACCCCCCAGTCCAGTGACTTTTGTGTCCCAGCCTGTTCCTATGTGCCCTTTGGTGCCCCCATGTTTAACCAATCAAAAACATTGTAAAAGGATCTTAATATTATTACCTCAGTTCCAGTTTAGGGCGGCATCATTTACTCGAAGGATAATTTCAACGTAAAGGCCTCCAGTAACAGGAAGGGGTGAAGCTGGGGCTGTTTTTAATGGGTTTCAGGTTCCATACCATAATATTCCCATGCTGAATGGGATCTGGGTCATGGCTCTGCATGCTGTGTATATCTACACGCTGTTTGCTTAAACGGGTCAGGCCAGTCTGGAGGGTAAGACCACCAGGAGGGCACTGTACACCACCCTTCTTTACACACTGTAGGGACCAGGGGGGAGCATCGAGGTTAGAAAGCTGGATCTGCGGTGAAGGGTTGTGGGGTCAGATCCCTGCAAAGACACTGCTGTTGTCCCCTTGAGTGATGAGCTGGGCTCACAGCCTAGGTGCCCTGAAGGTCACGCTGGGTCACCATCCAGTGTTCCGCTATGAAGATGCTCATGTCCCACATGGCTCCTTTAGGGCAGGAGTGGCTCACATGTATTTTTAAAGCACACGTCAGGCCTATCGGGGGCACACGGCCCAGATCGGCTGGACACAAAGACGAGTGTAACATTAGATCCCCCGCTGTGCTGGACGGCCCCCTTTAGTGTCGAGGGAGTGATAACACGTCAGAAACGCCCGATATCTGCCTCCCCCACGGTGATTCCGCTACGCTCCCATCCTCAAACAGCCAGGATTATCACAGGCCTGTCCTGGGGCCAGATTACTCTGTAATACTCCGGTGAAATCCCCTGTCAAACGGCACCTCCGCTCTGCCCTACCCTGCCCTGCGCCCCCCCCCCCGCACTAGCAGTACCCCATCAATAATTAAGGGGGCTGATTAGCTCAGCTCCATTATTGACTCCCCCATTACAGGAGTCCTCACTGCTGCACGCTGGCTAACCTGGGGTGCGTGGACACACCTTCCCCAGCACACCAGTGCACCGGTTCAGTGGGGGGGGGCACCCAGCACGGTCCACCAGGGGGACGAGGGACGAGGCAGTGAAGAGTGTTAGCGAGAGGCTAAAAGGGTGATCCAGGATGTCACAGGCTAGCTGGGTGTGAGCCAGTGAAATAGCAGTTAGCTGGGTGTGGCTAGTAGTGATTGGTTAGTGGCTGGCTTTGTGAATCTGGAGGTGGGAGTTGGTGGTTGTCAAGGGTATAGCGCTGGGCTTAAACTGGTTAGTGTGCAGGCCTGCTGTACAGAGTCACTGACCGGATTCGTATTCTGCTTCATTTCAGATTCAATCCTTACTTTTTGTGTGTTTGACCTGTAACTGTCCTGTTTGTGTCCATCGCGTGCGCCACGCTTTGGCATGGGTGAAGTGCGCACTCTCTCCATGCCTCCGTTGTGCTGCGCAGGCCACCTTGTCGACTGCGTTTATGAGACCCCCACATCAGGCAGCCACCCCTTCCCGTTTCCCTCCCCCTGTGTACGAACCGTGCGCCTGGACAGCTAGACGCCTAGATGCCTGGACGGGCGTTTATTTTTATGCGCTTATCTGCGGCGCTGCTCATTTCATTACACAAACAGTTTAGAGAACTTTTATTAGCACAGATTAGGAGATCGGCCGCCCCCCCCCAGCCCCTCAGCATGTTACATTTTCCCACACAAAACACTTCAGGATCGGCTATCTCAGGCCAGCCCTGGGGGTCATTCATAATAGCTCCTCTCTGAGCGGGAAAATGGGGAGGGGGGGGCTAAATCATATTATCTGTCTGTCAACTTATCTTTTGGGTAAACATCCCCCGCTCCCCTCCACCACCCTGACAATGAGCGCCTTTGGGGTGGAATGTGGCTGAGGCAGACGATGCGGGGGATGCCCCATTCAGTGATGGACGCATGCGCTCACGTGTGGACCAGGCGGGGCCGCCGCCACGAACAACAAATGAAAATAAATGGCGGCGGCCAGGACCGGAACATTTTTCTCACTTTTCGTTTAAGTGAGGAAACTTCCAGCAGCAGCAGGAAGATGCCAAATGTAATTAAGCAGCACTGATCAGCGTCTTCGCTGGCTGACCCAAATTAGATTCACCCTGCCCGCCCACCTGATGATTGTTACTGTGCTTCTTTTGGAGCGTCTCCCTAAGTCGGCCCATTGATTAAAAGCCACCTTTGCTGCTCTAGGAAATGTTATGTCATGTTATTCCTAATAGCAGCTAATTTGTGACCAGTGGTGAGGAGTCAGACTGCGTGACCTTTAATGCCACATGAGACTGAAGTTACTTGCATGACCAGGAAAGGGAGAGAGGACCAGGAAGGGGACAGAGGACCAGGAAGGGGAGAGAGGACCAGGAAAGGGAGAGAGGACCAGGAAAGTAGGTAAGGACCAGGAAAGGGAGAGGGGACCAGGAAAGGGAGAGAGGACCAGGAAAGTAGGTAAGGACCAGGAGAGGGAGAGAGGACCAGGGAGGGGAGAGAGGACCAGGAAAGGGAGGGAGAACTGGGATACTTCAATATTAGTTCAAATACAAGAACTCATGGCCATAGGTAGAAATTAGCGGGAGAACATTATAAACTGGATTTGAGAAAGCACTTCTCTACACAGCGTGTAGTTAGAGTATGGAATAGTCTTCCTGTTAGTGCAGTACAGGCTAAAACCTTGGGTTCTTTTAAACCAGAGCCAGATAAGATTTTTATAAGTCGGAGCTATTACTTAAATTCTCCCCAAATAAGCCTGATGGGCCGAATGGCAGACTCTCATTTGTAAATTTCTTATGTTATTATGTATAAAGGGAGAGAGGACCAGGAAAGCAGGAGAGGACCAGGAAAGTGGGTAAGGACCAGGAGAGGGAGAGAGGACCAGGAGAGGGAGAGAGGACCAGGAAAGGTAGAGAGGACCAGGACATGGAGAGAGGACTAGGAAAGGGAGAAAGGAAGGCACCGGAAGCCAGAGGTGGCAGTACATGTCCTGTCACCGCAGAGCGATCTAGCAATGTGGACAGGAAAATGTCACTGAGAGCCTGTCCGTACCCCCCCCCAAACCCTCTTTAAAACCACTCGCATATTGATCTCATACCGCCCCCCCACCCCCGTCGTCATTAAACACACAACTGGGGCCATCAACTCACTCACCCCAGGGAGAACAGACAGCAAGGTTTGGAATTAGCCAGAAAGTTCATTCATGGGTCTCCATTACCCCCCTCCCCGGAGATAACTAGGGAGTACTTGTGGGGGGGGGGGTCTCCATTTGACACACACTTACATTAGTGCACATTATATCTCACTTAGCCAAAGCGGCGGGTTGCTAATATCTCTCCGTTAAGACGGCCGACTGAGGCATCGTGGGATTGCTCCGGCCCCCTGACCCCGCCTCCAGAGTGAGGCATCGTGGGATTGCTCCGGCCCCCTGACCCCGCCTCCAGAGTGAAGCATCGTGGGATTGCTCCAGCCCCCTGACCCCGCCTCACCTGCGATTCGCCCCGGTCAGCGTTATCTGGACACTGTGTCTTCCTGCTTAAGGACAGTCATTGCGAAGGACAAAATTTGGGCCTCCCTGTACAAGAGGACATCTCAACATGTGAATACTCCCAAAGGTCAGCAAAGCCCCCCCCCCCCCCCACCTGGCTATTGGTAATTACATCATGTTGTAAAAGCCAGTGATCAGGGGGTGGGGGGGTGCATGGACAGTCTGTGTGTGTCTGACGGCAGTTTGTAAATATGTCTGCGAGTGTCTGTGCTGGGGGCTGGGGTTTGGCTGCTCTGACTGAATGATTATTTATTTAACATGCAGAGTGTTTTCCACAGAACTGCTCGCTTCAACATAAACATCAGTCACGCGAGGTGGGCGGGGTGGGGGGGGGAAACTCCTCACCTCAATTCCCCCAGAAAATTCCCCTCCCCCCCATTTTTATCAGTCCCCACCCCCCACCCCATACTCACAGGCTTCCCGACTCTTACATCAGGGATGAAAAATGCAAACGCAAATCCCATATCACTAAAATCAATCATCCCGTATCCTCCCCGTCCGCCAGCTACTTACCCATGATCACCTGCTGCTCTGGTAGGGAGTATGGAGCAGTCAGGCCCTCTACAACCAATATCCACACTCCTGGTCATCACATTTACCCCCTGGTGGTGTCACACCTACCGGTCAGTAGTTTTCCACCCAAACAGGTTACATCCCTGGAATATAGCTGCTAACAAGCTACCACACCCACATGCCAACCACAGCGTTGCTCGACATTCACCCTTCACGCCTTTCTTCCAGGACCAGGGCTGGACTGGCTATTTCGCATAATGGGAGTTTTCCTGGGGAGTCGTGGGGACCCCCCCTCCGTCGGCAAGTCCAGCCTTGGTTGGGATGGATTCTGGGTTTTGGGAAACAGGGGACACGTCTTGGTAAGTTTTTCCTCCACATTACTGTAGTGACTGGGTTGGATTAGGACCAGGGGGGACCTTCTCTCTTACATGGCTGTGTTAATGCCCCCTCGCGACCCCTCCATGATTTCTGCCCCACTTGGATCAGGTCCCACTTCCTGAGAGCATGGGTCATTTCTTCCTTTGCAAGGCACCACGGTTTAGGGTTAGGGTTAGGGTCAGGGCCAGGGTCTTTCTTGACATGTGATGCTCACATTGGACCAGCAGATGGTGTGGTGGTCAATGACCTATACTTAGATCATGTCCAGCTTTATAAGGTGTCCATCACTTCAGACCTGGAACTATCCTCCATGTACCTTGGCTCTTAAGATCTCTAGAAAAGTCATTACCACCTTGAAGCACAGACAGCACAGGGATCTCTCCACGCTGGTGCCACGTGAGCAGGTCTGCTGTCGAACAAAAAGTTCAAACAGCAGTGTGGGACAAGCTGCAGGCCTGCTGGGTGGCCTTACGTGTGGATCCAATAGGAGGCCTGCATTTACACCAACATGAATAAATCTCTCTGCACCCTCAATTGGACCCTCTTAATGTATTCCACACAACAGAGGCCACTTTCCTGTCCTTATTAAATATTTAGGGCTACCACGCAGTTAGGCTGAGCATGAGGTTGCCATGTGCTTAGACAGAGGTGGTGTGTGGCTCAGCAGGTTGGGAGGCTGTACCTGAAACCTGAAGGTCGTAGGTTGAAATCCTCTGGTTGTCAGAGTTTTTACCATTGGGCTCTTGAGCGAGGCCCTAGTTGATGCAGAAACTGGCTGGCCCTGCCTCCTCCACTGTACGTCACTTTAGATAAAAGCATCTATAGCTAGACCTTCCCTTCCTGGGGCGGCAGTCCACAGAGGGCCTGGAGTTCTTGGTCCCTTTTTGATTTTGTAAGGTGGGTCCTCAGCCACCCCGCACCTCTGCACTGGCCCCCTGGCGGTTCCCCGTGTCCAGACAGTGACAGTGCTCTCTCTCCCCCACGCCGTTCCCTCCTCCCTCGCTCCGTTGACATACCGTGTTGCGTTACCTGAGCGACACGATCGCTTTCCGCCGGGTCCCACTTTGTAAATCCTCACCCTAATTATTCGCAGGCAGTGAGGTGGCCTGCTCGGGGTCCTGAAAGCAAACAAGCGTGCGGATGCAGACTGCCGTGCACCGCCGTAACCCTCCATTCTCCCCACTGATGTCAGGAATATATTTACTTTTTTATTTAGTGGTGTCTTTATTATCTAAGGAATGAGCTGAACCAAATTCCTCAAACACTGCATTTTTTTCTGGGGAAAATAAGAGAAAATAAGCCTTCAGACACTTTGTAATAAATTTGACTGAATAAATTCCGTTTTATGTTACCTCAGAATACATAGTATTTTAAAGTAAATGTTTCAGATGCTTTAAGTTTTTCTTTTCTGTTGGAGGATGAGAGTATTTAGTGCAAGACCGGGGCTGAGTCCACCGGTCCACTTCAGGGGTAGACATCCTGTATTATCACGCCTTATGACACTGCCCTTGTGTGGACCGGAGGACTCATTGCTGCACAGCGAGGACCACCAAGCTGTTAGCCATAAGGAGCCTGGGGTGAGGAGCTGTGGCACTGTGCGGGGAGCAACCGCGACCCTATGAATGTCTGTCATTAAACAGATCCTCCACAAGCCGAGGTCAGTGGCTTTTGTACTCAGCAGACTCTAACCAATCGGCATGCTACATCAAGTAGCACTGGATTGGTGCAGAAATGGGCCATTTGTCATTATTTAGAAAGGAGATGAGATGCTGAAGTGACTTGGCAGTCACACTGTGGGGGGGATGGGGGGGGGCTATGACAGCAGCACAATCGGCCCCCATCTCCACGGGTCCTGTGACAGATGAGGGATGGCAGCGAGACCGGAAGCGGAGACCCGCGTGTGGCTGCAGATAATGTCCAGGCAGCCCGAGCAACAGCAGGAGATTTATAACCATGTGCCAAAGTAGCACATGTGGCTCACACACACACACACACACACACACTCACACACTCACACACACATACACACAGACACTCACACACACATACACACACACACACAGACACACACACTCACACACTCACACACACATACACACAGACACTCACACACACAGACACTCAC
>JAAGVU020000092.1:1958899-1975021 GCA_011763525.2 Mormyrus iriodes | reverse complement strand
TTGTCTAACCCTAATCCTACCACCAGAATCCAGCCAGGCAGCATGAGGTCTCAGAGTAGGAACAGTCCATTACAGCCGGGATGGGGGGCAACTTTGTCTAACCCTAACCCTACCACCTGAATCCAGCCAGGCAGCATGAGGTCTCAGAGTAGTACCAGTCCATGACAGCTGGTACGGGGGGCGACTTTGTCTAACCCTAACCCTAACACCAGAATCCAGTGGGAAGAGAAAACAAGGCAACTTTCTGGAGATTCTGGAAATTCTCTATTCATGGGACCCCCAGTTTCAGGGTCCTAAGCAGCTGCCTTCGTTTGCCTTATGGTAAATCCACTCATTTTTACAGAACTATTGAAAGTGCCCCCTTTCGATGTTTTAAGTGCCCCTTTTTGATATCCGATGATCACGTAAAATCTATCACAGGGACACCCCCCAGATCATGAAAATGTACAGAGAGGACCCCCCCTCAGCTGGCAAACTGTATCAAGGGTGACCCACCTCTGGCCAGAAAAATGACCTAGTACCCCCCCCCATGCGTGTCTTAGGTTTCTCTTTCTGAAGTCCAGCCACACCCCTGTAGGCTCATTAGAAAGGGGTCAGCTGGGCCACACTACACACCGGGAAAGAAACGACTGCAATGTTGGTAATAGGAAAGGGCGAGAATGTGTGTTCCGGGGGGGGGTGGCTGTTTGCACTCTCCGCCAAAAAGCTGTCCAAACAGACGGAACCCTGGATGTGATGTGAGGCCAGAGCGGCCCCAAGGTGCTTTGTGAGGATCAAACACAGGGGTGCCAGGGGCTGCAGCCAGTGCCTGGGGAGGGGGGGGCAATGCCATGGGAGCCTGGGGGGTGGGGGCAATGCCGGGGGACACTGGAGGGTGGGCATTGCCAGGGGACACTGGGGGGGGCAATCCTGGGGGAGCCTGGCTTCTTAGGATTAAACGAGCCCAGTAAACTGAGAGACCAAGAAACACAGCAATACTCATCAAAAAAGAGTAAGACTTGTGCTGGAAAGCAAGCTGGCGGATTAGCATACCAGCTGACCCCTGGAATGCAAATGCACAAAACCGTCAGGAGAATGAGAAAGAACCCTGCAGAGGCAGGCACCCCCGCTGTTCCCAGACCGTAGCAGGTGGAACAGTAGTTCCAAGGCTGGATTTAAGTCCAAACGTCTGTGGGATGCAGAGAGATGTGGGAATTGACGGACGCATAAAGTCTGGGATTAAGGCAGCAGTGAAATCTGTTTTTCAAGCCCTGGATTTAATCTTTCCATGCTGAAGTGTCTCTGTTTAGTTTGTACTGACATTTTCTCCCTGCTCCATACAGGGCCAACGGCATTCCTCACATGAAGGGGACGTGTCATTATGCAGAGGCTAATCCAGCCAGTGTCACATGCACTAAAATGAGGTACTCTAACGAGGTTTTAACAACATGTAAACAAGGAGGTCAATTAGGCGTCAGCTTGGGGGGCCATTTTCCACCCAAAGGCACATATGTCCTGCCATTTCTGGCCAGTAGTGAGGGCAGAAGCTTACCCTCCTCTCATGAACAGATGTAAATAAACTGAAATAAAATGTTTGCAGCTCATAATTGCAAATAATGAAACAAAACCTAACCAATATTTTTCTGTCCTCGCACCCGTTATCCAGCAGACCTTTTCCAAATCTTCCAGCTATCTATCCCGAGCATGGTCATGGTGGGGGGGGGGGGGGTTGAAGGATGGATAGATAGATAGATAGATAGATCGATAGATAGATAGTCAAGGAAGGTTTCTCTTAGAAGGTATCTTGTTAGAAGTGCTGCGATCACATGCACAGGGACGAGGTCATCACTCTCGGCCGGATCCTTCTGGAAGCGCCGGCCGATGACAGTCAGATGAAGATGCATGAGGTGGCTCCAACTCAGGTTACACCCAAGGCTGGACACACATCTGAGGCAGTCCCGGCCGCCTGCTATGCACGGCCCGTTTCCACGGTACTGTCTTTCAAGAGACCGGCTTTGCTAACGAGAGACTCGTAAAAGCCAGCTGTTGGGCCTCGTAAATTTGTGTCGTGTACAATCAAGTGAAATCCATACCTAACAGAAAGCACTTAAACCAGTACTGGAGACCGTAAGGCCAAGGTTCGCCCTGTACACCTGATGCACGGTGGTTTGGAACTAATTGTGATCTAACTGCCTAACAGAGACCCACATCCACAAAGACCCCCTGAGAGCGTGAAGTCAGTCCACATCCAGCAGCACTTCCAGCCTTATCTGACCAATCACAAACAGCGTCCTCAGCAATCACATTAGTATCAACCAATTTTGGGCTTGACCATTGACTGAAAGCATCCTGATCAATCATAAGAAGTGTCCTGACCAATCACTATGCCCTAACCATATACAGTGTCCTGACCAATCACTATGCCCTAACCATATACAGCGTCCTGACCAATCACTATGCCCTAACCATATACAGTGTCCTGACCAATCACTATGCCCTAACCATATACAGTGTCCTGACCAATCACTATGCCCTAACCAGACACAGTGTCCTGACCAATCACAGTGCCCTTACCATGCAGAAACAGTGTCCTGGCCAATCACAGTGCCCTAACCATACAAAGACAATGTCCTGGCCAATCATAGTGTCCTAACCATACGCAGTGTCCTGACCAATCATAATGCCCTAACCATACACAGACAGTGCCTCGTGGAAGCCGTGTTTGGCATTTTCACTGTCCCATGTTGGTGGCTCCTGTTTTCATGGCGAAAATCCATCACAGTCTTCTTTCTTTCCAGTGAGAGGGTGGGGGCCTCCCTGGCAAACCCCCACTGACCCCATCTGATTCCCATCAGGGTGACGCAAGCGCCGCTAAACCTGCACACACATGTCTGAAGCTCGCGTGTCACATGATTTGTGTTTCTCATTAAGCTATCACTGTAAAGACTCTCAGGGTGGAATACACACGTGCTCCCAGTTTAATGCTTAGCTTACCGTTCTCGTTTTCTCTTACAAGTTTGGACTTGGAATCCATTGCAAAAACTCTTGGCACATGCAAGAAAAGGCCAGTAAAGAGTGCTGCACGGTGTGGGTAAGGGGCCTTGTGATCCCACTGTGAGTGACATCAGCAGAAAGTCAGTCTATGACATCACAAATGTCGCTATGGAGACAGATGTTTGACCCACCTGATAACGCCATCACACTGCGCTTCACACAAACAGAGACCACATGGCACTTGATCGCTGCTCGATTTGTGCCTTACGTGTGGATTATCCTTACAGTTCGGAGTTAGTGGCTGTACGTATGTCTCGGTACCTTTTTTCCTTTGCTAAGCACTTTTGTAGGTAGTTTATAAATCATGTATATGCTGTAAATATCACTCACCTTCCAGCACTGTAAATAAACACACTATTCCTGTTTCACGCAACTTAAATGTTGCAGGAATTATTTTGTACTCCTACGTCATGGAGGCTGTGACAGTAACAATCATGCTTGAATATTTTTTAAGCGCTTTGGGGCGACACTGTTGTGAAAGGCCCTATATAAAAATAAATTGAATTAACTTTTCTTATAAAGCTGTGAGTTTTTCAGAATCCTTATTTTGCATTCTGAGGGATTCAGTCTCACGCCCCAGGAACTGGTACAGTCGTACCGCTCAAGTTTGTCTGCGGTGTTGGGGCAAAGTCGTCACCTCACTGCAGCACACTGGCTCGAAAGTCACACATTTGCGGTTAAATAAATGTGACATAAAATTTCAAACGCAATCCACCAGGTGCCCAACCGCAATTTCATTTTTTAGTGCCAGTATTTTCTGTTTCTGATTTCATCCAAAACAAATATATTTCGCTGATGCTCATTTACACATTTGGATGTTTCCACTCAGGTTAAGTGCCTTGGATGTGAATAAAATCCTACTCTGGAGAGCCCCCGCATGAGGTCACCTGTTTGAATGACATCATCTCCGGTGGTCCCCAGCCTAGGCACACAGCCCTGTGCTCTTTAGCTTGAAGCAGCCATTGTTCCCTGGCCAGTGGGGGTCTCCCTTCTCTCCTTCCTGCAGCTCAGCTGTTAAAACATCGCTGCCATGGCTGTAATTGCTTCAGCGTGAATTTCAGCGGCTTCGGCGTCCGGGCACCATGCTGGACAGCTTGGCACCTCTCCTCTTTCTTTCGCTCTGTTGCTTCTCTCCGGTGCCTTTCCTGCTCTCCGCTTCTCTGCATGTCTTGTTGCTTTCCTTTGTCTCTCCTCTCTTTTTTTTGGTTCCCCTCTCTCTCCACCTTTTTTTCCATACTGTACTTGGTCTTTGCTTTCTCATCATGTCTCCTCTTTTGGTCCTCACTTATTGTCATTGTCTAACTCCTCTTCTCTGCTCCATCTGCTCCTCTCATCTCCTCTCTGTTCCTCTTTCCCCTTCCCTCTTCCTTTCTCTGTTCCTCTCTCCTCCTCTCTGTCCCTCCTTGTTCTTCTCTCTTCCTCTCCTTCTTTATCATCTGCTTTGTCCTTCTCCACTCCTGTGTTTTTCTCTGTTCCTCTGTTATTTTCTGTTCTGCTCTCCTCCTCTCCTGTTCTTCACTGTTCTGCTCTCCTCCTCTCCTGTTCTTCACTGTTCTGCTCTCCTCCTCTCCTATTCTTCACTGTTCCTCTCTCCTCCTCTCTGTTCCGCTGTGTTCTTCTCCATTCCACTCTTTTCTGTTCCTTCCTATTGCTCTCTCCTCTTTTCTGTTCTCCTCTCATTCTTTGTTCCACTGATTTTGTGTGCTCCTCTCTGATGTTCTCTGTTCCTCTCTCCTACTCTCTGTCCTTTGTTCCTCTGTTCATCTCTGTTCTTCTCAGTTAAGCTCTCACTCCCCCTTTCCCTCTCAGTAGTACTCCCGACACAGTCCACCCCTCTCAATACCATCCGATTACAGCTTGAAAACCGCAATCAAGATGCTCCTTAGTTTTATGAAGCATTATGTGAGTAGATGTCCACCTGAAGCTTCATGTGCACTTTAAAAAAATGTTTTTAATCTGCATTTTGAAATCTTTTGTGAAGCCGGAGCCACGTGCAGCTGTTTTTTACGACTGAGGTCACACTCAGAGCTTGTCTGGAAAGTTCTGCTACTTTACCTGCTGCACAGTCAGAGAGCTCTGCCCCGCCAATGCGCCGTTCCACGCGATGTCGCACGATGAGGGCGACACACGCAGGCCTGTGAAGTGGAGCGGAGCCGTGCTGCGCTTCATGACTCGTTTTATTTGCCTGTGTAGCACTCACTCGTTATTCTTTACAGCCCTCTCTGAGGGCCTGCAGGGGCCCGGCCGAGCTCTGCGTTTGGCCACTGATGAGAACGGCTGAAGTAATACCCCGCTGTGCTGCGTCTGGGAACGGCTAGAAAGGCAGGGGCCGTAATCTCCCTCCGGGGGCCCGTAAGCGGGAACGGTCCCGGCAGGCTGGGGAGCCACACGCTGCCACATCTGGGGGACCAACAGAGAACAGGACTGCCCTCCCCCACTCTGATCCCCCTCTGTCTTCCTTTCCTTCTTTTTTTGGGAGTGAAAGTTTGGCCCCATTTTGTTCTGGCCCCCCTTGATCATACGGTTATGCTTACAGTCACTGGAGCCAGCAGTGAAGGGGACATTTCCAGCTGAGGGCTTCCGGGGAGGTGGAGAGTGACTGGGGAGGGGCCATGTTGAAGCACACAGAACCTTAACAGGGACAAATGGCAAATGTCAACCCTACGCAGGTAACTGATCAGAGCTTACAAGAGCAGAGATGGAACATAAGTTTAAATCCATTCTAGATCAGAACAACGAAACATTTCTCTTCAGATCAGATTGGTAGTGGACGAAAATGTCACCTCTCAGATAGTCAAAAAGCCGAACTGGCAAGATGTTTTGAACAGCACCTTTTTATGTAAAGTAGGTTCCTCAGGCTTAAAGCTCAAACTCTCAGTCTGATGACCTTCAGGAGAGAAACCTGCGTCAGTAACGAGCTGTAGATTCTTCAAAATGAAGATTTTGGTCAGGAACACTCAGCCTTTGGTTAAGGATTTGAGTCTGTTCAAAAGAGCTCGTACCCACTGAGCGCTCTTACTTACCGCAGTTATGGGCTATGAAACCCCGTGTATAAGAGAAAAGCCTTTAATGAGGGGGGGCGGTCCTTTTCTAGGTGAAATCACTCGTAATCCAGGAAAGGGTGTGTCATACAACCATACCCACATGTTGCTTCTGATCACTGGTGTTTCTGTGCACTGATGCACGTCATGTGACCTGTCATGTGACCCGTCATGTGACTTGGCATGTGGAGTGCATGGGATACACTGCCATATTTTGTTGTTTGTTGTTTTCAGCAATTATCTTATTTATTTATGGTTGTGGTTGCTTATTCTAATGATTTTCTGAACTCTTCAATTAACGAGCATATCCTCTAAGTTAATTGTCCCTCTGTTCCCGTTCACTAGGCCTCCCCTGCCACTCGTTATATGAGGACAGGATTTTTTGTGTTAGTCTGCTAGTAATTGCAAAGTAAAGGAGAAAATGGCAACAAATTACCGAAAAACTGGCAAGGTACGCTGGATGGTCTGTATGAAAAGCCAACTGTGTGTTTACTGGCTGGTAGACGGGGTGCGATTAAACGTTCAGCAGTGCCACCTGCTGGTAAGAGAGGAAAGGCATGATACAAAACACATGAACATCCCAAGCAAAGCCCAGGCCATCCTCGGAACGCAGATCATTTGTCACTGGCCTGACCTTAGAGATGGGACCCCGCATCTCTAGGCTTTTGGGCTGTATCGGATTCCCACTTTCCATGCTGAAGGAGGCTGTTTTGCATTCAGACTTGTGAGTCAGCCAAACAGCCTGGTCTGGTGCTTTTTGGAAGTCAAGGACTTTCCTGATGGACTTGACACCTTCCCGTCAGTTGAAGACACAGAGGAGCTTGAAGAACAACTGCCCCAGGAGGCTCCAACTGATGAAGCAGCCGGTGAACATTAACCATAACTCTCCACCCTTCATTCGTCTGATCACCTGGCAGTCATGGGACCTGGCCAACCAGCAATGCTCAGTGTAAATGACACCCCCAAAACATTAGAGAGCCACGAAAATCGGAAAGGATCGCCAAATAGAAGCCCCCTGAACACTGGGACTGGGCAAAGTGAGGTGTCAGTGTTGAGGAGTGAGGTCACTGAATCTAGCAGGTGTTCCTTTTTGGGGGGGGGTGGCTGGCTCATCCTTCTATCGCTCTCAGAACTGCTGATGGGACGTGGGCAGCTGGTGTGGGACGTGTCTCTGAGAGGAGTCCCTCAGGGTGCCATAACTGTCTGTGTAGAGAGACCACAGTGAAGCCTGCCGACAGTCTCAGGGTGGTCATGGCATCAGGCCAAGCATCCGCACCCAGGAAATTTAGGGCTCCCTGGGGGGGTGCCGCTTTGGTCACAGGCAGGTCTGTGGGCAGGTGTCAATCTAGAGTGTCACAGAAAACCGGGGTGAGGGGGCATCTGGTATAGCAGCTTAGAGTTGAGAAGGGCCCTCTCCCACTCTGATTGGGTGTAAAAGGCAAATGCGTGTTTTTACAGCTTGCGCACATCAAACCTACAAAATAATGCCTGTTGGTGTGAAGAAAAACTGAGGCCACGCCCACAAATTCATCACCACCGAGCTGGGACAGAGGTCACACCCCCGAATTCATCACCATAGAGCAGGGACAGAGGTCATGACCCCAAATTCATCACCACAGAGTAGGGACAGAAGCCACACCCCCAAATTCATCTCCACAGAGCAGGGACAGAGGCCACACCCCCAAATTCATCACCATAGAGCTGGGACAGAAGCCACACCCCCAAATTCATCACCATAGCGCTTGGACAGAGGCCACACCCCCAAATTCATCACCATAGAGCTGGGACAGAAGCCACACCCTCAAATTCATCACCATAGCGCTTGGACAGAGGCCACACCCCCAAATTCATTACCATAGAGCTGGGACAGAAGCCACACCCCCAAATTCATCACCATAGCGCTTGGACAGAGGTCACACCCCCAAATTTATCACCATAGAGCTGAGACAGAGGCCATGACCCCGAATTCATCCCCACCGAGCTGGGACAGAAGCCACACCCCCAAATTCATCACCATAGAGCTAGGACAGACGCCACGCCCCCAAATTCATCCCCACAGAGCTGGGACAGAGGCCACGTCCCGAAATTCATCACCACAGAGCAGGGACAGAGGCCACGACCCCAAATTCATCACCGCAGAGCTGGGACAGAGGCCACGCCTCCAAATCTCCGGGGAGGGGGGATATGTCTGGGGCGGGGTGAGAGGGTTAAGGAAATATTCCATTTTTTTCCTGTGACTAATTTTCAGATCCTCCAGTGTTCAGTGTATGGCTCAAAGCCCTCCCCCCTCCATTAATCTGAGAGTGGATCAAAGTCATGCGTTCAAGCTGACAGTGTTTTTCCACGTCCCTTCAGTGACGCACAAAACCCCTCCAGGCCAGAATCCACGTGGCCAATTGGTGTCTCACGGCAGGTGGGGCGAGTTCAACCAGCCATTCTAGCCGCCAATGGACCCCAGCTCAGCAGGATCAGGCAGTCACCGCTGTTTAATCCCGCAGTGACACACTAGGGGGTGACCTGATGCCCAGGTGCCCGCTAAGCTGCGTTCTTATTGAGCAGCATGGCTGCCCCCCCCCGCCCCAGCCATGCTCAGCAGGGTGGTAGCACTTGTCGCTGATGAAGTCGGGTGCTTAATGGGCTGCTAAACTGGGATTTAAGTGTGTTATCATCACACTCAGTGAGGGCCTGTAAAGCTCTGCCTGTCGATATCGGGGCCCTCCTCTTCTCTCACTTGGCTGAAATCAGGGTTGCAGGTTCGACACCAGCAGAGATGCACCCTCCAGTGAGGGTGGCGAGAAAAGCAATGTCAACAAGCTGCCAGTGTGACTGTCCTGAAAACTTGCTTCAAAGTTTACCCTGAGGGTGGTTCATCGGGTAGATAATAGCATCCCATAATGCAGTCTCCTGTTGCGGAGTGTGGCCCTCGAGTGAGATGAAAGGGGCCTGGAAGTGGGAGGGGTCATGTCAGTGAAACGCTTAAAGAACCTCGGATTAGGTTTGACTGAATCCTGAACGTTCCACCCCCACACAGAACATTTATATCAGACAGGGTTGGGGGGGGAGCTCATAAATCAAACTGGAGCTATATATACACATTCCAATAGCGAGGCGAGGATCTCCTGAGTTGTCATGCTGAGATGAAATTCCTGCACTGGAGGGACAGGAAGTGCTGACGAGGGGGGGACTCTAGGCATTTTTAGTTTTTTGATGGCCGCCAGGGCGGCACGGTGGTGCAGTGGTCAACACTGTTACCTCACACCTGTGGGACCAGGGTTTGGGTCTCTGCCTGTCTTCCCTATGTGTGAAGTTTGCATGTTCTCCCCGTGTCGGCGTGGGGTTTCCTCTGGGTACTCCGGTTTCCCCCCACAGTCCAAAAACATGCTGAGGCTGATTGGAGTTGCCAAATTGCCCATAGGTGTGAATGGTGTGTGTGTGTGTGTGTGTGCCTTGGGTTGGTGCCCCATCCTGGGTTGTTCCCTGCCTTGCGCCCGCAGCCTCCGGGATAGGCTCCGGATCCCCCGTGACCCTGAATGGTTTAAGCGGTTACAGAAGATGGATGATTGCAGCCACAGATTTTTATACACAAGGTGGTCTCCACAAAACACACAAACACAAAGAGAGAGAGACACACACACACATCTTTTCGATCCCCACAAAGGGAAACCCAATTTTTATGAAAAAAAAACATCTTTATATAACTCTTATATTTTGTTTTGTTACTGAGGGATGGGTGGATGGATGGATGGACACTTTCTCAAAAAGTACCCACACAGTTACATGCAAACTGTTCACCCTCCTGTACACACACCCAAATGCAGGAAGACAGACCTGCCTGGGGGGGGGGGGATATTGTTTAACTAAGGGTGACCTGCCATTAGTGGTTTAGATCCAGCAACATCCAATAGAAAACTGTGGTTCTGGAGGGACCGATGGAGGGCGGGGCTGGGGTGGGAGGGGTCAGCCCATTCAGAAGGACATAGCGGCTACCACAAGGCACTCTCAGACCAGGCCCGGCGCGTCCCACATCTCGGGGGCCTGAGGGGTAGAGGAGGTGGGCTTGGATCGGAATATGACTAAGTCAAGTCTGCTAGTGAGGCCAATTAGCAAACAACCCAAACCCTGCCACCCTATCTGATTGGCTTCCTGGCCGCCAATCAGATCAGGGCTGTGGGCCAGCCGTCTCGCTTAGCTAGTGCTCCTGCCAGGATATGCCAGGATCTCACTGCTCCGATCTTATCGGCACTGCTGAAGACATCACTGTGCGACTGATCTGGGTCGAAAAAAGCTTCCCTGGTTAGCCTCTGGCCTGTGGGCGGTGCTTAACCGGCAAGTCCGCCTGCATTAGCGCCACCTCCCAGAAAACATCGCTGTTCATTAAGTAGCTACAAGGGACTGACCACCGATCCAAGAGAGAGAGCAGGAGAAAGGGAGAGATAGAGAGAGAGAACAAGGGGGGGTGAGAGAAAAGGAGAGAAAGGGTGAGAGAAAGGGAGAGGGAGAGAGAGGGTGAGAGAATGGGAGGGAAGGGGGGAAACTCTCACCATCTCAGGAGGTAAGGCTACTGTACTGTCCAGACCTGACAGTGTTTTAAAAATTCAGTTAATTTTTATATAGCGCCTTTCACAACATCCCAAGGTGCATGACAAGAGTGTGTGGCAACAGGTTATTACTGCATTTATTCAAAACAGTTCATGAAACAGAATGCCAGAAGACAAAGGGACCTCTTTTCCTCCATCTACATAGAAGATGGTGCTGTAGACTCCTCACCCAGCTGACAACCAGCAGGCGCAGTCCAGCAGACGGCAGTGAGGTCTGTCCGGGGACCAGTGACTTTGCTGTCACACACACAGGCCACGGCAGCGGCTGCTGGGACTGTCCCTCTGTTTCTCTGAAGAGTGTTGAGTCACGCGCACGTGATCGCGGGGATCATATTAGCATTGATGCCAGGGGCATTGAGCAGAGCATCTGTGTGTCATGCAAATCCAGCCTAGCTGCATCTCGGCTCCAGTGGGCCTCCATCAGAGCTGTCAAGGCCAGTCCCGCCCCCCAACCAGAACCCAGCCCCAATCCCTGCCCCACAATGCTCTGGGTTCACATCTTCCTAGAAAAAGGTCAACCTAGCCCTTTTGGAGGACACCACTGCGCTTCACAGTCCGCCCCCGGCTCCTAAACCTTCTTTTTACTGGGGAGCCGTCCAGCACCCCCTGCCCAGCCCAAATAAGTCTCCCATTTCTACCTTTTTCATGCTCATTATACCATGGAGACCCCAGACCAACGGGTCATGTACCTGGGGGAACAATAGGCAGCTGAGTGCATTGCACCCCCCCTCCCTTGCCTCCGATGCAGTCAATACCCCCGGAGAAAAGGGGGCACAGTACACCCCAATTTTCTGCAGATTAAACCAAATTAGCAGCTGGCTGCCTTTCTAGAAGAGAGATTCTCATTTTCTGGCTGGGGGGCGTATCCTTTCCTGCCACCCCCCCCAATCCTGTTCATCAGCCACTGTACAGCTGTTCTATTTCAAGGCCCTGTGAGCCCCCAAACACCACCACATCTCCCATAATGACGCCCCCAGGGCAGCTGGGTGCCAGAGGCATTACCAGCGCAGCGGAGAGACACCCCCTGTCTCACCCTGCTGACCCCAAATCCCCCAGCAGGTCGCTGGGGGCCAGGGACTTCGATCGAGGGTCTCTGCTGACCACCTGTCCACCACACAGATACAGAGACACAGGGTATGCTGGCAAAATGATCTGGGACCAGCCCTACTGGCAGAGGCGGCCTTCATATCAGGCAAGTGACAGACGACCATAATGGGCCGGGACCTCAAAACCCAACTCAGCAATGCCCCCAGGGAAGGGACGCTCAGAGCAGGACCAGGTGCGGGGGGCGGGGCACAGAAAACCTGCTGTGTCTGGGGCCCCCACAGCATGTCAGCAAAAAAGATCTTCGAACTCACTGTCTCTGCAGGACAGATGACAAATCACACTAACCGAACCATCCACGCCATTCTTAATGGCACTTAGATTTTGAGAGGAGGGCCACGGAGGGGATGGGCAAGGGGGTGTGGGGGAGACTGCAAAGGCGTCAGGACCCTAAATCCCTGCCACCCCAGGATAGGAAGCGGGTCCTTGTGTCACAGAGTGAACAGCCCACAGGCCCCACTTTCCCCAACCTTCACGCTGCTCATTCTGAAATATCCCACTGGTGAAACTCAGGCAAAGTGCCTCAGTCAGAGTCCCTCTGGTCTTTACATCTCAGTTGTTGGCCCCTACAAATAAAGAACCGATAACTCAGGAAGGAATGGTGAGTCAGTGAGATATCTGGGCAGTGACAGCAGGGGGAACTCTCACAGGCCGCCTGAGTTTCCCCCAGCCAGCATCCCACTGGGGAGGCACAGATCGCACAGAGGACAGGCCCCTCCATGCAGCCACATGGGGAAAATAAACTGAGAGAAAACACAGCCCATCGCCCATAATCTGTCTGCTGCTGCCCCCTGCTGGTGATGATAAAATATAAAGTAACAAATATTCCTAAAATGTATGTGACCCTGTCCAGAGAAAACTGGCTGGAAGATGGATGGATGAAATTATGTGAAGAAATCCCATGATATCACAAAAAACGAAGGCCGAGGGGTAGAGAAATTAAGGTTTATTTACATGAGTCACACACACACATTTGTATTCATATCTTTGTGGGGACTCTCCATTCATTTCTGTGGGCAAAACCCTAATCCCAACAATGACACCCTTACCCCCTACCCATCCTTAACCTTAACCAAAAGTAACCAAACAAAATACAAGATTTTTGGCATTTTTAGTTTTTTGATTGCAGTCACAGATCTGTTCCTATAAAATTGAGGTTGATGGATGGACTGTGGGGACTGAAAAAAATCCCCACAAGGTGAAAAGTTACAGGTTTTTATCACTGTCTGGGGAAATCTGGTCCCCACAATGTAATAATTACAAAAATGCACACACACACACACACACATATACATACATACACACATAGACACACACACATACACATTCACATACTCACACACACACACACACACGACTCCTCAGCCCTCCCCATTCAGACCGAGGCGGTGCCCTGGTCCTCCCGCACGCTGTGGATCGATGGCGGGCCCCTCACCCTTAATATCCAGGCTCGCCGCCGCTGTGTGCCACCCCACCTCGTCCCGAGGGCCTCCTGCTCCCGCTGGCTGTGCACCCGCAGCCACTGCTCCTCTAGCCATATGGCGGTGGGCAGCCTAAAGGAGCCTGAAGCGGTCCAGTGGGCGGGGTCACACAGGGGAGGGGGCTCCGTGCCATCAGGCAACTGGAACCCCATGCAGACGCTTGGCCACCTACTCCATGCTTGCTGGGGGGGCCGGGGGGGGGGGCAGAGGGTGTGGCATGCTCTCCTTGGGGTGGGGGGTACCAGAGCAGATGGACCGCTGTGATTTGGGAACCCGGGTCCGGGCCAGCAGCAGGATTCGAGTCCGGCTCACACCAAGGCCAGGCTGCTCAGCCCCACACCCCGGCCCTGCAGGGGGCGCAGGTAAGCACGATTTCTGCAGCGGTGAGGCCTTGGCCATGGCGTCCTTCCCGGGGGCACTGGGTGGGGATTCCGACATGTCCATATTTCGGGGGTGTGGCTCGGGCCGCTGAGCATGCTGGGAGGTCTTTGCCATTTGTCGGACAGCCCTTTCACCACCAGATGGGAGCCTCCTTGCTGGCCTGTACCACTTCTTCACTGGGGGGGGCAAGCAGACATCAGCACTACAGACTCCCCACTTAACAAAAGAGCCGTCCGCATTGACTTACCAGATCCGGCAGCGGCAGTGTCCCCTGTGAGGCCGCCCCCCTTAGGGCTGCCCGGCCCCAGTCCACCCCACAGCCTCCTGAGGGGCAGGTGGGCACAGGCCCTGGTAGGGCAGTAGGCGCGATACTCTCTCCGGGCCTCACTGGGGAACTCCGTCTGGACCCCAAATTTGTCTCCTGCCAATCAGATGATTGTCAGACTTTTTAGGTACCAAAAAGCAAGACGCCCACCTGGTAGCTGAAACAGTGCGAGGACTCATGGACCATACCCTGCACGTGCCAACCACTCCTGGCCGCATTGCTACCCCCACAGGGGAGGGGGCGGCGGAAGTAGCCCACCAAGGTGTGTGAATCCTCCGGCACTGTGGGCCTCCGAGATGCCTCTGGGCCATCAGGCAGCTTCTCTTCAGCGGTGTAATCCCAGCAGACCGCGCTGAACTGCAGCAGCAGCAAGGTGGTGGTGGTGTTCACCACAATTCTGCAGGGGAAGAAGGACAGACCCTGAGGGGCAAGAGGGGAAGACGAGGCAAGGAGCAAAGTGGGGGGTGACACTCACTTGTGCAGGTGCGCGTGCGGGGTGGGGGGTGACACTCACATGTCTGGGTGCGTTTGCGGGAGGGGTGTCACTCACTTGTCCGGATGCGCTTGCGGGGGGGGTGACACTCACTTGTCTGGGTGCGCATGCAGGGAACGCACTGGGATCTGCTGGCTGCCAGCCCTGATCACCCTCAGGCACTCCCCAGACAGGAAGCTGAATATGCGCATCTTGCCATCGCCGCAGCCAGTGATCACGCGCAGGAAGAGGAACGCCAGGCTCAGCACCTCCCTGGGGAGCAGCCCGCACTGACACAGTCACCATGACATCCCAGTCGGCGAGCAGAGGTCCCAGCCCCATCCCCACTCACGCAGGGTGCTGAAAGGTCATCAGGCTGCCCTCGAACCCGCAGCTGGTGCTCCAGGCCCTCACCACTCCGTCGCCGCCCCCAGAAAGGATGTGCCACGGGTCACAGAAGAGGCAGCTGACAGGGCCCTCGTGGGCAGCGATGGTCTGCCGAGGGACAGGAAGCCGAGGGTTTGGAGGAGAGAAAGGTGGAGGGACTGAGGAGGAGGAGCTGAGGAGGAGGAGCTCACCCGGAGGAGCGTGACCGTCTCCAGGTCCCACACCTTCAGCAGACCCTGCTCACAGCCACTTAGCACCAGGGTCTTCTGAATCTTCACACACAGTATGGACTCATCATGCTGGAACTTTGGCTTCTTATAACACTTTCCAGTGTGTAGGTTCCACACTGTCCCCAGGAGAAGAACACTGTCACACTGCTGACACCCCCCCATACACACGCCGACAACGCGCGCAATGTGACTGTCACACGCCAATAATATACTCAAAGTGTGAGCAGACACCGAGTGACCCTCACCTTTCACCTTGTAGTCCTTGGCCCCTGAAACCAGCAGATCTTCTTTCAGGTCCAGGCAGTTCACAGTGCCGGTGTGACCACAGAACACCTTCATGCACAGCCCAGTCTGTAGGCTCCAACACCTGGGCGAGGGGGGGAAATGGGAATTCCAGGCCCTCACCTGCGTTGTACATGTGCTAGACAACTGGATCCGACCGGATCTTCGGAATGAGCCCATCTCATGCCAGACGTTATGTCACGTGATGGAAGAATCACATGACTTGCTGTGACAGGCGCTGAAGGGGACACGTGGCACAGACACCCCAGAATGCCCATTGCGCTGGGGGCTCTGCCCTCTCACAGGAAGTCAGAACAGACACACAGGAAGCAGATCTCATAATCATGTCTCTGTTAAGCTATACTTTATCTCGCTGCAGATAGAGAGGTAATAGAGCAGCTGCTCCCGGACATTTATACTCAGCACTTTCCTGCTTTTTATGCGTGTGTCCATAGCAGCCGCCCTACAGGCTGACAGAGGTACTGACGTCTGTAATGGTGCGTTTCCACTGGCTTACAGGAACCGAGCCTTACCGCGAAGAGAGATTAGCTATTAGCGTTTCCAGCTCGCTGCCGATTTCCGCTGCAGAAATGTCAGCTCGGTGAAGGCGTTGCCGGGTTTGGAGAGCGAGAGTGACATACAACCGAAGAGACGCTTATTTACTGTTCAAACAATGTACATCATGATTTACTATGTGCAACTATTATTATCATGTGAGAATCGCCATGTTATGCAGGTATCAAACGCTAGCGAGATTAGCATTAGCTTGCGTAAATTCGCATAACGAA
>JAAGVU020000092.1:1943676-1956412 GCA_011763525.2 Mormyrus iriodes | reverse complement strand
CAGGGGGTGCCCATCAACACATTCATCCAGCAGGGGGCGCCCATTGACACAATCATCCAGCAGGGGGAGCCCATAGACACAATCATCCAGCAGGGGGCGCCCATCAACACACTCATCCAGCAGGGGGTGCCCATCAACACGCTCATCCATCAGGGGGCACCCACTGACACAATCATCCAGCAGGGGGAGCCCATAGACACGATCATCCAGCAGGGGGCGCCCATCAACACACTCATCCAGCAGGGGGCACCCATCAACACACTCATCCAGCAGAGGGTGCCCATCAACACAATCATCCAACACAGGGCACCCATCAACACAATTATCCAGCAGGGGGCGCCCATCAACACACTCATCTAGCAGGGGGCGCCCATCAACACACTCATCCAGCAGAGGGTGCCCATCAACACAATCATCCGGCAGGGGGCGCCCATCAACACACTTACCCAACAGGGGGTCACATTGCCAGAGTAGAGCATCTGTAATTATTAGTGTCAAAAGAATGAGATGCAGTTTTGGCCACAGGAATCTGGCTGTGGTGTCTTACAGCTTCAGATATGAGTACCTGCATGGTCACTGCCTGATTCTCCATCTTCCTCCTGACTACGGACTCCAGCTGCACCTCCTCAGCCAGACAGCGCCAGTGCCGGCATACAGACTGGGAACTGCAGAGCGAGGCCATGTCCAAGAGCGCTGGCACACACATGAGTGCACACATAACTTTGGAAAGTAAAGTTGACGGGGTCTAAAACCAAACTGTGTACATGCACTACTACAGGGTACCTGCAGATATAGGCAAGTTATATTTAAGAGTTATTAATGACACTTAGAATCAAATTTAAGGCCAATTTCACAATAACAAAAATGTCAAAAAGCCTGCACTGACACTGATTACTTTAAGTCATGAGCTGCATTGTTTCCCACATGCAGGGTCACATTCCGCAGCGTCCATTCCCATTGGCCCAAGATTGAGGAGCGTCAGTCAGGGTGTACCGAGAGCCTCATATTCAACGGCGTCATTTGACGTTTCCCTGGCAACGTTTATAAATCCAGGAAGGCTGACGGGCATTTTCAAGACCAATAAAAGGGCGCCTACGATTAAGTTAATACGCTACTGTGGTATTTGGTTGCTAAGGTGCCTTATAGCGAAAGAATCCTTAGGTAAGAGTTGCCTGGAAGCTACCGCTTGTTGTCAGTAAACGCTAATGTGAGAAGCGCCGATTTCATGGTAGCGATAAAAAGCCGCGCTCCGCCTTGCTGCTGAGGCTCTCCTGCGTTCCATCGCCACTGTAATAAAGCGTTGGTGAGGCTTAAGAAACCAAATTCTACTGGGCTGATAAAGCCATTTTCTGGCCACAGCAGAGGACTTTCTTACCTAAAATCCGTTTGGCCAGGTGCACTGGCAGCCGACGGATGAAATCCGTGTAGCGACTGACTCCAGACAGCAGCTCCGAGGCCCCGGGGTCATACAGAGAGTCCCCATCGCCATGCTGGCTGCCCTCACGCCCCCCAAGCCCTGAGACTGACTGGGTCAGGGCGTGGGTGCCTGCGGGGCGAGACACACAGTGTCCGCATTTCTACCATCATAGCCATAGTCCCCACCCCACCCCCATCCTGCGCACCCCCGCGGTTCGGGTTCGCAAAGCGCAACTTCCCGGTTATTGAATATGCTCTTCTTGGATCATACCAGGATTTGGAGCAAGATCTATATCCTGGTCCAGGTCCCAATCATTCTCCAGTGGTCCATAGCTGGAGCTGGCGCTGATGAGGAGACCCATCTCTGGGTGTTCATCCGAGCAGAAGGAATATTGTGATTCTGGGATGGAAGTGGCATGGTCCTCAGGGTTGTCAAGAACTAAGCGGGATACAGCAGGCGATCTTGCCTCTGAAGTGTTTGGTTGCATCTGGACAGTCAAACAGAAAATGTATAATGTTTTATGTGTTGGCAAAGAAAACACAGAGATCTGCACTGTTCTCCGCTTACTTACGCTATGGTGGAGAAAAGCTCGGCTCTTCCTCGCCAGGAGCCCCCGAGTAAGATTTCCCAGAACGTGAAGAAGACTGACATCGCAAAGAGGCAAAACCCCCAAAATGTAATTCGCTTTGGTCCAATTTGAGCTGCAGCGGAACCACTTCCAGGTTTCCGTGATTTCCCCGCTGTGCATGTCGCTCCGGTCCGAACCCCCCCACGGACCCGGTCTCTGCTGACACCTGGCGTAGGTAAGATCTTTCCCGAGCGTTACCTCTAACAGCTGCTCGACCTTTCGGAGGATGTCCAGGCTCTGACAGCCAAGGAGTAAGCCGGCGAGAAAGCGCCTCCTGGGCGCGTCTCCGGCCCGCAGAAACCACGCCGCTGTGCCGGAGAGCCTGGACCCGAGGATGCAGCGCTGACAGCCGCACGCCCGGGAAACCGAACCCATCCGGGACCGGCTCGCTTCCTCTCCTCCAAAAAGGTCCATTTTGCTGCGCCTTTTCTTAGCAGTCTAATTTTAAAAAGTAACTGACCTCCTACAAATTCGACCTGATTTACATTTTAATGCATTGCAATGTTGACGATGAATTTGGTATAAATATTGAATAAACGCTGAATAAACCAAGCCATCTTGGCACGATGTTTCCTTTGCTTGATTTGGGTCAAGTTTATACTAATTTTGCTACTTGTTTTGATAAATGCAGCGGTACACAGCAGAATTTAGTTCCCTAGAAAATATTTGCCTTGAAACATTGCACCGATATCATGCAGTTAGTAGATGCCTGTTAAGATTTGGCAGAAATGCCTGGGGTTGTTGCCTTGTTGCTGAGCGACGGGCTTATAAATTCCTGTGCCACGCAACCAGAAAGAGGTCGGAAAACAAAGCAGAGACGCGGAACGGAAAACAAAGTTTCCGGGTGCATGCAGGCTGTATGTTATGCAATGCTTTGCAGAAAACACACCGAACCCAAAGAAAAAGCTGTGCGCCGCCCGGGAATCGAACCCGGGTCGCAAGAATGGGAATCTTGCATGATACCACTACACCAGCGGCGCCGTGTGAAATGTCTTTTGACAGCCATCCTAACCGCTTGTATATATATCCGATTCCATTTTACTTCAATAAAGTATTATCGCGACTTTATGTACTAGATATACCCGTAACCATGCTAATGTGGCGAGGGAATTCAGACCATGACAGAGAGGTCGAGCATAAAACGAACACAGTCGTGCATTTGGTAACGATAAGTGACAGAAACTTTGGTCAGAAAGTACCCTTTAAAGACGGTAATTAATCTAGCTAAAGATCAATGTAAGACACATTTATAGCGCACGGCTTATGTACAGAATGATTTATGGGGTATTATTAAGCTCCCTTAATTTAGGTATCCACTAATTTAAATCGATTAGGTTGAGGCGCCCAGAAATTAAAATCCAGTTCCGCCAAAATACAATTTTATTTTATTGAACTTAATATATTCAAATCGCATTTTCATCTGATCGGTAGGGGGCGGTACTGTATCCCCAGTAAAATCGCATGTGATCGGAGCATTCATATATGTCTACAAATTGATTTTTTTGCAGTGCATTTTTGCTTAGATTCTTTTTTGTCTTTAATGATGCCTAACCCTGAAAAATAAAATAAAAGCTAAACAAATGTGAATACATGTTTCACTCGAGCTTAACCAGAAAGCCTAACCTTTCAGTGCAGTTTAGCTGTACGTGTACAGTATGAGTCAATAATATTATTGTTCTATTCAGGCGCATCTCTAAGTGAGAAAGCAAGCCGATTTAAGCTGTGCAAAATGCTGTGAAAACAGTAATAAGCGATGCGGTGTTTTACACCCAAAGTGACCCATTCCCTACTCCCCAGCACGAGCTCCTGTTGTTCTCCTGCGGACCTCATTTTAATGAGTTCTTATTACGCCGTATCTAAGGTTTAATTTCATATCTGACTCTCTGCTGTATGTGAGGATTGGCAGTGTGTGTTATGGAGGATGCACCATACTAAAGGCAAACGTGTGAAAACCTGCCAGCATCTTGCCCATTCGCACAGCCAGGCTTCTCACAAGGAACAGCCTCTATTCCCCAATTAAGGATCGACGCCCTTTGAGCTTTCAGCCTGCTCTCTTCATGCATGCTGTCATCAGTCATGATGTGGAACGGTCTACTTGCAAAAGACCTTGCTGGACTCGTATAGAAAGCTCCAGAAGAGAGTGCTTTAAATGCTCAGGAATTAGTCAGAGAGGATGGATATTAGAGGTCTTTAAACGTGCATGACTTGCTTGCGTCTTATTGAATTCCCAGAATGAACCAACCTAATCAATACATTTCTAGAAGTATCGGTAATTTGTCATTTACATTTACGTCACTTTGTAAATATGTAAAACGTGGACGTAAATTACACAGAGGTCTATTCAGCAAAAGTTTTTGTCCAAAGCGACGTACAGGTGAGACAAATAGCACATTTCAAGCATGCGTGCAAGAGCGTAGGAGGAGACAATGTGATATTGGGGCGGGGAACACAACTTAATAAGGTAAATGCGAAAGTCTGCTCTTTCAGGTGGAAGAATGAAGCTAAATTAAATATTGGGGGGTACACATCTCCCCGTCCCCGATCATGCATGTGTCCTGTCAAGGAGTCAGCTAGGTACTCGTGCAGCCAGGTTGAGCTTCCGGACAATGCCCAGGTGCAGGTGCATTGGAGCAGGAGCTACACAACAACATCTAACAAAGCAAGAACCTAATAAGACTATTCAACATGCAGAAGTGCAACATAAGAGCATTCGGCGAGCAAGGCATCAGGTTAGTAGAGGTAATTACATCCAGTGTAAAGTTTCGGCTTTGTTTGAAAAAGCCTGTCCAGTTTGGTTGTTTCTGGGCAGTGAGGTCTGACATCAGAGGCTATTATCTATTGCTGAGGGAACATTAAGTGAACTAGGCGGAGGGAGGGGCGGTGCAAGCGTCACCTGCACGCGGAAGCGGGGTCCGGGCTGGTCCGCCAGGGTGCCGGTCCAAACGCTCTCATCCAAACGTCAGCTATGGATGAGTTTATTACTGGGCTATAAAACGAAAGCGGATAGAGAACTGTTTGAGAAATGTAAAACAAAAAAACGGAAACTTCTAAAAATTTAAAACGATGATAAGGCCAATAAGGCGAATCCCCCGAGCTATCCTGTGCGCAATGTATTTTTTTTTAACTCACCAGTTACTATTTGTTGTTAGGGCCGTTTGCTTTGACATTACTAATGGGCGAGAAAATAATTCCTACATTAAATGTTGTTTGTGCTATAAACAGGCTTAAATATGAAATGGCGGATGCCCGCGTTATTCTTGTTTATTTAGGCTATATACGATCATCTTTTTGTAACCATGCTTTAATTGTGTAAAAAGCTCACTGCATTCTCTGGGTGCTGTGTAGTGGATAAACAGCCACGGAAAATGGATGGATGGACGGATGGATGCCCTACGGTTGAATAGTCGCGCTGAGCGGGAAACTGCGGTGTCGCCGCGAGGTTATGCTGTTTCCCTGGTAAAACCTTTGTGACATCTGTGGCTTTCGGATCAACAGAACACGTTGCGATGTGTTGACATACTGCATTGCAACGACAAAACATTTGTTATTACGGAATGTGACACATTCCACCTCTTCTATGCATGGGACATAATTGCGGTTGGTTCAACGTCTTCCGTTCCAAATACTCCAATCGTGATTTAACGTTTAACGTTTCAGTGTAATAGGTCATGTTTGCTTTTCAAATGAAATGATGCTTTACGTGCTATTTGCCCAAGTACGGGTATGTTGGAATGCTGCTTTTTACGTATCCCGTCATGATGTCTTTGAGAGATACACACAGACGTATATACAGCTGAGCACGAAGCCTGGGGCCGGAGCGCAGGGTCAGGCCGTTAATCCAGAGCTGCATAAAGTGAATTAAACACGCCAAACGGGGTGTGGGCTATAGCTCAGTGGGTTAGGCCCGTGTGTGTATGTGGTACTCAGTTTGTATTGTATTATACTGTATTTGTTACTGATATGAAACAGAATTCCTTTCCCATCAGAAGGTGAGAAACCTTAAAATATACTGTTTGCATTTTGCTTATTCAAGAGAAGAATTATATTATACCTATAGCCTGTATGAAAATACACCGATCTCAGACTTGGATAGTTATCTTAAGGAACGTGACAACAAAAGAAAAGGTAGGATATCAATATGTAAATGAGACACAGTAATTCGCGGGTATAGCGTCTCCATTTGCCCAGCAGTTTCTCTGTAACATTATTAGGTTGGTAATTTGTTTATTCCCCGGGCAATGTTTTGATTGCTCACTTTAACTGTCTGCTGAACTGTAACGTGAATATAGCACAGCTGAAAGGGAAATCTTACCTAAAGACTAACAAATAGTTGTAATAATACTAACATTACATAGATGGTTATTGTGCTATGTATGCATACATTTTACTGTATCATTTTAAATCAATTCTCTCGTTTTAATGAATTAATTTAAACACGGTCAAAGCATGGCTTGGGAACTACGTTTCCCATAATGCACCGGAACAGTAGCGCCAGCCCGTCGCGAGCTGTCATTCTGCCTAAAGAAGAGAAAATTGCACAGCATCTCTTTGCAGAGGAGTGAGAGATTCGGGCAAGAAATATGCAATGAAACGGTTCATTCGCCGTCGTCGACTGTGTGTTTTCTAGTGAAATGGAGGAGAGGGATTGTCGCAGGGCGGATTTACTGGCCGATCGCCGCGGAGCCCTCCTGCCCCTTCGTGAATGAGAAATGCCGACTCCTTTCAGCTATTGGTGTTAACGCAGAAAAAAACACGATGAAGAAGCAATTCAATCGGATGCGACAGCTCGCCAACCAAACTGTTGGCAGGTAGGCACCGAAAAACAAGCAACCTTGGTTATATTTTGTTATGACACTATTTTTTTACCGTCATTTGTGGAAACTGGGAGTTTGAATGAGGAAAGATTTGCACAGATATGCTGATGGGTAGCTGCTGTGTTCAAATCCCAGTCGAGTAAAAAGTGGTTAAGCAAGAACATTTATATTTCTAATTTTCATTGCACCGTTTTGTATCGTTCTCAGTCATTATCGGCCAAAATAGTGGTCTAGGGATCCTCTACATTTAATGACCGCCCCGTATGTATACAATATATTAATGACTTTAATTGGTTTTAAGGATACTGCAGAGGAACCGTGGGGGCGTGATACTGGGATAAGGTGCGAATGGGGACGCCTTCTGTACATCGTTTGTTTTTAAATTATTATTATTATTATTATTAGTATTATTATTCTCGGGAAGGTTACATTGGGATCCTGGAGCCGTAGGATGCGCAGTGATCCCTGATTAAACCCAGACGCAAAGTGTTAATCAGTGATGACAATCGTGCAGAGAGCGATACACTGTAAACCGATATAGTCTGCGTCGCTAGATGGAAAAAATAGAAAAAATGTGATGTTTATGTAATCCGTTTATTTAGTCGGGGGGGGGGGGGCATACGAACCGATCTCTTAACGGGGTGTTGATTACGTTTCGTTGTGGGCTGTTTTCTTTAAATGAAGCCAGTTTATGGTCACGATTGGGTTGATCTCGACGCCAGGCGAAACCAGGCGTAAGACAAAAACCGAGCTGCTGTTAAGTACCTACGTGTCTGACAGCATATCTTACGTTTTGCATAGACAATACGTCACCGTGGTTATTAGGGAAGACTAATGCTGAGAAGCGAATGTGATACAGTAAAGAAATGGTCTCAATACTGGGTATTCTTCAGTTTGCCTTGATCTTTAGACACATGTGTGGATTTTTTATTAATCTACTTTTAAGATATGAGCATTTACGCGAGTACCCCCAGAATGGGACGATGATGACATGATCTTCTCATTTCTAAAAAGATAAATGTACGTTTCAATCGCTTAGCAAACGCAACGATTCCTGCTAGAAAAATAAGAAGGGTAGAACATGATGCTCTTTTCAGCAAACCAAGTCGTGACACCATTTCAGATAGTGTGGGCTGTCGCTGCAAGGCAAAATTTTCAGATTGGGTGTCAGGTTATACGCTGTCGCGCAGCATACAGCAAGCGACACAGATGACAAGCCGTATTAACTGGCTAAATGTATTTAAGATACCGAGGGACATTATACAAATCTCGTATTGTTAATGATGGAATTTTTATATATACGTGTAGGCCTATATAAAATGATATATCTAGTGCATACCATGTGTGCATAGTGTTCCGTGCTCATTGTTTTGTGCAATAATTTTAAGCAATTATGGAGTGGATTTGTGATGTCTGACTTTTATATTTATTTTTATCTAACGTGGGGTGTCACCTCGCCTAATGTTTCAGCGAGCTCTGTAATGGCGTAACACAATAAACAGGAGCCCTAAAGGAGGCTGTAACCGGAGCGGCCGGCTTTCGACCGGGACCCGGTGCTGTGAATATGTGGGTTAGGTGCCCGATCCCTACTGGGGCCAACAAGGGAAACGGAGACCCGAGAGCAGTGCCTTGGTTACCGTGGTAACGGGGGAGGGGGTGGCTTGGGGAAACATTTCGGGTTTCCGAGCTTCAGGAAGAGTGCCATAGGCTTATACCCTGGGAATCATCCGAAAGTTACACGCTGGCCTGAAATCGGACCTGCCTTATTATTTATCCACCCGGAACTTAAGGGTTCCCGATCCGCGGCTGGAATGACGCAGACACACACGCGCCCGCATCACGTCATTACATTTCGGCGTAGCAGGCAGCGGTGGGACTTCCCCGGGCTAATCGCGGCTCCTCCGGATCCCCCCAGAGTCAACATCGCGTCTGTTTGCGTTCACACGCTATGGCAGCAGCCTAATTGTCCGGGAGCATGGCTAAATGAGCAGTCCTCAGACGAAATACAGACAAACGAAAGGAAACAGACGCTCCGCAGCGCGCAGGCACAATGCTTGCAGCAGGTTTATAAAAAGGCAGGATGGCCCTAGGCGCTGGTAATGTAATGTAATAGAGTTCACGGTGCCTTTGACTGAGTATAAAGTCACGCCATTAGGCCGATCAGGGCGCCGCACGCGGAGTTTGCAGGGCTGTCACTAAGCAACAGTGAAGCCATTCCGCTGTCAAATGTATCAAAGCTCCCTTTTAACTTTTTTGGGCATTGCATTTCATTTTTTCTACTGGCCCTCTGAGGCTGTGGAAACGGGTATGAGACTGTCTGGGGGAGGCTCTCTCTGTATCACTCTCAGCATCGCACTTTTTCGGCCTGTCTCTCCCAGTGCCGTGTAAACAGGCTGCCAAAGAGGTATGAAACTGTCCTCGCTGCCCCGTCGTCAGCAGGGTGCTTTGGGTGTAGAGGCTTGTCTGGGTGCCCGCAGCACGATAACGAAATGTCACTGAAAACGCCAGAGCCTGGCAGAGGAATTCCCTCAGATTCCCTGCTGCATAGTGTCTCTGTTATTTTGACTTTATGGGGACCCAAAAGGGGAAACACAATTATTATGTCCCTTAAGAGCTTCTTCGGTGTGTCAGCATATTCTCTTTAACCGTGTGTGTGTGCGTGTGTGTGTGTGTGTGTGTGTGCGCGTGCGCGTGTGTGCGTGTGTGTGTGTGTGTGTGTGGCTGGTATGTCCACACACGCCTGAGTGACCACTGCATCTTGGGATTCAGGGCTGTGACCCAGCAAGGCGTAACACCAGAGTAGTGATTAATATTGTAAACCCCCCCGTTCGGCGTGGTAGCCATGGTAATTAGGGATGCTTCGAGATCCAGGCTGTGGTGGATGGGTGGCCTTCCGGAACATGCTGCTGAATGTGTCCACCGGCAGGTTGGGTGAGCCTCAGCGAGGGCCACTTTCAGATCCAAGGTAGGAATAGCTGAGGTATCAGTGAGCGTATAAAGTCAACAGTAAAAAATTAAGGTATCAGATGGGGGGGGGGGAGCAATTTAGTAAACAATTAATGTCAATGGACATGAATAATATTTAGAGAAAAACATTGTGGAAGCGACCTCTATATTTTGTTTTAAAAATAATACTTTAAAATAGCATCCCATGCAAGGTGTACCCCAGCCTTGTGCCCTGTGCGTCCTGGGATGGGCTCCTGGCCCCCACAGCTCCCCACCTGCTACCTGACCAGGATAAGTGATTGCAGGATGGGTGGGTGGGTTTTAAAATAGCTGTGGCAGTATCTGATGTTGGGTGGCATGGTGGTGTCTCCTATCACCGCTCATTTCTGGGGTCTGAAACGCCCCCCTCAGCTTCTCTGTGTGGCTCGGGGCCCCGGGAGTCTGTCCTCTGTTCCCAAACACGCAGCCTGGTGAACTAGTGTCTTTAAATGTGCCCTGTAATGGACCAGCATAGTCTTGATCTTCATATACTTTAGATAAAATTGTAACAGATTTAAAGACACATTTATTTTAAATGATTTTATCCTATGCAGGATGTACCCTATCTTGTACCCTCTGCTACCTGGATAGGCTGCAGCCCCCCCCCCCCCCCGCCCCAAAGCCCTGATCAGGATAACTTGCTTGAAAATGGATGTTTGGATGGATACAGTGAATGCTTAGCCACTGTTTTAAATGTTGGTCAAATCTCACTTTGGGAACTTGGGGGGGGGGGGGTCTCTGCGCCTGTGATTGAAAGCTTCACATTCGTATCTGAGTGTGTGTGTGTGTGTGTCTCCAAGGACAGAAAGATGAGATATATGAAAACTGAAGAATTTCTGTGTTCCTGCACTCGTACAGGTGCTAATGGCAAATAAGACATCATTTCATCAAGGCCCGTCTAGATCCCAGCATGTGTGCTCACACTTCTCATGGATTGTAGGAAAAACAGCCGGCTACTTTTTCTCGTTTCCCTAAAATGAGCAATTGTCTGCTGTTGGTACCACAGACTGTCAGTAGCTAGGCATGTTGTCGGGCTGCTTAAAATTCACAGAGATAAAGCCCATCATGTTCTCTTGGTCTTCCTTTGGACAGTGAAAACTTGACAGGGTTTTTTTCCCCATTCAGAAATTCTCACTCAGACACAGAATCAGAAACAGGGAGCTTATGGTATTAATCGGCTGTAACGTAGTCAATGGGGATGTATCACACAGAGCGGGTGAGCAAGACAAACTGGAGACACCGGTCCTGGTGTGACCCTCCAGGCAGGGCTGGGAGGTGCCTGAGTGTTTAATGGTTTATTTCCTCAAGGCTGTGGAAATGCAGCCACAGCCCTCTGGAAGGCGGAGGATGTGGGTGTATGTCACATGTCCACGTGTGTGTGCGTATGTATGTGTTTTTATGTAGGAGGGAGGTCTCCTCCTTCAGGGCCAGGCCGGCGGTACCCATTAGAAGCAGCTGAATCTCTAAACGGCCCCTAAGTCGAGGTCCCTTCACTCAGGCTAAGATGTTAACAGGGTGGTGTTGCATACGCACAGGAAGCCTTGCAGCAAGGCGGGTGTTTCTCTTTGGCATAGACGATGCCTTCACGTTGACTCAGCATTAAGTGACACTTGTTGGTGTCCGTCAAAGGTAGAGTCACCTCTTATCTCTGGCCCTTCCTGTCAGTCGAGGAAAAGCTGAATACTGTCTCCAATCACCATTGGGGTAAGGATCTTGGATTCCTGCCATCTTGACCTCTTGGACCCTAAGCTTGGAGAGCATAGTTCTGACGATGCCTGAGGGGGTGATGCTGATTGTCTGACATGGGCTTGCTGCCCAGTTCACTGGGGGTCCTCAAAAGTTCAGGCTTTGCTACAGGATTAGATCTTTTCCATCCAAGGTGACTGGAACGTCCTTGGCAGGTGTGTGTGGCACGTCGTTCCTCTTCGTTTGTTTTTCATTGTGTCCGTTTTGTCAGTTCTGCAGCTTTAAAGCCAAAACTGACAGAAACGTCTGTGAATGTCAACAAACAGCTGCTTACTACTTTCCGACCAACAAGATCTAAATTTCATCTCAGCCTCTGACCTACAGATCAAATCCCTGAAGTTGGCAATAAAGACACATTTGCTTTGAATATTGATTTGATCGGATAGAGACTTTTGAAGCATTGCTTAGGGTGAGTCACAGGTAGTTTCAATTACTGAAAATTTATTAATATGATTATTGAAATTTAATGGACTCGTGTTTATTTGACATAGTCCTACCAAAGAATTCAGTCCAAAATAGCTTACATTTGCTGGGTTATTTTAACCAAGGCAGTGCTTTGCCAATGTAGGAAAGGTCGTAATAGCATCGTGCTGAAGAGTTTTGGCGCATTCAGTGCTGGCTTCTTCGGCAAACACTTGCATAAAGGTCACAAATCTCCTGCGTGATCATGACTGTGGGGGTGAAAGTGAAGGATATTAGGAGAAGTTTTTAAGTTTCTGTGAGTAAGTCGACCTGTGAACCGGTCCAAGGAGCTTTCGGCCTGCTGAATCAGGCTGACATCACTCCCCCAGCGGCGTGGAGCTTCGGGGCTGAGATATCACGTGTGCTGCCCTGGTGGGCCCGGCAGCATTTAGCCGCCTGACAGCTAGCAGAGCACATGGGCAGGCGCAGTCAGAGCGGGGCTTGAGCCCGCTGGCAGCGGTGGCGTGTGGGTAGGTTTGTGGATCTCGAGAGGTTTTAGGAGGGAAAGCGTCATAGATCCACTTGCGTCTCCCTCATCCTCCACCTCAAGCTTTCTCTCCAAGGGAGCCCCCCCCCCCCCCCACACCTGGTATTAATATGGAAGGAGAGGCAGATTCCCAATTAAAAAACCCCCCTAACTTTTTCCCCCGCCTTCCCCCCGTTGGGGCAATTTTTTCGGCCACC
>JAAGVU020000092.1:1914242-1928337 GCA_011763525.2 Mormyrus iriodes | reverse complement strand
GTGCTGCTTGGGAGTACTCTGCATGAGTATCTCACGGTGCTGCTTGGGAGTACTCTGCATGAGTATCTCAGAGTGCTGCTTGGGGGAACTCTGCATGAGTATCTCACAGTGGGACAGTACGTTTCAGCCTTTCATTTGTGTGAGGGACATACAGTGGCAAAAAACAGTGAAATATCTTAATAGAATTTTTGTGTATTTTTTGTAGATTTTTGTTTGTGTATAAAATCTACAGAAACAAGCAGCTTGTGTGTAAAACACCAGTGAAGCACTTTGAGCTTGAATTGAACCTGAAATGGAGCAAATTCTTCTCCGCGCTGTGTCTCTGGCCTGTCATGGGGCTGGCCAGTAGACTGCTGTCCAGCTCTTTGCTTCCAGACGCAAAACACAGCTCCTAACAGGCGTAAGGATCTGCGAAAACTTTTTAAATCCACTTCCTATCCTATTTGAAATGACATATTGGTTTTGGGAGCTCTCTGCTGTTGCTTGACAGCAGCTTTTTAAATTTTATGTATTTAGGAAACAGTCCTGCCTTAGGTGAGTTTGTGTTATCAACTGATATTGTGGGGGGGACAATGAACTGTGGTAGTGTGGCATGGTCATTGTTTCATGCTAACACGCCTAGGTAAAAACAGCAGCTTGGAACAAGTAGTGTGAAATGTGACACAATATCCAGTGTGGAATTAGAAGTGTGAAGTATGACATATAAAGTCTGCAGTGTGGAATCAACAGTGTGAAGTATGACGTGTAAAATCTGCAGTGTGAAGTTTGACGTAATATCTGCAGTGTGGAATCAGAAATGTGGAATCAGCAGTGTGGAGTAGGTTATTAGTGCTCTATACACCATGCCATGCAATTGCAGGAGCTGTGAGACTGGAGATGGAATGGGCCAGTATGGAGGTATAGAATATAGCAGTAGCAGATACACTTGCTCTTGCCCCTGTACACCCTCTTTCCTCCCGAGGACACGGCGCAGGGCCTCGGCGTGGGGGGGATTAAATATGGCTGCTGACCAGTGCCAGGTGGATAAATATTTATAGGCTTTTAGGGGTGGGTGGGGGAGTTGTTTTTGTTTTTCTGCACCCCTCACATCTGCTTTGCACACCCCGAGCTGCGTGTGTCTCTCCGCGGCATTTAAATCTGTTTATCTGTTCAGACTGAGAGTATGTACCTCAGGGAGTGTGCAGGGCAAAGGAAGCCCAGGGCTGTGCCATCCTGCCAGTGCTCGGCAGAGCTAGGCGCTGGGATTGGCAGGACGTGGGCAAGAGATGGAGACAGTGTGCCTCGTTATAAAGAATGTTAGACGGTCTTTATTGTTATAAAGCTTGAGGGCTAAAAGTGGGAAATAACAAACTAATCTGTTCTGAAAGCCATTTCTGACTTTGGAAATGATTTATCATAAGATGCCCCCCCCCCCCCACCTTAAAAACAGGAACTCGACAAAAGCTGAAGGATAAGTACGGTCAGGGAGGTGGACATGAAATTCGAAACCATTTTGGCCCAAAGCATCGTGATTGGCCAACTGCCAGCCCCTGGACCGGCTCTTCTCGCTATTGGCCGGCTGCGTGGGCCTGGAGTATCGGGGTTGGTCAATGCTCAAGAGATCATCTCGAGTTTGTAGTGCCTGGTGCAGCTGTAGGGGGCGTGGATAGAAATGAGTAGTGGGGATGTGGGAATGGATAGAGCATCCCACTGTGATTTTGAAGAGATAGATGGCGGCTTGGCGGCACTTTGCTGATGAACACAGCCCGGGCCTCCAGGGTCATGGACATCACTTGCAGGTCGTTACTAAGGCTCAAAACTGACATCACCCCTGCCAGAGAGCGCGTTACCGTGACAACAACAGCCCCACCACCACCTGGAAAATCCCGCTTCACCTGGAGGAGCTTTCCCAGGCACCCCCCCCCCCACCCCCGCAATTGACCGAGAGGGAGGGGAGCAGAAAAGACCTGGGGACAGCCATGTGAACATCTATCCTGCTATGATGTGTCACAGTTAGTTACTTACACATTCATTATTTGCAGTATACCTCTGGGGCCTCAGCAACATTGGCGCTTACACTAAACATCCAGTAAGGATCATTGCCAGCAGCCCTGGCAACACAGAAACGAAGGACGGTGCAGCATCACCAACCAGGCAGGACCTGCTGCTGGACATGAAGGTCAAACAGATGGAGCAGCGAGGCTTGACAGAGGGAGATTGAGGAGGAACAGGAGAGTCGTCAGCCACGCACTCCAAGCAGGCAGCTGGGGGGTAGGGCTCAGGGAACAGGCAGCTGAAAAGCGGTTGTTACTGGAGAGACCCTTGCTCTTCCTTAACCGCTCGGTCTCTAGGCGGCGTGTCTGCCATACAACTGGGCATTTACTTCAGCAAGGCACTTTGAACTCAAACCCGGGCGGTCCGGAGTGGGGGTCTTGGCCTGACGAACTCGTCAGCCTGCTCTCTCTGTCAGAGAGTGAGGGAGCAGGATTCAGTGTTAAGACTACCAGCCGGTTCACGGGTCCCGTAGCGGGGTTCCCCCCAGATCGCAGCCCATTCCGCTCCACATCCCGACCCATCACAGCCCACTCAGCGCCGGAATTAACAGCTGTTTATGTGCTCAGCGCTCATAGTAAAGTAAATCTGTGCTCACCCCACTAGCAGCGAGGCCAGGCTAATGCCATTACCACCCAGCTCCAGCATCACACCGCGTACGGTCACCCTAAACTGGGCGGAGCTTCCACTTACTCCTGTCATTTACTGTGTCACTATTTAGTGGGTTACTGTTAATCTTGTGCCGGTTACTACCTGCCTCTCTGGTTACATTACATTTTTATTTATCAGATACTTTTTTCCAAGGAAACACATTTTTATTTTTTAGAGAAAGCAGAATAAGGCAGTTCCTGGAGCAGTTGGGGTTAAGGGTCGTGTTCAAGGGCCCAACTGTAGTAGAAACTTTGCCGGCCCTGGGACTCAAACCGGTGACCATCTGACGGCAGGCACAGCACCCTAACCTGCTGAGGCACACACTATTTCCCTGTTCTGGGGATGGCAGAGTAACCCTGTCCCTAACTCTGTGATCAGCACACTCGCCTACAGCTGCGTCCAAGGCACCGGGGCGTTTGTTCTGCACCATCTTATCTCTCAAGTTGGCACAAAACAAATAATATATTAGAGACACAGCAGAGGCAAACCCTGCAGAATAATTATAAACTGAGTAAACAGGTACACCCCCCCAGCCCTCGGAGGCTGCGGGGGACACCGGCTGGCCCGTTATGCAACCACCAGCTGCTGCTTGTCACACGCGTGGGGGAGGGGGTCCGCTTGTCCCAGGCCACATGGGCAGGTCCCGTCCTGGGCCTTGGGGCTGACCGCACATGAAGAGACAAAAACACATGGGTGCATGGGCCCTGGATGCAGGCGTGCAGAGAGCTGGGCAGGCAGACACACACGCCCCCACCAGCAGACTGCTGCCGCTGAATTGCGGTGTCCCCAGGGTGGATCTGTCCAGAAGGACCCACACCCATGATCCCAGCCCCCCCACCCATCTCAGGGCCTGACCATATCCCCCTCACCATTGACCAACACCTCCCACCCTCTCTCACCGCTCCATCGTGATCCATCATGTACCAGCGTGGCTGTAGTCAGGTTTCTGTAGCTGTGTGTCTGTGTTTGTGTGTACATGTGTGTGTGTCTGTGTATGAGTGTGTCTGTGTACATATGTGTATGTCAATGCGTGTGTGTGTGTGTGTATGTGTGTGTGTATGTGTGTATGTGTGTGTGTGTGTATGTGTGTGTGTGTGTGTGTATGTGTGTGTATGTGTGTGTGTGTGTGTGTGTATGTGTGTGTGTATGCCATGGATCATGGCAACTGAGGATGTATCACTAGCCAGGTGTCTCATATGTGGCCATACCAGCATCTGGGGATAGAGGCAGCCAGCCTTTAACGTAGAAAATGTGTAAAAACATTGCTGCTTTCACTTCTCCTGGGTGAGTGTCATTCAGTGCATCTGCCCCCTGGTGGCGGAGTTTGGAACCTCCTCATCTCCAAGCCGGCAGGCCTTGAAGGATCTCACATAGTTCTTCACCCCTGCTTCAGCCAAGGTGCTCACTGGCTTCATATGAAGGAGGAGACCTTGGTTATCCAGTATAGAGTCATTATAAACGCAGAGCCTGTGGCAGGAGGCACAGGACAGTGGACTCTCTGAATGGGATACCAGTCCATCACAGGGTACACGAACCCACATTCACACTACAGGCATCTGAGAGACACCAATTCACCTGAATGCATGTTTTTGTGCTGTGGGAGGAGCCATAAACAGACACTGGGGATATGCAAACTCCCCCCACTCAGAGCAAAGTCAGCATTCAAATCCCCAAATCTGGAGGTGTGAGGCAACAGTGCAGCTCACTAAGTCACCATGGCACCCAAGAAAGCCTATTCCAGACAGCTAGAGGAGACTCTGTCTGTCCGACCTCAGTCAGCCTGCCTCAGGCTATGATACTAGCAGTCCATGCAGCGCTGCCTGTCAGGACCCTGACGTGACATGTTTCACACGGTTGGATGGGGATCGGCACCTTCAGAGATGTGCTTATGAATTGAGGCGACTGAAAGGATGTCATTGCGGAAAGAGAGCGGTCAGACTGCGTCCCTCGTTTGGTCAGGGCTTAATCTGGCATTGGGGGATTACTTTCTCCAACCCGAAGCTCTGGGGGCTGTCCAAGCGTGCCACACAGGGCAGCCGGAATGTGTGATGCCTCCCACAATGCATCTGCATTCTCATATCATGCTGTACAAATGGGAGCCCAAATGGGGATTTGACAGCTGGTTGGATGAGCCTGTGGCATCATACTCACGTCATGCTGTGAGACTGGGACCCGTAACGACCGTCATGGCTGCTGGAGAATGTTGCAGGAGCATGTTATTCGAGAGAAAAAGCTCTCTCCTCCCTCTCTCCTCGGCCCCTAGAAAGGGCGCAGAAACAAGGGTAAATGATGAATGGATGAAATGGGCCACATTTCCCTCCATCCTTCCAAATCTGCTGCTTATCCTGAACTGGGTCACAGGGCAGAACATTGGCAGGTCCTGGTGATCTTCAGCACGGGTTATGACAGCCAATGACTATCCAGGTCCGGCAAGGAGAAGCGATGAAAGTTAATGTGGGCAGACGGCCTCTCTGTGAGCTCTGGCATTAACGAGCTTATTGAGATGTGGTGATACTGCACCTCCTCTAAGGTGATCGGTTTATGTGGTTAAATTTACAGCTTATGCCTCAGTCCACTGAAGATCTGTCCGGCATGCAGGTACCTTAATGTATCCTGGGGGAGATTGTCTGGAAAATGTCCTTAAAATGGCTGCTGGATTTCAGTTACTGGTTTGTAGAATGGTATATGAGTTCATAATGGGAATCCTGTAGCTGAACTGGTCCTCGGCGATGCGAGTGACATTTCACTGCCCAGTGACAGAGAGTGGAGCACGCCCCCCCCCCCCACCCCGGCCCGACACCGTGGGCTCTGCAGATGATCCACAATGGCCCTTGGATTTAAGCTTTAGGTTCAATTCTTGGACCTCATCTCATCTCAGTGCCTCATGCATTGTGTGAGCTGGGGATGGAAGGGCATCCAGTAAGGGTAGAACCTGGGCATTCACTGTGAGCAGGCATTAGGGGCTGCTGGGAAGGGGGGCGGGCCACATGCCTGTCTGCGGCGTATAGCTCAGGAGTTTAGGGATCTGTGTCGGGAGGCCGTGGGTTCAAACCCTGTGACTGCCAGCATAATCACATCACTACTGGACCCTTGATCGAGACCTGTCCTGCTCCAGGAAGCTGGCTGACCTGCAGTTTCATCATATGTGTGTTGGTTTGTGTCCAAAAAGCCCCTGCCAAATAAATAAAGGGTATATCCTGAGCTCATAATCTATTACCTTCTGGCCCCTTGTCGAATCTCCGCGCAGAATTTGCCCTAAAAGATTTATTTTCATTTCAGGGCAGAGAAAACAGAAGTTTTAAGTGAAGATCTGCTTCAGGTAAAGCAGCCAGCTGACTGCATGCGTGTATCTGTCTGTGGGTCTGTGTGAGCATTGATTACTCAGCGTCACACCTCAACCACCATGTGCAAAAAGGACTTGTAAATTTAATTTGCAGTGGGGGGGGTATTGACCAGTGTTTAATTAAAGTGTCTCTGTAACTCTGTAACCACCACCCTCGAGTGGTTTTGGATGGTCAGTCTGAATGGTTGACCCGTGTATAAATATGAGTTCATTAATTAAAGATTCGTAGTAAGTGTATATGGGGGGTGCTGGGGGTCTGTGCTCACTATGGACTGGTTCTGAGTAAGCAGTTATGAGTAATGGATAGGTGAGTGTGGGTGTTCCGCCTTTCCGAAAACCCCAAAGCACAGACCAATCAGATTGCCAGCTCTGAGCATGCTCAGTGTGGCATGTGCCCCCCCCCACTCCAGGTAGAGAAGAGGCTGGAGCTGGTGAAGCAGGTGTCCCATAGCACCCACAAGAAGCTGAGCGCCTGCCTGCAGGGCCAGCAGGGACCCGATGTAGACAAGAGGTCGGTCAGGTCACCCTCGGTACGTATCATCCCTATAGCGACACTTTTAATCACTGTCTAAGTGAGCCGGATTGAGCACAGTCCCAGTATAAACATTCCTATATAAATGCTACCAAATTACAGTTTCTCAAATGGTAACATGGTACAACTTGCTATTTGTATAAACTGTACTGTGCACTGCACAGAATGACTAGGCGACGTTAAGCATCGGTATCTTTCTGCAGTAGCAGCACTGTGAATGCTAGCTGCCTCGCTAATCATTCAGGAGGAGTGTAGCTGATACAGCATGCTAGCCGCTGTCTGCTAAGTGCTAAATGCTAGGTGCTAAATGCTAAGTGCTAAATGCTAGGTGCTAAATGCTAAGTGCTAAATGCTAGATGCTTTCTCCTGGCTAGAAAAAGCTGCCGCTGACCACGCTGGCCCAGTGCCTGGTGGACGGGGCCATGGTACTCGGAGACGATTCCCTCCTGGGGTGAGTCTTACTTGCACGCACACACACACACACACACACACACACACACACAAACATTACAAAGTAGAGGATTGTCACATGTTGCTGGTTTGGATACATTTCATCATCACCACTGTTTGATTCTATGGGTCGCTTAGGGATTGCTAATTGTGTTACTGTGAGAAAACCCAGAAAATCAGAGATACAAACATCTGTTTGTGTGAGTGTGCAAGTGTGTGTGTATGTGTGTGTGTATGTGTGTGTATATGTGTGTGTATGTGTGTATTTCATCATATGCAATGACAAAAGGATCTAATCTAAGTTGTCCTCATAAAGACAGCAAAAAGCTAACACACACGTTTCCATTCAACACAGAGACACACACACACACACACACACGTTTCCATTCAACACAGAGACACACACACACACACACACACACACACACACGTTTCCATTCAACACAGAGACACACACACACACACAAGCACGTTTCCATTCAACACAGAGACACACACACGTTTGTACTCATATCTTTCTGGGGACTCTTCATTTATTTCTATGGGAAAAACCCTAATCCCAACAATGACAACATACACACACAGACACACACGCGCACAGACATTCATACATACACACAGACATGCAGTCACACACACTTACACACACTTACATACACACACATATACATACACACTCCTGCCATCCCAGACATCAGGCCTCTAAGCACACAGCTCCTGTTCCCAGTCACGCACCTCTAAACGCGTGTTGAGCCCCCCCCCCCAAAGCCACATGCTCTCTTCCCCTTACTTGGCACGCTTGCGTAAGATCACCAGCTGACGTTCCTCTTCATCTCCTGCCTCCATGTGCCCTTTGTAGTGGGGGGTTATGAGCATTAAAACGTGGTATAAACACTCTCAGATTTGCATTCATTGTATTGATATTTGGATCAGTTGTGTCCTGGTTGGCTACTAACATTCTACTGAATTATCATGCTATGGACTGAAGCGTTCCCATGGGCTCCTCTGATTGGTTGTTGCCTGCCCTTGCTGAGCTGTGATTGGCTGTATTCCTGCACCTCCCCCTCCCTCCTTCCCTCACTGCAGGAAGATGTTGAAGTTATGTGGGGAGACAGAAGACAGGCTGGCCCAGGAGCTCATTCTGTTCGAATTCCAGATGGAACGGGACGTCATCGAGCCCCTTTATGTACTCGCTGAGGTAGGCTGTCCCGGGGGCTTTGACAGGAGCCCTGACTAACATAATAAGGCACTATGTCAGCTGCCGGGGGGCGGGGGTGATTTTTTTGCATTGCCATGGTAATTGATTACCCGACCCTTCAAACACCTCGTCAAAATGAAAGCCAGCTGAGCCTGATTGTACTAACCTGTACTAACAGGCATGCTGAGGTTAAACAGGGCCATCAGGGTGGATGTGGGCTAGCGAAGGGTGGGGCTCCCTCTAAGGGCGGGGGACAGTTCTGTATGCTTTCGGCTACTTTTCCTGAGGCTTCAATGGTGACATTTTCAGCGTTTTCTCACAGGTGGAGATCCCCAACATCCAGAAACAGCGCAAGCACCTAGCCAAGCTCGTGCTGGACATGGACTCGGCCCGGACGCGGTACGGCCCTCCGCCGCCTGCCTCCCTGCGCATGCCCTCCCAGGCCGGCTGTCTGCTTTCCCACAGTCAGAGTGAACCCAATATGGTCCATAAGCGACTGAAGTAAATCGACACGGACCGGCACACCGGGAATGGCTTTCCCTCCCGTAAACTGGTCTTTCCGCTTTGCCTGCCCCCCCCCCTCCAGATTTTAGACCATCTACAAGGGTCCATTGGACTTGAGTTACTTGGACAGAAGAGCGTGGGCCAATTAATGTGCTGGACCTGAGCCCAAGCTGAAATTGCAGGACAGATGCAGGATTACCGTACCCCTGAGTAGGCCACACTGAGCTCGTCCAGGTGTCTGCCGAGTCTATTGCTATGGATACAAGCTGTCCCAAACACATGCGCTGAGGTTTGGTGTAAAATGGAGACAAGATGGTGTATGACAAATTACGCTGACCTGATGAATCCTCTGTAATGAGGGTTCACTCCAGCCTGGACCCCCACCAGATGTTCTGGAAAAAGCAATCAGATTTATGATGATTATTATTAAAAAGTCTATGCCACAGCGTCCTGGGGAAGTTTTTACACGGTCCCTAACTCTAGAAAATCAAGCTATAAATGAACTCCACACCTTATTGGTCATCGGGACCCACCAACCCAAAGTCCCGGTTCTGTCTGTTCTCGTGCTCTTGGCTCCGCCACTTTGGCTCATTAGATCTTTTCTGAAAAATGTCACCCGTTTGTAGGCCGTTTTCTGTTCTTTCCTGTTCTTGCTGATTAATTTTCTTGTCCGGATGTGAGGGAGGATCCTCCAGCTAAATTTGACACCCCCAGTCCCTCCCAACATTACTGGGCCTCCCTGTGTGTGACCCAGGTCCCAACACATTTACCCAGTGTCTGTCAACATGATCATTGGGAGCCCCCAGACAGGCCACATTTTTGCTCCCTCCCAACACATCTGTACCAGGTAATTGGTTCTAGTTAAAATATGGCCTGTCTGGAAGGTCCCAGACGACTGGATTCAGAAACAGTGCATTAAAGGCTACGACCGGAGGAACACTTGTGATATGAGAGCAAGAAGGAGGGAATAAGAGAAGGAGAGTGATGCAGAGGAGCGCGTGAGAGCAGGGGGACCAAAGTGGAACGAAATTGGGGATATTACTATGCTGTGTCTGTGCATGCTTGTGTGTCCGTGCGCCTCGGTGTTATCACCTGACCCTCCGGATCCCCCTTCCAGGTGGCAGCAGTCTTCCAAGTCCTCAGGTGTGGCCAGCAACCTGCAGCCGGCGGGGGCCAAAGCCGACTCCCTCAGGGAGGAGATGGAGGAGACTGCCAACCGCATGGAGATCTGCAGGGTCGGCCTCCCTCTCATTGGCTGGCTCGCTCCCTTACACACGCACGCACACACACGCTCGTACACAGACACACACCGCCTGTTTCTCCCGCACAAAGCCCCTCATGAAACGGCAGAGGACAGAGTTGACATGGTGAAGGATCTGCTCGAGGGAGACAGATCCCCTGGGTCTCGGTGACTCGCCGCTTTGCTCTGCCTCCTGTCAGCCGTCGCTGCAGATTTAAATGAAACTTCCCTAAAATAGCCCTACAGTCTCCTTTGAAAAGAGCTGCTTCTGAAAGCGCCTAACATTTTCTGTTTTTTTGCCAATTCCCTCTAGGATCAGCTATCAGCAGACATGTACAGCTTTGTGGCCAAAGAAATCGACTATGCAAACTACTTTCAGACTGTAAGTTCGTCTCTGGTGGCAGCGCCCCCTGGCGTTTTCCGTGGTGAATTGCCATTCCTGTGCTGAAGTCCAGGCCTTTGCTTGCAGCTAATAGAGATCCAGGCTGAGTACCACAGGAAGTCTCTGGAGCTGCTTCAGACTGTCCTGCCGCAGATCAAAGCTCATCAGGGTGAGTCCTCCTGGCCCCGTTCGCTGGCCGGGCCTCCTCTCTCAATGCGGTACCGTGTGCATGCGTGTCCATGTTCCGCTGCAGAGGCCTGGGTAGAGAAGCCATGTTATGGGAAGCCACTGGTAGAGCATCTGACCATCAGCGGGCGTGAGATCGCCTTCCCCATCGAGGCCTGCGTCACCATGCTTCTGGAATGTGGCCTGCAGGAGGAGGTACGGGCACCCCCCCCAAATACCCCCCCCCCCGACCTTTCCACGATCGGTTTTTGTCTCAGAGTGAGTAAACACCCCGTGAACAATCCAAACTCCTTTTTAAGTAACAGTAAAGCAAATTAACTGGAAATTTTTAATTTGTTCGAAGACTGATGGTCAGAACGAAATGCAAATGAAGTCGGAATACAGGAAGCTAACTGGAAAGCTGTTTCACTCTGCTGTCGCAGTGCTTTACAAAGGAGGTTATTGAATAATTATCAGCCTTTGTTGTAGAAGCTATATGATGCATCACTCTCTGTTCAATGAATGGAGAGAGAGGTCACGTTACCTGTCAGGGGGGGTCACGCTCACGTCCTGCTTCCTGTGTGGGCAGGGCTTGTTCAGAGTGGCTCCATCGGCCTCCAAGCTGAAGAAGCTGAAGGCGTCCCTCGACTGCGGGGTGTTGGATGTGCAGGAATACTCCGCCGACCCCCACGCCATCGCGGGTAGGAGGCACCTCCCGCCGCTGGGTCATCGCCATGGTGGCGCACAGCACCCATTCTGTCACATGGTACCTGAGCCACGAAGGCTGTCCAGTTTCTGCTAATGGAACATCAGATTCGTTCTCTCCTTGGGCTCCTTATATTTGAAATGCTCTCCCATCCCTAATCAGATTCCACACGATGTCTGTCCTGTGAACAGAAACCAAGAAGCAGACAGACAGCTGCTGAAAGTAAAACGTAATACACATACAGCCAGGATGTTGGCCTGTCCTTCACCTGAGGCTGTGCTAATGGAACACCTTGTTTTCTAAATATCCACTAACCTTATGCCACAAAGTGACTCACAAACACTACTTGTTTAGACATCAGAATATTGTCATCCACTGATTCAGATGAAGTGTGTCTGCCATTACTGCAGCAAAGCACATCCTGGGGATGGTGTCCTGGGGATGGTGTCCTGGGGATGGCTTCCGGTGGGGTTGTTAGCTACTATGCTATCCTGTGTCTGTGCTCATGTCCTTCTGGGGCATTAGAATGTGTGCGGAAGCAGAAACTCCGCGGGGTGCCCTGGTGCAATTATGAGTGCTGTGACGTCCGTCCTCGTTAGCCGTGTCCCGCTCCACTGTGTAAAGTCCTCCCCTCCAGCTGGCCTCAAATCAGCTGTGCTGGAATACAGCTGCATTGCAGGAAGACGCTTTTATGGTCCCAGTGTACTCACGGGCCAAAAAATTAATTTTCCAAACACTAATTAAAGATGAACCCCTTTGGATTCCAAAATGCATGTTTTAAAGTTGGTGTCTGTTGGCCATGCAGCAACACGTATGCAGTACCGCACACGTGGGCATGTATACATATGTTCAGGCACATAAACCCTGGCACCTGTGTGTTCGCCGGACTTCTGATAGGCACCCTGTGCCATTAGCCTTTCCCTCTTACATTCACAGGAGCACTGAAGTCCTACCTGCGAGAACTTCCGGAGCCGCTCATGACCTTTGACCTCTATGAGGAATGGATCCAAGCCTCCAAGTAAGAGGAAAATAAGTGAACGATGGACTGAAAGCCGAGGCTGTCACCATCCAAAGTGTCCAGAGATGAGCAAACGGGCATTTTGCAAAGAGGGCTTACCGCAATCCCATTGAGCAGAAGTGGGCAGTTCCAACACAAAATTGTAGCCTATGTCTGCAAGTGACTAGAGGCTTTCTGTCTGTCTCCATGACGAGGAGCCCAGCTGTACTTCATTCTGCATTCTGATTGTTTGTCAGCATTCAGGATCAGGACAAGAGACTCCAAGCTCTGCTTAGCGCCTGCGAGAAGCTGCCCAAAGCCAACAGCAACAACTTCAGGTGAACCGCCAGTTTGTCCATCCCTGTTCTTGACCTTCTACCACAGAAAGTTTATCAGAACTTCACATTTCATTTGTATGTGTGCAGGTTGTCTCCAGGTACTAAAGTTTTCTTCCACAGTCCAGACATGCAGTTCATTGAATTAGCATCTTGCAGTTTGCCTGAGCACGTACCCTTGATGGGTTGGCATACTGTTCAGAGTATACCCTATACTGCTTGAGATAGGCTCCACCCCCCACAACCCCCCACGACCCTGTATGGCATAAGCACATACATGACATTGTATGGCGTAGATTTGGGTATGGACAGTAGGGACCTGTCCGTACCAATATTGTGGGAGTACCATGTGAGTTTGGGGGGTGGGGGGGTTGGTACTGATTTGGTCCCTACTAATGTTGCAACTGAGCCTGCATCCTTGCATAAGCAGTTAGAAGATAATCGAATAGTTGGAGCTCATGGATTTCCCACCCAATAGCAGTGCTCTCAAAAAGAGTTCTGCCCACTCCAATATGGCGCACGTGTCCCAATTTTACCTGCCATGCTGATATAAAGAACACGACGACCAGGCCTTGGGCTGTTAGGCTGTTGAGCAGTGGCCGCGCAGCCCCAGGCCAGCGCTAAGCTCAAAGAGCGAGGGCACCTAGTGCTGATGCCTCCTCGGGTCAGGCTCTCTGCTGTTTCTTCCTGGCTTATCCTGGGGACGCTGGCATCACATGGTTTTTTTGTCCTGTCATAATAGATACCTGATAAAATTCCTAGCCAAGCTGAACGAGCACCAGGACGTGAATAAAATGACAGCAGGGAACATCGCCATCGTGCTGGGACCAAACCTGCTGTGGACGCACGCTGAGGGGTAAGGTCCCATGGTGCCATGCAAAGCCTGGTGGCTCTGACATGCTGTGATTGGTCAGGTGCAGGCCGTGTGGATTCCTCCACATAAAGATGTTCTGTCCATGATTTTTGCGTGTTTTCCTTGCACATCACATTCTGATCTGTTAGTTTGATGAGGGTTTAGGGAAGAACAGTATTTAGCCACTTCAGACCACAAACTGGTGTAGAACCCCATTTCCGCTGTATTTCATAGGAGACTGTTTCAAATTAACTCAGGTAGTTCCTAAAAGTTTTTCGATGTGAAAGAAGACTGCTGTTCGTTCAAATGACACAGTAAACCCTTTAACAGAGCACACTTGAAATGAGGAGAGTATTGTTTCAGAAATTAGGAGTGTATTGTTTCAGAAATTAGGAGTGTATTGTTTTAGAAATTAGGCAAGTATTGTTTCAGAAATTAGGAGAGTATTGTTTTAGAAATTAGGCAAGTATTGTTTCAGAAATTATGAGAGTATTGTTTCAGAAATGAGGAGAGTATTGTCTCAGAAATTAGGAGAGTATTGTTTTAGAAATTAGGCGAGTATTGTCTTAGAGATTAGGCAAGTATTGTTTCAGAAATTAGGAGTGTATTGTTTTAGAAATTAGGCAAGTATTGTTTCAGAAATTAGGAGTGTATTGTTTTAGAAATTAGGAGAGTATGCAAGTATTGTTTTAGAAATTAGGCAAGTAT
>JAAGVU020000092.1:1878025-1914142 GCA_011763525.2 Mormyrus iriodes | reverse complement strand
TGTTTCAGAAATTAGAAGAGTACTGTTTTAGAAATTAGGAGAGTATTGTTTCAGAAATTAGGAGAGTGTTGTTTCAGAAATGAGGAGAGTATTGTTTTAGAGATTAGGCAAGTATTGTTTCAGAAATTAGAAGAGTACTGTTTTAGAAATTAGGAGAGTATTGTTTCAGAAATTAGGAGAGTGTTGTTTCAGGTTAACAGTCACAATGAGATTGCTATAGTATCTTCATGACATTGTAATAACCCCTACAGGAACATCACGGAGATGATGACCACGGTGTCGCTGCAGATTGTGGGCATCATTGAACCCATCATCCAGCATGCTGACTGGTTCTTCCCTGGAGGTGAACAAGGCCTCACCCATAGCCATTTGGAATCACCTGTCCTGCCACTCGGCCTCAGTGATGCCGTCATTCGATAGACCATCAACAAAACATCTCTCAGCGTACCATGACGACAAGGAATAGTTTTATGCAACTTAATGGTGCCCCTAGTAAATGTAAAAGTAAAAAATCATTTTAGCTATGATAGATGTTTATATCTGCACATACATTCTGTAGGTTTCTGTACATACATTCTTCAATTCAGTACAACTCAATCTTGTACTTGTGCAGTGACATTAAAGATTTTCATTCATTCATTTAACTTTGCAGTTGCACTGATGATATTTTTATTGAGTCATTGATGATTGATGCTGTTTGGCATTTAAAAATATTTTTTCTCATCACTCTTCTTCTTCCTCACCCAGAGATTGAGTTCAACGTGACAGGCAACTACGGCAGCCCCATCCACACCAACCACAATGCCAACTACAGCTCCATGCCCTCCCCTGACATGGACCACTCAGATCGCAAGCACGACCAAGGCCGACGCCCCCTCAGTGTCGCCACTGACAACATGATGCTGGAGTTTTACAAGAAAGATGGGTGAGACTCTAATCTTTATGCCATCCCCACCCCAAAACTACAAATAATCCTCCTCATCCATCAATCCATCCATCATCCATACTCCACAAAACTCATTCCTACTCCCTCAAACACTTACTATGTCGCTTCTCTTTAGATGTCCGTAACCAGTTATGGCATAGGAGAGACATAGGAAGACTTCTGATCCAACTGTCAAACATTAGCCAGTCTGCTTTTCTGTACAGCTCTAATGCAACCATACCATTAGCTTCTTACCATATTAACCCATCGGTTCCTCGAGGAGGCAGTAGTCTGCCTTGATGTGATGCACAGGGCCATAAATAGACCAGGTTCCTGTTGCAGTCATACTATGAAGTGACTCGTCATATTTGAGGGTGTATAAGATTTTCCTGGTGTTAGTCTGCATCAGAAGATCCACCTTGTTGAGGAATTTAAGATGATTATCTCTGAAATCTGAGACACAGAATTACTTGCACTAGGAATCCATCAGGGAGGGGTGGGGTGAGGGGAGAGGGGTACACCATGGATTCAGTTTCTTAATTTGATTCTCATAACCCACCGTTTTGGGCCAGAGCAACCATGGCTCAGACTGCTCACACCGCTGTCCCAGGACAGTAAACAAGTCCTTAGCCCTTCAGCCACTGGATAACTAATGCATGCTCTGCACAGATGCTTTCATGTTGTACAGAGAGTATTGGGAGGAAATTGAAGACCCTGCTGAGACTTTAGTTTGCTTGCTTTGCCTGTTTAGCTCCACGGGTACCTTTGGTTTTTACAGTGCATCTGATAGGTTTGCATTCAAGAGAACTACTCAAAATGTTCCTGATGAACCTTTCTGAGACTTTATCCTTGTAGCCTTGTGTTCACACAGTCCAGTTCCCAGCCCCTTGCACTGACTATTGCTCCTTGCTCTCAATGGCAGTGCAGCAGAAAAACCGCCAATGAAATCAGACCGCGGGCGAGCACGCGCAGGTCGTCCTGGCATCTTCCAGCCTCTTGTAGACTTTTTATTAGAGAATAGTTTCCAAGTGAAGTTAGGCCCAAGTGACATCCAGCCGCAGGCTGCAGTGTGACGACGCGCCTCTCGGTGTAGGAGTCCCACGTCAGACGGTAAAATAGGCAGCATACTGCCTTCTGTTTCTCAAATGGCCATTTATGGTTTGTTAGGCTTCATTTTCTCGGATGACAGATGAACCTTTTGTGGTTTATTTTGAGGGTTTTTCGGGTCTGTTGGGGGATGCCGTTCAAAGTGCTATAACTGGAGCACTAATTGGATTCCGGCAGAGGGAGGTGCAAGTAGCTCTTCTGGGAAGGCATCACGGGCACCCCCAGGACCTCCGTCCTTCCTCTCCCAACACAAGTTTCATTTTCCACAGCCCCACCCCCCATCCCTGCTGTCACGCTGCTCCATCTTGGCTCAAAGCCTGTCCTCAACGCAGCCTCTGCGATTGCCGTGTAGCGTGGGAACGTAGAACAAAGATGTACTTGCTGATCTTCATCCTTGATGTTTTTGTCCTACTATTGCAGCATTAGGAAAATACAAAGGTACTGTATGCTTTCTCTTTTTTCCCTCCTCTTTCCCTCCTCCCTCGCTCTCTTCTCTCTGTGTACAGTACGCTTAATGATGCCCCCAACCGCATGTGCAGCCAGACGCCCCTGCACGGGGCCATGTGCCTCCTCCCTGCTTCTGTAGCGCTGAATCTCAGCTGCTGATTCCTCCGTCATCTCTAGTCACTCGAAAAACACCAGGACGGCTATTAAGAATGCAAAGGGCAGCGCAAATCCCCACCTGCCCCATGGTGGCCTGGCTGTCTGAGCACATATGAGATAGTCATGCGGGCGGTGGTTGTGGAGATGCACCAACACAAAGGCAGCCCCCTGCCTTGTCCATCTTAGAGCGCTGTGTCCAGTTGTGAGAGCTGGTAGATGCACATCCAACCTCTGGATACAGATAACAGACCAGGTTTTCTGCAGTCTATGGAGCACTTGCTTGTCTGTCCTTGTTAGCACGGGTGCCAATGCACATAATCGCATTTTAATGTATGACGCCAATTAAGTAGCTCTAAGTAGAGTTTGGCTAATGGAGGTGTCCGTGGGTGGAAAGTGGTCATGGGGGAGGGGCTTATACCCCAGTGCTCCGAGCCCACCCCCTACTCTCCCAGACCCTGACTGGCCCTATGTGTCTCCCTGTCTTGCTGTAGCATGGGCGTCCGGGTGATGGACACGTCTTGGGTGTCACGCAGGGGCTCGTCCACAGCACGCAAGGCATCCTCCACCCCTCCGGGAGCACAGACTCCCGCCCCGCCCACCGACTCGCTCATCCCTGAGCAGCCGGACGAGCTCTCTGCCACCCCCTCCCCTGCCGCTACTGCCGCTTGCAGCGACCGGGCCAGGTAAGGCTGTGCTGTGGCCTCTTCCAGCAGCCCGCTCTGGCCTCACCCCATCCACCCCCCGCCGCCTCATCAAGGTCTACACAGCTTTGCCTTTCCATCACCTGTCTCTGTTTTTGCCCCCACTGCCTATTTTACTAAATTACATTTCATTGTCCTTTCAGTTGTTGCTATTACTGTTGTTGTTAGTCGTTGTTGGTGTTGTCACTTTTGTCATTGACGTTGCTGTTGTTGTTGTTGTTTTTGTTGTGGTTGTTGTGGTCTGGACGTCTCTCCTGCTTACTCCATTGTCTACTCAATGTCAAGCAGGTATATTGTTGGGTCAGGGCTGGGGTCAAGTAAATGTGGATCAAGCTAGCATAGGGCAGGTTAGCATGGGTCAAGCTAGCATAGGGCAGGTTAACATGGATCAAGCTGGCATAGGACAGATTAGCACGGATCGAGCTAGCGTGGGGAAAGTTAGCATGGACTGAGCTTGCATAGGGCTGGTTAGCATGGACTGAGCTTACATAGGGCTGGTTAGCATGGATCGAGCTAGCGTAGGGCAGTTTAGCGTGGATTGAGGTAGCGTAGGGCAGGTTAGCATGGATCGAGCTAGCGTAGGGCAGTTTAGCGTGCATCGAGCTAGCGTAGGGCAAGTTAGCATGGACTGGGCTTGCATAGGGCCGGTTAGCATAGATTGAGGTAGCGTAGGGCCGGTTAGCCTGGATTGAGGTAGCATAGGGCAGGTTAGCATGGATCGAGCTAGCGTAGGGCCGGTTAGCCTGGATTGAGGTAGCGTAGAGCAGGTTAGCATGGATGGATCTAGTGTAGGGCAGTTTAGCGTGGATCGAGCTAGCGTAGTGCAAGTTAGTATCGATCAAGGTAGCATCGGGCTGGTTAGCATGGATCAAGGTAGCGTAGGGCAAGTTAGCGTGGATGTAGCTAGTGTAGGGCTGGTTAGCATGGATTGAGATAGCGTAGGGCCGTTAGCATGGATCAAGGTTGTATGGTTGGCAGTACTTCTTAGATTCTGCATAGTTTTCTCTGTTTAGCAGGGACAGCCATTCATCCTTTCAGTCTCCCTGATGTCTCAGATGGTCTGTGGAATTGTAGCCGGACGTCACGGAGACATGGTGCTTTGGCAGGAGTGCGTGCGGAGCACGGCGGCAGCACAGCTGGCCTCGCCCTCTTTTGTATCATTCTCTTTGATCCCGCATCTGGCAGACATGTCACATGAGTGACAGTTAGCACAGTTAGTGTCTGTCGATTTTACAGGATGGAAAAGACTAATTTCCAGGTGTGGAGAGGTTCTGTTTGAGGATAACACATGAGCTTCGGATCCTGCCGTTTGGATGCTTAGTATGTCGTCTTTCAAATTTGTTGCTGAAAAGTTTGTTTTTTTTTCCCATCTGGACGACAGGCCCCATCGCAGCGCATCGCTAAGCGCACCCCTCCCCATTCCTGCACCCCCGCCCCCTATCTGTTTGCTGCCCTTCTCCATGTCCCGTGCTCACGCTCCCCCCCATGCATTAGGCCTGCCTGCCCCCCCACTAATTCCCCACCTGTTAAAGAACACCAGCTCACTCTGAATGAGCCATTAACCCTGCCCCTATTAACAAAGGAAACACCCTCTCAGGCTGACTCACTAACCCCACCCCCTTTTAAAGGATCCTCTTCACTCTAATCAAGTACCGTGGCCTGCATTAAATCACATTTACCTTTGAACTTCATTAGGATTAAGCCACGATGTGCAGATGCGACCCCGGCTTGTCTGTCCTTTGCCTCGGATCGTCTTCTCAGTTTCTCTTTATCTTTTATTTTTCACGTTTAAAATTTCCAGCAGAGTTGCGGCATCGTCCAAGTGGTCGGATTCCCATTGCGCCCGCCCCTCCGCTGGGGAGGAGAGCCCACCCCCTCCCAGCCATTCCTCCGCTTTCCTCGCCTCCTTCTCTGACCCCGCCCCCCAGCATTCCTATGCCCCAGCACCCCCTCTTGCACACCCCGTGCCCGCTGCGCTCTCTCCACCCCCCTACCGCTGGGCTGGCTCTGGCGCCCCCCCGCCCGCTCTGCAGCTTGACATCAACTCCAACCCCAAACCTGCCTCCCTGTCCCTCCCCGAGCAGGACCCCATCCCTGAGGTGGCACCTGCCCCCCCTGTGTTAATTCCTCATGACCCCCTCCCCAGAGACCCCACTAACTACCCCCTGCCCACCCCCTCGCCGTGGGCCACCTGTGTCAAAGAGCAAGGAGCCAAGCTGACTAGGTAACTAAACCCCCTCCCCAACACAAAAAGCAACACACTGCCCCCCCACCAACCCAGGGTGCATAGCCTCTTCAGAGGGGCCCACGCAGTGCCTTCTTCATTTTCATTTCCACTCTGTACACTCATCCCACCCCCATCGCACGCTAACTCGGGGGCTATGCTCCGGTGTCTGACATTGACTTTGTTCAGGAGGCTTCATAAGGTCATGGTCCAAGCTGTAGATCTTCCCCATTTTTTTGGGGGGGGGGACCCCCCAGTCTCGCACTGGGTGACGAGTTGCCAGGCAACTGTGGGTGTTATTATTGCTGAGAGGCGTTGGAGCTGTAGTAGATGGATGAATGATGTGCGGGGGGGGGGGGGTAGGCAGTGACCCTCCTTGATGATTCCTGCTTGTGTCACTTGCAGTTTGGTTTGACACAGACAGCCTTGGATATCTTGTCAGTTTGTTCGCGTACATGAGCAATAAGGCCGTAAATCACCCTTCCAACCATCCACAGATCCTTCAGATCCAAAGCTCCCCTGTCCGCTTGGCATGGCCAGCTCACACTGCCACACGCGCTCTCTGACACGCCAAAAGCGTGTGAGGTACGGTGGTGCCTGCCCGGGGGCCCGTGCCCCGAAGACGACTCTGTACTGTTTGTGGTGTGAGTCTTGGCCACACGTGCAGATCCATGTCCTGGCCCAGTAAATCGTGGCGAGGACAGCACGGGCCTGCGCCCACATGTCCTACCGGTGCCAGTGTGAGGGTGTCATACCAAAACCTTCTCCTGCATTCCTCCTAACCTCCAGCTGCTGAGACATCTGCTTCTGCTCATTGGTAGGGCAGAGCCATCGGGATTCAGATTGCAGATTCTGGATGGAAACTGTAGATTTAAGCAGTGAGGTTCTCAGGAAGGTAAACAAATGGGACGTGGATGCTGAGAGAAAGTGACATCATTAAAGGAATTATTAATTAATTATAATCCCAGGATAAGCAGTTGGAAGATGCATGGATGGATGGATGCAATTGACTAATTTGTCTGATAAAATTAGGCCCAGAGTCACTCTCCAAAACATTATTGTCACAGACAAGGAGCAGGTAGTTAGTGCACACCATTAGAAAACACAGTGTTACAAGAAATAACATTACAAAGAAATGTCTATATTATAGTAACTGGTGTGATATAGTGATGCCATAGCAATATGCTGAGAAGGAGAGGCGTGTTGGGGAGGGGGGTGAACATAGAGGATGCTGGGAATTATGGTCAGCCTGATTATTCTCCCCCCTGCAGTACCCTGAAGAACAAAGAGCTCTCTCCTTCGATTGGGCAGAAAGGCATCCAGGGGCCGGGCCCCAGTGGTAATGCAGCCAGTAGCGGGCAGGCACAGCTGACCACTGAGCAGAGCCCTCACACCTTGCGCAAAGGTACCAGCCAATCAGGTTTCCTCACCTATACTCCTGTGCCCTCCTGAGCGAGCCGGTGCTGCTGTGGGCCGGCGCCGAGCTGGCCTGGAGGCCCCGTGTCGGGTTCACAGAGCAGCATCCATCTGCACGGTGATGGCGCTCCCGGCTGTGGGCGTCGGTCCACATGCCGTCCGCTCGCCACGCCTCACCACCCCTGCTCCACTCCCCCCTCCTCCCTCTGCTCCCGCCTCTCTCTCCGCCCCACTCTCCCTCTCCATCCTGCTCCTCCTCCCTAATGGAGCGTTTGCTCGTGAGCTTCACACAGGCCCAGAACAGCTCAAATAAATAAAACATAAGGCTCTCATTCTGTCCACGTGGTTGGCAGTCAGCTGTGACATCAGCGGTTAATATGGCCAGTCTCCCGGCTCCAGTATCTTCCCATAATAAAGTCTATTGGTGCTTTTCCACTGGCATACAGGAAGCGATCCGTACCCAAGCCGTACTGCGAAGAGAGATTAGTTGCAGCGCGGTTCCAACTCGCTTCGGTTTTGCTCAGTGAAGGCATTTCTGGATTTGGAGAGCGACAGTGACATAAAATGATAAGGATGCTTTTTTATTGTTCGCATGGTGTGCATCACGATTTATTGTGTGCTGTTTTCTTCATTTTCTAGCACATCTGTGAGAATCGCCGCTTTGTTAGCATCAGACGCTAGTGGGATTAGCATTCACGTGCGTAAATTTGCATAACGAATCCAATCCATTCAGCTGTACTTTTTTAAGTAGGAGATTGGAAATTTTGTAGATGTATAATATAATGTATAGATTTTACGCTGTTTCCTTAGATGATCCATCCGCAGAACACCCGTCACTCACTTAATTTCAACCGGTCATATGGTGGTGATGCATTCAGCTCGGTTTGGTCGCGCTTTGGGCTCTGATAGTGAGCAGGGCAAGTCAGCCCGGGTACGGCTCGCAGAATTTACGATGGAAAACCGTCTCTTCGTGATACAGCTCGGTTCTTGGTGGCAGTGGAAAAGCACCATTTACTACTCTCCAGAGGTAGGTCATTCAGGCACAGAAAATACAAATCAGGACCAAGATACCCAACCAACCAGTTGAGTATAAAGAGTCACAGTCACTCACAGTCACTTGAGTACTCAACTGGGTGGTTGAAACAAAATCTTGGTCTGGATTTCACTCTCTGGACCTGGACTACCCACCTCTACTCCTCTCTGCCCCTGCGCCCTCCCAGCCTGCCTCTTATGCTCTCTCTCCTCCTCTCTCTCCATCTGTCAGCAGTATGTCGGAAGCTGGTCCCAGTCCCTCCCAAAGTCCCATTCTGCCCGTCGGGGGCAGTGTCCGATCAGTCTACGGGGCAGCCATCCCCGGTCAGCTTGTCCCCCACCCCTCCCAACACGCCCTCCCCTTACGGCTTCGGATACCCCCAGGGCTACGCCATCATCTCCTCCCCGGGCCAGGCTACCCCGGCCACACCCACATCCCAGTCCTCACCCCCCTCACTGAGCGGCACGCTCACCAAATCCCGGGCCGCGGCCAAGCCCCGGCAGCGGCCTAGCCTGCCCCCCCCGCCACAGCCACCCACCGCCCCCGGCTCCAGCCCCCAGTCTGTGGAGCACGGCCTGCTGGACGGACTGTCCTCCGGGGAGAGCATGTCCACAGGTGAGCCCGTTTCCACGGCGATTCCAGACGGCCCACTGCGCTTTCCTCTTTCTCGAGCGCCCCCAAGTGTTCAAGAGACTGCCCTATGGTAGACTGCAGCTGTTGAAGTCGTTCTCCGTTGATTGATTGATTATTATTATTATTGTGCACCTGCAGCGGTATGAGGCCAGGCTGTGAGTGTGGGCTAGAGGTGAGGGGGACTTGTAGGGTAAGCTGGACTGACGACACCGTATGGCTCTCTGGCTAACAGGGTGCTGTCTATATATATATACCTGTTCACATGGACCATATATGTCTCGCTCTTTCTCTATATATATATATATATGTGCGTGTGCGTGTGCAGCACTAACCCCTGTCAGCATGGCCCCTTGCATGTGGGCCGGACCCAGGCCAGTGATGCATGGCTTTTTGGACCCACCACTGTTCCACATGGCACCGCTGTTGCTGTTGTCACCATCACTGCTTCTGGAAGGCCCCCTCCCCACGCAGTCCCCACGTTCTTGCACTATATGATCCCGCCCCCCCCAGGTTAGCCCTGCCTCCCTGCTCACCCGGACCCACCTCGATTACCCTCATAATCAGGTCTGCCTCCCTCCCCACGGCCCCCTGACCCCCCCACCCTTCTACACGCCACCAGGAAGCCCCCGTTAAAGCTGCCGCAGTCCCTCCCCTTCCAAACCACACCCCCAATGGAACTGCGTCAGTGTGGCCTTATCCATGATGTCATCATACCCACAATCCTCTCTGGTGTATTTCTCCAGTCCTTAGCAGAAGGCCCTCTCCTTGTAACTTCCTGTGAAATATATTTTCACCTTTGTTTAACTCGCTTATTCCATTACCCAAGCCCCACTGAAAGGTCTGCCCTCTTGATTATCTGGTACCCAGAATTCCCCAGGGCTCTCAGCCTGCTGTGTATGATGACGTCCGCGCTGTTGTCCGCTCGTGTCTCGCAGCTCCTGCCATCACGTGATGCCACCCCGTGTCCCTGCGTGATGGCTAACCGCTGTTACCCTCTCCTTCCTCCCTGCCCCTCCCCACCCTTGTCATCATCTGATGTCACCCAAGACTTTCTCCTTGAGCCGGATCACCCCCCTGTTTACGCTGACCCGGATGACCCCCACCATAAGCACAAGGCCGTCCCCTCTGGAGACTCGGAGCTGACAGCAGTGAGACGGCCTGGAAGGGTGGAGTCTGAGGAGGAGTCGGAGAGCACGGTGCTATGACGGCACCAAGGACCACCCCCCCAGCTGGCAATCAACCAATCGTGACTCTCCTCCCGCCACACAAACATACCGGCTCTCCTGCTCTCCTCCTCTGCCTCCTCCTTGGCCTCCAGCTGAGTACATAGGAGGCCGTCGGATTTCGGATGCTGCCCAAGCTCCTCCCCTGGACGAGCCTACCCCCCTGGGCTAAAACTGCCTTTCCCTATACTGACTGCGAAGGAGCTTGTGTCTGTAGATAATGTTCAAAGAGCAGAATATATGAATATATTTACACCAGGACCTGCGCAGCCATGAAAACAGGCCCGGAGGCCCAAATGACAGGAGTGTCATCCGCACGGTCGTTTTTAATCATTTTTATTGTTCCTTTCTCAACATCATCATCCTCACCTGCTTCCCAGAGCTGCCCGCTGCAGCGATGAGCAGGATCCCCCAGCCAGCGATGGCCGCCGTGGGGCCCTGCCCACGCCGAGGCACCGCTCCGGTTGAGTCTGTCTCCATCACACCAAGCGGCTCACATTCTGTGCCTCTGAGTAGAAGATAAACAAATAGATTTATAATATTATATCAGCTATATATGTCATATTATTTTTAGAAATCAGGTAAATATATTTAAAAATATATCTATAAAATACATATATTAGAGCACATTTATAACAGAAAAAATACACAATCTGCTAGATCTGTTCATCTGTTCCTCTGGTGCCGTAAAGAAGGTGTCCTCCGTTGTATCATTTGATCTGGCACCCCCCCCCACCCCCACATCTTCTCAGACCCAATGGCGTGTCCTGTGTGGGGCGTGGTCATGACACAGGGGCGTGGCCAGAGCACATGTTCTCTAATTACCCAGGAGGCTGAACAAAAATCCATCCTAGTGACCAAAATCAGAATGACGATCACAGATGTGAATATATATATAAATATATATATATATATAAATATATGGAAAGTATTTCTTTAAAAATGACAATTATTAATGAAGTTATTATACAAGATGAGATTTTACTGATTTTGTTCCTGTAGGAAATATTTTCATTAAATATAGATGTGAAACCTCCAGGAGACACATATCCATCGTAGGGTTAACTGGAGCCTCCAGACCCGAACTCCTGGGATTCCGACCCCAAGCGGGAGGCTCTAGGGGGCTAAGGGATGTTTACCATGAGTCGGGACGGAGTGCCTGACACTACCAAGCCCCGCCCCCCATTGGGCGGGGCGGCCATGCACTGCCGGAAAGTGATAAGCCTGACCCCATGACACGTAATTGTGAAATGTTCTGCTGTAAATACTTAACACTGTACATACATGTGTGTATATACATGACCAGAATAACCTAACATGCATACATATATGTAAACACACACCACGTGAAGGTTAATGTAGGGTCTCTGGATTTCATGTTTTTATCCTGTCATCTTGGCAACTTTTCAAAAACAAAAGATTTTTTTAAATCCAGACACTTTAGGGCCAAATGAGTCAAAATGCAGGAATGACACAGATGAGGTGTTTGAATTTTGATAGTTTGCAGGGTGCTGACTAAACAGGGTGACCCCCACTCCCCTCGTGCTCACACATGCCACCACACAGCATCCCTCACCCCTTCCCCCCACCCTATTCCTTGGCCTGTTCAAGGAAACACAAAAGCTGAGGAATGTCATTACTCTTGCCACCAGAGGGAGCTCTTTCAAAAGTTATAGGTTTGTGATGAAGAGGGTAGCCATATTGTAAAAGCCTTGTATTCATCCAACTGTTTTATAAGTCATGTTAGAAGTGATTTGCTAACAGGGTTTTATTTCCGTCCTCCAGTCACCTGAGAAAGCAATAACGTTCAATCCAGGCCAGACCCATACCACGAGAACCTCCAAAACAGAAAGTAACTACAGATTAAAGTGCAATTACAACATTTTTCATGGACAACCTCAGTAAACTGGATGGCAGAAGGCATCAAATTCAATGTAAGCAGTCTGTTCACTCCAGTTACCCAGAATCCTCCTTGTTTTTAAAGAGCCGTATGAGATAAGACAGCATACTATATGAAAACCATGTTGATGTTAGCGCTGATGACGTGTGTTCTTGCATTGCTGGTGGGTGTGCTTACTGTAACAGTCGGTCCGGTTATCATCCGATGTGATGGTTTGTTTGCTGTTCTGTAAAGGGTTGTTTGATTACATTGTAAACTTCCCCCGAAAAAAAAAAAAGAGGTGATGTTTTAAAGAATGATCTTTTATCAAATGCTCAGGCTTGCCCTTAACTGTGGGAGAAATGTGTTTTTTGTGATGAACTCCCATTAGAGGGACTGGGTGAGGTCATGTGATGTCATCGCTCAGCCCTGATTGGTTTGCAGGCAAAGTGAAGGAGGGTAGCTGGGCTATCACAGGTATGGAATTTCCTTGACTACACACTCTGAGTTAGGAGCAGCGGCGCTGTTTACCGCCGCTCTCTCGTGACCCCTGCTGGCCACAAACAGTCACTACACTAAATATTTTAAAAATGCATTCCTTATTTAGGAGATGCTGAAACAGCATGTTCTGCTAACCAGCTAGCTATGATACTCTGACACACCTTGCTACCTATTATTACATTTGAGGGGGTGGGGGGGCAGGGGACCCCAGAAACAACAGACCCACTTCTACAGTTAGGAGACTTCCCGAGATTCTCAGAATGTCCGCTCAGTTGATTCTTTAATGACCTGATTTTGACTGAAGGTGAAGCAGACTGCCACACAATCAGATTCTGTGACGCCCATCAGACACCTAGCATCGGGTAGGAGCGAAAACGATAGCTCTTGCTGGGGGAAGACTGGCTTATCGTGTGTATGCGTGCGTGTGCGAGCGCATTGGGGGTAAAAATCCTATAGAGTTATACCCAGCCAGGTGTAGGGGTTAGGGTTAGGGTTAGGGGTCACTACTGAAGACTCATGTGTCAAACCACTGAACCGGTTGTCTGAACACAGAACATCCAGCAACTGGTGTTGTGACGTCCACTGACATGGCTCCCCTGCCAATCAAAGCAGGTCTTACAGCGAGGTCAGCTGACATGGCTCCCCTGCCAATCAAAATGGGTCTTACAGTGCAGTCAGCTGACATGGAGTCCTTGCTGCTCAATTTCATTGGAATCCAGGCTCCCTTTAAAATCAGGCAGTCTTTTTCCAGTAACCTGCCTACAAGCCCTTGCCCCTCCTCCTGCACCAAAAATTAAAGCACAGATCACATGATCTCTTGTAGATGCTGTAAAGCTGAGGTGCATGCTGGGACTGTACGTGTGCTCAGTCCGGACGCTGCTCTGTCTCTTGTTGGGGCTTAGTACGGGGGACCCTCTGTACCACGCCCTGGGGTGCCAAGTGGTGGGGGTACCTCTGACAGCCCTGACCCACCACCCAACACGCCCGTGGCTCAGCCGCTGTGTACCACTCCATCGGTCCTCATTAGAATGTCTATTAAAGCTCGTTTTTAAAAAGGTGTGTGGGGCCCTTCAGCTGCCTTTTCTTCCAAGCCTCCATGTTTGGTAGGTGTGTGTTTTTGCGTTAAGTTCCTGGCCACCTTAAAGTCAATATATCAGGGAGACTGACCTATAATCCTGCTAGGGTCCAGCTGTGGTGCTGACTCCTGGTTACCACAGTAAGAAATCCAGCCGTATACATGGATAATGCACTGTGCATTACTTTGCATGGTATATACAGCATATAAGAAAAAGGGCTACAGGGACGTGTGATTATTTCTTGTACTGTATTCTGCATTCACAGATTAAGAGAGATGTGTGAGAGAGGATGCAGTTTATCAACAATTCAATGAAGCAAACAAAATGCCTTGTATTATGTTTAAAGCTAATATTATCATAAAATCAATGTCATTATGATATTACAGGATATAACTGTAAATGTGTTTTTCTGATGTTCAGACACACGTTGCATGTAAGTTCTGGCGGTCGCCTTGCAGATGTTGGGGGCTGCAGTACCCACCACCGCCAAAAGGTGTCAGCAGAGCACAGAGCTGCGGCCAGCGACACAGAGACCCTGCTGCTCCCATGACTGTGCAGAGCGTACATGCTGCGCAGACCCTGAGGGAAAAGCAGAGGAGAACGGCGGTGTCGCAGTAGATCCAGACCCAGATGGAGCAGCCTGCAGGTGGCCTCATAGAGCTAACATCCGCCATCATGTAGGCAACTTACCTTTGACCTTCACTCACAGCTATACTGTGGTGGGCAAGATGCTACTGAAGATGTGTCCTTCAGGCAAAAACGGAGCGTGTGGTTAGCGAAGGACCCAGCAAACGCCTGCGTGTGTGTTTGCGTGTGAAACGCACCCAGCACCCTACCGGAATCCCTGACGGCGTTGAGTGGGGAGTAGTAGACCTCCAAGTACTGCTGGGGTGTGAGAAGCTCCTCCCTCCTCAGGAGCTCCTCCACCACACCCTGTGGGACCGTCAGCTCCGGCACCTGGTCCAGGGCGGCGTGCACCTTTGACCCCTGTGTAGCCAATCAGAAACACTCAGGTGTTGGGGGCCGTGTCAGCTCTTCACAGTGGCATGTCTGCTCTCTGCTACTCACCCAGGAGACTGACCTGCAAGCTGAAACAAAGAACCACTGCTCTGCCCCAAAACGTACCTCGAGCACTTAAGGGCACCTGGGCCCTCCATTTGCACTAACGGTCGTCTCGGTTGTCATCTCACACAAAAAGTCATCTGTGTTCCTAGTTTGAGCTTAAAGTGATCGTCGGTCTCAGCGCACACTTAAGCTGCTGCCGGTGAAATGTATTGCTTGTGGGAATTGTATCCGCTATGCATTTTAATTACATCACATACATCCTATGAAATTACTTAGATTCCAGAGTAACCCAGGTCCTGCACAGGGTGCTGTAAAAAATGCAGGTCTGACTCAGGGCAGGAAATCCCACCTTGGGTGCCTTCAGCACATGTTGTCCCAGCTGCACCAGCTGCTCCAGGGCGTCCACCACCAGCTTCTCTGTGGGCTCCCGCTCTGAGCTGCCCTCCAGCGTCCGTGCCGCCGGAGTCAGCACCTTGCAGCTCCACTGCAGGAAGAGCCGTGCCGGCAGGTCATGTGACACCGCCAGGACCCTGGCGTCCGTGGCGGGGCGGCTGCAGGCCCACGAGGCAGCCAGGAGACCCACAGCGCATGCAAGGCAGGTTGGGTACGAGTGTTTGATTCAGAAATGGAGGGGGAAATGAATGACTTCACAAGAAAGACACTGAGCCGATGAACTTTCAGATCTGGTGACTCAGAGCTGATGCATGTGAACAGCTGTCATTTTTTCCAGTAATCCAAAGGAATTACTGAGTTTCCCAAGCAGAGTTCCCCAGTTCCAGCCCTGGAGGGCCAGTGCGCAACAGTGTTTGCAGATTTCTTTGTTCAAACACACCTTATTCAGCTCACCAGGTTTAGTAGGTGTGTTTGAGCAGAGAAATCTGCAAACTGTGTTGCAGACTGGCCAGGACCAGAACTGGGGAACCCTGTAAGAAAGCAAAAATGGCCCTTGTCAAAGGTACAACAGCAGAATCCCCCTGGAGATGTCAGCTGGCAGCCTTTCTGGCCCTCTCTAGTCTGAAGTGGGGGGTGGTGGGGCCCACCTGTGCTCTGATGCGTGCATGCCCCCCAGATCCTGCAGGATGGTGACGAGGGCTTCACTGGAGCACTGGGGACAGAAGTGGGGGAGATGCCGTGTGTTTATGTGTTTAGACCTGACACAGCGGGGCTGGGGGGTAGAAACAGGGCCGTTGTTTATAGAGGATCAGCATAAATCTGGGGGGGATTCTTTTGGGGATGCGAAGGTATGTTAACCAAACATACAAACCCTCGCCAAAGAAAATACCCGTCTTTCCAGTTACCTCGACGATGTGAAGCGAACAGGTCGGGTAAAGGAGCAGTAGCCCCGTGACCAGGTCTCCCTGGCGACAGCGCTGCACTCTCTGACACAGGGTCTCCCAGCGGGCTGTGGGGAAAGGGGGCGTGGCCTTGCCTTAATGTCATCAACAAATGGTACATCTGCTCACTACCCTCTACTGCAGGTAGGTGCATGAGCGACCCTCTTGGTATCACCTCAGGTCTCTGTGAGCACAGAAACTGAGGTTCTGGGCTGCCCAGAGGACTCCATGTTTGCTAGGAGCAGAACTGCCATCCAATAAAGATTATAAATAAAACACTAACAAAGCAGCATTTTCACAGGAAGCTCAAACCGGTGTCCCGAACCTGAGCCCCCTTCACAGACAGAGGATTCTGAGAAGGTGCTTTCTGACGACCCCGCTGCAGCCTACCTCCTAGCTCCATCCTGTCGGCGAGGTTCGCAGAGATCCCAGAGGCCAAGACCAACCGGTGCAACAGGAACTTCTGGGGGGGGGTGTAATGAGTGAAGTCACAGATGACAGGTAAAACAATAGCCTGAACCCCTGATCCCCCCCATGCGAGCACCAACACAATCCCACACTCCGTCTCCTATTTTCAGTGATCGCTGCTGTAACTCGACACCCCTGAACGCGAAAGCGGGTCCCTGGCAGCGGACTTGAAAACCAGGTTCTGTCTGTAGTGACCATCCCCGTACCCTCAGCACAAACGGAAGCTGGGTGCTGTCAACAAGACAGTGGCATGTTACCTGGAAAAGTCTGTCTGCCGAAAATCGGGCAGGTCTTGTCGTTATGGCAAGTATCAACATTCCAGCTGCACCTCCAAATATATAAACAGCAAGGTTGGGGGCGTTGTTTGTGTGTATCTCCTAGGACCACTTCACTCAAGGTCACTATACACCATCTTCCAAGGTCAGCCCTGCTTTTGCTCCCAGCCAGTCCAAGCTTTCCAAATGGTGACTGCACAACATGACCAAGCTAACCTGCCTCTCTAGAGACGTGTTCACCTGAGATTGATATTTTAAGGTACACTCAAATTGGGCGACGATATCAACGAGCCAAACAGAAAAGCCCATCACCGTACTGACCATCTCCTCCTGGGATTGCATTACCATCCTCTGGGCCCAAAGTCGGTGGAAGAGGCTGGTTCCAACGTTTTCTTCAGGACCGCCTGGGTCCTTAGAAGAATTGGCCGCCCTCATAGCTGCAGGACAGGCTGTATCTGTGTTCCTTACCATATCCTGGAGACCCAGCAGTCCCACAGCAGGGACACATTGTTAGCCGACGGCAAAGCCCGTAACAAAGCACACTCCGCCCCATTGCAGGGGGAGAATCTTACCCCCAGGGGGGTATTGAATTTAGCCTGATGTTGGCTCCGTTCACCGGCATCCTAGGCGTCCTGGCATACTGGCAGTGGGCATGGCTGAGTCACTATGACTACAGAGCACATTCTCTCTCACGGAGACCTGAGCAGATTCGAATGTGAACGCGAAATCAGGCAACGGCGGTCCGCAGACAGTCCGGGAGTTTGGGTAGCTGAAGAGGAGCTTTCTAGAGTATTCTGTTACACACAGGTACTGTCAGTCAGTGACGGTTCTCTTTGCGTTTAACAACCAACCTTTTCCCCCAAAACACACTGGGCTCGGTTCATGGAATGACGTATCAGCCATTGTGTGTGTGTGCTGTCAGATTTACAAGGCATCAAATTACACGGAGCGAAGGTCAAGGGTCACAATACAAACCTTTGTGTAAGCCCTGCGTGAGTCCAGCACCTGCATAAGCAGAGACTCCCTCCAGTCAAAGGCAAGGCTCCCGCTGTCCAAAGGAAGCCTCCAAGCTTTGTGAAGTGCGAAAGCCATGGCTAGTGTGACTGTTTGGGCTTGTTACTGGGCAACAATCCTGGCGGGGGGGGGGGGGGGGGGCCGTAAGGGGGCAGGTTGTGTTGCCTATGCTCCACCCACTTCTGCAGTAAGAGTAGGGAGTTCCACAAAGAGCTTCATGACCACCAGTCGTCTCGCCCGCACGGTTTGGCCAGGATGGCCCAGCTGAGCCGCCTCGTGTTCGTGCTGCTCACGCTGTGTGCTCTGTGCTGGCTTGCAGACGCCTTCGCTATGGATAAGCTGGCTGACGCCAAGCTCTGCGTGGATGAGGAATGCTCACGTAAGTGCTCGTGGGGACAAAAGGTATGATGATACTATTAATGTGCGAGTTCTATGTTTGATATTGGGTCTTCCCCTGTCGTAAGGAAATTGTCTTAATTCTGACTCTCAGGTACTATATCCGTGGCGAGGGTCATCGAGGACTTCATAGCTCCGGATTGCAGGTTCATCAACCTCAGGAAGGGTCAGACGGTGTATGTCTATTCCAAACTGGTGCCAGAAGAGGGAGCTGGTGTCTTCTGGTCTGGAAGTGTATGTAACGTCTATAGTTCATCTAATGTTGAGGGTCTTTAGTCAATCTGGATAATTTGAACATCTAGCTTGCAGAAGTCAGGAAGTATCAGCCAACACCACAGTACCCTTTTTTATTTCTTGAATTGATGTATCTGCTTGCCTACAGCAGAAAAATGGAAGATAGGATCCTTTCATGTCCAGACATTTTCCAGCAGCCCGCGACGCTGAGCATAAACAGACACACCCTGTATCGCTTCAGCAACCAACAGTGATACTTTGATCAGTCTTGTTCTGTTGCAGCTGGCAGCAATTTTTCATTCTGGGCATAAGGAGGTTGCTGGTGTGGGGCAGGTCCTCATTGCGTTTATTGTGGTCGTACTGGGCTCTGAAGGAGACTCTCCCCAATGTGTGGCAGGTCTACAGTGACCGGTATGTAGACCAGATGGGGATAGTTGGCTACTTCCCCAGCAACCTGGTGAAAGAGATGCATGTGTTCGAGAAGGCAGCAGTCGAGGTCCCCACCCAGGTACGTGGAACTCCGTATCACTTTCAGGGTCCTGGTTCAGTGCAGAAGCTTCTGAAGTGAGAGATAAAACAAATCATGACAAACACGAATTCATTTTAATTATTGTGGGAATGTTATTAAGGAATGTGGTAGGATGGAGAGATGAAGGAATGGACATCCCCTTTGTTCACTGAAATGTTTCTTTCACCACAGGATGTCGACTTCATCTGCATTTAAATCTCAAAAGAGGATGTAACCAGACACTCTGCCTTGCAATTTATCTTGTTTCCTTTCTTTTTTCTGTCTTGTATTTCCTTTAATCTGCCTTGGGAAAAGGGAAGTGCTCAAAAGAAAGAGAAATCTGATACAAGGAGTCTGTCTCAGCCGCGCATCGCTTTTTGCTTTGATATATAACCCGCATTGATGCAAATATATATGCGAGACTTCTTTTCAATAAAGTGTATTGTACAACTGCAACTTTGGAAATTTTGTACAGTAATTTTGAATGAAATAAAGAAAATTGAGGGGACAAAAAATTGCAACTGAATGATCGTACTATCATTTTAATATTTATTATATTTCGGCTGTTAGATTTATAATTAAATAAGGGAGTTCCACAGTGTCCGATTATCCATTAGTCAAAATCACATTTGATGCTGCACTCTTGTTAATAGTAATAATGCTTCATTAACTGGATTGGTCTGGGTTGAGGGCCCAAAATCTCTAGCAACACCCCTGGGCATAGGGTTCAATTGTAAATATTAAAACAATAAAATGGAAACAATGACGTGCTACCTTTGGTTAATTATGCATCCAGCAATCCATTTTCTGCAAAAAGAAAAATCTAAAATGACAATCTGGGACGCTGAATCTTCGAAATATTACTCGTTATGCATGTTTATGTTATTTAGATGCAATGAGTGAGAAAATGATATGACCACTGATTGTCCAGTAGAGGGCGACAAACTAACGCTAATGAAGAACTGCGCTGCGAGATGTATGTCGTTCAGTGTAAGTACCGTTTCATTATAGCCAGAGATGTAAATTGAAAACTTCACTCCATTGTTTAAATGTCTTTTTGCCTCCTGTTTCCTAACTAATAAATAGTGCAGTCCGTACAATAACAAATTTAAATCCGTGACTTAATAACTGTGTCTCCCAATAGCTCCAAACAGCAGTGTAGATGATATGATTTTATCTGTCCATTAAACACATTCGGTATCATTCATGCTGATGTAATTACCTAAAGTGAATCATTTTATAGCTTTTCAAAAACATTACGATTGTGCCTGCATTAAGTCTAGTCCTGGAAATCTCACCGAGTGAAACACGATGCTAGCACTAACAGCGGTAAACCAAATCCTTTTCAAAAACACTGAAAAAAGAGTTCCTTGGTCTGACATGTATTTCATCCCCCCACCCCTGGGAATGGGTCTGCTTACAGCAGCATTCTGTGCTCAGAATGACAGGGGCACCATCTTTCATAATGTGACGACCGTTACATGATGTGCCCTCTTTAACACGATTTGGCCTGGCATGTTGATAAAGGTGTCCTTCGAGTTGGTCCATTGAAATTGAAATAGGTTTTCCCCACACACCCTCCCTTTTCCTCTCCCTCTCTGTCTCCCTCGCCCTCTATCTCCATCCTTGGAGGAAGCTGAGCGGTTGCTATGGAGTTTAACTCTTGTGTAGTTGTGAATGGTACTTGGTAAATTCTCAAAGGAGATGGAGATGGGGGTGGGGGTGAGTCTGATCGGAGGCACAGAAAGTCTCTTTTCTGTCTCACATCAGGTGCAACAGGGCATGGAGGTTATATACAGAGGACACCATCACTGACAGCTGGTGGACTATACTACCTCACCCATTACCTGTGCTCACTGTCAAGATTAAAGATTCAAGATTCAATTCTTTATCGCCATTGCACATGACAGCATAACAGCCCTGCGATGGCAGTTTCCCGAGAGCTGTAAACACAACACAAGAACGGGCAGAGCAAGACGTGACGTTTAACAATGCGTGCAAAATACAGAAGAGTCAATGAATATGTGGAAATCACTAAATATGTGCAAAGTACAATGGATACTTGTAGGGGGTTGAGAGTCCTTTAGTGCCCGATTCAGCCTGGTTACCACATTGGGGTAATGTCTGTTCTGGTTGTGTTCTGCTGTGACTGCCCTGTATCTTCTACCGGATTTCAGACTAATGGTGTCCAGGGTGTGATACGTTGCCGATGGTCAGAGGTGTGGCTCGGTGAAGACAACGGCAGTTATAGATGTCTTGATGGGAAGGTAGTAGTTGGGCTCTCTGTCAGTCACCTTTTGTTGGTTGCATACACAATCCCTTTAGGGGGGAAATGGCTTCAGAGGTTTGGGTTTGGCCCAAGAATAAGTTCAATGATGGATGAGGACCACAAACATCCGACTCCAGGTTTGCGGATGATTAACTGAACCAAATCCGTGTCTCGTGTTGCCCGGTCAATGAAGATACACCTTCCATTATTCATGATTCATTCGCAGTGTCCAAGGCAGCATAATCGTACAAGGAGGTCGACTCCACTCTTGTTCATTCTGTGCTATTTTATTTTGTTTTGTGTAAGATCTACTTCCTGTACTTTCACCCGCGCTGAATTCCGCAGTCACCCATGGCTACGCACCACTGCGAGTGCTCCAGATGCAAATAAAACACGGTCTCTCAGGTATAATTTATAGCTAATTTATAATTTATACCTACCTTAAGATAATCCGGTTCAAGGAAATTGCTAAGAAGGAATTCAGCCGGCAACCTTTCTGAAATGCCACGTTAAAATGGACTGCGGGGAGAGACTGATGAAGCGCCGGTTTTGTTTGCGCGTCAGAGATTGCGCGGTATTGTCACTTTGTTTTGGTGTTGATTAATTTCTGTTGGGGTTGCAGCCGTCGCCGTGGGTGTAAGATGGAGTGGAATAGCTGCAGGAGGAGGTAATTACCTAGGCGAGCACATTTTCTCCCTGCCCCTGTAGCAGTATTGGTGCAACATGCAGTTTAAAACAAATAGCGTGTTTATTTTTCAAGTGTCAAACCTGCAATAACACTCATATAATAAGATAAAGTAACTTAACATATGTTTAGCTTATTTAGTATGTTGAGTACAATAATTAAAATGTTAGCAATGGACTATTTTTTATTTAATAGGCAAAACACTAGAATAGGGGAGGGGGATATTTAATCAGTCTGTTTTATGTAATGGGGGAATCGCGATGCATGGGCGTCATAAAATAATAGAGGTTGGGCTTAAGGGCTGTAGGTTCACTCTGGTGCCGGTCTGTCAGGTGTTGAGTTGGCCAAACTGCTGAGCTATGCAAATGTTCCACCTGCTCCCAAGGATAGCAGCACAGTTTAACCTTGAGACAATGGTAGTTACAATGGGGGGCTGTCGTGGGAACCTAAAGGCTGCAAAACACCCCCATGAATATGCAAAGATGAACAGGCAAGACTTTCATATGATGATGCTGGATATGAATCCCTAGGGCGCCCTATCTGCGACGTGACACATGGTGCGTGACGTTCGCTAAGCGCTGGGGCGGACTTTGAGGTGTCTTGCACTGCCAGCTGCCGCCCACATTCCTGAGAGTAATTCTCTTTCCAAACCTTTTTTTGTATTACTGATCTGCTGTCCGACTCCATCGGCTCCTGTTGGGTTGCGGTGGTGAGGTGCCTCACACTGTTAGATGATGAAGGTCTTTCATGTGGACACATTTTCTACAGGACCTTGTTGACATATGGTGACTTATGTTTAGGAACTATATCCTACTCACAGGCATCCTTCATGTATAGAAAGAGAGAAAATAGTTAATTTACCTATTTTCAGACTTGCTCAAATTATTCAGTCAGTAAATATATCTTGCTGGAAGTCACGTCCCTGGTAATCTGCCAAAGTCATTCCTTAGAGAAACACTGTATTCTGATATACTAAACGTGCCAAAAATTGGTAACATCTGGTAGATCTGGAGGTCATGGGTGAACGCAATTCTACAGATAGGACATATAAAAATGTATTATCAGAGTTTTAGAAGATGAGAAACTATCCAAGGTACAAATTTCCTGTTAGATCCGAGCGGCACTCCAGCACAAAGCCGTAAAAAAAAAAAATTGGTACCACATTTTTTTCCCAAGCAAAAGGAGTCATAAAGCCCACAGTAGCTGCGATATAATCCAGCTTTTATTAAAGTTGGGGGACGCGAGAGCAGCTGGATATCGGTTAATGATCAGAAACGTGCGGGCGCATGATAGTGGGGTAATATGAGGCTTGATTACCAGCATCAGCGGCGCTACAGTGTGACTCATGGACCCGTGGTCCGAAACGCATGTATCTGCATGCATTAATCCACTTTTCCTTTCCAACGTCGCGCTCTCTCCGCGGGGCTGCATCAAGGCCGTCACTTGGCTCATCCTCGCCCTGACAGTTGTCTTCCTTATTCCCCTTCATCACGTCTTTCCTTGCCAAATCAATTTAAAGTTGCCGGTTTCTCACAGGTTTGACGACAGACGCCTCGCCAAGGTTGCCATCTTAATTGGTCTGACGCAATAAGTGCAGTTATCATCCGTATCGTTTATCTATTTTAATTAGCACAAAAGTCGCACAGATGACGATCCCTGTTTTCTTGCTTTTGTGGAAAGTGCATTGAGCATACTATTATCTGTAAAAAATATTTTCAGCACAGGCGTCAGCGAGTGTTTCACTATTATTCCGCCAACTTTCAAGGACTCAGACACCTAGACAGAAAAAACAGAAAGTTGGTGAGAAAAGAGAAGGATATTTTAACAAAACATTAAAATAAAAAAATGTAAACGAAATTTGGGTTTCTGTAAGGTCAATTAAGCCATTACTATCCTTACTCTGTAGTTACTATATGCTGTCTCTACAATGGGCATATAAAAACAAACCAGATACTCAAGACAGACACAGAAATATTATTTTGGATGATATTCAGGAATAAGCATGACAGATAGAAATGGAATAGGTAGGTGTAGGGTGATCTGCAATGACTCATCTAGTTGCTGGTCTTCACTGAACATTCACTGTCCATGCAGTGTGAATGTGTGTCTGTATTGACCTTAAAATCATTTGCACTGTCCCAGTGATTGTGTTTGAATACAACTTGTTTCAGGTATAGCTAGAGGTTGATCGTCTCCTCGGGGCAAAACTCAGCATGGTATGACGTTTTCCACACCACTGTGTAGAAACTGGCATTTGGATGGAAGTAACAGATGACAGCCTTGCTTGTGGGTAGAGGGGCTTGGGAGCCAAAGTCAGCTGACCAGCTGGCTGCATACCGTGAAAGAATTAGAAAGTACTGAGGATTATGTGAAAATGTTAGGCTTCACACTACTGTTTCAACTGATTTTGCATATGGCTGCCATTAAAGAGAGTCTTCTGGGAAGAGGGTGAAAAAAGACAAGCAGAGCAGGAAATTTCAATTGTCCTATGCAGGGTCATGGGGGTCCAGAGCCTATGGGTGCAAAGCAGGGAATAACGCAAGATAGGGCAGCAAACCATTACAGGGCACACTCACCATATGGTGGTGCCAGTTCACCACAGTATGTCTTCGGACTGTGTGCGGAAACCAGAAAGCCCAACAGAAACTGCACAATGACACGGGGATAACATGCAAACTCCACACACTGGGCCAGGGTGGCTATTCAAACCCTGGTCCTAGAAGGGGGAGGCCACACTGTTAACCGCTGCTGCACCACCACGGCGCCCCTCAAATATAAACCACGTAATCATTTCAACCGTGTAATCGAAGCGGCCATGTAAAATTACTAACATATACCACTGGAGGGCGCCATTGTTCAGTAACCTCTATGCTGTTTTTCGAGACAATTAATGAAATTGGTTTATGAGTCTAATCTTTCCTAGTCTGTGACACCAATGAACAGGAAATAATGTAGAAAGTTTTCTAATGAATTTTGCGTTACAATTAATTAGTTAAAATAAATGTAAACATTCTGCTTTTTTGAATAATTAAGGAATGAGCAACGCATAACCAATGGGCAGGAAATATATGAGGGTGTGTTAAAGTGACAGCAATTTCCAGAGAACAATGTGAGAGGGAGACATGTGATGAGTAAAAACAGAGTAGAGTGTGTTTTCTGCCCATAGGATTTTAAATTAGCTCTGCTGCATGTTTTAGGGTTAGGATCTGCTGGGATTTTGATTTTATGCTCCGGTGATACCGTGACAAGAACAGCGTGTCTATCAGAAAACTCATAGTGCCTACTTCTCTGCCAGACAGATCCCATCCAAATGCCTGGTAGGCTCAACGAGACATTCAGCACGTAAGAATTTGCTAATGAGGAGTGTCAGCAAGCTTTAAGGGAACAGTTTTGGAGTGCCGTGAGTGCTTGTGTCCCATTCGGAACAGAGTAGGATAATTACACTGAATATTTTATGTGTCATTTTTGCACCCATGGTAATTTTTTTTCACATGATTAATCTTATTGTCACCGACTGTCTTTTTTTTTTTCGTCTGTTTGTGTTTGTGCTTTATTTCCCTGGTAAAAAGCAGGTGCTCTCAGACAAAAGATGACAGCCCCAGGTGGACGGCCTTTGCGTTTGCAAGTAAGTTTGGGCTCTACGGGCGGCTGCGTGCATCAGAGCTCATTCCCCACACAGGCTGTTACAGTGAGCCCCCCCCCCCCCCCCCAAAGCGCTCAGACGGGCTTGGATTCGGTCTCCACAGCGCACCAATAGGGCGCCACCAGCCCTGAGTGGGGTTTCCATGGCTACTGGCAGGGCTGGTGTGCCTGACTGACACAGAGTGATGGGCAGACCTCTGCGGGCACCAGCTGCGTGGCGGATGGGTGTGTGTGTGGGGGGGGGTGTTTTTCTGCAGCGTTGCACTGTACTCATTTTAAGAATGTACGGCATGTCCAAATGATGCCTTTCCACGGCATACAGGAGAAAAAAATTTACCCGGCTCTACTGAACAAAACTGATTCCATACTTATATTTTATAATAATACATTTTCAAAAGTTCCACTAATGCAATGAATAATAAAATAATAAAGTTTAAATTGAATCTATTTTATATGTGTAATGGGATAATATAAAAAGATATTTGGATTATTCTGATTAAAAAACGACTGACCTTCTGACACTATCAATATCACTATAGGTAGCACTATTAGGGCTGTTGTAAGGAGACTGTTTTCTGATGAATATAAAATGAAATAAATGAATATGAAACTCAAGTGAAAAGAAAATGAACACAGTTTTTTCCCCCTTGAGTGATTCAGCACCAGTACAAAAGGTGAAGGAAATATCTGACCTCGGTCTTATGCCTGGAAGCCAATGTGGGCTTCATATTTGTTATATTGCCTGTGTTCATTTATTTATATATGCGATAAATGCCCAAATAAGGCAAGGGTGGGACAGGTGCAGGTGCTTCTGGGAGGGGTGTGGCTGAGGAAGAAGCAAGGACACCAAAGGGGAACATCTCTTAAGGTACGTCATGTGTGGAGGCCATGGAGGAGCTGAAGCCCACTGTGCGATTTAGTGGAATCGCGGTACAGTGGAGACAAAGCCAGACACGCGGGTGACCAGAGGATCCAGGGTTGGGCCGTATCAGGACGCAGCATTTGCCCCCCTGTCAGCACTGGACAAACCCACGTACACAGACACCCCCGTCAAGACCAAGATCGGTTACCACATTATCATGCTAGAGGGCAAGAAGTGATTACCCTCTGGGTTTGTGAGGCATTTTTTGGGGGGTTTGAGATTTTATTACAGTGTTCATGGTATGAGAATTAAATTTGCTGGAAAGACAGCCCCATTAACTATTTTTGTTCCCTTGTAATGTAAAGGTATTTCTTGGTTTTTTAAATTTTTCCGAGGAAGTATGTCCTGCTTTAACATTGTAACGTGTCCATTGTCTTGCAGTAAGTGCTTCGGCATCCAGTGCTTTATTAACTGCATTTGAAAAAAAGAAAATCCATTATGAAAAATCCAACCTTCTCTTCATCAGCTGAAATGGGAACGTGGGCCTAGCAAACCGGAAAGCACGGAGTGTTTGTTCACTGGGGACAGTCCATCACGCCGCACCAGCAAACAACGCCGGGACTTGATTAGTTGTGAGAGATGTTTGCTCAGGAATGGGCAGCTCTCGATCCTCAGGCTGATGAGGAGCACGTAGGCCACTGGCCAGGTCAACTGTAACCAAAATGGTCAGGGGACCCGCTTCAGGGCTGACAGGTCGCACAGCTGGGGGTGACAGCTGCCATTGTCATTTCTGGGCAATTTGTTTAACCTGAATTGCTCTCAGGGATTTTTTCCTGAATTTGTAGAAATGCTGCTGGATTGGATTTTTCGGTATTAGATTAGCACTTTAGTTCAGTGTGCGGCCACAACTTTTGTCTAATGGTCACTCATTTTAGAGATGGACATTTTCATCTGCTAGGCCCAGGTTACTATTTCAGATGATGAAGACAAGGTTGGATTTTTCACAATGGATTTTTTTTTTATTTCAGATGCAGTTAACATAGCACTGGATGCCAAAGCACTTACTGCAAAACAATGGACACATTACAATGTTAAAGCCAGACATACTTCCTCAGAAAAATAAAAAAAACCCGGAGGATAATCACTTCTTATGATAATGTGGTAACCGAACTTGGTTTTGTGAACTTGTTTTGTGTTTTAAAGTGAAGGCGGCTAACGGGCTAACAACACCAATGCAACCTGAATTGTTCTCAGGGATTTTTTTCTGAATGTGTAGAAGTGCTGTTGGATTGGATTTTTCGGTATTAGATTAGCACTTTAGCTCAGCGCGGCCGCAGCTTGTCTAGTGGTCACTAATTTTAGAGATGGACATTTCGGCTACTTGGCTCACAGGTACTGACAGTGAAGCTCTGCCCATCCTGGATCTGAGAGCCTTCTGGTTACCAGAGCAGTCTCCCAGCTGCTGGACCTCGGCAGCACTTCTCTTTCCGCGGAGTACGCTGCTTCCTGGATGAACGGATCAATGCGCCTCAAAGTCTGATCCCATGGCAGACTGAGGAATGGAGGTACGGCACACTAAAGAGAGCATTTCAGCAGAGACAGCAAAGTAAGCCCCGCCCCCCATCGATTTCCTGGGGAGCGCACAGCTTTTTTCCCCCTCATGGTAGATGAGCAAAAAACATAAATTTCAGGAGCCCCCACGGCATGCTGGGAAATAGAATGACCTGGGGGAGTCGTGTTGCCTAGCGGCAGAGATGGTTCTACTTTCCCCCAGCTTCATTGTCGGGTCCTTTAAACAGTGAGGATCATCGCCATGTTAAGCTCACCTCGTTTGTAAAATCACTGCCAGTTTATCCACCTTTTTGAGGTTAGTTAAGCAAAGCCGCATAGACAGATCAGCGAAACTGTTCCCTTCTACTGTTAAATTCTACCGATCTGGGAGAATGGACGTCCTTGCAGAAAACCAAGACAAAAATTGCTGCTGATTAACACAAGCTCTTAAATTACAGCAATTAATTTGCCTTTGTTATTTTCACAAACTTAAAATATCTGATACATATGATTATCCCTTATTAAACATGCTTTTTTTTTTTTAGCTGATACTTGAATTCTTGCTTTCTGGGAAAAACATTCAATGTGCTGTGATTTTCTCTATTTCACACGCTTGTTATAATTTTTATTATTTGTAATAAATGGTTTGCTTTTGTGAGCCGTTATAGAAAAAGAACGAATCGAGGTGTTTATTGCATTGAGGAGTATCTGAGCTGAATCACCGCGTGCTGTTTCTCATTGACTGGACAATGAGGGATACCATTATAATCAAAGCACAATGGCCTAATGAAGGCCTTATTCGGACTCCTATTTCCAAACAGCGCGACCCAATTTTGTCCCAGCATTTTTTTATGCCATACAACTGTTTCCATACAAAAGAGTCATCTTACATCTGAATCAACACCCTCAGTTCTGTTTCTCATTGTTGTCTGACGACCATGGTTACTACCATGGTTACCATGGTCTGAACCTGGAGTCATGGGTTGAGTGTAAAGATGGGGAGGTAAACCCCTGCTTGGGGTACGGAAAGGAAATTCTTATGCAAAACTTTATGCATTAAGTGTCAGGCAAGCGCACAGTGCACAGGTACTAGCTGCCTCCTGCTGAAATGTGGATCACATTGGCTGGCCAATGATGTGAGACACCATATGTCATATATTCCAGGAATGACCACAATAACACCGAGAACTACAGGCTACAGGTCATATAATTAGCTTTCAGTGCTACTAATCATTCCTTTAAACTGCGTATTCCCAACTTGCCCATATTGCCTTTTATGTGTTTGACCGGACAATAATGACATGCCCCCATGAGTTATTTGAACCAGCAACGAAGGGCAAAGCATGTCACAAATGAGGAGGGAGGACCCGTGTGGTACCTGTTGCTCAGCAGTATCCTCTGGGTCCTTAGTGCTGGGCACCTCCATGCCAGGCCGTCTATTCAACTGCCTGTTTGTTTTCACCCCACCACAGTTTAACTTTCTGTTAAATAGTGAAGCGTTTGTTGCACGAGGGACCTCCTGTCACTGGTTCCCGTGTCTCTCGGCTTGCGTAAGTGAGCGACGTTAGTTGCTTACAAGTCAGCAGGGGTGTTCTTTCTGTGCTATTAACCCCCCACCGACTCAGGCTGAGTGCCCGCCTGCGGTCATGTGCCGACACGTGACGCATTGGTGTTGTTAGCCTGTCGCCCGCCTTCACTTTAAAACGCAAAAACAAGCTGCTTTGAGCCTCACCTGGTATGCTCAATCGGGGCCCCTCTCATTTGCGCCTAACTTTTTGCCATTGGCTGTGGGATATTTATAGGCACCATGCGTCAGGCCAAACGCACTCTGGGGGGATGTTCTAACCCCGAGGCGAGCTGTATTGCACTCAGTTGGCCCCACGTCACAGCACGCCATGCATCAGCTGCGCCTTTTATCTCATGGTGACATAAAACAGGGTGTTTTAGTGTTACTGTGCTGCCGAAATGGCTGGGGGGGGGAGCTGTTGCCCCCCCAAAACTACTCACCCACAGGTGCTAAAAAAGATTAGCCTGTGCTAAAAAAGATTAGCCTCTTAGCCTGTGCCCCCACCCCCAGGGACGTACCTAGAAATTATGTGGCCCCTGGCTAAAAAACACCTTGAGTTCCCCCCGGGCCCCTAAAAAGTGCTTGGCCCCCAAACATGCCAGGTTATCTCCCCTCCCACCCCAAAAATCTTGGTCCCACCCATAACAGTTGTCCTGGCATTGACACAGTTTACAGGACAGTTTTCGGCTTCTGCCAGGCTGGAAAACTGGGCTTTTGTTTTCAAAGGAAAAATCCTTTTTTTTCTGAGAAAACGTGTCTTGCTGAAGAAAAAGGGAATATATTTAATTTGATACCTTCTGATAATCCTAGACACGATCAATACAGTCCAAGGCTGAGAAAACCGATATTGATGATATTATTGTAGTCAGGCCAAGAGGACAACAAGTTGCATCCTCATGAAGTCGCGTGGATTTGACTGCAGGACAGGCTGCTTTATCGCTCGCAAAGCAATTGACTGTTTCCCGTAACACACCTATATAAATGAAGCGTGGAAATTATCGGAGCAGCTGCCAGAGGAAAATAAATAAATACCCCTCCACACAGAGGACACGTGAATAATTTAACCTCAGACTGACCGGTCGGCTGAAGAAGGCCTGTCACAGTTGGGTAGCAATGAGATATTGAAGAGCCCTGCGCTGAGGTCACGAAGTCCATAAGATTGATGCTTCGTTTGACGTATTAAGCTGCGCTTGTCAGAAAGTACCGGAATAAATATCCGGATTGGGCAGAGGTAGCATCAGAATTCTTACGGAGCCTTCAGGGCCCAGTGTCAAAACCAATACTCTTCTGCCATCACGTTCAACTTCAGCTTGACAATTATATGAATCTGTCTAAGTGTGTTTAGATTGTTCCTTCCATGCTCCTTGTTCTGTCTGAGGTTTTAAAAAGAGGTCACGTTATTCCCCCGTGTAGCGGGGCTGACGCAGCTCGCTTTTCTCCCCACCCATTGGGCTGGATGCTCCCCGGATCGGTTCATGTCGAGCACCCCCGCCAGCGAGTCTCCCCACAGCCGGTCGGCCATCTGTGCCCATGCGGGACTCCCCTGTTCTCTGGAAAGGCAGCGTTCCTCCATCACAGGCCTTAATTCCCAAATCACAGCCTCCGTCCGGATCATTTTCAACAATTTATTTCCCGAAAAAAGGTTTATCTGTATTTGAGGATGAAACCTGAAATGGAAAATGTGAGACGGCTTATACGTGACTAATTCATAGTCATTGATTATACTTAATAGACGGGCTTACTCGTCTAAACAATTTTACTGGATTAGACTCAAAGGAGTGCAGTGCTGTTTTTTTGAATGGGGTTAAAAAGAACAGGCTTCAGATGGCCCTGCTAGTAGAATTACTTTTAATTTGAAGTACTTTTTCACATTTTCCCAGGCAGATAAGATCAGCAGATACAAGTAAGACAGAGATATCCCCAGGCCACTGGGACTACAGAATTTAATGATATAGTTCTTGTCCGATCCTGTATCTTCTCTCAGGAACCCCACAATCTGTAGGATGAGAAGTACTAATTTTTACCATGTAGAACCACCGTGTTGCAGGTTTTTTTAAATAAAACTTAAAGAAATACATACTGTAATTTTACAAATGAAATGCACTCAGGAACAACCGTGAACACAACAAATTTGAAGCAGAGGCTTCAAAAAAACCTTAAACATGTCGCAAGTCTTAAGCTCTACAACTGCAAAAAAATAACGCCTCCTTTGAAACCAACCTCAAGGTATGAACATGAATGGAGGGAGTGTGGCAGTATGTATGCAGAGCTGGTATCTGTCCAGAGGACTGCATTTGCATTAATAAATTCACGTTAAGAAATTCATGTTTTCTGCCTGGCTTTAATAATCGTGTAAATGTATTTTATGTATTTATCACCACACTCTGAAGCTCCACCAATTTATAAAACTTCACTTGAACCTCAGACATATAATAATACATTAATGGCAGAGTCACACTGGGATTCCCAAAGACCTTACAAGCTGGTCATTGCCATAAAACCATGTGTGGCACTGAGTGACTGCGGTGGAAATATAATGAGTAATCAGCCATGAATATGGATAAATGAGGCCAACGCGTCCTTTCAGAAGCATCTGGAAGCTCTTCACGTCGTACGACAAGGGCAGCTCTACAAGGAGGCCTGGGAGGGTGGAGCCCACTCTACATCCTCGACAAACGCTTGACAGTCACAAACGATGGCCGTTAGTCACGGCTGTCTCGTCCGAGGCTGAGATGACCCAGGTGAGGTCATATTTTTTAATGTCACCTGTTGGAAAAGGCCTCATGTCCAAATGGATCTTTCTGGATAAGCGATACCCACGTTGTGGCCTGTGCTCACCTAGTGTCTTTGCCATCTGTGCCTCTCAGACTTGTTACCCTGGCATGACGCCTTTGTCATGGCAACCAATTATCCATTGCACTAGGAACATGGTTAAGCAAGGCAATTAAACGATGAGCTACTTTGCTCCTGCGGCTGTGCAGGCGTGTGATATCGCGTTCCTACTCTTACTCGTCAAGTGGTCACCGCAAAACGCTGACTAAGTAAGGCTACATCCATCTGGCTGGGCATCATGGCTATAATATGAACAAATTCTTAAATACATTCTAAGCTTCTCCCCATGCACATTCATTTTTTTCTTTTAGGTTCAACTATTTCAGTTTGAATTTTGTGGTTACTCCACCCTCTTTCGCTGTCGTGAAATAGTTTTTAAATTGTAATAAATTTTGGGTTTTAACTATCTTATATAATTCATAGCTATAACCATTTAGAATAAAAGTGATTTCCTTCTTGAACTGCTTAACGATGGCAAATAAATGATATTTTACTTCATAAATATTGTAAATATTTTCTAGAAAACGATAAAATGTAGATAATCCCACGGACGCTTTCATTTCCTCAGTTTTTGCTTTACCTGCTGCTTTTTTGAGATTTTCCTCTGTGAGCTGTGTATGTGTCTTCTTTGCCACCACCCCCCCCACCTACACACAGAAAAACCTCATTTGAATGTCTAATTTTCATACCTTTGAAATGACGCATGCCGTATTATTGGCATTATCGCCGCGCTTTTTCGCTGTTTCCCTGGATATGCTGGCAAGCTCCGCTAACCGCATAGATAACGGTGCCTCATTACCCACATTGTCTTTCCCCATCGCCGCCTCTCAGGCGTTGAGGAGGTGACGGTGAAGGCAGGGCGTTCTCCTGACTTGCAGTGACACACCAGGAGAAGTCACTAGAAGATCTACTTCCCTTGACCAAGCAAAATGAAATGACACTTTATTTGCCATTTGCACAAATACATCAGAATACTTCTCTTTGCATATCCCATCTTGCTGTCCTTGTTGAGTCATATATGCAAATACAGGTGAGAATGAGGCTTGGGGTTCCAGCCCAGGGTTTACTATTTATGGCAAGAGCATCTGTGGATTAAGAGCCTTGTTCAAGGGCCCAACAGCAGCATTGTTCGTGAGACCCCAGGATTTGAACTGGTGACCTTCTGATCACTAGCACAGCGAGTTCTCGCCTGCTGAGCCACACAACCCCTTCCATCTTGTTACAAATGGGTGCGGAATATATGCGACTTTTAACAAGGTGTGTAACTGTGTGGAGTTTGTGTGACTCTTGTTCACTGTTTAGTGCATCCTATTTTGGTTGCACCCAAAAAAAACATGACAGCCTACATGCTGGGGGTAGAGAAGTGCTTGTTGCTTGGAGCCAGCGGGAGCAGAGGTGTGAGATTAGGCTCACACTCCCGGGAGCTGTGTGAAGCTCTGCCCATCTTGTCCACAAGCAGATCCGGGCTCACAGGTGAGCACACACATGCTCCTTGGAAAAAAAAAGACAGAATTAAGTTCTTCCTTTCACACAACAATACGGTGAGTCTGAGGGCAATTGGAGTCAATCTGTGAGACATGTATTGCTGAGGTTTGTTAACCTTAATGGGGCCTTTATTGATTGAACCGTGCACACCAGCACATGGCCCGTTCAGTATCAGAAAGAGCTGCCTAGATCAGGTGCCAGCTGGTTTATTGCCCCCCAGTAATAATTCCTAACACATGGCTACATTGGGGTGTCATTGAATTCCCTTTAAAGCATTTTTGGGCCATCAATGCTTAGCTCCACTCAATGCTTTAATTAAGAATGACAATTGTTTCTGGGCTTGTTAGTGAATCCGCCCCCCCCCTTGTCAAACTGGTCATGTGACCCACTTGAATGGAATCTCTCTACCAGTATAACATATGAATAATGCTGTAAAAAGTGCACATTATTTGTGCCACATCGATATTTGCATGTCTTTCAACTGACTGTGCTCCTCATCCTGTTGTGGTACTTTATTGAGAAATGCTTCTCTTTAATACAACTTAGTGGCCTAAATGGTTATTCGCAAAAATGAATCCTTTCTGGAAATTTTGCAAAATGCTCCTTTGCCAGCAGTGACTGCATCCCAAAATGCAATGTGCTGCAACATCACATGTGATGCTCACGCTGCTGCTGCTGGTCATGGAACAGAAACATTAAATCAAGGTGACGTGCAGAGTTGGAGCCGTACTGGCTGATTGGCCTGCAATCCGCGGCATCCAGGCTTCACACCCACCCGCGAGGAAACTGCCGAGGGGCCCTGGGCGTCACTGGCCACAAAGGACACGGCCGAGTTCAATTTTCACGCCGTTACACTGTGGCAAATTGGAGGGGGCCATTAATCCATTAATGCCAGGTACTGGAAAAACACAGGCTGCTAGCAAGACAGACCTTTAAAGGTTGTTCCTGTGTTTTTTTTTCCAAGCTCATTGTTCGAGACCATTGTAAAGTGCTTGTGGGGCCAGATGTAAGAATGGACACAAGCATTGAAAAATTAAGGCGTAGATGTGCCAGGCAAACATCCATCTGTCATGTAAACAAAGGAGAGCCTAATTACCTTTTGTGTGCAGATCTAACTTGACAACCGAGCTGTTTCTCCAACATCGGGCTCTCGCGTCATGGCTCTCTGATCTAGATATTAATGTAGTTTGATGTGTGCTGTGGCAGCAGGTATTCACTGATGCATGGGTTTGTAGCCCAGCAGATCATTCAGAGCCATGGGGGTTGAAGTGGCCCCTACCGTCTGCCCCTATTGAAATTAATATTGGTTCATTTTCCTTGGTCTACAGCTGGAGGATCAAAGATACGTCATTTGAGATACAGCATCTTCTCGGGCTGAAGCTGCCGGCACAGGGCTATGCTCAGACCCCGGCACCGATGGAGAGGAAGATGGGCTGCCACAGAGGTGTCGGGTCATCCCGGAGATCGTGGTCGCCGATTGCTTATCGGTAAGTGGCTGCAAGGCCGGAGCTTCAAGTCACCCCCCCCACCACCCACACGTCAAGCACTCTCGCCTCATTTAACCAGCAACACTATGTTTTACAGCGGCATAGGGTCATGAACATCCCTCATCCGGAGATGATGATGTGTTTGTCTGATCTATATTACCGAGTCTGGAGATTCCTGGATGAATTTAAGGGGTGTGACCCCACCCCCCTCACCTCGTCCTCTCAGTAGTCACACACCCCAAACCATCCATGTCCGCTATGTACCTCCAGTTCAGGGCTCTCGGATACGTTACTCTGAAGGGGGCTTCTGATTGATTGAAAGGCCATTTGCGGAGGGGTGGGGGGGGGTTTGGAAAACCAGTCTCGCCCTTTTGCCCTTTTCGATAAAAGACTGTTTGCTTTTTTAATGGACTCTGCTCCCAGCACCGGTTTGTGTACCCCCCCCCCACAATGAGGGGGTGAGCGGCAACCGGAAGATCAGGCGTTGCTCCCGTTAGCATTAGCGCTAATGTGATTTTAAAGTGGAAAAGCACTGCTCTCTGGCCCAGCTCGAGTGAGGCTGTTTATGTGACAACGAGCACCTTTTTGGTCTTCCTGAGCAACGTTACTTCCTTTACGATACTTCGTTTCGAGTGCTGTTTTGATTTTGGTAGCCAACGGCGGCGGTTAATAAACTGTAAACGCATGCTAAGGGAGGCAAAAAGGGAACACTTGGTGCTTCCTGCAGAGGGTCAGCTGTTGGGAGGCTTCCAAAGGACCCCCCCCCCCTTTCTGAGAAGCTGTGGGTAGCCACCCAAACACACTGTGCTGAGGTAGCAAACGCACAGTGGGGTCCATAGACCAAGTCACCTGAGGAGGGCGTCTAACAAAATGCCAGCTTCTTCGGGGTGTGTACAAGAGTTGCCTCATTGTCTGGGTGCAGCTTTGTCTAATACAAGTTGAATTTCGGGCGGCACGGTGGTGCAGTGGTTAGCACTGTTGCCTCACACCTCTGGGATCGGGGTTCACGTCTCTTCCCGGGTTCCATGTGTGTGGAGTTTACATGTTGTCGTCGTGGGGTTTCCTCCAGGTACTCCGGTTTCCCCCCACAGTCCAAAAACATGCTGAGGTTAATTGGAGTTA
>JAAGVU020000092.1:1859662-1877925 GCA_011763525.2 Mormyrus iriodes | reverse complement strand
CCCCACTGGCAGGGGGGGGGGGAGAGGAGGCGGGGTGGGGTGGTGTGTTGGGGGGTGTGGGGGGGCAGCGGGGGGGGGGGGGGGGGGGGGGGGGGGGGCCTTAAAGGGGCAGGAGCAGGAATGTGTGTCAGGTAAAGCTAAGGGTCTTGTTTTCATAACGACATGCAGGACCACAGTGTGATGTTACCCCATACACAGGGCTTTGCTTACAGCTCTGCCACTCTGCAGGCTTAGAATAATGTTTCCGTTCAACTGTCACATTCCTCCCCGGGGAAAGGTGACGTCATCCAGTTTTTAGGAATGATATACTCTCAATATATTATTTAGTAGACAAAAAAGATCCTGCATTTTACAAAAAAACAGGCTTCATTTTATTTAGAAGTTGAGAAATACGAACTGGTTACTTTCCGTCCATTTTATAACTACTTTCCATGTTCCGATTCAGGGGGTAACTAGGTATTTTTTCGGCATAGAACATTAAAAATCCTTTAAAAATTTTTATTAAGAATTCTTGAAATTACAGCATGAAATTCCTCCACATCGTGGTGCCAGCACTTTGGATCATAATACTGTGCACTTCACAGAGATCGTATCAAGATTAAGCGGAAATAAAAAAAGTTTACAAAATCGTACAGTTTTGGCAGATGGTACCATTTACAACTTCAAACCCGTTTACATGCTTTTACGCTATAAGGCTACAAGATCGGTGTCCTATTTACACACTCCAAAGAAATAATGCATTTTTGTGTTACCTAGAAATACACTTAACAGAGCGAAACGTCCCGTTAAATTACCTCGAATGATATTTTTCCAGCCTTCACAAACGTTTGCGTGCCTATCGCGACACAGCGGGTTAGGAGGAGCCCAGCAGAGCCCAGCGCAGCACCGCGGAGGCCAGCGCCAGGGCGGCGAGCAGCAGCAGCAGCGACAGGACGCCGCAGGCGCTCAGGCGGGTGGCGGAGCGCCCGCGCCGGGTCAGCGGCTCGCCGGCGCTGCTCCCCACGCTAACCCGGTCCCCGTCCTCCATGGGGCGACCCTCCCCGCTTATGGTGAAGATCTGCGGAGCCTGGACGGGGGTGACTGCTCGGGTCCGAGTAAAAACCCTGGGGACCCATGCGCAAGGGCGCACATAGCTCCCAAACTGGTGCTCCCGGCAATGGAGCGGAATGGGGGGCACCTCTATCACCCGGCTGTAATCCGTGCCTTTACCCCCGGCCAGCTGGGATATGAAGGTCAGGTGTCTGCAAACCGGACAGGTAATGCTTTTCCGGGTGACCGGCCCCTGCCTTGCACCGCTAAGCAGCGTCCGCACCAAGCAGTCGTGGCAGAAGACATGCCCGCAGCTGAGCGTCCGCAGATTGCCGTTTAAGACCTCGTAGCAGACCGGGCACTCGGCCAGGGCGTCCTCCTCCGTGTCCGGCATCCCGGCTCCAGGCGAAGCAGCAGCACTCTCTCCCCGCGCTTGGAAATTATTAAGCCCCGATGGCCTTCTCGGCGCTGGCCGCACTCGTTCCGCCGCCAGCCGCCTTCACCCGCACCAGCCGACCAGACACTGGCCACTGTCTTACCCTCATTTCCTTTTAACCGCTGTCGTAACGCCTTTGTCGAGTTGGAAATGTCAGCATCAACACAGCAGCACGCACGGGGGTGTTTCGGACGGGGAGGGGGTGCACTAAGTCGCCTTTAGCAGGACAAAGCAAAAATACACCGAGTGACAAAGACTGGATGTTTTTGGCCACTGAACTATGAATAACTTTTTTTTTTTAACTTATTTTGCGCTATTGATGGGATCCGGACCCCCGCGACCCTGCACAGGACAAACGGGTGTAGAAGGACGGATGCATGGATATTCCTCATTTTACAATGTAATCCCCCCCAGAAATGACATATTTTCGCCAGTAGTCGGTGCCAAAATAAAACTAAATGAAACTCAGAACCTGCATCAGCCGTACGGCTTTCAGCGCTGGCGCAACTCACAAATCAGGGCAATCAAGCATTTTTAATGCAAGATAAATTATTTAGTGCAGACTTACTTATCATAATGAAACATTTTATTATTTTCATCCATCCTCTAACCGCTCACCTTGGTCACTGTCGCATGTATGTGACCCTTGACATAGCTGAGCGGTTATGGCTTTGGTAACAAACGATTATGAATCAGTTTAATAGTGTGACTATTTGTAAATTTGACTAAACAGACAACGTTTAATGAAACAGAATTAGCAAAATATAATGCTTAGTTATTTTAACAAATTAACAGTTTTATGTTAAAGTACCCCGCGTTTTCAGTGGTTGGATGTTTTTAAAGCCTAATTATCAATCTAATAAAACTTAAAAAGTTACTTGCAACAGCCCCAAGTTTCGGAATCGCAGTACTAGGCGTCGTAACATACGTGAAGGTTATTTAATAACGGTAAATTAAAATAATTAGTAGGTTAAACGGTCAACGGCACGAAACCGCAGCTCCCGGTGATTTCCCGGCCGGAGGGCTGCGGAGCCGCGACGCGCCATTGCGTCATCTGGATATTTTGGGAGTCCGGAGCGAGCGACGTCATCGCGTGCCGGAAGCGGCGCGCGCCGGTCTCGTGAAACAGTGTTCGCCGGCTTTGGGGCTCGCGAGCCAGAGCGCGGATGGCGGAGCGGCGGCTCTGAGGGTGAAGCGGCTCGGGAATGTTCAGCTGGCGGCTCGGCCACGACCCGGACCCCGACCCGGCCCCTGACCCACGTTCGCTCCAAGGTAAAGGCCAGAAGGGCAACGCCGCTCTCTTAACGCTGGGATTTTCACATCGACGAGGGAACGGTGAACGGGTTCGGTGCCGGCGCGGTGCGACGTGTCGCGGTCCTCGGTTGGTTCCGGGTTCGTTTTTTTGGCCGCCGAACTTTTACCTTAAAGAAAAACTCGGAAAGCTCATAATTTGGTGTGGCGCTCGCCGTGTGAGGGCTGCTTCGAGTCGGGTCTGAGACTGAGCTGGTTAGGTAGTTATCCGGAACTTCGCTGTGGAAGTTAGGGTACTGCAGTATAGATACCCGGCAGAGGCGGCCAGGCTCTTGGCTGCCGCTGGGTTTTCAGCCCCGTCTCGGCAGATCGCCCGTGCTGCCCCGCTCCTGAGGTCCTGTTAGGGGAAAGGCGAAGATCCCCGTTTCCCGGACAGCCTGTTTACCGTTTAGTTTCGACTAAGGGCTGGGGGCCGCTGACACAGTCATTCCCGTGGGTGGTGTGTACGACACCGCACAGTGGCACATGACACGCCAGGGCGTGTGTCTGTCATCCTAGGGGCTACACCTATCGAGCCGGTACCGCCGCTCATATTTCTGGGGCTACACCTACGGTACACGGGCTCCTCCTGTACTTTCTGCTCAAAGAGGAAACACAGAAGTTTACAGGCACATTCGGTGGATTCTGCACTGCTGAATACGGAGATCGTGGTCCAGGCTTCTATTCCCTCTTCCTAAAGGGATCTAAAGCTGTGTCATGTTGACGGAACCAAATTTTGTCCTGTAATAGCAGTATTTATGCAGACCGACGAGTATTTTTTATCTCCGTTAGTGTTTTTTTTTTTGTTTACACCAGTTGGTTTCTGTTGGCAAACTGAGGGACTGAGTCTCTTTTTTTTAACAAGGTTTCCTGGCTTATGGTTTTAAAATGCCAGCAGTGGGGTTGAGTCCTGTGAATGTTTAAGTAAATGAGGAGGCAAGCCTTGATTTCCCTCTCCAAATCGACAGTGGGATGATAAGAGGCTTGTTCTGACGTCGTTATTCAGCGTGTGAGAGAAAGTGGACCTGCTGATGGTTCGAGCTGATTGTGCTGCTGTTTGGACTTTGGGTAGGTCTGCCTTTGCATTGTATATAAGATGCAATTTAAATGTCTTTAATCCCTGTCTGAGAAGACCAGGAATTTTTACCTCGGATTTGCGCTCCGTCATCATAGGTTTAAATGTACAACTTTGACATTTGACTGGAATAGTGAGGATTTAATTATAAAAAAGATTTCTTGACCTTTTAGCAAGTTTTAATAACTTTTGTTATAGAAATAACATACAAGAATGTATTTCCCCTCACTGAAAGAAAAAGAACCAAGAAAAATGTTCATTTTAAGTCAGCATGTTTTGCAACTGTCATTGCCAGCACAGAAAACGAGCTCTGTTCCTAAGACAATTATTCCCTCACATCAGTTGAAGGTGTGTCAGAGTATTAATATTTCCAGTTTGTTGTAATCTTTACAATTAAGAATGATTAATCATAGGTGTCTAATACTTAATTACTCTAATACTTAATAATTTCCTGTGAATCTGTGTTTTTGTCAAAAAGAATAAGATTGGAGGAGGATATGTCCACTGGATTTTTTTGTTTTTTAATCCGGAACAAGCGGTAAGCTCTGTTTCAAGAAGCCAAACGTGAAAATGCTTAATTTTTGAAGAATTGTGCTGTTTTTCTATAGTTAGCATGAGGAACGATATGCAAAGTGATTGAGCTTCGGTGTGCTTCCCCATTGTTAAGCTGTGCCTGGTTTACCAATCCTGTCACATAGGCTTTGGTGGAGGCTTGCTTTTTACTGATCCTGCAGTGCTCAGTAAGTCCCGGGGTATGGGTGGTTTCTCAAAGTCTCATTCACAAACCTTCCTCCCTTCCCTCAGTGACATCTGGCCTCCAGGACCTGAGGTTCTCCTATTCAGTCAGTTGAGTTTTATGGGAGAAAAGCAGGAAGTGAATCGTAAGCCCTGAGCTGTTGTGGCACAGGCCCCCTTTTTGTCATTGCCTCAGTGTTTCATGGGTGGACTTCAGAGTTGCGTGTCTGTTGGCTAGCCCTGTGACTTGCCCTTTCTACTCCTCTTTTCAGCGGCATGAATGTCACTGACAACTCAGTCATTTCCTTTCTCTCTTTCCATGAGCCTTTCATGAGCATAGTGGGAGATGAGTCCGTCTTGTCCTGCCTTAATTTGGAAATGAATGGTGGCTGTGGTGGTGGATTATTTGTCAATGCAAGCCCCATGGTGACAGATCCATAGTTTAATTCCTCTCATTCCTGTGTTCTGGCGTATGGCAGAGCTGGGTAAGCAGGAAGACGGAGAGATATACACATAACCACAGTCTTGCTGTTGCCGTTTCAGGTCTGTGGTGCAGTGTTGGAATGTGTAGTTGCCCCCCCCCACCCCCCAACATGGCTGCTGTCTTGGATGTACTCCCTCTGAGCTGGCAGGCACAGTGCGTTTTCTTTCGTTTACTTCCCGCCTTGACGACCTACGACCTTTTGGCTTCTGCCTAGACACATTAAATAAGGTGTCATGGGGCATGTAGAGTGGCACATACTGGTTTTCACACTGTCCTTGCCGTGTTAATCCGGATGGCTTGCTACTCTGTCGCCTCATGTATGTGCCATGCGATGCTTAATAGCCACTCGTACGGAGTGGTGGTCAGAGAGGAGATGCACACGCCAGTCATGGCTGTAATCATAGCCTTTACTTTCCCACTGGTATTCAGTATCCTTCACATTAGTTGAAGTTCAGCCTGCCTGAAAATGCCTTTGTTGCGGTTGCTGTAATGTGACCTTCCTTTAAGACGCATTTTTGTGTGAGTGCTCTGCTGTAACCGTATACACTGGCCCAGCTGGACGGACACACACACACACACACACACACACACACACACATACAGGACATTGCCGCTGGGGCAGCTAACAAGTATCAAAGGGCTTTACACAGATGTTACAGATCATCTTCAAATGATTTAAAAACACAATTGAACTGCTTATTTAACACAGGTTTCATACTTAAGCTTTCATGCGTTTAATTGCAGACATTTGTGAAGAATGCTGCTTGCCTTGCCTTGTTGCGTGTGCTTCCATCTCTTCTGCTTTACTGTACTTTGAAGAGGGCGTTGCCGTGAGGGACTCAGCCTAGTTTACAAGTCAGTTATGCTGTACCCAAAGCCTGTGTGAAGAAACGGTATTAGTTTTGCCAGGATTTATCTCCAAGCTTTTGTCAAAGCATTATGGAACTAAATTCTAATTTCAAACATTTAACATAATTTACTTTGGCTTTTACCCCACCACCACTGAATTTTGTGTTAAATGGAGCACTTCAGCTTTAGTGCTTTGCACAGAAGTGCAGCTGCACGCCCCCCGCAGTTGACCTGGCATCAAAAGCAGGACCCACACATGCAGTGCCGTCCCCTGCTGTGAATCGCGGGGGGGAGCAATGTCATGTGCTGTTCAGACCTCATTATGTCTACTCCCCAGCCAACAGCCGGATGAATTAAACGCATGTTTCTGTTGGACACATGTATGGCCCACAGTACTGCTGCTTGTATCTGCTTGTCAGGGCTAGCATGGCTGGGCCGGGTCCATGCCGTGGGCCGGACAGCAAGACAGACTGGCCGTGCGTGTGTAGGCTGTGAGACTGCGGACACCTCATGCTTTTTCAGAGATTTGAGTTTCTTTTGTGTTAAAAGTATGAATTGCTGGCTTTTGAAGACTATGAGCAGAAATTGTCTCCGTGGATCAGGAGTGTACTTTAGATAAGTGAAACCTTGCTGTAATTTTTTTCTTTGTAGAGTCTTTGAGGCGTTGTAATTGAAGCCATTTCTTTGTCCTTTAGTGTGAGGTACAGGAAGATGTGAAGGAAAAGAGCTCTTTGTTACTTGTTGGTTATAACGTACAGAAAATGAAGCCCCCACTCCAGAATCGCCTGCTCTCATTTCTAAGGCCCTTGTAATCCAGGCTCTGTATGCATGTGTGGATAAAGGAAGTTTTCTTTATTTTACAGGCAACTTTGTGCACAAACCAGTTTGGATATTTACCCACCCAGTAGATTTGCATTTCTGTATTAGTAGATTCTTCCTGTTCAGTTTAAAGCAGTTAATGACTCCCAGCTCCACCCAGACAAATTTTTAACAGCTGAAAAGTCTGACAGATCATGATACATGGATATACACGCATGCAAACCCTTATTTTGGAAACTCCTGTAAGTTGTCAGATAATGCCATTGGTCACACATTTCCTGAGGGCTGGCAGCTAGCCTCTCTATGGGTGGGTAGAGCGGGGTGTGTCTCGGATTTCGGAAAACCGAGTCGCCTCACCTGAGGCTTGCAGGGCTGTGCTCAAAACGTGCTCAGGGGGTAAAGGGCAAAGATAATGTCTGTGGTAGTTCTGGCTGCAGGCCCAATTCGCAGCTTGCATCAAAAACTGAAAGTGATTGCAGTGCACCTTTGGGTAGTGGTGTCATTTTCCATCTTAAAAATGACCGTTTACCCTCTGCATGCTGTTCCTTGTTGAGGCAGTTACCATGACTGCATAGTTCAGTGCCCTGATTTAGGCTCTATGTTCAAGTCCCTCACTCGAGTTCCTAGCTGTAGCCCAGGTGATATGGACCAGATGGCATGTATCCACATTGCTGACTTCATCCCCAGGATGACCTGCTATTTCAATATTGTCCTGATGCAGCTCCAGCAGTAAAGTTTCTCTCTATGAGCAGTAACCCTGCGAGTGTCTCCTGTGGCCACGAAAGTCTTTGTGAGTATGCAGGAATGCGAGGAATGCGTGCAGGAACACAAGATACCATGGCCTGTGACAGTCTTACTGTGGCTATGCCCAGAATGCCTAGGTCATGTGACTGCTGTCCTGCTCTGTCGTGTTCATGAGTGTGAGATTGTCATCTTTGTCTGGGATTATTCGTGGTGCCGTGAGAGTATGCAATGACATCATTGACCTGTCATCCCCTCCCAGGTGCTGATTCAACCACTCATTGGTAACAGGAACGTTATACTGCCCCTGCAGCCACGAGGCCTCTGTGAACATCCTAAGGCTGAGCAAAATGAAGCCCTCTTGATTTAGTTTATTTCCTCTGATCCCCTAGTCGTGTGCCCCAGGTAGGATCAGTATGTCTGTAATCTGAAGCGTGGCATGGGGGAGGACATGACCCTCGGTGTGTCTTAGCTGCCCGGATGGTATTGATTCCTCCTGCAGCCCTGTGCTGAAGTTTGCTGGGGACCACGGCCCAGAGGCAGAGTAGATTTCCAAGCCGAAGTGTTCGATGTGGGGGCCGGGGAGGGAAGCTGTGGTCATGGGCAGGCCCCCCAGTATGGCACGCAGATGCGGGGGTGAGAGCTTGGAGCTAGATTTGGCAGTTGTGGGGAGGGGGGCTGTGCCTTTTAGTCTGAGAGACTTTCTGCTTTCAGAGAAAGGGGCAGCGTACCCACGCCTGAGGCTCGGGCTCTGCTAGCGAGTAGACAGGCCTTGAGTCCCCTAATTTGCCTCAGATGCAGGGATTGATGGCCACAAGTGAGGCTGTGTGGAGACTTTGTGCACTGTGTGCAGCACGGTACCTACCTATGAGCGTCAGGGAAGGGTGAGGCATGGCTCTGCTTTGCCCCTCATTTGTGCAGAGCAGGTTCTGGCATTAGTTCTGCGGGTCATCGTGAATATTGACCGTCCCATGTCGGCGTGGCCAAACTGACCTTGCTGTCGCTGATTTGCTCAGCGGCACCACTTGCCTTTCACCTCACAAAGTGAAATCTCACTCACTCGGCAACTCACTCACTCTCTCTCTATCTCTCATCCCTCTCTCCTTCCCCCTCCCTCCCCTTCTTTTTATTGACAGAGTGAAGTGCAGTTCTGAATTTGCATGTCTGCTTCAGAGTTGGGCAGGTGTTGCTTGTGTTTAAAAATAGACAGGTTAAAGTCAGCACGTGTCAGCTTTGAGGCTGTAACTGCACAGGAATGGGGGGGTTAGTCTTGCCTCCCGGGGCCAGATGGGCAACAGCTTTTCCTGTCCCTGGGACATGTTGTCTCTGACACAGGGTCAGGCGTGGGGCAATGGTTAAAAGTAGCCCTAGGGGAAGGCAGGGTGTTGGTACAGGCTAAGGATGAAGCTGCTTGTGTACAGGAGAGCTGCTCTTCTAGAAGCTTGCGCCTGTGTCCAGTCATGCATGTGCATACATACACGCATGTTTGCGTGTTGGAGCTTAACTGTGAAATGCCTGCACTTCCCCTCACAGGTTTGCCGACCATGGACATCAAGATTGTACCGAAATTTTCCTGCAAGGATGAGGAGATTGAGTACTGGAAGACCCTCTCCCACCAGTACCTGCAGAGGTAAGCCAGGCCCTGCGGCCTGCAGACACACACTAACACAGATGGGTGGGTATCTGTGTGTTACTGTTTCTTTGTTTTTTTGATAAGTCTGATGAATGAGGAGCCGGTCAATGTCCTAAGAGTACAGAATCACACAGCCGATCCCGGCAGCCATTCAGAGACCCCTATTCTAATGGCACAACTTCATCTAGCACGCAGGGACCTCATAACAAAGTCCCGGTTTTTGTATAAAGGCCTCAGGCCTGTTCCCATCTGTGGCCTTGTGCTGGGTGTGCGTTGGTGTAGAGGAGGGGTCACGTGGCTTTGTGTGACCTCAGGCACTCGGCTATCCCCGATCGAGAGGTCACACTGTAAGTGACCCAAGCGCTGTGTCAGCCAGCATTTGTGATTGACCCATGTCGGCACCGTGAAGGAGTTCTCTTTGCGAATCTGTCATTCCCGAGTCTGTCATTAGAAATCTGATTCTTCTGTCTCTCTTTAAGAGGCAGGGGGGCTTAGAAGTCTGTCTGTAGTTCAGTGGGTTTGAATGGCCTTGTGAAATGTGAAGCTAATCTGAGACTAGATGAGTGCACTTGTACATGTGCGAGGGGGACAGGTCTGGCTGTTGCCTCAGGGACCTCGATACATGCCAGTCACATGACTGACAGGACTAGGGATGAGATCAGCCCTCATCTGTACAAACATCCTAGCAGATATTTTAAGTGGCCCCAACTACCATCCACTCTCTGGGTCCCCACAGTGCATGAGGGGAGGGACTGGAGACAGATTTTAGTGAAGAGCTGGTGTGTTAAAGTGAAACTGCATTTAGCACGTCTCGGGAATCCCTGAAAAGCTGCAGAAGGTGGGAGTATATGTATGGTCAGGTTAGCTGTGTGTATGTGTGTGTGTGTGTGAGAGACAGAGATATGTATTACATTGTGGGGATCAATCTCAATTTTAGAAAAATCTGGGAATGCAAAAAACTAAAAATGCAAAAGTCTCCTATTTTGTTTAGTTATTTATGTTTAAGGTTAGGGCTGGGTAGGGGGTAAGGTTGTCATTGCTGGGATTAGGGTTTTGCTATAGAAATGATTAGATGGTCCCCACAAAGATATGAATACAAACGTGTGTGTGCATGCACCCGCTTAGTGCTGCCAGTCCATGTCTTCTCATAGGAGGCCACCCTTGGAGAGAGCAGTGTAGTGTTTATGATGTGCTGTTGGTTTATGGCATGCCGTTGTGGCATGTAAAGGCCGGTCCTACTCCAGTATGCATTTTAAGCACCCTGTGATGGGGCCCCCTGCCGCCTTCCCTCCCGGGGGCCCTTCACCTCGATGGCTCCAAGGTGCCTCGGCTCTTCAGTCTGCCAGCCCTTCCGCCTTCTGTCACGCGCCTGCTATTTATAGCTGCTCTCTGATTACTGGTCTGCAGGCTGCGTACAGACTCCAGCTGCAGCACGGCCCTCCCACGGTAAACAAACCTGGTATTTATAGTGTCCCATAATGCTCGGCACATAGTCTGATAGTCAGCAAGCTCACTGGCCAATCCAGGTCCTTTACAGCAGCTTTGACTGTTCTCCATCCAGAGAGGGAGACTGTGCCACATCCTTGGTGGGGTCAGACACTGCGAGTGATGGGCCATTTTGGAAGGGGTGGTCAAAATGCTCTACTGGAGCTCTATGCCCATGTGTGGATTCAGGGCATTTTGATTTGATCACCGCCTCAACTTGTCTCTGTACCATACTGTAATGGCTCTTCTCTGATGGAAGTCTGGCTCTCTCCTTGCCCCTCACCCGATTCTCCCTAGTTGCCAGGAGGCTCAGGAGGAGCTGCTGGAGTTCCAGGAGGGCAGCCGCGAGCTTGAAGCCGAGCTGGAGGCTCAGCTTGGCCAGGCGGAGCACCGAATACGGGATCTGCAGACTGAGAACCAGAGGCTGAAGAGCGAGGCTGAGTCTCTGAAGGTAGGACGTACTGCCACCGGGTGGACAGGTACTGCAATAGCATGCTGTCAGACTTTGGGTGTAGTCACACTAGCTGATCCATACCGTACCCAAGCACATTGGACCCCTAAAGTCCAATTCGTTTGATTAGTGTGATTGATCCATAGCGTGCCAGACCACAGAACCCGGATGTGACATCAGTGATGCGACTGGCCATTTAACAGACATGGTGGTGCAGAAGCTTGGGGGTGCAGAAGCTTGGGGGTGCAGAAGCTTGGCTGGCAGCATCCAGGACCCAGTAAATCCATGTGTCATCACAGCAAAAACGACTGCAAATAAGCCACAAAATAAGGACATAGATCATAAACTGCGCTGCACTGTGAGATGACGCTTTTCTTCGAATGCTTTCTTCGATACAAAAAGTCGCACAGTGATGACAAAAGCACGTTTGGGCCAGGATCATTAAGTATGATGTGATCTCATACCAGCGGGGGATGGGGGGCTGGCCTCAGCTGGCCTTTAAAAGGCCTTCAAGCTAATGGCGAAGTGGGTGTGACTCTCCGTGCTACACCAGGACACGCACGTGTCTCCCTTGTGATCTTGGGGGTGGGTATTATTTACCTCCTGGGCTGTACGCCCACCCTCACTGCCCTCTGCACACCCCCTCAGGAGAAGCTGGAGCTGCAGTACACCCAGAGCTACAAGCAGATCTCCATGTTGGAGGACGAGCTGGGCCAGACGCAAAGCATCAAGGAGCAGCTCCACAAGTATGTGCGGGAGCTGGAGCAGGCTAACGACGACCTGGAGAGGGCCAAGAGGTGAGGCTTGGAATCCTGGGGGAGGTCCTTGGGAGGCTGGCTCTGATTGCCTCGGTCGGGCCGGTGTTGGAGATTGACAGCTCCTGGGCAGCGTAGTGTTGGGTGTATGATACCGTTTCTCGCCCCAAGTAGACTGGGCTGTAGCTGGAGCCCAGCGCTCCGTACTTCACATGGTCTCTGAGAGGTTTTCTTTCCGGCCATCCAGGGCGACGATTGTCTCACTGGAGGACTTTGAGCAACGGCTGAACCTGGCCATCGAGAGGAACGCCTTTCTGGAGAGCGAGCTGGACGAGAAGGAGTCTTTGCTGGTGTCTGTGCAGAGGTTGAAAGACGAGGCCAGAGGTAGCTGAGGCGTGACACAGCAGTGCTATAGCGACGGGCTGCCCCAGTGATGAGACGTACACTGACCATCCACATGCACGCTTTATCTGACATGATTGCCAGGCCACTTTGTGTGTATCTGTCTCTCGGACTGTAGGGAGACGTGATAAGGGCCCGCCTGGTCATGTGACTCCCCGAGGGAGCCAATGGGCACTCGGGAAGCTGTCATTTCTGCTTTAGAACGTTATAGCCTGTCATGCCCACTCACGTCATGATGCGTCGTATTAGGTTGCTGGCAGGCTAATGTCCCCCCCATCCATCCTGCAGACCTGCGTCAGGAGCTGGCTGTGCGCGAGAGACAGACCGACACGCGCATGTCGGCACCCAGCTCACCCACACTCGACAGTGACAAGACAGATTCTTCCGTCCAAGCCTCACTGTCACTGCCAGCCACACCCCTCTGCAAGAACATGGACAGTGTCTTCACCAGCAGCAAAGGTCTGCTCTGAGCCTGATGTTTCTCAATGCTGAAGTCTTTAAGCTAGCAAGTACCTGTTAAGCTCATCCACTAGCTATGTATTACCCCATTTCCAACAATGTGGCGCTGGTGCTGGGCTTTCCTAATGCAAAACTGGTTACGCACGTTTCCATGGCAAAAAACTGGCCCTGGACTAGAAAATAATGGCTCCAGCACGACATCACAGAAAAGCTGCTCTCAAAACTTGGAACCGTAACGTCTGTGGAAGTGGAACTGGCTATTATATCCAAATAAACAAAAGATAAACATATTAGTTGCCTCATTCACAACAGTAATAGAAGTATTTGTTAAAGCATCATATAAAGGATTCTTGTGGCTGATGCTAATTAAGAAAAAATAAAAAAAAATACATTTTTAACCAAATTGTTACATATTCATCATCATGACAGCAATCGCAGTGAATTATTAATGCTGCTTGATGTTATTGAAATTCGCTTTAATGTTGGAATAAACAAACAATTCAGCCTCTCATAAGAGAAACGATATTCCTTATAGAACGAAGTACAATACTGAAGAACAAGGGGACTGTTCACATCAGAGTACTCTCACTTTTGCTTGTGTAACGTTTCCATTCAGGTCTTTTTCGAAACCAGTGGAAACGCGGGCCGGTTCTTAATAGGAACCGAGCGAAAACCGGCCCAGCACCAGCTCTGCATTGGCGGAAACGAGGTCTTTGTCCGTGACGGTGATGATGATGATGATCATTCTCTCCCAGTGCTCACCAAGGGCTGCAATAACTCACCAATGACGCCATCGGACAGAGCATCAGCTCTCAATATAGTCGGTGATCTCCTTCAGAAAGTAGGGGTGAGTGTGATGGGTATTTCTCTCAGTTGAATAAGAGATTGACAGTCATAATTAGATGGTGTAATATTCCTCTAGAGGGCGTAATAACATAATGATTGGTTTACTGGTAGTAATAACTGAATTCTGTTCTACGCAGTTAGTGAAGCATCTACCCTCTTTGGTCAGTTAATCACTCTACTAAGACGTGAGATGTGTGACAGAATGTGAGCTGCAGGGGGAGCCCTGCGTCACCATGTCCATCCCCTTAGGCGCTGGAGTCCAAGCTGGCGGCTTGTCGGAACTTCGCCAAGGACCAGGCGGCGAGGAGGAGCTACATGGCAGGGAGCGCCAGCATGGCCAATGGCAACGCCGCCAAGTTCTCACACCCCATCCACACCACCTACTTCGACAAAGCGTGAGTGAACCCTCTCCCCACCCGACATGCACATCTTCCATATCATAGCCATTCTGTTCCACCCCCCACCCCCTTGTTGGGAAATGGGTGCCCCCTAGCTGTGATTTAACATGAGGGCTTCAAGATGCCAAAGCCTCTGTTTCACCCTGTCTCTCTCCCAGCAGGAAGGAGAGGGTCTTTTTCTCAGCGTTTGTTCTCGGTAACTGTCCCACCAGCGCCATCCATGCATGCCGAGTAGAACTGGGTTCTGCAGTCTTTAGGGTAGATGTCATCTGTACTAATGGCCTAGGTGGTAGAGCATATCAGCTACCTAACACTGCTCTGGGAGAGGGTCTGTCTGCTGCCTGAATCATGTCACCCCTGGGACAGCTGCATGGTGTGGACGGATGCTGTGGGGCCTCTTCGCTTAGACAACCTCCTCATCATGGTTCCTAGCAGACAGGGGCGGTTTCCAAATTTCAGGGCTGCATCGTTCCAAGGACATGGTCTACAGAGGTATAGCCTTTGTAGGCTGTGTTCTTCAAAGGTCGAACAAATTGTTTAATGGGATGGTCTGGCCTACAGATAATTCCCTATTTATGTCACCAGCTGTTCCCGTTCTGTCACGAAGCGTCGTTCCACTCGCCTAACTGGGACACAACTTCTTTACCTTGGCACAATGCATCATGGGATTTGTTAATCTGTGACAGATCTGCTGGGTGCATCAGCAAAAGGATGCATTTCTGGAAGGGCCTTCGCAATGGGATGGCCTTGTCTCGCTGTGACACATTTGGTCTTTGAAAGTAGCCTTAGAAGGATGCAGCCCCTGAACTTGGACACACCCTCTGTCTTACATGTTATTGGAGATGCAGTAGCGGTAGCAGGGCTCACGATTGGCTGGCAGGTGGGCCCCATTCTGACGTGCTTAGGGAGTCCCTGTTCTTTAACAGGGTTTTTAGGTGCGTATCCAAGCTGGCAGCAACTTAGTCGGCTGACACTTGTTATTCAAGTCTGGCTTCACAAGAGTGAAGAATAGTCGAGCACTACTGAGCACTGCTGTACGTCGCTCTGGATAAGAGCGTCTGCTAAATGCTGTAAATGTAAATGTCTAGCCTGCCCGTCCATTAGGAGCTCTTGGGGGAAAAACCCACCTGGAAAGGCCTGGTGCCCCTCTTGGGGAAGCAGAACAAGCTGGGGTTGAGTGGGGTTGGTGCTGATCCTGTGCAGGGGCTCCCCCTGCTGGTGGGGCCATCCCCAAGTGCAGCGTTCCAGGTACCTGAAGGCTGGGAGTGGCTGAGCAGTTAGGGTGCCGTTTACTGACGAGGAACGGTCTCTGTGTAAAGCATGCTGGGCCAGCAGGGATCAGGACAGTGCTGGGGATGTGGGATGGATACATGGAGGTTGGCCCGGGCCAGTGTGTGTCAGTAAACATGGCTTGACCTGCCCAATGTGTGTGACCATGGCCGGTAGTGCGCTGACACAGGCCCCCCCCCCCCATAAACAGCAGTGTGTGGCGGCCCGGCGGCGACGCGTAGAGGCCGTGTGGCCGCCCGTCAGCTGCATCAAGGCAGCGTGTCGAGGCCCAGTGGCAGCATCCACGCATTAGCAGTACAGCCACAGCTGCCCCCTTCGATTTGATCATGCAGGTGTTTCTCAGTCTCTGCTTTAGAGCCTGATTGCCTATTTAGTGTCTGGATGTAAAGTGTGCGGAGCTTCACTTAGGCGTGGGGCGGGTCTGTGCCGTAACCTCCCTGTGCTGTGCTGTGCAGGCCAATGAACAGACTGGAAGCCGGCCCCCTGGCAGCCATCAAAGTGGCACCGCGCTCAGCGTCACCCCCCGGCCTGCTGCCTCTCAGCGTGTGATGGAGCGCTCCCCCAGATACCACAGCACCTCAAGGGACGAGTGCAGCTCAGGAAATGGAGAGCTGAAGCAGGGGTCCCACTCACCCCCCCGGTTCCCGTCCCTGTGTCCCCCACACGGGATTGCATGTGTGTACACTATGTGTATGTAGACCACGCTAACGCACCCGCGCTCACTCTGTTCCTGGTTTGCGCTGTAAGCTGCACTTGTGTTCCATGCAGTTTCTGCTCCTGTTGTTCTGGTTTACCGCTGTGTGGTGGGTGGGCGGGGTGGGGGGGCTGCCTTTTTCTGTATGGTTTTACACCTTGATGGTCTGAAATTAGGGGTGAACCTCAATAAGACACATCACTGTCCACGAGGCTGGGGGCGGATCTCCAGCCTCTCACGCCTCTCAAGAGAAGCCTTTCCAGAGAGTGTCCTGCTTCCCACCGTCCTGCTCCACAGATGCTCTCAGACAGCTCCATGGCTCCATGCTTCTCTGGTGTTCCTTGCTTTCGTAAATGACGGAGACTCTGTCCTGAAAGCAGATCTGCCTGTTCAGACCAAAGATGTTGGGAGTGTGACCCTATAAGCCAATTCACTGTAATGTAAAGTGGTGTCATTCTGGGCTCTTTTATTCATGTCACCTTTGACTTTTTCACCTCCCAGCCTCATTTCTGCTGTTCTGTGCCTTCAGCTGTGGGCTAACGGTGGGTAAGTGTCACTCATGAATGATTTGCCTGTAATCAGGTTTCTGCCCTTTTGCATGACATTTTATTCTGTAAGCTCAGACCAGTCACTGTTGACAAGTTACATGCTGTACTGTCTATCACTCTGCTTATATGATGTCCTATAAGTGTGTGTGTGTGTGTGTGTGTGTGTGCGCGCACGCATGCGCATAAATGCAAACACACGTGTAAAATAGACGTAGCAGTAATGGGATTATTTATTTAAGGCTCTCTGCATGTATTGAAATGGAAAAGTGTACAATGTTAAAGTGCATTTATCGTATTGTAAAGCTCAAAAATTAATAAAATACTATATTTAAAAAGCAGAGGATCTCTTATTCTGGTATACGAGCATGGTATCATATCCTGTCATTTTCTGCCATTGTTCCTACATATTTGTTGTAGGTGGATTCCACACACGTTTAAAGGGCGTATTTCCCTGAGATTCTGAACCTGTGACCACGAAGCCCAGTTTCCTACACGCTAGTACGCCACCTGTTGAAGCCGCGTCCGCTCATACGGATATAATCAATGCTGCCCTCTAGCGGCTGCTTCTTTACACATTTACTGTAAGCAAGTGTCATATGAAACCTGCAGCTACATCCCTAAAGAAGCGCGACCCATTTCAGCGGCATTCCAATACCAGTCAGCAAACATACCTAAAGGGAAAGAAGCAACCAGATGAATCAATATACTGCTCTTTTAGAAACGGAACAAAATCGTTTACTGCGTATACAACCCCTTCGGGACAGAGCTGTCTCGGCTACCGAATCGTGAAAGAGCACGCGCTTTCTTTGGCAGAGGAGTCCCAATTTATTCAACGTTTTTCAAAAACAGGTATTTCTTCAGGCAACACTGATTAATACATGCGGCACAGAGCTTTGCTTTAACCCGGATCCCCTTTGTATTGATTCTTCTCCGTCATTGTCCTTTGCACAGCAGTGGCACAGTGTTCTCCTGTCTCTGGCGTCCACCCCCCCGCGGGGCAGCCGGCACCAGGTGCCCCTGCCGGACGCTCGCCACGCCCTCACCTGCCTGCCTGACGCCTTTTCTCGGCCAGCTCGTCCATCTGTCTCTCTCTCCTTTCGAGGATCTCCAGCTGCTTGGCCGCGTTCCGAGCCTCTTCCTGGACTCGGATCTCTGCCACGTCTGAGAAGAACGCGTGTCTGATGGAGGGCAAACGCGGGCATCAGTGCGCCTTTACGGGCGCCCATCTACTCCACACGTTCACTTTTGTTTTAAATCAATATTGTGTACACCGTGTACAAATATACAATTAACTGAAGAGTCAAACTGCTAAATTAAAGTGTTCATCTTCTGTCGGAAACGCTGAGAGAAACATCCCCATGTCCGTATAGTAGTGAGTATCCCCGCCTGTCACGCGGGAGACGGGATTCCCCGTGGGGGGGGGGGGCTGGGGCTCGGGCTCAGTGGGTTAGGAGTCTTTGCGCGTCATCGGAAGGTCGTGGGTTCGAATCCCTTGCTCAGCAACATAGACTCATCACCTTGAGCAAGGTCTTTAACCGCCCTGAAAAATGGCCGAGGGGGACAACCCTGGCCCCCGCCCTCTAAAAGGGGCTCCCTGCTTATGTCGACATTTTTTGTGTAACAAAACACATAAATCAAATGTTATATAAATTGTCTGGAGTGGACAATACTGGTTAACATATTATAATCTATAATGATAAATATTAAATTTGGCCGGTCGATCTGGTGGTGCGATACCCCCCCCCCGCAGATCGGGGACTTATCGACAAAACTCCCGCCCCCCCCCTGGTCGGTGCGTTTCCCCGCTGGCCTCCCGCCCCTTGATTAGCATATTATTTGTGTTC
>JAAGVU020000092.1:1818915-1859362 GCA_011763525.2 Mormyrus iriodes | reverse complement strand
AATGGCGCTCAGTGGTAAACCCGCTAGGAGCGAGTTGCAGTAGTCAAGGCGGGAGATGACGAGGGACTGAACGAGTATCTGGGTAGCCTGTGTGGAAAGGAATGGACGTATTTCCGATTAAGGTTGCTAATCTTTTTCATTTAAACTAAAACAAATGTCACAATAAGTAATACATATATAGTATACATTTAAGAATTAATATGTTTTAATAGCTAAGAGCTTAATATGTTTTCAATAAGAATAACGTGAAGTCTGCAAAGCAATGCAATATTTCACGTAATACTACTATACAGCTGATCATTTTAATCTTAGATAAATCACTGTAATTCAGACCCCTCACTTCCACAATTAAACGTATTTGTGATAAAATAATTTAACAAAGTAAAAGGTTTTGCTTAAAGTTTAATTTAATTCTGAAAATATTAAAATGAACACGATCATTCTGAATATCACCGGGGAGACTATCCTAAAAAAAATGAAATCAGTTTAATATATAAGATGGGTAAATCCGGACCCTGAAGAGATTTTATTTTGTCGCAGGAGGGAAGAGTTTCCAAGACGGACCGTCGAAGTGAAATCAGCGGACACGGCGGTACCGTGCGATTCGGTTCCTTAAGCCCCAATTCGGCAGTTAATTAATACTAATAGTAAGGTGAAATGATCGCGATCTGGCTTCCTGTATGACTGACAGGCCGACCCCGACCCGCATAATGTCGCGAAGGGGCCGTTTCTCGGCGTCGGATCGCTCTGAATACCTACAGGCGCTGGTCACCGAGTTCCAGGACACCGACAGTGAAGGTGCGCCGCCTAGACTTTTCGGTTTTAAATTTTATTATTCGTTTCCTGTATGATAATAGCGGCCCACGCAAAACTGTTACTTAACTAGTGAAATTACTTATAAGTCTTATGATAAGTATACTTATAAGACCATCATTCTGTGTCTGACGTCAATGAGGGCATTCGTGGTTTACTGGTACGTTTCTAATAAATCAGTTTCCTCTGATCCATTAGAAGCCAGAGAGCAGGTTCTAGCGAACCTGGCCAATTTCTCATATGATCCAAGGAACATGGAGGATCTCCGGAGGCTCCAGGTGACCGAGCTTTTTCTGGACATGTTGACGGAGGAGAGCGACAACCTGGTGGAGTTCGGGATTGGTGCGTGAGGATGCAGCTGTAATGATTATCATTACTAGGCCAGCCGATGATTATCCTTTGCAAATGTCATTATTCTCTCTGTGTTGGAAATAGTTTTGTGCAGTAGCTCTTGTATGTGTGCTAGGAGGTTTGCCCTTGAGTGTCCCATGCCTGATTGTATACATTTTATGCCTGTTTCTTTTCTTCTGTTGGTGGCCCCGCAGGAGGCCTGTACAACCTCAGTGCGGACCGCGACTGTTGTGAGCAGATCGTGCAGAGCGGCGGCGTGGAGCTGGTGACGGGCTGCCTGTCCAGGCGGCGTGAAGAGACCGTGCTGTCGGCCATTGGCACGCTGATGAACCTGGCTGCGGCTGAGGCGCGGCCGCTCGCCTCCTGCGATGCGGTGCTGCAGTGCATGCTGCGTTTCTCACTTTCCCAGAGTCCGCGATTGCGAAACTTGGCCACCGTGTTCCTGAAGGACTGCTGCACCCAGGAGCAGGTGGAGCGGGCGAAGCAGCAGCTGCAGGGCCACACCCAGACCGCGCTGGGGATCCCTTTACCCGAGGCGCCGGGCGGCGGGTCATGATCGCTTCCGACCCGATCGAAACGCAGACGTTGCCCCTTTTCCCTTTGAATCGATGCGTCCGCTGGCAATTGGATTTACAGAAGTATAAGGATGGCATGAAAAAAACTGTAGGGCCAATAGAGGATTTGTTGAAACAATGATATTTTTAAGCTTCGAAAACCAAGGACAGACTGACAGAAGTGAAACCCTCTTAGAAAAATGTGTGGGCGGTGTACCGATTCTGTCGACAGTCTGTCAGTCAAGGCCATAATTATAATATATATACTGGGGGGGGGGCACGTCCCCCCCCAATATTAAGATGTGCTCACGCTGTCCCCCTCAATAAACAATATAATTATGGCCTGGTCTCTTCCAATGTTGACTCCATGGCTACGGCCTTGATGTCAGTATTGCCGTTTCTCTGCTTATGAAAGTGAGTCAGTGTGAGTGTCATATAGTAAAATGTGATGATATAACTGCAATATCTGAGCCCCAGTGGGTTTATTTACTCAGGTAAGCCAGGGAATGGCTGCTGCACCATCTGGCTGTGCCACTAGGGGGAGACAGTTCCTCTCGGCTCTGGCCACTATAGTGCATGGGAATGGTGTCTGCAAATGGACAGTCCCAGTACAGTTTACTGTTGTTGTCGTTAACAGCATTTAATTTGTGGTATGGTTGTCAGGGTCAAATGTTATGTGGCACTGCAGTATGTAGCTAGTAGGGTGTTATTACAAATAGAGAATTGACATCGTCAGAGTGCTCCACTCAAGTCAGTGGATACTCGCCGGGCATATCTTCCCCTACTGCCAATAGACATGAATCAGGTCTATAAATCAAAAGGGGTAACAACACAATTTCTCAACCCTTTAAAAGTCCAAATTGACTTCCATTTCTATAATTTATGGACACACGGATGAATTTACAGAGATGTTTGTAGTGCTGTGATTCAGGCCCTTATAGGACTTGAACCGGCACACTTCTGAGCACAAAAATTAATAATCCTTACAGCATTGGCGCCTCGATGGTTTCTCAGGTCACCTGAGGCTGTATTTCTTGCTCTGTGCCCCAGTCCATTCCAAATGTGGCCCAGCTGGGGTGGGAAATATCCCAGTAGCCATGTGTACAGGATGGGGAAACTGCAGCAAGGTGACGGGCACATGAAGTGAGCGGTCACAGATACCAGTGGTGAATGTCTGTGTCCTTCTGGTAAAAGCAGACAAACGCTGAATTGAAGAGCCCCGCTTATGAGGAGAAAAGCTGTTAGAGCTAGTGTGGCTCTCCAGTGCCGCCCCTCCTGGTGGGGCAGGAGCTTCCTAGTTAAATTAAACCTTTTTAATTGCCCCACTACCAATTTCAGCAAAGCACGCAGGAGCAGAGAGACGGTGAAAACCAGAACTCCCTGTGACCCTGAAGGAACTGCTTTTCTGTAATTATTACAAGGTCACTGTTTATTCAGGAGCTGAATAAAGGGTGTATGTATAAAAGCCAGGCCAGGTCTGAGCAGACCACGGAATATTTGCAGGTACCCTAACAGAGATTCTCTTGTGTTGTTTGGCTGTTGTTCCTACTCATAGGGTGCAGCCTGGCTCAGACAGCTGCATACCAGCTGGGGTGATTCCGGCTACATTCCCCAGCCTTGTATAGGGTAACAAGAGTAGGGTCCAGATCTTTTAAGTCTGGTTACTTAACCACCATACCACCTGCTTCCTTAAGGTGGACTCACTGCATTCAAGACATTCTTACCCTGCAGACGGCGGGAGCCTGGCTTCCTCCCAGTCTGTCGCCACCCAGGCCTGTTCCCTTTCCTCCCAAACTCGAGGGTGGGTCCGTAGAGTCAGTCTGTCCAACAAACAAATAGGAGGCCCTTTGGACGAGAGCGACATTGTCATGACTCATCATGTTGACCTCAGAAGCCGCTTTGCTGAGACTGAAGCATGCTGGCAGGCCCCTTGTTTTGCTCTCATTTGGAGGCCCTCTGCTTTGCAAAAGTGTGTTTTTCCCAGTTTGGAACTTTTTTCCCCCAGTGTCCATTCACAGCAAACAAAGGGCGGTGACCGGAAGATGTGAAGTTTACCCTCTGGTCATGGGCTCCTCGAACTCATACTAAACAAAACCTGAGATTTATGCTCTTCCAAGACTCTTAGCACATAACTGAAAGTTAATAGGCTTCAGTTTTAATTACGAGCCCAGTTAACATAAAAAATGTCTTTGCAGCTGTTTTTCCCACGAATGTTTGTGCTCATCATTAAGCTCATTTCCCAAACCCTAACATGGAAAAGCTGAGCTATGCAACTAGTCTTTGTAGTTATTCTTAATGATGCCAGAAGCTTAAGAGTATGTGGCACAGATTTTTATCAAAAACAGAAAAATATATGTTTAATCCAGGCCTAAATACCGTTATATTAATATTACAAGCAGCTGGAGTGAGATATTTGCAATACATCATGTGATAGAGTCCAGGTGATTTTCATTTACAACTGAAGGGGAAATCCATGGAATGATCACTGGAATCAAGAGCAGTGATGGTGATGTTTAACAGTAAACATCAGAGTATTAATATGCATAGTAATAACCTATGGCTGAAATATAGCATGTAAGTTCTGGATTTAGTGGTTTGTTGTGCTAGCGGACAATAAAAAGCCACTCATTTCTGGATCTGATATGTAACATGACAGCCTTCAGATGACTAAATCCAGCTCGAACAAGACCTCATGTCCCTGATCCGCCTGGCCTTGCCCGCTTCTACCTATGAAAGGTCACATTCCTGATGACACACTCAGCTGTCCAGGTTCCCTTCCCTATGCTTCTTCTGCCTCTCTTTGCTCTCTGCTACTTTTGTGCCTTTATTCCACTCGCCCTTCAGTAGTTATGCCGTCATAATGGGCACCAGAGTGGTTAGACTCTGGCTGCTCACTGCTTTTAGTGGCCGCTATAGTATCCCTCAGTAGGACAAACAACCTGAATTGCTGCAGTGAAGTATCAAGCTTATTAAGTGTTAAAATTGTGTTTTTCGGCAACCGCATCATCTCTTTGGTAACTGCATCCCCATTGGTGCTGGAGCAGGGATCTGTATCAGAATGCAGGAACAAAGGCTTTACAAAGCTGTAATATGTCTGTGTTTGTTCCCATGGCGCACCTTCCCCTGCTGCCAATAGGTATGATTCTGGATATCAAAACAAGTAACACAATGTAATCCATTTTATGGAGGACTTGAAAAAGACAGCAGCATATCAGCATTTGAAGCTGTGGCAGGACAGTGGGGGCTTGGAAGAGGATGGTGAGATATCTGATGCATAACTGAGAAGTGGTACAACTCCAGACTACTCTGAGCTGTCCTCCTCCCTAATGCCAGCTCGGTCTCAGGTGACCAGGTCTGGAGATCAGCAGACTCGTACAGAAAGTTTAGTTTTTCAGCTTTTGAGTGGCTGTCTCACAATGGGATCTGATTAACTCGACCTGACCCCATATCTACCTCTACATCCTCAACCGCTCTTTTCTAGCACTAACTAAGCCTTCTAGGTTGGAAAAGAGTGCATGTGTCCAAGGCACAGGACAGTATCAGGGCAGCAGGGACAACAGCAGCATGCCTGAGAATATGTCGATAGAGCAACTTGTACGATACGCCGCAATACCTTGTAGATGGAAATTTCGAAACACTCCAGGATCCAGTACTAATTGAACCAGACAAACATGTCTTGTTTCTTGGAGAATATTATCTTTCCTCTTCGTGTGAAAAGACCTGAACACAAGAAACTCAGTGGGCAGAAGGCAGCTGGGCTAAGAAGTGTGGAATTCAAGGGAATGAGGGGTCTGTAACAGTAGGGATGTTCACCTGTAGGACCCAGAGACACATTCCCATTGAAATGTCAGATTTGTTGAGCAAACACAAGATTCCAGCTGTCCTGTGAGCTGTGATCATGGCTCATAAATACATCAGAGGCTGCGCTGCTTTAGAGGCTGTCTTTTCCTTTAACTGGAGCTGTCTCAACATCTATACCGTCACTTCTCTGTACTTCACCCGTCCGCCTCCTAGCCCTCTTGCTGTTTATACCAGGACACCACAGCCTGGCTGCTTCCTCTGACCTCTACGTCAAACATCTGTGACAAACGCCGTCCACCTGGAGCATCCCTGACCAGATGTACAGGACAGAAAAGGAGTACCAAAGCCCCGCGAAACACTACATTCCATCACACTCCACTGTAATGCTTACTAATTTAACAGACATGTTTATCCAAAGCAATGTACAATTGAAAAAGTAGGGTCAGCTGTTCTTTGGAGGAATTAGTATTAAGGGCGTTGATCAAGGGTCCAACGGTGACATTCTGCTGACCCTGAGATTTCAACCTGGGACCTTCCGATCATAGACACAGCCACAAACTGCTGTGCTGGTGGAAGGTGGCAGCTAGAGGTTCTCGAACAGAAATCTATCCATTTTTTTTTACCTAGAGGCAGCATCTCCTCTGGCCTTCGAGAGGCACCTGCAGCCGATTAGAGCAGAAAAAGGCATAAAGGAGAAATTGTATCTCTCACCACAGACATAAGAACGATATGAATGTCTGCAAGAAGGAGTCCAAGGTGCCAGACACAACACGTTAAAGCGAACGCCGTGTTCAGGAAATTCCAGCAGTTTGTCGACTTTAGACGTTTTTTTCAGGTTGAACATTTTTTTCCACCAGTTAAGGGTGCAGGGTGTGTCGCCCAGCAGAGAGTGAAATGTATCCATCCAAACCCCTCCCCCTTGCCCCACCCCTTTCCGGAAGCATAATCAATAACGACAAACATCCTCATCGCAGCCTCGGTGTGATGGCATCCTACGTAACAGGCAATTCTCCCAGGCTACAGTCCGGTACAGGTGTGAGGGCCCAGCCTGCGCAGGGTTAACTTTCTGAGACTCCTGCAGACCCCTGCATGTAATGCCTTGGCTGCTTTTCTTTGGTTTTTTCTTCTCAAATAAATGTTATAAATAGTGCTGTGTTCAGTTACTGCAGTCCTCCTTTCAAATACAGTGTGCGCTCTTTTTTTTGCCATTCCTCTGCTTCTTGGAGTCGCACTCTCTCTCTCTCAGAGTCCTCCCTCTCACCCTCTGTGTCTCATTCTCGCTCTTCTTCCCAGAGCCTCTTGGAACCTGTGTTTAACTCCGTAGCTACCTGGGGTTTAGCTGATACAGAGGGCCTGCAGACAGTTGAACAGAAGCAGCAACAGCATGCGGGTGGACCACTTCTTGATGGTGATGTGTGCACTAGGAATTGGCCCTGCGGCATGGGGGGCACCCAGCCAGTGCCCGAACCAGTGCCACTGCCACGGAGACCTGCAGCACGTCATCTGTGAGAATGCGGGGCTGACTAAGATCCCGCGTGTGTCGGCGGCCACACGGCTCCTCAACCTACAGCACAACAGTCTGGGTGTCCTGCCCACCAGCACCTTCTCTGATGCCAAAGGCCTGGTCTCCTTGCACCTGCAACACTGTCAGCTGCGTGAGATTGCTGGCCAGGCCTTCAAGGGTCTCAAGAAGCTCATCTACCTCTACCTGTCCAACAATGAGATCAGCATCATCAAACCAGGGGCCTTTGAAGACCTGACAGAGCTCACCTACCTCTACCTTGATGGCAACCGCATCAGTGACCTGTCCAAGGGCATCTTTTCACCCATGATCAACCTCTTTATCCTTCAGCTCAATGATAATCGGGTCCAGGAGTTGCGTGCAGGCACATTCACTGGTGCCAAGGACCTACGCTGGCTGCACTTGAGCGGCAACGATATGATCTCACTGCAGCCTGGCTCACTGGATGATGTGGAGAACCTAGCCGTCCTGCATCTGGACCGCAACAAGCTGGCCACCTATCCAAGTTTGGCCATGAGCAAACTGCGTGTGGTGGAAGAACTCAAGTTCTCAAAGAACCCAATGAAGATTATCCCAGACAATGCTTTCCAGAGCTTCGGTCGCTATGTGGAGAAGCTATATTTGGATAACATGGGTTTGGAAAAGGTAAGTTTTAGCCAGGGGTAAGGCAAGAACTAAACCCAGACCGGTTCTGAAGCAGAAATGGAGGATCTCATGCTAAAAGTAATATTAGTTAGATCTCGAACTGTCTTTGACCTGTTCATCAACAGAGGTGGAGGATTCTGTGTTGATAGCTCATTTCTCGCATACAAAGTAGAAAGACCAATTACACTTAAAAACAATCAATACATTGTAAATATGGTGCCATTCCAACCAAATACAACTGAGAACAGAGGAGTCCCCGCGTCAGCTGTTTTCGTTAGCCACAATGACATCTGATACGCATTAAATAAAGCCTTTGTAATGCACACTCATCTGTCAGGACCTTTGAAAGAGCACAATGACATAAGCTAGCTAATGAAAGCAAGTGGTGATGCTGGCATAGGAAGGTTGTCCTAAATGAAGCAGTTGCTTTGTTTGCGCTGTCATTAGTGAACCTCAAAAATAACCTGGTGTAAACATGTTGATGGGTGGGGGCTTTGTGTTAGATCAGTGTTGACGTTCCTCATCAGGTGGGATGAGATGATGTTGACATTCATAACTCTGAGCAGTCTATTTATGCTTGGGGTGGCGTGTTAGCTGTGAGTTCCCAGTCGTTCATTTTTTATTTCGTAAAAGCCTCATGCTTGATTCTTGGAGGTAAAGGCAGACCAGGGCCATTTCCTTGGAGTATGCACATGTGGTAAGCTAGAGATGAACTTTCTCCCGATCCCCTGAGATTGTCTCTCTGCTGCTCCTCCTAGTCATGGTGGAGACCTTATATCTCCAAATGTTTTCCAGAAGTAGAGAGTGACGTGCCATGAAGGAGCAGACCCTGCCCCTCTAGGTGGAGGTGATATGCTGCCCCACATTTCTGTATGGCACAAATAGACATACGTCACACCTGCGCTTCAAAACCTCATGTGATCTTCTGATCTCCATGAAACTGCAGGCACAGATGTTGCACAGATTCATAGAGACAGCACCTCACATTCCTGTGGTTGAATGGTTTCGACTGATGACCCTCCCCGTGGATTCCTTTGTAGGACTACGTCCATATGCATACACAATTCAGGACAACTGTCTAGCTGGCCTGCTCAGAATTGCTTATGCCAAAAGACTGAGCCAAGAGCTGAGGTCAATTATACAGAAAGCATAGATGAGACTGGTATGTAAGGACTTCCATTGTCTAAATTTATCTTGTTTTTATTGCACTGCTGTGTGTCCTGTTGTCCCTCCAACACATGTCCCCTACCCTGCAACTGTGGCATGCGAATTTCACTGTGTACCTCTTAAAATGTGACAACATAATGTGAAACCAAATATCATAGGAGTAGGATAGCTGTCTAGTGTATGGCCAGCAAAAGGACTGTCCCGGGTAAAATCGGAGTACAACATGTTCCATGAAAGAGTGATGATCCAGCAGGAGACCAGTGAGAACAGACCTTTGTAAGAGGTGTTTATGAGCTGTTCCATGTAAAAAAAATATATAATGAGAAAGGTGTCCAGTGATCAGTGTCAGGCCAGCACAAGAGCTTTCCTACGCAAGAGTTGTCCATCATAAGAGAATGATACAATCTGTCCTATGAGAGAGCTGACTACTGTAGGAGAATGATGCAATTCATTGTCTGTAAGAGCTGTTAATCATAAGTGCATCAATGTCTGAACTGTCCTACCCAGCAATGGGGGTGTGCTGTACCTTGCATAAACCTCTCCATTCTACAAAGGTGTAGGGAACCTGCAAAATAAATGTAAAAAGCAGGGAATTTGGCCTCCATGCCCATATGAGAGGGCAAAGAGCACCAGAGAAGTAGGCTTGGGGGAAGGAGCCCCTCTCCAGTCAAAAGTGGTTATTTTTAGGCATGTTTGTTTATTTCTATCCTGACGAATAGTTACACACACGATATTCTCAGAGCCCTGACCCCCCCCCCACTTCTTACCACACAAACTGAGTACCCTGTAAACAGGTCAGCAGGGGTTATGAGACAGGTAAACAGAGGCATGGTGTTCCAAAGCCCATGAAGGGAAGTATTTTTAGCTTGCCATCGCTCAGGTGAATGGACAATCAGTCCCTTTGCAGCAGATGGATCAGAGACCAAGGGCCGAGAAAAACAACCCTTGGAGCTGGAAGCCGTCCATCTTCCATTGCCTCAAATTACCAGGCCCTCCTCCTTTCCTCACGCGCCCTCAGCAGTGGAAATTTCCTAAATGGTGCTTTAGCGTCCTCACATGTTTTGGACTTATACGAGAGGCCGCCCACCTGCCGCCCATTCCCCTGCCTTTCTCTGCCATTCCCTCTCCCCCCGTCCCTAACTTCCCGCAGACCTGACACCCTGAAGATCAACCGACTCTTCAGCTAGGTGTGAGATTTAACGTTTTCACAGAAGGACATGAAGTTGTGCAAGGGGTCTGTCTGAGAATTTAGACTAGGAGAGTTAAAATGGGGCTTTAATGTAAGAGTGAGTGCCCACCAAAATTATGACCTGTTTTTGGGTGCTATTTTCCCTGATCCATGCCCATGATGGGAGGTCTTTTGTAACGGGTGGAGAAATTCAACACTCAGTAGACCTGTTTACACTCCATCTTTTTCCCCAATGGGGAAACTGACCGTTACAGATTAGCATAGGTGAAGAGGATTTTTTATGGATGCAGGTCAGGAATGAAAAGTCCATTTTTAAGACCCCTGTACTGACCTTGAGTGTGGAGCAGCCTGATGAGGCTTGTCATGGTTTACTCGGTTTTTCTCTCTTGCTCAGTTTTCAGAAGGTGCCTTCACTGGGGTAAAGGCCCTCAAGTCTCTCCACCTGGAGAACAACAAGCTAAAGACCCTCCCACGGAGCCTGGAGTTCAGCACCATCCAGAACCTCACACTAGCCAACAACCCCTGGAGCTGCACTTGCCAGCTGGCTCCACTACGCAGGTCGGGATCACACACTGGGAGACACGTCTCAGAATAATATATTGCATATACAGTACCAGTCAAAAGTTCAGATACCCATACAGGTTTATTTGCAGTATTCTCCACTTTTTTAGAATAAAGACATTAAAACTATAAAATAACTTATGGAATTATGCATGGACCAAAAAATGTATTAAACAACAAAAAATGTAAGTTGTTGCCAGTTTAAACCCCGTGGTCGGCTAAGTGATGCCACCATTGAGCCGTTGAGCAAGGCCCTTAACCACAATTGCTCCAAGGACTGGCTGGCTTTGGCTGTCTCCTCCACACCAGTTTCATGAGATGGCCTCCTGGGATGCTTTTCCAGCTGTCCCGAATGAGGTCCCACATATATGCTGAGCTCTCACTGGCTGCTTTTCCTGCATTCTCTGGTCAAACTCCTTCAAAACCATTTCTACTGTTTTTAAGTCAAGTGGCCAGGTCACGTGATGTGACAGTATCACTGTCCTCTGTAAGTGGCTTGTCCAAACTTTTGCCTGGTACTGTATGCAATATTGCACACCTTAGATGCACTAGGCATACATCTGTGGACATCACAGCAAGCCCAACTCTGAGGACCTCATGACCACTCTCTGCCCTGCCCCCCAGGTGGATGGATACCAGCCGGCAGCGTCCAGATGCCATATGCGCCTCGCCATCCCAGCAGAGGGGCAAACAGGTGCGAGACAGCCCAGCATTCAGTGGCTGCAGAGTGAAGACGAGACAGGACAAGAAGGGGGTGCGCCACTGAGCAAGTAAGCAAGTGGGGCCAAGTGAACACCAGAACACCAAAGTCAAAAGAATCTTTCAGGGCTGAAGAAGAGCAAATGAAGGTCAGAGCATGTATTCCAACCAACAGAGAACCAGGCAGGTACTAGAGCAGGAGATCTCAAAGTCTGGATGCGGAGTGAACCATATGTTAGTCTGGACCTAGGCAGTAATGCACTTTATGAATCAATAAGTTTAACATAAAAAGGTTTAATGTGGTTTAAAGTACAAAAAGTACAAAAATACAATGTAGAACCACCAAACCTCGCACACACATAACTTGTCATAACCATCACCCACCCCCCACCCCCAATGACAGTTGAAACGGTCAGTGAGCGTTAGAAGTTTCCATTTTGTTATAAATGTTCAATATCAAAAGTTATTGTGATTTCATTAAAGTTCATGAAATGCTGTTTTGTTACTGAAAATTATTTTGGACTTCTGACTTTGAACAAAAATCTGATGCAGACCTTTCATCAAAAACTTTGAGAACCCCTGTGCTACAGGGCTGAGTTAAAAATAAAATCAGACTATGCATATTTAGGAGTAATGCATAGGTTAACAAGCAGAGAAGTTGAGAAAGTCCTCAGTAGGAAACCAAAGACCAGAAGTAGATCAAAGTGGTCACCATCACAAAAATGAAACATTACAGACATACTTCAACAAAATCTCCATTGCTAATGTGCCTGGCAAAGGGAACAGCTACTACAGACAGACTCTCTGCATGGTTCACCTACAGTGCTACCCAAAAAGCTGGTCCTTGTTGAGTTTTCAGTACAAAAACTATGGTTTCTGCCAGAAGCACTTCCACACTTAGGTGTTCTGTTGGGTTCTGCCCAATAAAACAGGCACGCATGTTTCATCAGTTTAACTGCTATTTTAGAATATGTTTCCAGTAAGTTAGAAATTAGTCATGCATCTCAGCAGGATTATAGTTGGACATCAAGCAAAGAAGAGACCGATATCTCAGAAAAACAAGTCAGATATGCGCCCTCGCCCCCCCGCCCAAATATACACCCACATAGTTGGAACGTTGTAATGGGACACATCCAGTCTGAATCTGGACCAGGAGACAGTATTTTGGGAAAGACATTATACTTCCATGCAGGAAGAGTATGGCCTTGCCTTTGGATGAGGTAGTGAGGTTTGGGGCTGGGACAGCATCCATTCCAGTTTGGGATGCAAGACAGTATCTCAAATCACACAAGAAAACAGTGCTCCTTCATTTCAGGCTGACAGCAGGTAACTCATGGTTACGGTCTTGCTGTCGGTGAAGAAAGCAAGGAAAATGCAGATTTTACAATTTTCCACAAAAAAAGGAAATATACATTTCCATTAAAAGAGAGGAAAATAGATATACAGAAAGAGAGAGAAACCGTTTCACATCAATTTTGTATCTGATCCATGTTTAATGAAACAACATTAGCTTTACACTTTGACAGTCCGAAAGAAGCATAAGTGTTTGTTTTTTAATCCCAAACCACGTGAATGATGAAAGTGAAAAGATCTAAGCATCTAAACTGTTACAGCATCTACTATAGAGATGGTAGCAGGCAGAGAGAGGCACAGTACATCCGGGCCACTGCCGTTTCTCAGCCCTAAGGGCTGCACCATGAAGCAGGCTTCTTCAGGCTTATTTCTGCATTGGTATTACTAATATTAGCTCACTTTTATACGGCTATACCGTCATGGTAATTTATGCTGCAAGCCTAACCTGCTGCGATCAGGCTTTCGGATTAAAACAGGTGCATGTCTCACCCTCTCACCAACAATGTATTAGTAACTGCTCATTCACAAAAAACCCAGCTATGCAAGAGCCACCTTCTGACTACACAGTACAGATGGATGATACAACCGATTTTTTTTTTGATGCAATACCAAGGTTTTTATCCCAATACCGATATTCGGTGCGGCCCCTGGCTAGGGGCGAATTAAATTCACTGAGGGGGGGAGAAGTATTACCTACCTATCAAAGGCTCCTATTAGTCAGAATCTGTAGCTTGCAATGCCCACACTGCCACTGTTATGTGAACATGAACAGACTCTGATTAAGAAACCTCTTGTCAACTTACCAGTTGATAACCATCGTCAAAATACCATTTAACGGTAATCAGGGTTAGTTAAACCATCTCTGCCGAGTAGACTCTGGGTATGTAAATTGGTGTCATTAGGGTAATAGGCCGCTCCAGAGCTAAAGAGCACTGGCAGGCTGAAAATCTGCAAACCGCCCACCCCCACTCTAATCCCCAAAGTACACCCCCCACTCTCCATGTTGTTTTCCGCCGAGCAGCAGAACACTGGCAGAGTGATCTCTCCCTGTGGTCTGTGTTCTTCCACAGGGGACGCAGAGGAGACGTGTCCAAGTGACCGGCGACAAGCACAGAGGAGGGATGCTACCGCTAACCGCTACACCCAGCTGCATGGCCCCTTCACTCATCTCGACACAACACACAAGTCCTGCCTGGAAGAAGGACACCACACAGGACATCATCACATTCGCACGCGCACCCCACGAAATATCATCACACCCTAGCGCAAACCCCACGGAACATCGTCACACCCGCACACACACCCCACGGAATATTGCCACACCCGCACACGGACCCCACGGAACATCATCACACCCACGCACACACCCCACGGAACATTGTCACACCCGCACGCACACCCCACGGAATATCGTCACGCCCGTGTACACACCCCACGGAACATCATCACCCCCCCACGTGCACCCCACAGAACATCATCACTCCCCCACGCGCACCCCACGGAACATCATCACACCCGCACGCACACCCCACGGAACATCGTCACGCCTGCGCGCACACCCCACGGAACATCGTCACACGCACACCCCAAGGAACATCATTACGCACGCACGCGCACCCCACAGAACATCATCCTACCCGCGTGCACACCTGCCTTTCTGTCGATTGGGGGGGCGGGTCTGTTAATCGCATGAAACAAAAAATCTTTCTTGAGAGGGTATAATTGTAATAAAAGTAATAATTTTGCTTTGTGGAAAATTCCAGAAAACCATGGGGGTCTCACTCTGTGTGAAAGAGGTTCCCCTTGGTAAAGTTCACCCCCCCCCAATCGCCATAATGGGTAGGGACACTATCAGGCATCCACATCTCACCGAAAAGTCAGAATTATATTGTTAAGTACAGCCGTTTTATGGACACTTGCTTATGCGCGCTGAAAAGCACAGGTATCACATTTTACAGCTAAACACCTTCGCTCTGTCAAATCGACGCATCTTTTCATGGACTTCACGCCACAGATTCTGACATACCCAAACTTCCCAGCTGATAACCTTCACCGACGTCGCAGCCACGCCAAGAGGTTAACGGTCACGTTAAACTTCAACCGGACCGTTAAAGCTACAGTAATGCCGCACACAGCGGACGCTTCCGCCGACATAACCGCGAGCGCAGCGGACTGCGCGGGAACTCCCCGGCACGCGGTCGCGCGCGGGCGGCGGGAGCGCCGGTGCGTTCATACCCGCGCGGTGATATAAGTATCTGTAAGCTTCAAAGCCAGTGCATGGCTCACACAGACCAAACCTTTCTCACGAAATTAACCCGAGAAGGTTCCGTGTGTTTTCCATTTCTCCTGCTTGACAATGCTTGTGTTATTCCCACCGTGAAAAAAGCTCACAGGTTTCACAGCGTAATGACTTCGACATTTTAAATAATATAAATAAATACAAAGGAATTTAACGCGATTTAACTGCCAGATCGCTGCATGGGACATTGGCACGCAAACATTTCCAAACTCTGGGAGCAAGGTTGACTGTTTAAAGTATCGATTTCTATGCATCTTTTACGTATATATTTTACGTATATTGAGCATTATCAATAAACAATACGTTTCGTCTTGAGAAGGGGATTTTCTTTTCCAATAAATGTCTAATCAGTAAATAATGACCATCTTTTTATTTTTCTATGCATTGTATTTTAACATACTTTGCAGGTGCTGTCAGATACAAGATCAGCAGAATGTGTGTGTATATATGTATATATTTGTGTTTGTGTCTGCGCGGGTCTGTGTGTGTATCTGTGTGTGTATACGTATATGTCTGCGTATGTGTGTGTCTGTGCGTGTGTGTGTGTTATGAACGCGGGTTCGACGGCGAGGCATGACGCAGGCACGGAGGGCGTAATCCAGTGCAGGGGTTTTATTGAGGCACGCAACACTCAGGAACAGCTACAGACTTCACACTACACAACATCAATGACCCAACAAGGGAGCACAGGACTGGGGAACTCTTATACACTGGAAAGGTAGGAATGAACGAGGGGCACCTGTGGCTGGTTAACAAGGGGACAGGAACACAAGGTAACCACAATGAGCAACAGGCGTGGCTGATTAGCAGCCCTGCCTGTGGGAAACACAAGGAGTAAACTGGTAGGGCGGGGCTGAACGTGACAGGACCCCCCCCCCCCCCAAAGGTGCACACTCCGGGTGCGCAATCTGGACCAAGGGGGAGCCAGGGGAGCCAAGGACAGGACTGGCACATGGGGTCCGGACACGGGGCGAGGACGGGACGCCAGACCAGGGCAGGACGGCAGACGCTGGACAGAAGACCTGAGGAAACATTGGGACCAAAAGGGGACACTCGGACAGGGACGAACACCCGGGCAGGACTAGCGACACTAGACGGAAGACCCAGAGAGACAACGGGGACCGAGGGGAGCACCAGAACAGGAACGAACACCAGTGGGAACCACAGAAACACGACCCAAGACCATAGACTAGACAAAAAAGGACCAGGGACCATACGGGAGACGCACACCATGAGAGGGAACACAACCGACAAAGGACGGAGGGGACCAGGGGGAAACAGATCAAGGGTAGGAAACGGAGACAGAGGAACAAGACCAGGGACAAAACGGGCTGGATGGTAATGCGGAGGACACCAGGAGGGGACATCAGCGGGGAGCGGAGAGACCAATGGAAAGGGTGAGACAGTCTAACAGGGGAGGAACGACGACAGATAGGGCGAACACCAAGAACCGGGACAGGAGCACTAACAGAGGGAGCAGGGGCAAGGGACCAGGGGAACACAGAGGAGGGACAAGAGACGAGGGACCAGGGAGGAAGACATTAGGGGCCTGAAGGGGAACCCCGGGAGCAAGACCAGGGACCGGAGGGACCTGGACTGGAGCAGGAGCAGGGACCGGAGGGACCTGGAAGGGAGCACGGGTAGGAACCGGAGGGACTTGGAAGGGAGCACAGGGAACAAAGGCAGGGACCTGAGGAGGGACACAGGGAACAAAGGTAGGGGCTGTGGAACACCGAGGGATAGGACCTGGGACACACGGTTTGGGGCCGGGAAGCGAAACGCGGGGAACAAAGGTAGGGATTGAAGGTGGAACCGGAGGGACACAGGCAGGGATAGGACACTGGCCCGGAATGAGCGGGCCACGAGCAAGAGATATACCAGGTTCGGTTCTTTGTTCTGCTTGTTTCTGCTCCTCGTTGGTTCTCACAAAACAGTGACAAGTAGCAGTTACATAAATCTCCAATGAAAGTTAAGCACAGTCTCTGCTAATCACTTTAAAGTCGCTTTAGTTACCTTTTAAACAGTAAACACAAACCTTTTGGAGTTTATCCTGTAATTTGTCGCCCACATAAACATGCATTGGGTTTTCTGGCAAACCCGAACCACAGTCTAAGAGGCTGTCTGCTTCCCCCTTGTGGGACCAGCAGATAATTTTCCACACCCGTGCTGAAAATTAAATTAATTAAAAAGAAATCTTAAGTTTTCCACAGAATAAAAAGCGATGTAAGGTTATCCTGCTGATCAGCGCTGGTAACAGTGGCCTGTACCCTGGGCGCTAGGGACAAAAATGTACCCCCCCCCCGCCACAAACATCATGCACTGCAGTGGCTAGCAGATTTTACAGACATGCTTTTTTCGTTAGATACACGCTTCGACAACATAGTTTTACTAGAAAAGATTACAACTTCTTGTATTTCAAAATTGTTTTAAGCATTGTCCCAAATATTTGTTTGTGTTATGATTCCGAAAGAGATTGTACACGCTGAAACGGGAGCTATAACAGCAGCACGTCACGGACTAACGCAGCGCGCGGGGCATTAGCGCGCGGGGGGAACATCTGCATTGTTAATATTTTTCCTTACATACTTGAAGTTCTGTCTGATAACGTTAGCATGTCCTGGGGGGTTGGGCGGCCAGTTGACCTTGGACCCCCAGAGGTTTTTTTTTTCTCCTTACTTGGGAGTTTTTGGTTCCTCTCCTCCGTTGTTATCTGGCTAATAAAATTGATTGATTGGTTGAAGTTAGTTTCAAGTGCAAGTCAGTTTCAGGCATATTCTAAAAAAAAAACAATTGATTTTGTGCATTTTTTGTAACATCATTCACCCATCATTCTTCATTGTTTGATAATGATGTATTTCAAAACAGCTTAAAACTATGGTTACAATTGTATCTATTTCATTTTGCTGCTTTGGTTTTTAATCAATGTTAATTACGCAGACAGTTACGAATAAAATGTATTGTTTATTTAGTATTTACCCAGAAGAAAGAGCCCTGGTTCTCATACTCAGGGCACGAAGATATGAAGACACACACGTTAAATACTAAACAGCTGAGCCATTTCTCTTAAATGGCAGTGTTATTGCATTTCGTAGCATGTTAGCAAATGACTCTTGCACACTAATTCAATCAACAATTTAAAATTATACTGTTTCTGAATTGTCCAACACTGCTAGGGTGTTCTTTCTGTGATTTAATATGATTGGAAACAAGTAAAAACAAGACAAAAGCCATAATTAAAAATGCTACGTTATGACTGTGATGCTGCAAGATTTTAAAAATAGTCAGGTAGCGTTAGATAGTTAGTACAGTACCAGTTAGAAGTTTAGACATGTCAAGCTGCCAACAAAGGAGACTGATAGTGCCACGTCACATGACCTGACCACCTGACCTAGACCCAGTACAAATGGTTTTGGAGGAGTTTGACCAGAGGAAAAGCAGCCAGTGAGAGCTCAGCATATGTGGGACCTCCTTGAAGACAGTTGGAAAAGCATCCCAGGAAGCCATCTGGTGAAACTGACGTAGAGGAGACAGCCAAAGCCAGCCAGTCCCTGGAGCAATTGGGGTTAAGGGCCTTGCTCAACGGCTCAATGGTGGTATCACTTGGCCGACCACGGGGTTTAAACCAACAACCTTATGAATCCCAACGCACAAATTATTTTTTTATACTTTTTTGGTCAGTGCATGATTCCATGCATATTATTTCATAGTTTTGATGTCTTTATAAATATTGTAAAATGTAGAGAATAGTACAAAGAAAACGTTCTATGAGTAGGTGTGTCCAAACGTTTGACTAGTGATGTGACACTTTTTGGTGGTGATGGGACAAGAGGGATTTAATCAGTTGTTGACAGGGGATGATTAATAGAGCAGATCTGAAAGGGTTAGAGTGGGAAGTTCAGCCACCGGGGAAACTGCCCTTCACTCTGAGAGATGCTCAGGGATCATTTATGATCACAGAGAATCAGGAACAAACAGGAAACACAAAGCAGTAAATTAAATATGTTACACATTAAAATTCAAATGTTTTCTACTTGAAAATACGTATGTTACCCATTGACTGAGTTCACGACGACTGACGCCCCATTTGCCACCCGTGCCAGGGGTGACCCTACCAAAATTACCAGCCAGACACGCCAACAGTCCACAAGCTACGTCTAAACGGGTGCGTGACTTTTATCTGTCAGTTTAGCCTGAGCCAGTCTTGGACTGTTGCCAACCCCACATGACTATGATGAGGGGTTGGAATGGTGGGGGCAAAATTATTTACAATGGGTACATAACATTTTAAAATAACTTATTTTAACCATATGTTAAAATGCTATAAGTATATATTTACACACTACTGAACTTCACACATAAGGAATATACACCTTGTAACTATATATATCTTGTAACTATATTTACTAACTATATACTTAAACCTGGCTTAGCTGCACTTTTTACAATCACTGACTGTAACTCATCTTTTGCCATGCATTGTCAGTTCCCCCCCCCCCCCCCACACTCTATTCATTACCGGCCAGTGGTGCGGTCAGTTTAACACCAGTGTCCAGGTTGGCCTGGTATTAGACCACAGGGCCTGGCATTGTTACCTGGTAAATAATAGCAGGTCCTGTGTTTGGAACCTGAGCAGGTGTGTACAGGGCAGAGGGTGGCGGACACAACGTACATGATAACAGAATAGGGAATCCTAAAGCTCAGCGGCAAGGTACATTTTATTAGCTAAGTGAGAAGTGAGTATACACCCAAACAAAGTGCTTCCTTATAAAGCGGAAAAAGGAGGTGTTCTGTCAACTGACATATATTTAGTATCTTTACCATTTGGTAGCAAAGTAACAGCTCTTATCCGACTCTCTTTAAACTGAAATAAGGTTTGTATGAATAGCTTTAGTGGGTTTATTAATGAACAATTATTTGAGGAGCAAAGATGGATAAAATAAATTAGTTGTAGTTAACTATCAACGACTGACAGGTAAGTTTAAGTCAGAGTAACTTGCATAGGAAAGTGTAGCATCAGTATAATGTTAATTAACAGTAACCCAGTTTATTCCGTCTCATCTACCGAGGCTCATTCTGCTTCAAGTGTATTCTCGTTTTACTACAAATTGCTCGTTTCCATAAATCGATACTGTCTAGCTTAATATATAGATCAATAAGTGATTCCATCAAACATTATGTTTTAACTGGCTAACAAGTTAGCGAATGACAGATAACTATGTTCAAATTGGTAATGTTAACATATTTTTCTGAAATATTACAATGTATCATTACTGTTCAATTCACCTTGGACAGCTCTGCTTTTTGTTCAGTCATGGCCAGGTCTTTATGTCAATCACCAAATTTATTGCAATACTATCCCCAGTAGCTGTTCTGAATTCGAGAATCAGTGTCAGTCGCCTGTCAGTACTGACAAAGGTCAGCGTCTTTGGAAGTGCCAAAACATCAGCCAGTGGCCGAAAGAGTATTACATCCGTACTATTAAGCACTACCATTGAAAACAAATGGGAAAAGTTAAGGGAAGATAAGCTTTACTATTTTCTCCCCTTGCACAAGCTTGGGGCAGCTGCTCTGGCTGCCCCACCCACCAGTCTGCCCCGCCTACCAGTCTGCCCCTACTGGCAAGTGTCACCACCAGCAATGGTGATATTAGACAGAAGTATATTGGTTAGTAATCGAAGCATGAATATGAAGACGCAAACAGAAAATAAATTTAATGCATCAATTAATATATTTGAGATACATAAAAATAATTCCATTTGCTCAATTTTTGCTCCACTTATTATATCACTTTTCTCCGCACTTACGCATAACTTCCAAGTTTTAGAAGCGATGCTTCCGGTCACCCAATCAGCAGGATATCACTGTAAGCGCCTTCCCAGTCCTTTGTGTTCGGACGAAGAGTACCTAGTCTGGAGTTGGTACTAAAAGGGTTCTGGACTTGCCTCTGAGGAACTACAATCAGGCTGAGTTTCTGCCGTATGAAAATGAAAGAAGTCCCTGGTTCCTGAAAAAAGTTCTGGCAGCGTGAAAGTGCCTATACACACAGGCACATTAAAATTGACAATCATACTGTGACACAGAACACAAAGTGAAGGTGCTACTTGTGTGACTGGATGTGTGAGGAAACAGTCCCAACCACTAAGCCACCATGACATTATTTAACATTCTGTTTTAACATGCCCCCTAGTGGTAGCCTCCACCAACTACAGTCCACTAGCTGGCCTGCTGTCTCCAACGCCAACTGGCAGGTCAAACAGCCTCTCCCTCTGCCTGTAGTAGCGCCCTCTAAGGGCCATCAGCTGCGCATGCGTTCCCTGTTCCACCACCATACCATCCTCCAGATAGACAATGTGGTCAGCTGTCTGCACGGTCTGCAGGTGGTGGGCCACCACTAGAACCGTCTGGCCCATGGATCCCAACAGGACATCCTGCACCTGGGGTAGAACATCTGTTAGGAATGAAACATTTCAAAACTCCTGCATCAACATCTGAGAGCCGCTGCATAAACCCTGAGACCAGGATAAAATCTTAGGGAATACAGCTGGGTGCAGCGCCCCCCGTGAACCATTTAGGTATTGTTAGAACCAAGATCTTCACTGAAGCTTATGACCACCTGGTCAAATGCATGCTTATCTAACACTCAGGTCAGCAGGCCTGTTTCCAGCCAGCATCTAATTCCAGATCCACACACCTGCTCCCCTATATTAAGGGACACTAGCACCCCACTTGCGTCACTAACAGGCTGCGGGAGCATACCGCCTGCTGCGTGCTGGCGTCCATGTGTCTGGTGGCCTCGTCTAGGATGATCACCCGTGGCTCTCGAACCACGGCCCGGGCGATGGTGAGCCGCTGCCTCTCTCCAGCTGCCAGCTGGTCGCCACCTTTCCCGATGTCTGTGGCACAGAATGAGGTATTATGGGGGATCCACATCACACATGACTTTGGATCCAAGCAGGGTGTGCCCATGTGTCAGACCAGTATGTTTACCCGAGTCGTAGCTATGCTCCAGTTGGCTGATGAAGTCATGGGCGCTGGCTTTCACAGCCGCCTTCTTCACCTTCTCCAGGGAGCACTCCTCAAGACCGTACGCTATGTTGTATCTCACAGAGCCAGAGAACAGCTGAGGATCCTGGGATACTAGAGCCACCTGCCCCAGAACAGATTGAGAGACCAACACGGTGGGGGTCTTAGCCAGTCCCAGCATTAACAGCTTGGCGTGCGTTTCACCACACGCACGTGTTCACTCACGTTGCGTTTTGCCCCCAGTAACTGCTCCACTGTCACGCAGATATTTTTGCACAGACAGGCAGGCTCTCACCTGCCGGTGCAGGTACCGGTGGCTGTAGTGGTGCAAGGGTCTTCCGTCCAGCAGGACCTCCCCCTCCTGGGACTCGTAGAACCTCTCCAACAGAAAGATACAGGAACTCTTCCCAGCCCCGGAAGGTCCCACCAGAGCGGTCAACTTCCCGGGCTGCAGAGTCAGGGTCAGCCTCTGGAGAGATGTGAGAGGGTCATGACCGGGCAGCTAATGTCACAATATGCATGATGAAAACACCAGACACAAATAATATGTGTAGAAGGCGTTTTAAATTAAGTACCACTGGTGTACATCACAGTCCTCCAGAACTGCAGGGCTCATAATTTTGGTTACCACTAGTTATGGACAAATTGACACTTTCTGACCCATTTGCTGTATTTTTTGACCCCACTAGATGGAGCTCTTGGTTTGCTTTGGGGCATGTTTTGAGCCCTTTTTTGAACAGAGAGTACCAGCTAGTGGGGTCAAAAAATACAGCAAATAGTTCATGAAGCATTATTTTATCCATCACTACTTACCACTTAGTTAGCAATTGTGCTAACATACTGTCTCCTGCTCCTACAAGGATATTACCCAATCAGAGAGCACAGAGCACCCCAGAACAGGCATGTGTGTGGAAAATTCTGGAAACCCACAGCCAAGGCAGAAACCCCCTCTTCACCCGTAGTCTTCAAACACTTAAAAGCAGCAGAAAATGCCACATTCTTTCCGAAACTAGAAAAAATTCTTCAACATACTGAAACAGCCATTTTGGCCAAAGGATTGCCTACAAGCTGTTTTGGAATATTGTGATTATAGCAGAACAGGGATACTTTATCCATCCCTGTGGGGAAATTGTCTTCTGGTCTGTCTCATCTTGCTCTCCATAAGATAGACAGACAGGTAACAGCAAGCTTGGGGGGGGGCTCACAGCACAGGGTCAGCCAGCATGCATGACCCCAGGAATAATAGGGGTTAAAGGCCTTGCTCAAGGGCCCAACAGCACTATCTCTCTGCTGGCCACAGGATTCGAACCAGCGACCTTCCGATCACAGTCGGAAGTCCAATTCGGAACTCGCTGAGCTACACACTGCCCCCTAACATCAGCATGAATATCTACAGGTTTCCTGTGACCTTTAATGGGATGGTGTCCTCCAGGTCAGCTAACTGAGCTAAAAGCATCATTCGGTTCTACCATAACCTTCGCAGTGCAGCCAGCCGGGGGCGCGGCTGAGAGCTTTCCGCAGAGCTCACCCGCAGCACAGGCTTGTCCGGCTGTGACGGATAGCTGAAGGTGACGTTCCTGAAGTCCACTCGTCCCTTTAGGCTGGCGGGCTCCTGGTGCCCCGCCTCTTCCTGCCTTGGCTTCCTGTCCAGGTACTTGAACACCTTGGCAGCGGCCCCCACGGAGGTCAACATGGCGCCATACACCGTAACCAGCTCCTGTTTCAAGTTTCGAGTTTTATCAGTCATATACACAAAACATACACTGTACTGGTGTGCAGTGAAATGTTTTTTCCTGCCTGGCCCGTGCTCAAAGTATTCATTAATTCGGACAGCCAGAGTGGAGAATCTTGTTCATTGTTTTTCTGCTTTGTGCCTGCACCACCTCCTGTAGGTGTCCTGCAGGTGAGGGACCGCACAATGTTCTGGGACAGTGTGTTCAGGGACATGCCAACATGACTGATCCGAACCTGTTCATGTGGGAACCTAGCTGGCTGCTGCACTCACTTCTTTAACCAACACTACTGTCATAGTAGACTAAAATCATAGTAGTTTGTTTTAGCCTGCCAGTAACTACTACATGATATGGACCTCTGCTGCAGAATCAGAATTTCTGCAGAGTTTGAGGTTTCCGTTGATAAACACCCAGGACCAAGACTGTTGTGACATTAACGTAACCAGCTGGAGCATCTGACGCGTCACACGGGCGTCCCAATTCTCCCTGGATAAAGGGTTCGAATAAACAAAGGTTGTAATAACAACCACGTCACCCTCCACTTAACACCAGTGTTCAGCTCCCCCATGGGCCTTAGGCACTGACCAAACCCCTCTGATGAGCTGCTTCTAATATGTTCAGCGGTATTAATGTGAGAGTGATTCTAACTGTCGCCTAAGAAAAGCTTAGCTAGGTCAAGACAAGTAGGTCTTTACTGTCATACCATCCATATACAATCCACATCATAGAGTGGCACAGTGGAGAGAGTAAGCAACTGTAAGCCTTGGTGAAGGAAAGTTCTGGAAAAATACACTATGAGGAGGACTGGAGGGCTGTGAAGTACCTTCATATTGTTCAGCATGTTTTTTTGGTAGATGACGAAAGACAGCAGCCCCCCTCCGGTCAGCTGCTTCCGCAGGATCAGTTGGCGTCCATAAATCAGCATGAGCACTTTCACAAAGATGGTGACCAGCTGGGGAAAGAGGAGCATTGTGGGTAAAGAGTTGGCATGCCACCTCCCCAGTGGCAGCAGCAGCAAAGACTGCTAAAGGACAGTTATGCCGGCAGTAGCAAAGATACACAGGGCCGATGTATCACAGCACTGCTCGTCAGTCCTGTGTGAGGAACTCAATTAGTTCTCTTTACTAACAATCTCAGGGCTGAGGAAAGGGCCCAGGGCCACTTATTATCATCATCAACCAGACTAGTTTAGATCCTGGAAGCTTCATTTGCATCCTTCTAATTACAAAATCACGTCTTCAGCCACCTGCTGTCCACCAAAGCAAATGATTTAAGGTGAGAGCATCCTACCCTGCGCAGCAGGAGGTGTACGGCACTGACGACGCCCTTCCTGTTCTTGATGCAGTGCATCTCCTTCAGGGTCTCCTCGTACCTTTGCACTTCAGTGGCTTCCCCACCACAACTGCGCACCGTCCGCACTCCGTTCAGGGCTGCTGCCACTGCAGCCGTTGTCCTGGCCTTGCAGTCCTGCACCTGCTCGGAGACAGTCTGCCGGACATCCAACTACGTCAGGGTTAGTGTTATGGGAATGACATCACAGAGTAGATGTGGATTCCAAATGACATCAGGAGGGTTGCACTAGGTTATGTCCCAGGACAATAGCGCTCTATGGCAGGGGGAATGCCATCAGGGGGTGGGTTGGACTGGATTTGATGATGAGATGATGATACTGTTCAGCAAGGCCAGCATTAGCGTGTCTCAGGAAGATGACGTCACAGGCTGAATGACATAATAAGTCCATGGTGGAACATCAGAATGTGTGTGAAGACAAGTCAGCATTCTCCGTACCAGGTGGTAGGTGATGTAGGCGTTCTGCAGCAGGGCGAGTATGGGCATCTCCACGCAGGTGAGCAGGGTGAGCTGCCAGGAAATGCCCAGCATCAGTCCCAGCATGCCGAGTGTCTTCACCACACTGCGGACCAGCGCGTTCGTGTTCAGGACGACAGACAGGCTCATCTTGTTGGTGTCAGATTCCAGACGAGAACAAAGGTCCCCTGCCAGCAGGAAAGAAGAAGAAAACAAGAGATTTTCTTTAATAAGCTGTTTAATAAGCTTTGGTGCTCGATCCTCTCACTGTTCCCAGTGTCCAAACTGGGCTTCACCAGCTACCCAGCAACTCCTTATCCTGAGTTGATGACTGAATACTTTCCATTTTTCAGTCGTTCCCCTCTCTCTCTCTCTGTTTCCTTCTCTCTCTGTCTGTTTCCCTCTCTCTCTGCCCCTCTCTGTCCCCCTCCTCACCTGACTCAGTCTCCTCGAAAAAGCCGATATCCTGCTTCATTAAGCTGCCAAACAGCATGTGACAGACTCTCTTATTCAGCCGGGCCAGACTCCACTTGAACATGCCGCCTCGGACCCCAGCGCAAAGGGAACTGCGGGACATACAAAACAAAAGGTACCATGCATCACTAGTAAAACATACAATATGGTAAATATCGACTTGTAGCAGTACACTAGTGTAGTATACTGCAGTATACACCGTGTGGCAAAATAGACCGGTAGTAGTACTGTAGTAAAGTATGTTGCAGTATAAACTATACGGTAAAATAGACTGTAGTCTACTGAGTATACTGCTGTATACTGAGTACAGTATTGTCACCCTCAAGGCTGCCCCTCCCCCCAGCTCACCTGCCCATTGAGAGGAGTCCAAAGACACCAATGGCCCACAGGAAGCTGCTGTACTCATACTGGGAGCTCAGGATGTCAATCACATTCCCAGTGGCATAGGGGACGAAAGTCTCTCCTGCGTAAATGAAGGGCGAGAGTTTTTGCAGCTCCTTCACTAACTGCAACCTGCTGCATTCTCATCCGTCCACTAGAGGGCGCATTCTAAGTACAAATGGCTTACTGTTGCAGTGGATGAAACACTTATCCCAAATAAAGGGAATGGATATGCAAAACATTTCGCAAGATGGAAGTTAATATATGAGTGAAATATGACATATCAGTGCTGCTGTCTGATACAGCCACCACGCTCTCTGCAGTCCTACGACGCGTAATTAGCTGCATGATGGATGGACCAATAGATGCAGAACTGAAGCTTAAAACTTGCTGGAATTTTCTGGGCTAAAAGTTACCTCTGTTGGACCACAGAGTAATGCTGTTAAACTCTGTCCAGTTATATACTGTTCGTGGATTTTCTTTATTCCGATTATTTTACACTAACTTGAAAATCATAACGAATATTACAAATCCAACCTCATACGAATAAATGTAGCACTAACTGAGAATGAGAAAGGTGTCGGCTGGAGCCTAAGCTTATTTTTGCAGACCCGTTCTCCAATCTCACACAAAACTCATATATTTGATACCCAGATTTATTTTAAACCCTTTTTTTAAATTGTGCAAATGGTTTAGTCATTTTAAAACCATCTTTTAAATAGTTCCAAATATTAACTCCTCTAACCAAATGCATCTACTTTGTACCAGTTTGTATCTTTAGTTTTATACATATATTTTTCCCTTTAAGATGATCTTGACTGTTTATATATTTTATACTGTGTTTATATCAGCGCAGCAGCTGGCCACACTAGGACAGCAGGCAAGCACTCACCAACGACAGCCAGAATGAGGAAGATAAAGGCTACGGCCAGGTGCGGGGCGTCTGCTCGAGAGTAGCGGACCACCCTCATCAAGAGCGCCTTGGCTTCGTGCTGCTTCTTCGCCGCCCTGCGGTCGGCCCTGTCCTCCGGGAAGCTCAGCTCCCAGAAGAGGCAGGCGCCGGCAGATGACACCGTGAGCAAGGCCACGCCGGCGAGGCCCGGGAGCGGGGCGACGGCGACACCGCGGTGCAGAGCGTTCTGGATGCTCTCAAACGCGGGGCTCAGCAGGCTGTGCGTTGCCACCCAGCGCTGCAGCCAGGGCCGTGCCCTCCCGCCCCCCGGCGTCACACGGGATACCCCGTGCAGCAGGCACCACCGCAGCAACCCCCAGGCCCACAGCCAGGTGAGTCCCACGAGGCACGGGACTCCCGCCAGACACGTCCCGCTCCACACCGCCCACCAGAGAGTGAGGTCGCAGAACAGGACCAGTGCAAACGCCCCCACATCGCTGTCCACCATCCTCAAGAGCCTTAAAAAACACATAGACAGAAGGTCAACAAAATTGAAAAAAAAAAATGGTTTTGCAGAGGACAGCAAGATAAACACGATTACTGTGTGTTAAATGGCTGCAGATGTAAGGGAGCGGGTTACACAGACTAGCATGTTTTGCCGATCGAAAAGATTTTTAGGATTTATTCAGTTCTGTAAAGTGCATGAACGTACTGTTTTGACCATCACCTATCAACCTAAAACGCCCGATTTGGAGCTTCGCTATTGCTGAGGCACGAAGGTCGGTGCAACACTTCAATGCATCTTACGATACTCCTCTCTTATTAATCAACAGTAATAACATTAAATCGTTCACTAATATCACTAGGTATTCTTAACCGTCCACGCGGTTTTGCTTCGTAAAATGCAGAATAAATCCGAGGTTTTAGGCTTTCCATAATCGGAAATAATGCGGGGTAGCAGCACTTTGTTGGAAAAACAGTAAACAGAAAACATAGCAGGTTGTCTTAATAATAGCGTGCTATGTGAGACGAAAGATTATCTGTGATAAAAGCCGAGCGAAATGTTACTCTTACCGACTTTATTATAATTCATGCCCCTGTACAGGGAGACAGTTTCACTTTCACTTTCAGGGGAAATGGGCGTGGTTTAAACTAGGGACGTAAAGATGCATCGTGATGAATCTATTATTCAGGTGGCGATTCAACTGCATCGATCTATAAGTCCAGAATCGACTTTTGGAGGGGCAAACTCCCACTCCCAGGTTTCGCGCTGCCGCGCGCACGTACCGCAGCAGCGTGTACGCACGACGCAATTTCCGGTTTCAGTAAAAGGCACGCTCAGTCAGGGAGTGAATCTCAATATGGGTACTTGTGGTCTGGTGTCTCCGTTTTACGTCATCTTCCGTTGCCGAAGACCTGTTCGAATGCTAAGAACACAAGTACACGCTCAGAACTCCGTTTGACAAGCCAAAATTGTTTTAAGAACAACAGTAAACTGTCCTTTCCACGTCTGGGTACCCCGTTAGTCTTCGTTTTGTGGTTGCTTCTTTTGTCTTAAATTTTTTTTGGATAAGAACTGTTATAAAGACCAATTTCGTATGGAACCGCTGGGCTTCGTTTTTCGTGGTCCTTATGACGTTTTGGTCTGTCTGTTGCTGTAATGTGTGATAAGCAAAAAGAATGAAATTATGTAGATACAGGACAGGAGCTTCAGTTATTCACAACAAACACCAGCATAGGGAAGAAGGGTGCTCTAAGGGACTCTGATCACGGTGTTGCTGTTGTTGCCAGATGGGCTGGTATGACTATTTCAGAAACTGCTGATCAGTTGGGTTTTCCTATACAACCATCTCTAGGGTTTGCAGAGAATGGACTGAAAAATAAAAAGCATCCAGTGAGCAGCGGTTCTCTGGGAGAAAATGCCTTGTTGATGGCAGAGGTCTGAGAAGAATGGCCAGACTGAGGCAACAGAAAATCACCCACCGTGGCTCTAGGGAATTTGTAATAGCAATTTAATAAATGAAGATCCAAGTGTTGAAGATAAATAGGTGCATTCTACCCTATTGAATGCTTTCTCTGCATCAGGCGACAGAGCCACTGCAACATCTGTCTGATTTCCACTCTGCCGTCTCAGATGAAGTCGTCTTTGCAAATCACTGCAGTCGTACGGTTAATAAAGCCAACTGGTCACGCTGCAGGCAAGCTTTGGTGAAAAAAAACATCTCTAGTCTGTCAATCAAAATCTTGACCGGTATTTCTGCCTGCTCATGAATCAGAGGTGATAACTCTCACAATGCCACGCGTCCCAATCTTCTCTGTGTATCAGCGTGATGTTTACTGTCTGCGTGTGGAGCTAGGATGTCAGGGAAAGTTCTAAAAATCTCTTCGGGAAATCCATGCTCCCCTGGAGATCACCCTGACTGTGAATCCCCATCAGCACCCTGACCTCCCGCTGCCATAATCTCTACTCAGATCTGATATTGCTTTTGCTCAGATAGTTGGTCTGTTAACTGAGGATAGAAAATGGTTCACATCTACCTGTTTGTATATGCATTCAGACATTTAATGTTGTTGATAAAATGTCATAAAAGTTGTGTTGGTATCTGCCCCATCTGTTATTAATTCTTCTCCTTCCTTCTGGACAGATGTTTTTAATGTTTCAGTATCCTGTTACTTTGCCCTGTTCCCACCCTTTCTCCCTGTTCATAGTATATCTGGCTGACCCGGAATAATGCATATTCAGCTTTTTTTCTGTGGTATTTTATTATATTCCAGCTTGAGCTAGTTTTGCAAGAGTGGAGGTGTCCAACAGTGATGAATGTTTTCTCTCCCAATCCTTCATCTCTTAGGCTAATTTCTGAAATTGAATGACATCGTTCTGTCCGATACGTTGAATGTTGAATAAGGCTGCCCCGCAAAAGGCTTTAGAGGCTCCACCGTATTGCAGGGTCTCCCTTTGCATCAAAGACCATTCTTCATGTAGCTTATACCATTTCCGTAGATGGCCTTTTTGACCGTTTACACTGGCTTGTTCCCCCTTTTTAATAATAGCAATTAAAAAATAATATCAAGAGCCACATTCTTGGTACTCCATTAATAGCATGTAATTAAGTTCTCGTGGTCATATTTCTGTATGTTTTTCAGTGAAGATATAAAAGGTTTAAGTTTAGGTTATCAAAATAACTGAATAATCGATTAATTGATTCATGGTAGACATTATAGATTTTTGATGCATGGAAACATTCCCAAGGTTTAAACCGCTGTGAATAATAATAATAATAGTAGAATATCCTAAACTGTATAAACATATTTCACATTAAGGTCAGTGTACTGCAGGACACTGTAATGCACGTCAGCTTTTCGCGAATATTAAAGCCAGTTTTGCAGGCTTGTATATATCAGGGGTATTTCCGTGACACCTTGTAAAGATATATTAAACTAGAAAGTTTGCTTTGTCACACAGGAAAAGTGGATGAAGCCTTCAGTTACACAAGAACAACAAAACTATTATTTTGATTATTAAACCAACTATACTGTGGTGAAAGAAAGAACAGACAGAAGTGGAATAAACTGACAAAACTTTAATGCAAATCTCAGTGTCGTGTTACATCAATTGGGCAGTATTAAAAGTGTCAAACCGTGATGCAGACGGTTGGGTAAATACATGATCAGGGCATATTGTGCTATGAAAATTGCCAGGATTTTTAGGGCACACATGAGCAGGGGTGCAGGAACCAGGGGGAATTGGGGGGGGGGGCATGTACCCCCAGTGTTACATTTTGCTTGATTCATCCCTGTCCATCACCGCCCCTGCCCCCGCCCAGAAAAATAGACCTTTTCATTTAAATTACTAAGCTGCGTTCCCCAGTATCAAATTCCCCGCCTATGCCCTAGCACATGGGCTGAGGGACCATCCACCTGAACCTCAGGATCCTATTACATTCTGGCACAGCGGCGTGTCACGCATAGGGGGCAGGCTGTTGGAGCTTAAAAGGTGTTACTGGTCACCGCCAATCTACAATACATTCATGGAGAGCGCGGCTCGTCTGATTAATACCATGTCCTGCCCCACAAAACACTGAACTTAATTCTAGCTCTTCTAAGAAGAATTTCCCTCTATTTGACATATTAAATAGAATATTAAACACAAATATGCTTCAGGTCCATGACCTATGTGCTCCTTTTCCATATATACGCACTAAATTAGAAGCCTACAATTCACCTTTTTAAATTTTCGTGGGAAGTCCTAAAGGAGACAGTGTTGGTCATTTTGGTTATACAGTACAGTACAAAACAAATAGTCACGCCTTGCTGCAATGATAAAACAGCTCAGTTAAAAAAATAGATTTATTTGGCAGAAAACCCAAACACACTTTAGTGAAACCTGAGATCAGGAACCTAAATCCTGAGCAGACCCAGCGCCTTTCACATGATAATCCTCATGGCTGGTTGTGAGAACGACACGTCTTTTTATGTATTTTATTTTTTTCACATTATCAGTCATGGAAAGCCCATCTCTAGCAGGGATACAGTCTTGCTGGTTGTTTTCCGTGTCTTGTTTTATCTTTACCTGAGGCAGGCTCAAGAACTCTTTAACAATATCTAAATAATGCTTTGCTATTTTTCTAAGCCCCATTTCATCACACTGGTTTTTTCAATTTTCAGATGCTGTCTTCCCATACCGGCTCTGTCAGTCTGTGTTATAAAATTAACACGTAATAGGTGAGTGGAGCTGGCCTGAGAGGAAGCAGTGAGTTAGAGTGTCCTGGCCTGCGTGTGAGGGTTTGGTCCTGCTGGGAGGCAGGGTGTGCCAGCTGCTCCCCGTCTATCGACAGGTACCTTGCAGGCCAATCTCACAGCAAAGCTGGGCGGATTTCACCCTGAAACGGCTTCTGAGGCAAGGAGGCCACAGACCAGTGTTTACACATAAATACAGAGCTGCAAAAACGAGCACAAACTCCCTCCACCTGGAGGCTGAACAGTGCCCCCTAGTGCTCACCAGAAAGCAGAGCTCAGATGGGCAACTGCGTGCAGACACTCACCAAACAGCTCTGAAGGGGACGGCGTGGTCCTCCTGGAGATCTGGGTGACAGCTCTGAGGTCCAAGCTGTATTTGAAGTGTGTGTGTGTGTGTGTGTGTTTCTGTTTGTGTGTGTGTGTGTGTGTGTGTGTGTGTGTGTGTGTCTGTCTGTCTGTCTGTCTGTGTGTCTGTGTGTTTTATAATTATTACATTGTGGGGACCAGATTTCCCCACACTGTGATAAAAACCCCTAACGTTTTACCTAGTGCTGCCTGTGCCCATACATCTGTCCAGCTCACACACTGTTGGCACAGACAGTCTCTCCGGAGGGAGCCTCCACTCGCTGCAAAGGGGCCCCCCCGCCATCCTGACTGTCCACTATGTCGAGCGGGGGCTTTGGGAGTGACTTGTGGGGCCCTGGGGCCTGCCTGGTCTCGGTGTGGCTCAGCCAGTAAAACGACACCATTATGAAGATTGCAGAGAGGGCCACAATGACACTGCAGACGTAGAATACGTGGATGTACTGGTCTGTAGTGTCCACCAAGATGCCTGAAAGACCAGGACAGGGGCACAGCATGAGGAAAGCCTGAAGGTTTGGCCAGATTCCCGATTCCCACCACTGTGAACACTCAAGTAAAACATCTCAGTAACAGGGTGCAACAAAAGAACAGTCACCTGACAATGGCAGCCCGCCCTGTTACATTCAAACACAGTCATAGGAGCACAGGGGAGGCTATTGGAGACATTGTGTGCCCACGTCATGTAACATGTGTGTCTGTCACACCAATACAAACAACAATAAGCTACTGCACTCAATGACCCTTGTATGCAGGCCTGTCCACTGTCAACAGTTACCTGCCTGAAATACTGACAGCCACATTCTACCACAGTAAAGTGATGAGTAACAGAGTATAAAGTCAACGTACCATGTCATGATGTCTAAGCAGATCCAGTTTTAAAGTGGTAAAGTGCTACAGTTCAAAACCTTGCCCCCCCCACACACACACACGGCACACCAGTTTCCACTCACCTGCGAGGGGCGGTCCCAGCAGCAGGGTGACGCTCTCCATGACGGACAGGAGGCCGAGGGCGGCGGGGAAGCGGTTGGCCTCCACGACGCCCATGAGTACAGTGAAGAGCAGCGAGCCCACCACGCTCATGGTGAGGCCGAACACCAGCACGTAGGCTAGCAGCACTGGGAAGGTGGCTGCCACGCCACAGATGCTGTTGCTCAGCCCATTGGCCAGCAGCGCCACGGAGAACACATAGATGTGGCGGCCCTGGAACCAGGGCCGCTGGAAGAGGATGCCGGCCAGCGGCCGCGCCAGGATGTTGATGACGCCCATGATGGTGAGCAGCAGAGCCACGCGGCCCTTCTCCATGCCGTAGGTGGTGGCGTAGGGCACCAGGTACACCAGGGGCACCACGAAGCCCAACATTGCCCACGTGATGCCGATGGAGTAGTAGCGATAGCGCCGGTTGTTACAGAACACGTCAAAAGCCATGTGCCGGCGCACGGCGCTTAGCATGTTGAGCAGCGCTACCCTCGCCCGTTCCATCCTGCCCCTTGGCAACGGGGGGCCCTCGGCGTGCATCCCGAGGCCCTGGGCAGGGGGTGGGGGGCCGCCCTTGACGGGCCGCATGACGGCGCCGCACACGCAGCAGTTCAGCAGGAGCCCCCCCAGCACCAGGAAGCTGCCCCTCCAGCCCAGCTGGCCACGCAGGAAATGGGAGAGGAAGGGCAGGATGGACAGGCCGATGGCCGTCCCCGTGGACGAGACGGCATTGGCGAAGACGCGGCGGCGCACAAAGTAGTAGCGGAGGATGGTGATGGCCGGCTGGAAGCTGAAGCAGAAGCCCAAGCCTGCAAGGACAGGTGGAGCACGTGTGAGTGGGGAAGAGGAGGTCTGCGGCTGTCTGTAATGCGAAGGTCTGTGACAGTAAGCAATGCGAAGGTCTGTGACAGTAACCTGCAGGTCTGCAACTGTCTGCAATGCGAAGGTGTGTGACTGTCTGTAATCTGCAGGTCTGTGACTGCCTGTAATCTGCAGGCCTGTGACTGTCTGTAACCTGCAGGTCTGTGACTGCCTGTAATCTGCAGGCCTGTGACTGTCTGTAATCTGCAGGTCTGTGACTGCCTGTAATCTGCAGGCCTGTGACTGCCTGTAATCTGCAGGCCTGTGACTGTCTGTAATCTGCAGGTCTGCGACTGCCACCGCATCACCACACACACCACCTGGTTCAACCCGCAGTAAATAAGTCTTTGAGTCACTAAATAACCAGTGAGCTGCATCTGTGCCCATTGCACTGCATCGCATACTGCTGTAAATATCCCAGCTCCTCGCGTTATCGGCAGTGCACTACCTCTTTGGCTATTCATCCCTATGGTTTCTGTGCCATGTCAGTGCATCTACCCACGGCTGACTGCTGACCTGTGATGAAGCCTGCAGTGAAGTAGAGCTCGCCGATGGTGTTGGTGAAGGAGCTGGTAACCATGCCCAGGCCGCTGAGGACCCCACCCAGCATCACGGTTGCCCGGCAACCGAAGCGGTCCACCAACACGCTGCAGAAGGGGCCTGTTTTCATAGAGATAGCGCAGAACACATCTAAACACCGACACAGGAGTCAGAGAGAGACAGGTACAGATGTTGCTGCATAATGAGTCGTCCTCAGGTAACTGAGCTCTCAGGTGACTGGCCAGCATGTAGATCAGCTACTGGTCTGGGAAAGTATCTGGCCAAATGTATTTGGACATCTCTATTAATCAGAGGTATTAGCTAATGAATTCACACACATTACTGATACAGGTGTATAATTCAGCATGCAGGCATGTGATCTGCAAAACATGTCAGCAGCAGAGCAGATGGTTGTACAGAGTAGATTAGTGATGTTCCACTTGGCACCATCATAGGGCTTCAGAATGGGGGCAGCAAGGTGGCGCGTGTGCCCTGTGAAGGGTTGGCACCCCATCCTGGACTGTTCCCTGCCTTGCTACCATAGTTTCCAGACCCCCATGACCCTGAATAGAATAAGTGGGTATAGAAAATAGACGGCTTTCAGAATGAGACTTAGGACAAGCTGGTATCCACATCCTTTTGGCTATATAGTGCATCATCAGCGTCTTCAGCCACATGCCATACATCCAGTCACACTCAGAAGGGGTGAGATGCAGCACCACAGAGCCATGGTGCATCTGCGGGGAACCTCAGGATGGAGCTCGTGCCATAACGGCCGGGGTCAGCTGCTGCCTTAGGGGCATTTTACTGGGTCCTAAACAAGTTGAAAGCCATGGAGGTGTGAGGAGGTCGCCTCTTAGATTCCACCTACTCGACCACTTCTCCAGCTGTCTGACCAGTTCTGCACCTATCTGACAAATTCTCCACCTACACAATATGGACAAAAGTATAGGGACACACCTCTTAATCATTAAAATCAGATGTTTCGTTTAGACTCATTGCCACAGGTGTATAAAATTGAGTACCTAGGCTTGCAGTCAGGGTTACAAACATTTCTGAAAGAAAGGGCCACTCTGAAGAGCTCAGTGATTTCAAGCGTGGGACTGTCACAGGATGACACCTTTGCAATAAGTCAGTTTGTGAAATTTCTTCCCTGCTAGATATTGCACGGTCAACTGTAAGTGGTATTACTGCAAAGTGGAAGGAAGCATTTAGGAAGAACAGAAACTCATCCATGAAGTGGCAGACCATGTAAAGTAACATAGCGGGGCCGCTGAGGCGCATAGTGCGTAAAAGTCACAAACACTCTGTTGACTCATTAACTGCAGAGTTCCAAACTTCCTCTGGCATTAATGCCAGCACAATAACTGTGTATTAGGAGTTTCATGAAATGGGCTTCCATGGCCGAGCAGCTGCATCACCAAGTGCAAAGCGAAGCATCGGATGGAGTGGTGTAAAGCACACCGCCACTGGACTCTGGAGCAATGAAAACATGTTCTGTGGAGTGACGAATAACACTTATCTGCCTGGTAGCCTGATGGATGAGTCTGGGTTGGGCAGATTCCAGGTGAACATTACCTGCCTGACTGCATTGCGCCAAATATATAGTTTGGTGGAGGAGGGATTATAGTGTGGGGTTGTTTTTCAGGAGTTGGCCTAGGCCCCTTAATTCCAGTGAAGGACACGTAATGCTTAATGCTTCAGCATACCAAGACATAATTATATAGAATAATTTTATGCTTCCAACTTTGTGGGGGCAGATTGAGGAAGGCCCTTTTCTGTTCTGGTATGACTGTGCCCCAGTGCACAAAGCAAGGTCCATAAAGACATGGTTGTGTGAGTTTGGTGTAGAAGAAATTGACTGGCCTACCCTGACCTCAACCCCATCAAACACCTTCCCCGGAGATTGTGAGCCTGGCCTTTACGTCCAACATCAGTGCCTGACCTCACAAATGCTCTTCTGGATAAATAAGCAAAACTCCCACAGACACACTCCCAAATCCTGTGGAAAGCCTTCCCAGAAGAGTGGCAGCTGTTACAGCTGCAAAGGGGGGACCGACTCCATATTGATGCCTATGGATTTAGAATGGGATGTCATAAAGGATCCTGTAGGTGTAATGGCCAGGTGTCCCAATACTTTTGCCCATACAGTGTATCTGACCAGCTCTCCGCCTTCTGAACACTTTCACAGGGCAGGCAGGATATCGTAACTTGTCTGTCTGCTCCTTCACACTAAATTCAGAGTCACGGCGCCACTTGGACACCATGGTGACAGCAAATGACGCCACATGACGCTAGGGACCAGCCGATATTTATTTTGTTTTATTTTAAAAAACTCTTAAAAGAAATAATATATACAAAGTGACTTTTCCTCGATGTGCTGATATACCAAGTGACTTTTCCTTGTTGTGCTAATATACTAAGTGACTTTTCTTCAGTGGGACTTTGAGGCAGGGAGGTTACTTAACCAGTCAGCCAATCACCAGAGGATATGGTTTCATCATTTTACTATTATGGGTTGCTGAGACACTGCCAGAGGCCATACTGGAAAGGCTGCCTTCACGTAGCCTAGTTTAAGGTATGCAGAGTTTAGGGGTTATGATAGAATACCCTACTGCCTGCTGCCCATTGCTGTAGCGGCGCTCGAATTGGGCTCTGATGCTGCAGCCTCATCCGAACGCGTCTGTGTGGACAGACATCCTTACTGCAGCTGATGCCAACTCATGCAGGGCATCAGCGACTTCTGCCTTATCGTAAGCCAATCAGAGGCGGCACTTGAGGCCCACGGAATCGGCAAATCACACTCCGGCCTTATTTGCTAATACAGGTCTGGTCATACATAGAACCTTCCATTTACCATGCCCGCCCTTCCTGTGATGCCCCACTCTCCTGTGTCCCTATCCACAGCAACCCTGGTCTTACAGGTTGTCATTCTGCACCTCTTAACAATGTTCTTTCAGAATCTATGCCTGGTTATAATAATCAGATTCATCATCGAAGTCTCAGCTAATGCACCATACATTTGAGGTGGAAACCCCATCCAGTTCTACCCTTGTAGCTGACCTATACGGCCTTTCATTGGTGGGAAGCCCATTCTCTGTCAGGGTCCCTGTAGGGTTTCAACCCACCTTTCAGTGCCTCCTGGATTACCTTGTGAGGCCACCCCCTCCACCCCACATACCTCCTGCATGCAGCACAGCTGTCATGATGGAGGGGACCCATGACGTCTCGCTGTTGCTGGCCTGGAACGCCATTTGTAGGTCGGTGTAGAAGATCCCCAGGCATGATGGGAAGGCCAGTGTCAGGGCCAGGACCAGGACTGTGGCCCCCAGGACCACCCAGCCCCAGCCGCCGTCCGGCGCCACCCACTGGCCATGCCGTTCCACCTGCGTAGCCCTATTAGTTTGCAGGTCGTCCTCTTCCAGGGTGCCATCCACGGGGCTCTCCATCTTGTCTCCCATCTTCTTGGACTGCAAAGAGACCGGCATTTTTATTTTGGTGATATTGGACGCATTGTTCGAAAAAGCCACTTTGCACATCTGCACAGCCAGTCATCTGAGCAACGGCGCCACCAGGAGGAGCACCGTCCCCTGGCACTTTGAGATCACCAGAAGTCTGGATAGAAACATACATATTTGTTTGATTTACCGTGGGCCAGTGACATGCACAGATTTTTGGAGGGGCAGGGGCTCAAATGGGGGTGTGACTAATACGCAGGGATCGGGAGGGGGGAGAGGGCAGACTCCCCCTTGGACAATTTTCGCAATGGGGGTGGGTATTTGCGTGATCTTCAGTTATCTAGAAAGGGCACCTGAAACATCATAAGCGGGTACTTTTGTATAGGCAATTGAGGCAGGTGCCCTCTGTCATTGCCCCCCCCGGTGGCATTTTGGTAACGTCACTACCACACTCCCAGCAGATACATTAACCTTTAGATCGTTGTTTTTTATTATTGTTATGCATTTCAGCGTTTGGTAGTGTTCTCCTAACTTATATTAATGCGAAAAATCCAGTTTGAACGATTAATCGGAAAAACACGGATTTAAATTAGCAGTGAGCCTAAATATCTCAGGAGATGTGAAATGTGGCTGGAGGACACGTCGGCAGAAATGCAGCCACCTGGTGCGCTGCAGGAAAGTTAAAAGCCAGGGACAAGCGAAGCAAAAACATGTATAATTAAAAATCTACAATATGTAGTAGGAATATTTCGAACGCATTTCAAATATTTAAATAAGATTACGCCACTGGGTACGCATTGTACTTCATTTACATTTCCCCCTTCCGCAGATAAGCTTGCGCACAGAATTAGGAGAGAAATATTCCCAGGTCTCGCTGAAATGTGTGATGCCCGTAGGAAAGGAATTGTCCATAAGAAATAAGTATGTGAAGAAAGCATTTTAAATAAAATGCACGATAAAATGGGTGAATTTGGCCGTAAAAAGTGTGCTTTTAACTAAACCGCACGGGAAAAATGCGACCTACACGTTTGTGATGATGCGATGACTGCCCCTTACATAGACTGCGATATTAATACAATATTAATCTAATGTACACGTTGCAAGAGGTTGATATTGAGCTTAATGTGCGCGCAGACCATAACAGCCTCGGTGTCTCTGTTGTCTGATTTCACAGGCTAGCATGAAAATATCCCCAGTGTTTCCATGTCCCCACTTCACGGTTTCCTGCTTGGCTACGGGAAGGCGCAGGCAGAGGCGGCTTAACTGCGTTCAAGACATGCCGCAGTTTTAACTGGCTCTGAACTCACTTATTTTGGTAATTCAAGTAATGTATAAACGCAGAAACGGACGAACAGCACGCAATAAATGTTGACTGTATACACACGTATTTGTTGCTTTAAGAAGTGAACTTAAAATATAGTTTAGTTTAGTCTTTGCCGTTTAAACGCAATATTGGTCAACAGCGCTTAACTGTAGCTCCTAAATTATTTATACTTATAATGCTATTTAATTTTTGAATGCTATCTACTTAAAAGTGTGCACTACATAAAAGTTTTGAGAACTTGAACTTGGTCGGTAGCCGCGGTGGTCAGACGGTCCGGCGGCAGAGCGCTGTATGAGGCAACCTTGTTTTCCAGACGTGTCATGTAGGCTTACTGGGCACAGCGAGCCGGTAAATCCCGGGAGGGCACGGCGGGTACGAAGCGGTGTAAGGAAAGCGCTCACCTTCATCATCCCGGACATGAACGCACTTCGTCCATTTCTTACAGCGGGGCCGTAGTGAGAAGCGGCTACCCAGTAGAAAGGGGTCGAGTTCCTGATGGGAGGAGACGCGTGACGTGTGTGTGTGTGTGTGTGTGTGTGTGTGTGCAAGACTGTGTAGCTCTCCGTGTATCTGTGCGTGTGTGTGTGTGCGAGACTGTGCACCTGTGCATGTGTGCGACTTGCATAACTGTAAAAGTAATAGAAGCTCTAATCTAACCGAAAATAGTAAATTAATTGGATTCAAATAACATTCTGAGGGATAGCCATCATGGATTTAGGAGAGGTAGATCCTGTTTAACTAATCTACTAGAGTTCTTTGAGGAAGCTACAAGAGAAATCGACCACAAAAAGGTCTACGGTGTGATCTACTTAGATTTCCAGAAGGCCTTTGATGTTGTCCCCCACAAACGGCTCCTGCTTAAGCTCAAAGCTGCAGGGATTTTAGGGACTGTAGCAGCTTGGATTGAAAACTGGTTAACAGACAGG
>JAAGVU020000092.1:1746854-1781224 GCA_011763525.2 Mormyrus iriodes | reverse complement strand
TCTCCCTTTCCCCATCTGTCCCCTTTTCCATCCTTCCCTTTCTCCCTCCCTCTCCCGCCTCACCTTTCTTCCCCTCTTTCTCTCCCTCTCTCCCCCCTCTCTCCTTTTTCTCCCACTTCCTCTCCCCCTCTCTCTCTTCCTCTCCCTCTCCCCATCTCTGTCCCCTTTTCCATCCTTCCCTTTCTCCCTCTCTCTCGCCTTACTTTTCTCCCATCTCTCACACTCGTCTCCCTCTCTCTCCCTTTCTCTTTCTCCCTCTTTCCCCCCATTTCCCCTCTCTCTCTCTCCTCTCCTTCCTCAGGATGTCGGCCTACAGCACGGTAAGGTCTTGTTCTCCGGCTGGGCTCGCGGTGACATCATCAGCAACATGCTGAAGGACCACCGCTCTGCCGACTACAATGACGGCAAGAAGGCGGATGTGAGTAAACCTCCCCACTCCCGCACCGTGACCCCAACCCCATCTCCCACTGGACACCTGTGAGCACACCCCGCTGAGCACTCTCTCTGACCCCTCCCTCAGACCTGCACGTGTCCCGGGGCGGACTTCACCGACCTGGCTGAGATCGTGTCCCGAATCGAGCCGGTCCAAACCTACGTGTCTGCCGAAGGTGAGCTGAGCCTGGTCCGACCTCCCCCGCCCCTCCACCTAGCCCAGAGTACTCACTATCAATCAAGCCAGCTTCCTGACTCTACCCAGTCTGGGTTCTGAGCTGTTTTTATTTCTGCAAAACATGTGCCCCCCCCCACCATCCTGCTGTACTAGGGCAGAGAGATGCCAGCAGAACTTTCCAGATGTGTTCCAGAACATTCGCCAGCCGTCTCTGTTAATGTTTTTACAATCACCTCAGGGATGCTGGTTAAACAAAGATCATTATGTTAGGGTGTTGGGGGAGGGGGCTGGCAGCCATTTTAATTTCCATGATGTTACGTAACCCTCTCCATTGCTGCCGCAGCGGAGGAGTCTGACTGCCTGACTGAGTTTGAGGAGGACGGCATCGACACGGTGCGGGAGGAAGAGGAGGAGGAGGAGGAGGAGGCCGAAGACCCCGAGGACCAGTCCCCTGGGGAGTGGGGGCCAAATGGGGTCTTCCAAACGGTAAACAAGGGGCCCCACCGCGCCCGTACCCTCCCAGAGCTGGCGTGCTGCTCTGATATTGCCTCATGTCAGCAGGATTGTTTACACAGAGTTTCATAAGGAGACAGTTGCACGCTGTTGTCAGTAGGTGGCGCAATTTTTGTGTTCAGGACGAAGAGAAGTCGGTGCGACAGCGGAGGAAGCTGCCCAACGACTCCAACACCTGCTCTGAGATCTCTGACTGCTGACAGGGGGGCCGGAGCCGGGGCCGGAGCCAGGGCCAGGGCTGGGGCCGGGCGGGTAACTCCTTTTGTATGAGCTGATCGAAGACAACTTGGAGACACAGTGCCATAAGGTGGCGCCCCCTGCAGCCAGACGTCATTGACGTCTTCATTTATTCTTTTCTGATTTCCTGGTTTGGTGAATCTTTGGCCTCCATGCTAACCCCTGACCCCTGCCACCACCTCCACCTGGCAATTCCATGACATGACCTGGTCGTGTAGCAGGAAACGGCTCAGCGCTGGCCGAGTCTGTGGCAGGCCTTCCCATGCACAATGGTGATCCGGGTTTTACCAAAAACATTACAGTCCTGTGTGGAAAATATATACCGTGTGTGTGCGTGTGAGATGCCCTGCCCAGGGCCATGAGACTGCCTTTCATTTCATCCCCCTCACCCCCAACCCCCTGGTGGACCGGTAACCCCATTCTCCCCGGATGCCCCTCGCCCCCTGGTGGCCATAGCTGCCCTGCAGTCCCAGAGCCGGCCACGCCCGCAGACGGTAACTGGTAAATGTTAGCACGCTTACACGCACAACCACGGGAGCCCCGCCCGCCCGTCCGTCCGTCTGCCCGCAAGCCCATTCATATGCCGCCTTTCTGATGGTGCCGTTTCTGGGCTGGGGGGCACCCTTCACTCAGACTATCCACCAGAAGCCTGCTCTAATCCATCTGCCCATTTTGGCCTTTTAACACCGAGACGGATTTCGGCTGCACCCACGTCAAAAGTGATGTACAGACAGTTTCTTTTTTTAAGCATCGCTTAGCTGTTTTGCACTGATTCTGATGTAGAGTCATTCCTCTAGGGTGAACTTTTTTAGTTTTATTTTTGATCTGATATAAATGGCAATATAATAGATACACGACTGATATGAGATTATTTAAGGAATGTATAAAGGAGGGTATTAAAGAACTGAACAATAAATGTTCCTTAACTCCATGGTTTGTGGTTTTTCAGAACCTGTTCCATGGATCTCCCAGCATGCACTGGTGCACACGTGCATGGAACATTGGGGAAAAACAACAGACGTCATTATATAAAAGTCTCTGTGCTGAGGCCGCCCAGCAGGACTGACTTTTCAATGTCATGGCAGGGGTACGGCTAAGAAGGGTCAGACTCTGATCAGAAGGTCGCTGGTTCGAGTCCCAGGTACATCAGAGTGATGTCATCATCGGGCTCCTAAGCAAGGCTGTTAGCTCTGGTCGACTATACAGTATGACCCGTTTTTCCTGCTATATGAATCATACACAGTGTCTGGCATGGATGGAGCTGGGATGCAGCCGCCATAACGCCAGGGTGCTGATCGCTGATGCCAGTTAATTTCCGCGTGTGACTTGGAATAAATGGAATTCGCAGCATATTACCGCAGGCTTCTGAATACGGACGTGAACGGAGGAAAAAGTTAAAATCTAGTCAAACACGTAGTTTCCATTCACGCCTTTATTAACAAGCTCGAAGCACTAATAAAGTTCAAGCAATACTTCATCTCTTGTTTAAATACACATTAAATGAATATCAAAACATTCAGCAAATATTAAATCAACTATTCCGATCTTTTAGCGTATAATTTTAAATCGTTTACATTTGCACGTTTATATCATAAGCTCTCCTACTATGACCACATCAATAGTATTACGAATTATTTTTCATTAGCGTTTCTTTTTAATTGTTAAGATATCGCACTACTCACATTTCCCCTTGTAGCGCAGAAAGCTGGACGTCTAAAGCAAATTTATAACAAGTTAGAAAGAGCGATAAGTGACAGCAGCTGTAATCCTCTCCGGGTCACAAATCTGTGCATCTTGCGCTAAATTAACGCCTCATTATGCTAATCTATATCCATTAACTATACTGTCATCTTCCTAAGAATAACGCGACCTTTCGGTGGGGGACACAGTCCGAATGGAATAAATAAACTGGATTATCACTTATAAGCAAAATAAAACAATATGCAATGATCGAGGTGAAAGTTTGCACTGGCAGCATTAAAAGCTAAAGTTACGATGACAGATAAAAATCTAACGGGGTGCGCCGCGGCCCGGAGAGCGAAGGGGGACGCGGGAGCGAGCGGCACGCCCCCGCCAGCGGCGCGCACTGCAGGCGGGGGTCTGACCCTGAAGCAGCTGCTTCGGGTGGAGAGTAACCCGAGCCCGGGCTGGCACACTGCGAGCGCCGCTTTTCATAAAGCTCCGGCCGGGCTGAGAAATTCTAATTCACGAATCTGAACAAATCCACAAGCGAAGAGAAAGGCGAGCGTCTTCACAAAACCTGCTGTGATAAAGGTCTGCCTAAAGTTTCCCCTACATAAGAATACGAAAATAGACTATATTATGCCAGTATGGGGAGTAGCAGCCATTGCGTCAGATGTAAGCAAGATCTGAAACAGAACACGACCCCTATAAATAAAGATGAAATCATTAAAGGGACAGGCACTCGGTATAGCTACACGGAGATTACGGAGTGCGAACTAAGGCTTTCTGTAGGCCTTCCGCTGGTGCTACTTTGGTCTGGTTCCAGAAAGATACTTGCTCACCTTAACCATTTGATGACTGTCTCCTATATCCAGAAGACTAGCTATGAGATTGGAATCCACAAAACTCACCCCTACAAGGGAGAAACTTGCCTTTCAGATTAGGATGTGCTGTGTCCCCTTCAGATGAAACCCCAAAATCAATGTTGACTAGTCTAGATTAGACTTTGGTTCTTATAAGATGTTGACAAGAACATGTCAACAAAGGCTGCTGGAAAGCATCTGGTTTCCTTGATTTCCTAGACGGTGTACGCCGCTAGTCCACTGTGACCCACACCTTCTCTGGTAGGATTCGCAGCGGGTGGCGCTTGCAGGAACTGGAGAAGTACGGGAGGACCTTCTCAGCAAACTTCTGCTTGAACTTGTAGAGGAGGGTGTTGTCGACGGCATCAGAAAAGGTGAGCCTGCCGCGGTCCCAGTCCAGCTGCACCCGGACTCTCTGGGGCTTCCTCTTCAGAACCAGGGGTGCAGCGACAGGAGCCCGTGCCCGGTACTCTCCCGCCGACAGGCCAATGCTCCACAAACCCCGCTCCGGGTTTGGAGGGAACCACTCCTTCCTCTGGATACTCTCCCGGGCCACGCCTAGGGACCATTCTGAATTGTCCCCCACCTCTACATCCCAGACGTGCTGCCCCGAGTCAAACGCCTCGGAGCCCAGTACGCACTCACTGGACCGGAACCGCTCTGGGTTGTCGGGAAGGTGCTGGTCCTCGTCCAGGTACCTCACAGACGTCAGGTCATCGGACACGGAGAGGCAGATGTCTGCTGTGTTGGGGTTCAGTGTCACAGGGGCTGGGGGATTGAGAAATTTGGTCAAGCTCTCCAAGCTGGAATGTTCATGGAGAGAAATCTGAAGTAGTGGTGATTTTATACAAGGTATAAAATCTGGAGCACCAGCTGAGCTAACTAGTGCTAATCACTATGCAAGAACAAGTCATCCACACTCCCAGATTGACTTACTGTACTGGACCATGTCCTGCATCTTCTCCCAAACCCTATACTTCAGGTTCCCTACGTGTTTGGGTACATCAATCAGGCCACCCAAGTCAATTATTGGCTCCTGTAGGGGGCGCTGTGCTCTGCAAATGATTACAGCCATCAGCAAGCCACATCAAGGTGACGGCCCACAGTGTGACTGGGCTCAGGGTAGGTGGTGGGACAGGTGGTCATCTAGCACATACCGTTGGATGGTTGCCTTGAAGTTCTGCAGAACAGAAGGGAAATGGAAGGTGCAGTTTGGTCAGCAGAAGTTCACTCACAAAGAGATCCCAAGAGAAACAAAGAAAAGCTCTGATCTATGATCAGACCCCGGCTGTTCCTAGCCGTGACCTCGCAGTGGCTGACCGGCTCCATGATGGAATGGACACCTACCTGGAGGAAGGTGATGTCATCAGCGGCCAGCTGCTCCTCCATCAGTTGAATGTCATCTGTCAGAGACCGCATGTCTCCGGTCAACTTCTCCATCTTGTCCTTCGTCATCTGACTCCTCTGCTCCTCTTCCTCCTTGAGAGCCGCCAACATGGCTGCCTCCTCATCCCTCAGGAACCTGTGGAGCTTCTTGAACTCGTCCTTTATGAGCCGCTCGCTCTGCTGGGCCTGGCCCTGAGGGAAGGAGGTAAAAGAAGGATGGGTCTGGCTCTGGCCGCGGCGACGCTAAGCCGGTGGTTTTTACCTTAATGTGCTCTGCCAGCTCCTCGCAGCTCTGCTTGGCCACAGTGAAGTCCTCCAGCTTCTCCTGCAGGGGCTTCATGGTGTCCCTGAGCTCCCTCTGACCCCAAACATGACAGTGAGAAAGACAGCTCCACGACAGGTGCGGAGGATTACGCACCAGGCATTTAGCTGGACGGGGCTCAGAGCACCTGCCTAAAGGGTACAGCGGTTTAATCCATTCCTGGTTTAACCCTTTGTATCTAAGCACCTTCAGCTGTGTGTGTACAGCTGGACAGACAGGAGCCCTTTCCTTAAAAGCACAGCATTTCGACACATGTAAACAGATGTAAAATTTATCTTTTGTCTGTGCGAGCGAGTGTAGTTTGAGTAGGCTTCATGTAGGCTGTACCCCTCACCTTATAGTCGTGCACAACCTCCTCTAGGGGGCAGCACTGGTGCTCTTCGTGCTCGTTCTCCTGGCAGGACGTGCACACCAACTCCTCGTCGTCCACGCAGAAGAGGGTGAGCTCCTCTCCATGGCGGGTGCAGCGCCCGTGGGGCCCCTCTGTGGCGGCCTCTCGTCGCGGCTGGCCCTCGAACAAGGAGTCGAGCAGGCGGTGCAGCACACCGTCCAGCAGCTGGCGGCCGTAGCACACAGTGCAGCCTGACGAACCCACCTCCCGCTGGCACAGTTGCAGGCAGCTTGCGCATAGCCGGTGCCCACAGGGCAGCACGGCCGAGTCGCCCGCCTGGCACCCTGGGCAGAGGGGCTCCGGGGCTGCGGCCTCTGCTTCCATCGCACAAGTACGCCACTGCCTCAGTCAGGTGGTTTTTCCCAAGTCGCCCTCTGGGCCGATGCTGCAGATCCTCACCGGGACGACACGAAGTCCCCTTGCTCGCTCGCTGTGTGTCGGCCAGCTGTGGGCTGGGGGGGTATTTATATCTCTGTGTTTTCAAACAGAGGGGTGGTGTGGGACAGCAGAGCAGACAGTCGTCCCGGAATGGGAGGGCCGACAGCCATCGGGGGGGAGTTGAAGCCAATCAGGAAGCAGCAGTGTGTGTGTGTGTCGGGGGGGGTGCTAAGTCAGTGTGAGGGGGCACAGGCCCCCCTGAAGGAGCGGTGTGCAAACCAACACCTCCATCCTTTTGGCATGACGACAGTAAAATGTAGCCATGAAGAACAAATGTGCAGATTGCCCCTGAAGAGGGCGACACAGAGCTGGGGGAAGGCTGTTACAGCCTGGGCAAGGGCTTACTGGGAAGCTCAGGTTAAACAAAGTAAAAGCAGGTAACCTTACTCTAATGTATTCAGAAGAGAGGTGTAGCCATGATTTCTTTATGAGAGACAGTATTTTCTGCACTCGATCTAATAATTCAGTAACAATTACGTACCAAAAGTCAAGTTTATTTGTATAGCGCATTTTCAAACACAAAAGGTATTTATGACAAAGGTCATTCCAAGTGCTTCACAGAAAATGAAATGGGAAATAAAATGCATTACGCACCTGGGCACGATAATAGTTATGAATTACTGCATTTTTAATGAAGACGCAGCAGGGAAGCGAAAATGTGCATCATAATATGCTGGTGCTGGGTCTCAGCAAAGGAACAGACATTACAGTTACGAGGCAGGACAGAGCCAGGCCTCCCAAGGGGGTGTCACACACTCAGCCCCCCCCCAAAAAATAAAACATAGAGCTACAAAGACAAAATAATAATTTATTATAGACAGTTTCCCTTATAATAAGACGCAAGATCCCAGCGGAAATGCAGGCAAAGCGGTGAAATGCCAACAGGCACGCGGCCCAGTTACCCCGTGGGGGGGCCTCGCGGCTCCAGCCGCAGCCACAGCCCCCCTTCTGCACGCAGGATGAGCTCGGGCAGCCGGCGCACCTTGCCCTCCCGGGGCGTGATGCGGAATCGCCGCAGGGTCAGCGCAGTCACCACCCGCATCTCCGCCATGGCGAAGTTTTGCCCGATGCAGTTCCTATAGGTGCCACAGGGAGGCGCACCTGTTATTTATGCATTACTCTCTGCTGGTCTCACTCTAAAAAACTTCAGACCTGCGTTACACTAATCTTACATAAGTATACCCATAATATATATGGAGGGAATACCCAGGCTGATTTACACTCTCCATTCTTTGGAAGAATGTTGTGAATTAGTTTGGCTACAAGAGAGCAGCAGTAAGTCAATTTCAGAGGTGTGGACTTCGACAGTGTTAATTCGTACTTATTTGTGGTGTGTCTTGTATTTGCTCACCGCATCCTACCTGGGTCCTGCAGAGAAGGGGATGAAGGCGTAGGGAGAGCGGCCTTTGGAATTCTCGGGGTCAAAGCGGAGCGGGTTGTAAACCTTGGCAATCAGGGAGAGAGAAAAGTCAAGGATTTGCAGCAGGTCGATGCAATGGAGACAAAGCTGGGGCTGCCTGTCTGAGACCAACCTCTGGGTCGGGCCAGACGTGGGGGTTGTGGTGGGTCCCATAGATGCTCACCAGGCAGATGTTTCCTGACAGAAAAAGAACACAGCTTTCTTCTTGTTCTTCACAGCAACTGATTCATATAATGACGCATCTCCAGTTTATGACCCCCCCACACCGCCCCTCTCACTCATGTTCTTTACTGTGATGCATCATTTGCCCTCCCATACGCAAACCATTCATTCTTCCTGTCCCCTACTCAACATCCTGTTTTATCTCCCATTATCCCCCCCCCCTTTCCCTTACCTGGTGGTATCACCCGCCTCCCAGGCACTGTCATCTCCTGGGTAAGGCGACGTGTGACCGCAGGGACAGGGGGGTACAGCCTCAGGCTCTCCTTGATGCACATCGTGATGAAGGGCAGGTTGGACAGATCATTCCTGGAGCCATAAGCAGTGCCTCAGTGTCACAGGCCCAAAATAATCCTCAGTTCAATGGTGATAATTTAACTCATTGTAATTCCAAACTATGACACAATAGACCCTAACAAAGTCAAAGTGTGGTCTTGAACTGACCACCAGAGGGAGCTAGAGGGCAACTTCAAATTCTCTCACTTCAGTTCCCCTGCTTATCAGACGACAGCCTCATTCGTAGAGTGTGCCTGTACCTGTGCCTAGTTTTCCTAGTTGCACCTGATCCTGCCTTTTTTGCTTGTTCACTGGACCAAGCTAAATCTTATTTTCTCCTGTTTAGAGGACCTGATTTCTCTGCATATTTTGCCTGTTTGCAGTGGGGAAGGGCGGGGCGGGGCAGTGGGGAGGAGTGGGGAGGGGCACTCTGACCATTCAAGTTCCTCGCTGTCCCGGCCCTGCAGCAAGTCGTCCACCTCAGCGCGGCAGCGTTCCTGGTACTCCGGGTGTGTGGCCAGATTGTATAAGACCCAGGAGATTCCACTGGCCGTGGTGTCATGGCCTTTGGAGGAGGGGGGGCCAGCAAGAAAGGAGAAAGAAATGCTTTAAAAGAAGGGCCAGATGCAGACTGCTTACAGTAACGGACACTGGGGGGGAGCTGTGTTAAAGAGGCTGTGCAATACAGCGAGAACATGCAAACTGTGCATACAGAGATCCCGGGATGGGATTCGAACCCACAACCCTCCAGGTGTGGCGGCGCTGACCAGTGAGCCACCAATAGAAAGGTGACGCTCAAGTTTATGGCCCTCCAAAGGGGAAGAGGAGGGGCAGCAAATGAAAGGTGGGGGGGGGCGAGACAGGAACAAGCCTCAGCCCGCAGGGCACCAGTGAGAGCTCTGGCCCCTTCAGGGCGGAGAGAAGGCCCACCTTCAAACATGAAGGTGTCGGCCTCAGCCTTGATCTCCTCGTCCGTGAGCCCCTTGCCGTCCTCGTCCTGCATGATTCACACTTTTACAAAATGGAGGTTATCCTTGTACAGACACAAAAAATGTCCCCACAACATAATAACGCACACACACACACACACACGTATCCACACACACGCATGCACACACAGACACACAGAGACATAGACACACAGAGACACAGACACACATGTACCTTAGACAACAGCAACACGTCAATAAAGTCGGTCACTTTCTTCATATTGATTCCGTCCCCCTGCTTCTCTTGCTCCCCCTGAAGGTGCAGCTGTGCACGGCGCTTCTGGACTATGCTGGCAGTGAACTCGTGCACCACAGTGCAGGCGCGGCGGAAACGGCGGCCCTCAGCAGTGCGCCAGTACAGCCAGTCCCAGTGGTGCAGCATGCGATGCTCACGTTTTACCACCAGGGTGCTGAGCTCACAGATGGCAGAGATGTACTCGCTGGGACGCCTGGAGGCCAATGAGGCACAAACAAGAGCCAGGCAAATGAGCGACATCATTGCATTTGCATGTGTATCTTTATGCTCAACCACATTTGATATTTTACTAAAATTAATATTGAAATTCTGCATTTTAAATTCATCCTTTAATGCAAAAAATAGTAATTGCACATATTTGTTTAGTTTTAACTATCAAAATTCTTGTGCCGCCCCTATAAAGCATGTTCTTTGAGAGCCATCTCTGACACAGGAGCTCTCTGGCATATTTTCCTAGCTTTGTTGCAAGACCAGTTTGGTGCAGAATGTTCACTTTCCAGGAAGTGCTTCTGTGTTCCAACACGTTTATAAGGAAAATCACCCCACCTCCTGTGTAGAGGCTCTGATTCCTGCACCCAGCTCGGTGTGAGTGAAGCCTGCAGGGTTTCCGTGTGTCTGTATGAAAATTAGTGGCTCTAAATTGCTCATAGAGTGTGTGTGAGTGTGTGTATGTGTGTGCACGTGTATGTGTGTGAGTGTGCGTGCGTGTGTGTGTGTGCGCGCACCCGTGCGCTCATGTGAGCCCCCGGCTGTCCCATCCAGGCAGGCCCCTATGCCCTCCGATTCCTAACATCACCATAACCCTGAGGTCAACCTCGGCCAGGCACTACCCACTCCTGGCAGTTGCTGTCATGGCTGAAGGTACACTTCAGGAGACTGTCCAGTGTCATCAAGCTGATCTGCTCAAACATTTCCTGATAACTGTGCCCCTCTGTCACCAGACGGCGCCACTTCTCCTGCCACAGATTAGATGAGATTAGATTAGATTGTTTCACACCGTCAGGCTGACAGAATGCTGGTACAGATGTGTGTGTGTGACAGCACTGACAGCGAGTCCACATGTTAACATAAACACATACAATGCGACACAGGCTTTCTTCAATGACATTCAGACATTAAACATTCCACCCATTACAAATTTATTACAAAATGTCACAATCCAAGCAAAAAAAGCAGCCATGAAGACACAATAATGTGAATGTTTGCAAGTCACAAGGTATGTTTGTCTGTTGATTACAAACTGATTAAAAAAAAAAAAACAGAGAAATGAGAAGGAATAGAGATCTGAGAGATATTTTAACGTCCTACTTGCCCCCTTCCCCTGGCCCCCCCAGACCAGTGGGGCAAAGCACTCACATGCATAATGTCGACAGACTTGTTGAAAATGCCAACGTAGATCTTGAGGATGTCAAAGTGGAAGGCAGGTGTGAGGAGGCGTCGGTGGCGGGCCCAGTACTCTCCATTGCTCAAGAGGAGGCCCTGGCCTGCAGGGGGGAGCACAGCCCTTACGGTCTCTCCGCAATCAGGAAGTCACTCAGCAGAGCAAGAAGTGGCCACTCACCCAGCCAGGGGCGCAGGAAGCCATAGAACAGCTCATCCTTCAGGGTTATGGCGACTGCAGCGAGCAGGTCGAGGGCATGTAGACAAGAGAAAAGGAGGTGAGGAAAGGGCATCTGCTTTGGGGAAGAACCACTGGGAATATGACAGAGGTAACGGGGATGATCTCTGTGACAGATTGATAAAGATAGCTGACTTCTGTATGATGGAGGAAACAGGTCCTGAGTATGATGTTAAATTGCATCCGGCCATGCGAGCGGTCCTCCAACTTTTTGGGGGTTGGTGGTGGGATTGGCACTCCAACCACTGTAAAACACCTCACGACAGCTTGGTTCAAACAGGCACGAGACCCTTCTGCTCTCCGCAGGAGTAGTTCTGCTGCAGCCTCCCATAGGAAGGCTGCAGGCACCATGAAGGGGATGGGGGAAAGCCCTCAGGAGCCTCATCCCTGGAAGAGTCGAAACCATCGGAGAGCCAACAGGGTCAGGCCGGGTGGGGATCAGAGCTGGTGCAGTGCTGAGGCGTCACCCACTGCATGGCGACACTTGGGTTCCAGCTTGAGGCGGCCCATCCGAGTAGACACGTGGAACGTCGTGTCTCTCTGGCAAGATGACCATCTTCCCCTGCTGTCAGGGGAGCTTCGTAGCATTTCACTGCATTTCAGTGGCGGCGTTCTTGGAGGTACGCAGACCGGGGAGCAGCCAGATCTCTGTAGGTAGGTACACCTACTTTTGGTCTGGTCGCTCTGATGGCTGCCATACTCAGGGAGTAGCTGTTGCTGTGGCGGATCAGGTCCTCCTGATGGTGGCCGATGTCACCCCTTTCAACGAGCGTATTATGAGACTCAGGCTAAGGCACTCCCTGGGTGTCTTGTCTGTTGTGTCGGTGTATGCTCCAACCGCGGTGAGTGATGTCTCGGTGAGGGAGACATTTTACTCGCAACTTCGGTCTGTGGTTGATGGGTGCCCACGAGGTGACACTCCTCTGGTCATGGGGGACTTCAATGCGACCACTGGCACTGACAAGGCTGACTATGAGGATTGTGTTGGTCCCCACGGGTCTGACGACCGGGGTGAAAGTGGCTCCATGCTCCTAGCCTTTGTGAAAGGTCAGGGGTTGCGTGTCACTGGATCCTGGTTCCAACGCCTGAGCTGCATCGGGGACTTGGTATTCCAATACTGGTGGTGTGGCAAAGATGTTCGATCACATCTTCGTGGGCAGATGCTGCAGGCTCCTGCAGAACTGCAGGGTCTACAGAAGTGCCTAGTTTGTGAATCCTGACCATAGACTTGTTGTTGCTACTCTGAAGATTCAGCTTAGATCCAGTAGGCTACCACCTACTATGAGGAGGAGGTTGCACTTGGCCAGACTCCAAGATCAAGCTGTTTCTGATGAGTTTGCACGCAGTTTGTATGAGGAACTTGCAGACTTGGGTGCGACTGCCGACTCCAATGTAATGTGGGAGACCTTCCGTGATAAGACCCTGAAGGTTGCTGAGAGTTGTGTTGGTGTTGCCGGTGTTCCCAGAAGGAGATGATTCATCTCACAGGGCACCCTGGATATTATCGAGAGGAGTCACAGCGCACGGCTTGGTGGCAACTCCAGTCTGTACTGGGAACTGAGGAAGACGGTTGTGAGAGCTCTGAGGGCAGATGAGGCATTTGTTAGATGAATCTGTGAGTAGGTGACCCAACATCCTGCTTACAGAGGAATCGAAGCATTACGTACATCTGAGTTTGTTCCTCTGAGACTTGCAGTCAGGGCAGGTGATGGAACGGTCCTTACGGATGGCACTGCAGGTGTGACCCACTGGGCCAGCTACTTTGAGCAGTTGTTTAAAGCTGATCCTCTGGCTAGGATGCTGGACATCTCTGGGTCCACGGTTCTTGAGGCTGATCCCCCAATCAGCTGTGAACCACCCAATCTCACTGAGATTGCACGGGTGGTGAATCAGCTGGGGGTAGGGAAGGCTACAGGGATCTGTGGTATCCATGGTGAACTTCTCCAGGCTGGTGGTCATTTCTTTTGGCCTGGTATCAATTTGGATACCAAATGGTATTGTAAGTCATGTCATGGCTGCCAGGTTGTAGGAAAACCAAACCAGGTTATTACTCCGGCTGTGTTGCGTCCCATCCCTTCGATCGGTGAACCCTTTGAACACGTGCTAATAGACTGTGTCGGTCCTTTACCAAAAACTCGTTTGGGCAATTTTTACTTGTTTACCCTAATGTGTACTGTGACGTGTTTCCCAGTAACCTCGTGGCCGATGCCCTCTCTAGGTCTTGACCCCTTTCGTTATTCGCAGACGTGGCCTGTTTGTTTTCTTTTTCTTTCGCTTTTTCTGATTCCCTGTGTTTTTTCTTTTGTTGGTTAGTTTGTGGATTTTTTGTGATCTGGGGTCTGTCTGTGTTCATGAACCCTGCTGGTTCATTCTTCTGTGGGGGGGTGTTACGTGCCGTAAGAGTTTTGGATACGTCTACAGGATGCCTCAGTCTTCTGCCTCAAGCTCCACTCGCCAGTTGCTGCTCCACTCGCCAGTCGTTGCTTCAGCCCACCTCCCGGTTCCTCACCATGCCCCTGCCACGCCCCTTCTGCCCTCTGACCTCTGACCCTGTGTTCCGGATGAGGATAAAGGCCTGCTGATTGTATCCGTCAGGAGCGCTTTTGCTCTTGCTCTTTTGCTGTGCTTTTCCTCTGATTGATTCCTGCGTGTGACTGTTTCGTTTCTCGGTTTCTGACTTGCTGCTTCGCCCTCTTTGTACCTTTGCCTTCGGTTTGTCCGTTTCCTGGTTTTGAACTCTCGCTTGTCCCCTGACTACTCTCTCTGCTCGTCCCTTCGAATATCGTGTTTTTGGACTGTGTGTTTTCGGTATACGTGTGTGAGGTGCATAAGGAGTGACTGCAGTTTTGTTTCTGCGAAGCTGTTTTGTTTGTTGTTTTGGCCTGGGTCACTCCCAGGCCAGTTTGTTACACCTTGTGTTTGTAAACGTGTCCGTGTATAAAAATAAAAGCTATAAAAAAAAGGATCCCTTTGTTTCCTGTGTTCCCTTTTCCCGTTCGTCTCGTCTTCCCTCCCTCCCTTTCCCTAACCTTTCTGTCGATCCTCAACCCTAGACTGAGGATCATAACAGAAGAGATAAGAGATCTGACTGCATGATGCCATGACATCAACCTCTCCCTGAATGTCGACTAGACGAAGGAGATCATCAACTTCAGGAAGACCAGAGGATCCCCCAGTGAGACAGTCAGCAGCTTCAGATTCCTGGGCATCCAGATCACTGGCTCCCTTTCCCATGGTCTCTAAACACCAGCTGCATCCTCCAGAAGGCTCAGCAGAAGAATCAAGATTCAAGCCCTTTAGTGTCATTTTGTACTTAGGTGGCTAAAGAGCTTTTGGTTTCACTTTTGTACTTTGCCAATATATATGTTACTATTGTGAGGCATATTTACATCCCAATCCTCACTGCATTTGTTACTTTGTTACTCGTGCCTGGAGGACACTCTGTATCACACTATGTCCTCTGTCCTTTGTCTTGTGCTATACCGCTCTGCTGTGTCCCCTATTGTCCCCCTATGTACCTGTCCCCTACCCTGCAACTATGGAATGAGAATTTCACTGTTCTTCTGAACACAGGTCAAGAGAACTTGAAACTACTGCAGAGGGATAAACACAGCATGGCTGACTTTTTTTCTGGGGGGGGTCTGATTACCAGGTGCCAGGAGGATGGGTTTGATGTAGTCTGGGTGAAAGAGGCGGATCAGGGTGTAGAAAGGCCCCAGGAACCAGGCGCACGAGTGCTGGAAAGTGTTCACAAGATGGTCGACTGCCTGCAGACCCTCCTCTGTGTTCTGCATCTAGGAACACAAACACATCTTTGTGGGGACCGCCCATTTATTTATAATTGGCATAATCCTAATCCCAACAATGACAACCCTAAACCCTACCCAGCCCTAACCTTATCCATAAGTAACCAAACAAAATACAAGACTTTTGGCATTTTTAGTGCTTTGATTGTATTCACACATTTTTTCTGTAATTGAGTGTCCCCTTATGGGGTGTGAAAAGCTGGTCCCCACAACGTCAAATAACAGTTTTATCAGATTGTGGGGACATTTGGTTCCTAAGATGTAATATATACACTCCCATGCACACTGATCTCAGGCACATTGTGCAAACAGCCCCCCCCCACCAGGCAGTTCCTGTGCATTTCTGAAATTAATCCAGCTGAGGCTAATTTGTTATTTATGCAAACACTGTCCTTTATTGCAAATATTTCCAAAGAGCTGTACAAACACACCCAGAGCACTGAAGCACACCAGAAACACAGCAGTTTTATCAGTTTCCAGTCCTTCTTGTCACAAACCAATTACCTACTCCCTGCCCACGATATCCATCTCCAGCTAAAGAGGATTTATCATGGATTTTACAAATCGTGAGTGGCACTGAGACCTGGGTGGGTGTATGGAAGGATATCCAGCGAAAGAAAATGGAAAGACACCACATTTCGTTTTAAATTACACAATGATTGTGACTATGAAAATCATACTTTCAAGAGTCTACCTTGAAGAGTAAAATAGTAATCATTTCTAATCTTTAAAAACAAGACATAAATCGGTGACCCAGATTTTGTTTCATGTTTATAACACACTCTGGAGTCTTTCATCAATATGAATACAGCACAATGGTCAGGACTTTCAAAGCAACGTATTCGGGGTTGTCAACGCCGGTCAGCTCGCTGGCGTGAGATTTTCAATTCGCAAGTCTGCATACTCATTTACATGTATGTACGTGTTTTTTTTTACCTTGTAAATAGTCTGTGGGGTTTTGAAAAACTACCCAACGCTTTTTCATGTTGAATTTTATGTTTACAATGGAGTGATAAAGATTTCCCGTAAGATTTCTTGCGTGTGAGAGTCAGAAAGCGTGAGTGTCACGCCAGATGCGTGAGAGCTGGCAGCCCTGTGCATTGTTTTCCACGTCAGCTACTGAACAGCCTAAGGCAGTTTCCCAGCCTGTTGCTCGGGGACCTACAGACGGTCCACGTTTTTGCTCCCTCCCAGCTCCCGACAGAGCTAAAACATGGACTGGCTGCGCGTCCCCGAGGACCGGATTGGGAAACACTGGCCTAAGGGACCCCCCCGTATCTAAATTACTTTGACTCACAGCTGTTTTTTTCCACGTAAGCGATGAGTCTCCATCATTGCGCAAAGCTTATTTTGCATTTTAAAAACCAGTTTTAAAAGTTGTACCATGCCACACGGAAACATTATCGTTCCCATATGCAATTCTGAGAAGTACTAACATTTGCACACTAATTACGCATTAAACGCACACGTGAATTTGAGGAAACTGTGACCGACTTCACTCACAGCCAACGAAAACAGGGGAGCGTCCGGGACTGGCCAATCCAATCTCAAGGGAGAGCCAGGGGCCCGAGAAGGGTCCGTTTCTGGATTGTAACGTGCAGCAGGACGCGTGTCTGCTACTTTGCTAAATCACATAAACCAGTTTGTTTTTCTGAGGATAGCTCAATGACAAAAACTTGCCTAGATTAACTGCGATAAAGACCGGTTATTTATGAACCTGTCTAACCTAAATATTTTTTTTCCAGTTCAATTCTATTTTATAGGAACAACTGGTTAAAACTTAATATTTAGCATTACGTTTGCCCTCAGTTCCTGTCTTGATGGAGAGTGCAGTCGATGTCAAACTTCACTATCAAGTGGGCGTGCCTTGCCGCGTGATGTCGCTCTAAAGTGGGCGTGCCTTGTACTCTTGCGGGCCGCAGATGGACATTGAAAGAGGATAGCAATTTCAACCTGCGTGAGGGAGGTTTCCTTCAGGTCCTCCTCCCGCACTCTGAAGTCTAGCATTCGGGTTCACTGGTATTTCGAAATTATCCTTATGAGGGTGTACTCCCGCCTCAGGCCCCATGCTGCCAGCGGTAGGATCTAGACCACCTCCTTAGCAAGATAAGTGACTGCAGTTTAGTACGTTATTTTGTAGACGCTTTTATCCAAAGTGACATAGAATCGAGGAAGCAGGATCAGACGATCCCTGGAGCGATTGGGGGTTAAGAGCCTTTGCCGACCCTGGGAACCAGCGAGTTTGGGATCACAGCATCCTAACAGGCGGAGCCACAAATGCAATATTAATCTAAGAATTAATCTAGAACAGACTGTTGCTTTATCTGCCTTAGCTGTTCATTGTAACATGATACAATGCAGGCCTAATGCCGGAACCGTGTAAGCCGTCGAGGGTGTAAAGATCATTTACATATGGGTATTCTCACATTTATTTTGCTAGTCTGTTTAACTATACCTCACATTTTATCCGTCTCCATTTACAGACACTTGTGTAGTAGGAGTAACACTTAGAGTAACAGAGTAACACTTAAAAGTCACCGTGGTAAAGCTACGGCAGGATGCGTCGCCCCGACAAATTTAATGCCTTTTTTTGGTACATGGCACTGGCCCCAAATATCTCCCAACAAACAAATCCCTGTCATACAGGTTTGTATCCATTAAGCCCCGAACAATATCTGCGCCAGGGCCATAAGCGCCATTTCACCGCGGACCGTAATGCATTATTTAACATACTGCAGCCTTGACACAATTATATTTAATGGCAGATAGTTTCTTAATGTGCGCCTGCGGTATTTCCTCCGATCAGCTATCGCGTAACTTTTCCACGCGGGACTCCTCTGAACAAGTGGGGGAATAGGTGGGGTGCATAAAATCAAGTCCACTTGTGCGTTTTTAGATACTCAGATATAACCTTCTGCCTCACGTTTATAAACAGTCGAAGCATGCTCACCATCGCGTTACACCATTGCGATACATGTTGGCATTCTGTTAATGCTGCCGACAGGGGCCGTTTCTAGCTATTGAAGAGATCAGGGTCTAAGTCAACTTTACCTGGGGCTTGATTTTTCTTTTTTTGAAGTAAGACTGGCATCGGGGCTGAAATACTCGGACTGTAGCCCCGAGTGATCGGACCTATGGCCGCCCACGCCTTTTAATGTGCGGTTGAATGATATACCTCAAATCGCAATGCTCAGTGAGAACTAAAGATCGTTATCCTCGTCTAAAATCACACTTTTGTTTTAAAGACATGTATATAATTCAGACTTTATTAATAAAGTTTTATTGGTTTGCATTAGCGGCACGGTGGTGCAGTGGTTAGCGCTGTTGCCTCACACCTCTGGAACCAGCGTTCACCTCTCCGCCTGGCTTCCATGTGTGTGGAGTTTGCGTGTTCTCCCCGTGTCATCGTGAGGCTGATTGTATGCATGCGTGTGCGTGTGCGTGTGTGTGTGTGTGTGCGTGTGTGTGTGTGTGTGTGTGTGCGCGCGCCCTGCGATGGGTTGGCGCCGCATCCTGGGTTGCTCCCTGCCTTACGCCCGCAGCCTCCGGGATAGGCTCCGGGAGCCCCGTGACCCCGAATGGGATAAGCGGTTACAGAAAATGGATGATCTGCATTAAATTGTGTGCAATTTTTCTCGTATTCTTAATGACTCTCCCATAGATGCGCCCTGTTCCCCCGTCCGTCGTTCAGGGTGATTAACAAATAAAGCAGACTGGGACACATCATAGCTTCCGTAAAACGAAGATGGTACTAGTGTGCATTTTCCGTACTTGTACATTGTCTTACCGGTATTTCCGTTAATCGGGGTCATGAACGTATATTTTCACTCGTCATAAATTCAGACCTTAAGGCACATTACCAGCTCACAAATCGAGCCCAAGGGGAAACTTTTTAATGTTTCTTTGCACAGATTCATCCCCTTTTCCCGTTTCTCCAGCAAAATTAATAATTGATAAGCAGCCGGTGGCCGGCGTATTGTGTTTCCAAATGACAGAACACCGGCGGACGGCTCCGCCCGTAGCCGGACACTCACCAGCCCCAGGTGGCCCAGCAGCCAGTTGCGTTTGGGGGGCAGCGCGAAGCAGCGCAGCCGCCGGGCGTTTCTCCAGTGCTTCAGGAGCGCCCAGCAGACCCGAAGCGACAGGGCGAGCAGAAGCGAACAGAGGCACACCTGACAGACCCTCCAGGCGGAGACGAGGGGCAGCAAGCGGCCCCATAACCCTTCATACTGCATCGCCGCGCTGTGAGGCACAGACAGGGAACAAAAGGCATCTTAAGTTATCCTACATGCACGAAACGTCAGAGGATCCCTGGCGTTTCCTGTTGAGAGCCAGTCAACCTTAACACTTATTGTGGCAGTCGAAAATAGAGGCTACCATTAATAAAACCTTAGGAAATCAGCTCGATAGTACAATATATACTGCAATGAAATTTTTAAATTATTCCAGAAGCATTACTACAATTAAACAGCGAATGTATTTCAATTTATTGCATTGCCTCGTATAACCCACCCTTTGGAGCCTAATGTAGTCTTGAAAAATAGTTCTTTTTAGTATCAGTTGTCACAAGAACGGCCGGATCTTACAAACTGCGCAGAATTGATTACACGTCCGATCTTTGATCAGGCGGTTGTTGCACAAACTGCAGCTTCTAAGTCTTGCAAGAAGTCGACTTCCCTAAATTCGGCTTGCCCGCTGCAGACTAATTGCGTCCCTGCTGCAGACTTCCTGATTTTGCTGAACGCAAGTTGGTGCTGAAAGCGTCTATTGGCTTGGGAGTGCGAGAGAAACCGAAGTAGATGTAACGCAAGGCCTTATTGCGTTTTACCGCGCGTTGTATTATGTTACGCTGTCAGGCCGTTCGACTTCTGCATATAACGGAGTTTGAAAGTCATTTTATTACCGGCGTCTCAAAATGTTGCACTGCAGCCAAAGTATTATTGGGGTGAATTTTTTTAATGTTTTTAAGATGTAGTACACCATAAATAACATTTCATTATTTTAAATAATGAAATAATAGCAGTTCTATTTTGTTTGCAAGCTTATGGACGATCCCGCCCGCAGCTGCCGGGCCGAGCTGTACCGATCTGCTTATGAACGTGGGCGCCCCTCGCGGCTTGCGCCCTAGGCGTCTCTGAACTACATCAGAGCTTATTGACAATGGATGGTGAACCAAAATTATTATTAACCGTGTTAATTGTGTTATCAGTACAATGTGACATTTACGACTGTACTAGGGCTGCGAACGGAACTCACGTCTTGCGATGTAGCAGGCGATGCCGCCGCTGTATCTTTCCCGGTAAACGAGCTATACAACCATTGAGTCGTCCTTGGTGAGTTTTCCGTAAACTTCACCTAAACTAAACAAAAATGTAAATTTAACTAAACACTTACCTTTTGCATTTCAGCGTTTATAACATTACTGAGAACGTTATCAAATACACAACAGTACTGCAAACAGTTCCAGGCAATGAAAAGAACTTAAACGCGGAAATTACTTCCAGGCATGTTAAAGCCCAGTAGCTCCTACCTGCCAGGTCAGGATACCTGCCGTACTGGCAAACGGGTTTTCTGCAGGTCACTTTTACGGTTCGGCGTCTTATTGGTCAGTTCCGCTGTCCCTCTGCTCACTGCAAAGAGCTTCTCGCGCTCAGCTGGCCGCTAGGAATCAGACTGTGCGGTGGTATTTTTGCACTGATGTACATGGCGAATCACTGAATGGTATGCGTGCCACCAGTGGCGTCAGAGTGGCAATGGCTACCCTGGAAGATTCAGGCATCAGAGGCCTACCCCAAATTTTACCGTGGGGGTCTTATAGTCCTCCAGGTTGGAAGTTGCTACCCGGCGGGAGCCGAGGGTGGCGTTTTCTCGGAGTCCAAAATGTATAGCTACGCCCCGCGTGCTTGCAACTAAGTTTATTTTGACCATCTGCATGATATCCTTCAGCCTTATCACGTGTTTTCGCCTATAAGACGTACGTTTGAATGGAAGATTAGGCACGTCACGACTGATTTTTCACCATTAAGTGAAACGGGTTTAAAACATTTAACTTATGTTTAACCATCTGTCCCGGTAATGTAAATCCCTCAATGCTTTGAGACACTGCAGCAGGGTTCCTCAATTCTGGTCCTGGAGGGCGAGAATCCAGCACAATTTGCTAATTTCCCCATCTCAAACGCACCTTAAATCAGCCAATTACCAGTAGGTGTCTTTGAACAGGAAAATCTGCAAACTATTAGATTCTGGCCATCCGGGACCGGAATAGGGGGATCCTGCACTACAGGATCCAGGGCCGTCCTTACCCGTTTTAAACATGCGGTAGTTCAGAGGTGTAATTTAGATTCCTGCAGTCCCGGTGTAGAGAAGGTTGCAGGAGTCCACGTGCAGAAGCATTCATGTCTATTCAAAACACGAAGCCGAAACACAGTGCAGGAATCGGTATCAATAAAAGTCAAAAGTCGAAAACCAGATCGTGACAAATACAGAGCCAAAATCGGAATCAAATAAGCAAAGCCGGTAATAACAGGCAAACGGCCCGAATACACGGTAAGATCAACGCACAGCCGTACCTCGTGTCGGAGAACCCTGACAAACAGGTATTATATGGGAAATTAGCTTCAGGTGCTGAAAACGTTAATCGGGATTTGGGAAGATCCGCGCTGGCTCACGGAACTGGCTCCGTGATTCATTCCACCCAGTAATTTTTTACTTGCTTAAGATCTTTTTTTCGTCCAAATTACTGGAAAAATGTTTCTTTTTTCCCCTCAACTTCTGCCATTTTTAGCTACTAATGTAATCTTCGAAGTTTTTCAGTCAGGTTTTAGAGCACTTCACACTTGTTGCTGTGGACTATGGAGTGCTGATTGAGCGCCAGGAAAAAATATTGATTGTGATGTGCTGGTGTTTAGCGCCCCCCTGTGGCCAATGTGATTAATGTGAATTGTATCACCAAAGCTCATGTATTACTCATGTCAGTGTTGCCCATTGTACTGAAACGCGCCTTATTTATTATAATTGTGAATAAGAGTAATTGCATCTACACTTCCGTATGATTTTTTTTTACAATATATTATAGATTATGTAACTGTATGCTATATACATAATAATAGATACTTTATTGATCCCCATGGGGAAATTCTCTTTACGCCTCCCCCAATTTACTGTCTGTAGGTAAGAGCAAGCTGGCAGTGAAGGGCAGCCACCCATAGCAGCACCCAGGGAGCTGGGGGTTAAGGGCCTTGTTCAAGACCTGTCCAAGGCCAGGCTCACACCGGCGATCTTCTGTTCACAGACACAGAGGCTTAGCCCACTGAGCCACACGCTGTGTATGTATATAGTATATAGGCCTAACGTTTGGTTATTTTGAGAAGCACACTTAAAGAACACAGTTAGCTTATCTGAGGACAGGTCTGGAACACTGAGGATAAACAAACAGTGTCTGACACTGACTCACGTCTTTAACATTTGGATGCACTTGAATATATTTTTCTAGATTAAGAACTTGCCTGACAGGTATAGGTTAAGAGTATATTTCTGTCCATTTTCTAAGCTCTTATCCAGGTCAAGGTCGCCTGGGGGTCAACCCAGGCAGCGTTGGGCTCTCCGGGATGGGATGCCAGTCCATTGCAGGGCTCAAACACACACACTTCGTGGGCAGATTCAGACTACATGAGGAAACTTACGGCTCTGCTCTGCAAGTCATCAAGTTTAAAATCATTTTCCATTAAGAAACAACTTTACGGAATGTGCAGTTTTTTGTGTCGTACGCGGAACACGGGGTCCATATTTTGGAGGTTTAAGTTTTATGCAGAACATATCATTTATATTATATTTATATTACATACCCTAATGAAACAGCGTGCGGCTAGTTTGCCTACTGTAGGCTGTATATGGAAACTTACCCATCTCACACAGTGAAGAGGAAACGCATGCATAATAAATAATATTTCACATTGTTCATCATTTAAATGTCCATCGAGAATTCATTACTGAGCGTTTTGTTACAGAAGTTTCAGTGACATGGTAGTCACGATGAGGAAAACACTCATGTCGGTGGAACGCGACTATGATCGACCGGAATCCTTTTACTGTGCCGCGAGAGGGCGCTGTCGCTCACGTCTGAATGCGGCCGCAGAACGTGGCCTGATGAAACAGCAACTGCAGATGCGCGTAAGGCGGACAAGCCGCCGCCGCCCCCGTCCTCAGCTCGCCCCCCTTCGCTTCCTGAGCATCGGGCGACAATGCCACATTATGATTATCATTGACGTCGATTTGAACGTTTTCAGGAAATCATCAGACCATTTACGGTCAAGTCGATTAATTACTGTTATGTTATAATCTATTACTAACTTTTCAGCTGTGCCACGTAAGTTTATCGAAGATAAATGAATTAGAAATTGATTTCAATGTATTACATACCGTGACAGAACACGGTTTGAAATTATTCAGTAAGTTACAGGCTAGATCTGCCGCCCATTCCTTCCCGTGTCGCACTGACGCTTGATATATTGACAAACATATTTTCTGAAACACACACAAAGCAGTTTTTGCTCTCGTCCCCCGTCCTTTGTTTCCTGTATATCGAGACCCTTTTCTTGGCAGCGTGCGTGTTTTGCTTCGGGCTGAATTTCCTTGAAATTATCTCACACTCACGAACCCGGGCTATTTTTGGCCTTAAACAGCGGACGAAGAAAAAAATAATAAAGCAAATGTTGGTGTGGGCGTGGGGGGCGTGGGGGTTATATATGGGAATAGGGAGTAATAAGGTTAAGGGCACATGGGTCGCGCTGCCACCTCCCGTATCTCACACGCTCTTCTCCCCATAAGTGCGGCTTCTCACTGTCGCCTTTGATTCAAGGGGACAGATTAAACCGGACTTCCATCCATCCCCCCAGCCAGAAATGTGAATTCGTTTCCAACAAGTAATGAGCTATTTATGTAAGCTTCACGGTCCAAAACACGCGGTAATAATTACAATTGTCATTCCGTTGCGAGGTCAATGACATCTTTGCGGCCAGTGACCGTTAAAAGGCCAATGCACCCAGATTTCTGAAAATTCTTAACATTATCGCCGAGAATATACTTTTTGTAGTTCATTTCTGACCTGCACAAGGGCCGGCGTCTGTTTGTCTTAATGATATAACGATACCGCGGCTCATTCACAATTTTAAAAGAATTAGGCTGCATTTTCAAGAAGAGCGGAGTTTTCCCACAATGTAATACAAACCTGATAGTTTTTACCTTGTACGGACATTTTCCGGATCCCACAAAGGAAGATTCAATTTTATAAAAATCTCTGAATGCAATAAAAAAATAAAAAACAAACTAGCCAAACTAGCCACAGAGGTCTTGAATTTTGTTTGGTTAATTTTGGTTAAAGTTGGGGCTGGGTAGGGGATATGACTGGCGTTAGGTTTATACCCATTGAAATGAATGGAGAGTCCCCACAAAGATATAGATACCTAATCCGCGCGTCTGTGTATGTGTTTGTCTATCTGTGTGTGTGTGTGTGTCTGTCTGTCTGTGTCTATCTGTGTGTGTGTGTCTATCTGTGTGTGTGTGTCTGTCTGTGTCTATCTGTGTGTGTGTTTCTATCTGTCTGTGTGTGTGTCTGTCTGTGTCTATCTGTGTGTGTGTCTATCTGTGTGTGTCTGTCTGTCTGTGTCTATCTGTGTGTCTGTCTGTCTGTCTGTGTCTATCTGTGTGTGGGTCTGTGTGTGTGTGTCTATCTGTGTGTGCGTGTGTGTGTGTGTGTGCGCCCACGCCCGCGCCCATCCCTCGTGCGCTCCGGTTCCCTCCCTGTCCATCGCCATGCATTTCGGCTAATTGGCGCCTCTAAATAGCCCACCACCCATGCTGTACCGCCTGCTTTGTTGCCCAAGCTGACCACAGTACATCAGGTTAATTAGTTGCTCTGCCGACCAGTCATTCAGTGACATTCTTTACCATTTTTACGGCCGGTAATGAATTACCCTGCTACAGCAAAGAGCCCCGCATCCCCGCGTCCTTTCCTCGGCGGCCGAAGTAGGTGTGAGATGTACGCTGTGCTCTGGGTGACTTTCTGCTCTGGGAAATACATCGGGCCCCATCGAAAGGCTTGGCTGTTTCTTTCTGTATTAATATAGCTCCTGCACTTTTTAGTGTTTAATCGCGGGATTCGCGTCACCATTGTTCTCGTTAAACGATTGAGATAAATACTCGATTATGACTTATTCCTTTGTCAGTTATTATTCAAGCGTAGCCCACGCATTTGTCTGGGGAAAACAAACTTAGCCCTAATTACACAAGAACCCAAATGTGGGGGATTCTGAACTACAGCTCCCATAAACGCAGGATGACTCCGGAGCCCTTTTCTCTGCCGAAGGAGGTTTGAAAAAAAGTTTGGGAAAGAATCCCTGGAATTTGTTTCCTGTGAAATTTCTCCGGGGGATCGGGCCAGGCGCAGGGCTCGTAGGGCTGCCTGCACTGGCATGGAGGTGCACGGAGACGCTGCCTTCCCGACACGCCTGTGTCCCATGTGCGGATCCGCGGCTTCGGTGTCCGGCTGATTTAACGGCGGGTGAAGCGCTCAGAGGGCTCAGATCATGGCAGAACCTCTGCTGAAGAGGACTTTCTCTCGGCTTCGGGGTAAAGACAGATCCCGGAGGAAAACAGACCCGAAACTGGGGGGTAAGTGCCACAGGCAACATTAAATGCTTTAATTATAAAAAAATAATAATTAGTTAATGTAGTTAATGTACATATATTACGTACATTACGGCCGCCAATTGCGACCAATGTATCAGACATGAGAAAGGGGGATCGAAACACAGTTTTCGAAATAAAGTTTTTCTTTCTGCTCAGCGCATCAGTGCACAAGTATTCCAAGTATTTTAATACCCAAATATGTTTTGTTACTCTCCTATCTCATTATTGTAATGTGCATTAAAATGGGAAAGTGGGCGCTGTGCAAACATATTTGGTCATTGGTAATTATTAACATGACAGTGCCTACGTGCCGTTAGGGAATGGTAGCCCTCCAGAATAAATGTGAGTCGGTGGTGTTGCCGTCACTTTGCAGCGCGTCTGCATTCCCAGCATTCATGCCGCTGAAGTGCGGCTTTCACACGGGACCCAGGTGGCGCATGGCGGTTCGGGCAGAAGCCCAAGAACTCAACACGGGGAACATCTCCTGTACCGTTATGTTGAAAAAAGGACCCGCAGATATGCTGCTCTTACGTAAGCAGAGCGCTCGGGGGTCCGCCGGGTACCTGTCAGTCGGACGCTGCCCTTTAATGTGCCCACGGACCAGCCATGTGTAGTTAATGCAGGGCGAGGAGCACATGAACACTTATGATCAGCTTTATTTTATTCTATTATTTTGCTTCGGCTTAACTACCGTGTTGTATGAAACTTTCCCTGGGTCTCAGTACGTTGACCCAGTAAAGTACACTGCAGTCGTAGCCTGAGCCCCAGAAGGCACTGTGCTGTTCACTCGGGTCCCCGGGCCACTTTGGACCGGGGCGCCGTGCCCGCGGGGTGCGCGCCTGTCGCGAACCCGCTTCAGGAAGACACGCGCCTTGACGCTCCGGGGAGGATGGTAGCCTGCGATGTTGGCCAGCTGAAAGGTCCACTGTGATATTTTTTCCTCTACGTTTCTTCTTATAACTTTTTTCCACAGCGCAGTCTCTGTGCCGTAGCTGAAATGAACCTTTATGTCAGTGTTTGAAATAAACCTGTTTTAATCATATACTCTTGGTTTTTCGCTCCTCTTGCGCACTCTGCCAGTTTCACTTTGAATGTTTATGTTCTGATAAATGCTGCTTCTGTACTCGTCTTTTGGGTCATACTGCTGGCATATTTGTTAGGATATGTGTTGGGTTGTTGTGAATTTTTAACTCCGTATTAGCTTTTATATGTATAAAATGATCATTAATTGTCAAAATGTTACTCATCTTATCATATTTCCCACACTTTGATATGATGTCTGTGCCACTGAATGCAGTGTGTAAACTCTGCTGTTCACACTGTGCTCAGGTGCCAGGCGTCTCACGCTAACAGATCACCCCAGCTAGTTAGCAGTGGTGAGAAGGTCATTCCTGTAAACCGTTAGTGCTGTGGGATAGGGCAGCAGTAACCTCCACAGGCTAATGCTGTCGATTCTTGCTTGAAATCAAAACCTCCGTCATGGAGCCCGGATGTACGCGCTAACAAGCCAGCTAATCCTCTGCAGTCCCGTGGTGATGGAATAGCCTACACTGGAATTCTTTACTTTTCACATATCCCGTCGTGGTCTCCCTCGAGACATACAAACACACATGTGCAGTTGTGAGGAAAGCTCCAGCGTAGGGTCAGCCATTTATCCGGCAGCCTTTGGCATTCTTTTGGGGGGGGGGGGGGTTAAGGGTCTTCCTCAAGAACCCGGCAAACATGTGACTATTCTCCTGAGGATGGGATTCGAACCAGCACCCTCCTGATCACAGACACAGTGGCCTAACCACCCGAGTGCCACTCCACTGGAAGGCCTGTCCTCTTTTCCCACTGGAGGCCTGACTCTTGGGGCACCTTCCAGGCCCAGGCTCACACGGGGCAGGCAGCCACAGCTAGTCACGTGATCGGCACCCAGATGGTCCTGTCGCTGTCAGTGTGCTCATAGCATAGCAGCCCATTTGGGGCTCTGATCATGGCCGCTTTCCCTCTGCCTGTCATTTCTCTTTCATTGTCATTTGCTTTTGTTTCAGCTTCTTTGTGGATATATGTCCTCTCTAACTGCTGTACATCTTCATCCTGCCCTACATCTTTATCCTGCTGTACTCTTGCCCCCCCAACCACTCTATCACTCCTTGTTATGCCTAAAATAGGGAGAGAAGCTGGCAACCCGTGTGTGTGTGTGTGTGTGTGTGTGAGACAGTATAGTGTAGGACTGAAGCTCAGATTAGTGTGTTCGTCCTGTATAGCAGGTTTCCTAGATTTACTGTGCTATAACAGAACTTGTCATTGCACAGAAGATACACAGAATAGGGTGAGTGTGTGTGTGTGTGTGTGTGTGTGTGAGAGAGAGAGCGAGCACCAGATCAGAAGCCCCCTGTCTCTTGAGCACTTCTCCATCTGCAGAACTGCTTCATATTCATCGCCCTCCCTCTTCACCGGCCTCCTTCTCCCTGTCATCTGCACACGCTGGTTTCCTCGCTGCTGAATTACAAACCACTGTCATCTGTGCTGTCGATACGGGACGGCTGTAAGCGGGGGCCCCCTGCAGCCTCACCCTGCAGAGCCAGCACAGGCCAGGGCGAGGGGTCTGAACCCCAAGCTGAAAAAAATTGTGCCCGCCTCTCACACTCTCACAATTGTGCACGCCCCTCTGCCCCACGCCCGTCTTCCCCGCGCCCCGCTGCCCCGCGCCCCTCTTCCTGCCTTTCAGTTGTGAGTATTTTCATTTTTATTTTTTTCACGACTTCCCCTTCCTGTTCGGCACGCTGGATCCCCTGCCGGGGCCATTTGTGTTTTCTCTGTTTAATTAGGGACATCTCAGGAGAAAAACACGTAAACAACAGATCTTTTTGGGTTGATATGTTGACTTAAATTTTTCTAAAACAAGATCTTCAGGCAGAACATAGATAAAGTGAGAAAGCTAAAGACACGCTTGTTTTTCAGCAAGTATCAGTCACAACAATAAGAAGAAGCTGTTTTGGTTTGAGCCTGAGTTCTGTACGGCTGCCAGGGTGGTTCTGCCCCAATGTTACAGCAGAGTACTATCCTGAAGAATAGCTTTGTGTCCTCCGTTCATGGTCTTGCATTTCACATAATGCTCTCAGGTAGCATCTGCCAACACACACGGATTATGACATTATCCCTGGGTTACCGGCGACCAAGAAATGTCTGCGTGCAGTCAGTGGGAGCGTTGCGGATTACGTGCTGTCATTCCTTCTAAATCAGTAATGGCCGCTGTTTAAATTTGTCACAGTTTCGGCATCCTGTGTCTTAAGTGTCACGGGGAGGCAGGCAGAGGAACGAGGGGAAGAGCTTTCATTTCCTGTCTGTGATTTTGCAAACAGCAACAGAAGAAGGAACCCAAAATCAGCCTTTTGCGTCTTTTAGGAGTCAAACGTTACTGGCTGCTAACTTATTTCAGCTACTGCTGCTAATAAATAAAACGGTAACAGTATAGGTAACAGCCGTTCTTGGTGTTTTTCTGAAGTATCCTTCACTATCAGCTGATCAGCTAAGAAAAGGGTTCCAGTAATTCTGCACATGAAAAAACACAGGTCTTCCTGAAATGTTGAGCTGATCTGCAAGATAGTGCAGGACCCTGTGTCTCGCATCTGTTTTCATGTCTGTATCTTCTCCATCAGAACAGAGCTCAGCCTGTAGGCCAGTGGTGGCCTGAGAACCGTCATTTTTTCATAAGGATTTGTGTGGTGGTTTGTGGGGTGCATTCTGGGAAAATTTGTGCGCATCTCAGAGGAAGCCTGCAAAAACAGGCGGGTCAGACACCCACCCCAGAGAGCTTAAATATTTAGTCTTATTTCTTTCTTTCTCATGTTTACTCCGTAACATTTGGGGGAGTGGTCTTCAGAAGATGGCTGTTACAAGGGCTCTTTTTTGAGTCAGCTTGCTGGTGCCGTTTCCCCCCCAAACAGTTATTTCATTATTGACTGAGGCTTTCTGGAGAATATTCTGGTCGGAGTGCTTAGCCATCGCTGCAGCACGCGGGCGCGTGGTATGTGGGCTGGCCAGGGGGAGATTTGGACCCCGGAGATAGGGGAGGTGGGGGGTGGGGTGACGCCGGGGAGAGACTCCATTTTAGGCCTGTGCACCGTTTGTCTTCTGGGATTCTAGAACATTCTTACTACCCTCCGGTTTTTCTTCCCCCCCCCAGTTGGAATGGTTGAATCTCATTGTACATTTTGAACGTTCAACCAAAGTTACTGAAAAATGTCAAGCTCGCTCACAGACCGGCCCCGGGGACATCCCCTCCGGCTCGTGCCCAGCAGCACTTTTGTCACAAAAACCTTTTAATTTGGAATGTAAACATCTGAGTGCGGCCTTTGGCTAGTGCACATACTTCCAGACAAACAAAATGCCAGAGTAATGAAAGCAATGTCAATCAGAAGAAAGAACAGTGAAGCAGGACTAGAGGAGGAGAAAGAAAGTACAGCATAATCACACACACACACACACATGCGCACACACACAGACGCACGTTCGTACTCGTATCTTTATGGGGACTCTCCATTCATTTCTATGGGCATAACCCTAATCCCAACAATGACAACCTTAACCCTACCCATCCTTAACCTTAACCATAAGTAACCGAACAGAATACGAGACTTTTGGCATTTTTAGTTTTATTGCAGTCATCCATCCATCCATTTTCCAGAACCGCTTATTCCATTCCGGGTCGCGGAGGGTCTGGAGCCTATCCCGGAGGCTGTGGGCGCAAGGCAGGGAACAACCCAGGATGGGGCGCTAACCCATCGCTGGGCACGCTCACACACCATTCACGCACAATTTGGTAACGCCAATTAACCTCAGCATGTTTTTGGACCGGGGGGGGGGGAAACCGGAGTACCCGGAGGGAACCCCACGACGACACGGGGAGAACATGCAAACTCCACACACATGGAACCCGGGCGGAGACGTGAACCCTGATTCCAGAGGTATGAGGCAACAGTGCTAACCACTGCACCACCGTGCCACCCCCTATTGCAGTCATAAACCTTCATAAAATTGAGTTTCGGAAATATCCCCACAACGTCAAAATAACAGGTTTTTATCACATTGTGGGGACATCTGGTTCCCACAATGTAATATATACATAACCCCCCCCCACCCCACACACACACACACAGACACACACACACACACACACATACACATAGGTAGGGTGTGTCTGGGCAGGAGGGGCAGTTTGAACTGAGACTGAGGGTTAGTAAGATATAAGCCTGTGTGTTGTTGTTTGGGCACTGTGATGAATAGTGAATGGGGTGGTGTGTGTGTGCGCGTGTGTGTGTGTGTGTGTGTGAGTGTGTTTTCTGCCCCCCCTCCAGCTCTGGGGGGGGCTGTGGGACAGGCTGCTCATTGACAGCCCCCCCACCCCAGACACGGCCCTCACAGAATCAGCCTGTTTGTTCCTTCTCCATCTGCCCCCCCCCCGTCTCCCAGCACGGGATGTGGCCCTCTTCCTCTTAGTATGGAATGCATTCTGAGAACCCGCGGGCCGGGCTACACGGGCTGTGCTGATTAATGAACACCGGGGAGCGCTCTGGCCTGGCTGACATTGCCTGTGTTTTTGTACAACCAGATAGCGCATCTGTTCCCCCCCCCGCCCCCCTGGCCTTGGCCACGAAGGAAGTCATCAACAGCCCCTGGTGGGCCGCCCATGCAGCTCGGGGGGCAAATCACGGTGCCTACAGCAGTTTGCCCCAGGAGCCATGGATCCTGGTGACCCTACCAGCAAGATCAGCAGGGGATGCTCACGCTCTGTGGACTCGGGGCACAGCACTGTCCGTGTTCCTGTTTTCTGTGAGGTCGTGTGCGTCGTTGTGGCACTGCCTGGCTCCTTACAAACACGTGTGTGCAGAAAGGCCTCTATAGATGGATGGATGGATGTAAATGGATTATCTAATGGCTGGCAAAGAGCCAGACAGGCAGGGACACAGAGCGCTGATTCATGGCATGTCCTCGGCCGGATGCAGCTCGCGTCGGGACACGCGAGTCACATGCAGGAACACGAGGAGGCCATCCAGATGTGCAGGGTGTCGCGGGACACGCGGCCGCCTCCCCCACAGCCCCCCCGCCTTGCCTTCCTGCTTCTCCCCTCTGTCCTTCCACTCTGGTTCTTCCTCTTTTTGCTTTTGTTGACAAATATAGTTGTTTTGTTTCGTCCGCGATTTATTGTACTGTACATAAAGTCTTCATTTATTAAAAAAAACAAGCAAACATATGAACTGGAAAATAATAATAGTGCATCTCAGACTCTTTGAAGTGCACAGTGTCTTTGTGGTACTGCTGTGAAATGCAGTGTGATTTTTGGCAGACGGGAAAATAAGTGTGTGGAAAACTGTTTCTATTTGGTTGTGTTGATCCATGGCGCTGGCTAGCAGGGTTGCAGAACAAATCCCTAGTTGGTCCATTTGTCTGGTGTTCTGAGGTCCAGCATGCTTCATGACCCTCTCTGAAAACTGCACCAGGGTCTCACCGCTTCCTATATCTAAATGACCAAACATCTTCAGAACCATTTCATTAACGAGCCTGAAACATATGGCAGCCCATGCGGGGATTTGAGCTAACAGCTTTCTGACTGTGATTAAAGGTGTGTGACCTTCACCCCATGCTGCCTGGGGAGAATTTCTGCTTATTATGTGGTCTGTCCGCACCTAGTAAAATGCGATGACGATTGGCAATCTCGCTGATCATGTAATCCGCAGCACAGGTTACCCTTAGCGGCGATAAGGAAGTTGCAGTCAAGGAATTCTTCTGAGCTTTTTGACCGAGTTCCAGGACACGGTCCCATAACCTCTTCAGAGACTGTTTCAATTAACCATTCTTGTACCTAGTCCTTCAACTAGATCCATTACCGAACTAATTCCTGAACTAGATTCATCACCGTTCATGTAAACAGTCTCTCAGCTAGATGTGTGACCGTTCCTGCCTTGACCTTCTCTTCACTGCACCAGTTAATCTCTCCCACAGCTGTTCTCCAGCTACCTTCCATGCTTATGTCTTTCATTTTCATCTTGCCATAGCGACAGCGTGACTGAGCGCTGCCGTGGCCCTTACTTGGCGAGCCGTGTCCACGCACAGAGGCTGCACCTTGCCCGCATTTGCGGCACGAGCCGCCAGCCACGCTCAACCAGAACGGAGAGGGGTGGGGGTGACTCTGGTGACAAGCGGCCTTTGTTTACTGAAGCTGGCGGGTTGTTATACAAGAGTTTGGACCCATGTCTCCTCTGTTTCAAAGCCTGAGGCTGCAGAGTTTCAAGTTTTATAGGCCCACGCTTAGCTATAGCAAGATTAAATGAGATACTCATTGTGCCTTTTTCATATCACAACAAATAATTACCCAGAGGCACTGTTACTATTATGCATTAGTGCATTTCATTTATTTCTCTCAAACCTTGAAAACAGGAAACATGGAGAAGACAGCAGTTGTGATTATAACAATAGGAATAACACCCTTTTTGCCTTCCCAGACATCCTGGGGAATGACAACGTGCCCCCAAGCTCCTCTTCATCACTGCTGGCGGAGGCCGAGGCCCCCCCATTTCAACTGGTGCAAGACTCTGTCAGACGGGGGACCCAGATAACCGTGGCCAAGAAACAGAACTGGGCCAAGCTTTCCTCCCTGTCGTGGGACCCACCTAGCACAGAGGGACCTCACAGCTCAGCACCCAGAGCCCAGGACTGGGAGAACAGCTCAGGAAAAGCCCAGGTCTCACAACAGGCCTGGAGCCAGAAGACCCTAGCGGAGGATGGTGTGGAAAGCAGACATTTTGAGAGGGAGCTTGGGATCTGTAGGACTTCCTGTCAAGCCTACAGCGCAGGCCTACCAGAGCTCACATGGTCAGTGGGGCCCTGCGTTTCCTCCAGCGCTATAAAGGTCTCTGGCCAGGGGGCCTACCTCCAAAGCCTGGAACGCAGCAGCCGGGCCTGGGTGCTCTCTAGCGGCAAGCCCCACGTGGTGGAAGAGGTCTCTCGCTCCCTCCCCAGCCGCCTGACAGAGTGGAGGCGAGGGGTGGACAGGGAGAGCAACATTTGGTACAACCCCATCCCGGAAGAGGAGGACTCGCATGGTTTTGGAGGAGGAGCAGGCAGGGTTGACTATGGAGACCCCTGGAAGAGGAGGGACACTGAGGCATCATGGGACAATCAGAGGGATGGCCAGGCTGGGGACTGCGGTCTCCGCGCGGAGAGGCATGGGAGCAGCAGCGCACAGGGGGGCCCTGGGAACAGCGGCCTGGCTGCTGGCCCCACCTCCAGGGACATCGCCATGGAAACAGCCACAGCAGGCAGCAAGGAGCTCCCAGGTACGGATTCCTCAGCTTTTCTATTGTTTGAACGAGTTCAATGAAATGATAGGTGGCTTGAGGCCTGTTCAAGTTGGCCCCAGCGCCCAAAATTTTTTGTCTTAGTCCCCCTGAGAAAGAGTTTCTCTAAAACCATTTAGCAGTTTATACCGTATATATATTGCATACATTTTGTACCCCCCTCTGGGCAAATGAAACCGTGGGACTTAGCCTCCCTACGGGTGAAATCCTAGAATCGCCCCTGCAAACGCAAATGACATGTAGCAATAAGGAACGATAAACCGCAAATTACAGAATGGTCAGCAATAACTTACATACAATATATAAGTGATATAC
>JAAGVU020000092.1:1725201-1740622 GCA_011763525.2 Mormyrus iriodes | reverse complement strand
CTCCTCTTCCTCTTTCTGACACTCCTCTTCCTCATTCTGACACTCCTCTTCCTCTTTCTGACACTCCTCTTGCACATTCTGACACTCCTCTTCCTCTTTCCGACACTCCTGTTGCTCATTCTGATGCTCCTCTTTCTCATTCTGACACTCCTCTTCCTCATTCTGACGCTCCTCTTCCTCATTCTGACGCTCCTCTTGCACATTCTGACACCCCTCTTCCTCATTCTGACACTCCTCTTCCTCTTTCTGACACTCCTCTTCCTCATTCTGATGCTCCTCTTGCACATTCTGACACGCCTCTCTTTTTCTGACACTCCTCTTACTCATTCTGATGCTCCTCTTCCTCATTCTGACGCTCCTCTTTCTCATTCTGACATTCCTCTCTGACGCTCCTCTTGCACATTCTGACACCCCTCTTCCTCATTCTGACACTCCTCTTCCTCTTTCTGACACTCCTCTTCCTCATTCTGATGCTCCTCTTGCACATTCTGACACGCCTCTCTCTTTTTCTGATGCTCCTCTTCCTCATTCTGATGCTCCTGTTCCTCATTCTGACACTCCTCTTGCTCATTCTGATGCTCCTCTTCCTCATTCTGACGCTCCTCTTTCTCATTCTGACACTCCTCTCTGACGCTCCTCTTTGCCCCGATGCCCCTCTGCTCTGCTGCCCCCAGGCCACGCTCACCTTGCTCCTGGACCACCTCAGCCTGGTCGCCTCCTACAGCCACAGCAACCGCATGACCTGCCAGAACCTGGCAGTGTGCTTCGGACCTGTACTACTTGCGCCCAGCCAGGAATCCTGGAGACTTGGGGCCCCAGGGGTGCCCCCCGGCACCAGCGCCCAGCGAGGGGGGCGGGGATATTCGCATGGCGAGGACATCACCAGCGCCGTGGACTTCAAGAAGCACATTGAGGTCCTGCACTACCTGCTGCAGCTGTGGCCTAGTGAGTGTGTGTGTGTGTGTGTGAGGGGGCTGTGGGTGCTCTGCCACCGCCGGTCCATCTATCACTCTCATTTCCCTTTTCTTTACAAAGCTGAAACCAAGAAAAATATGCCTGCCATGGTCACATGACCCAGGCTGTGTCCCATGATGCCTTGCTTCCTCCCTCTTTGACCCTCTCCCTCATCTCCCTGCCTCAGTCCCTGTGGACCGGGCCGTGGATGAGCCTCCTTCCAAGCCCTCCACGTCTGAACTGGCCCTGCCCCACGGTGTTCGCCCCGCCTCCCAGGACGCCCTGCGACAGCGGGGCCCGCGTCTGCCTCTGCACCTGGAACTGCCCCAGGAGGTGGTGGTGTCCCGGCGGGGGCGGGGCCGCCTGGAGAGCCCCCCCTGCAACAGGTACGCCGGCGACTGGAGCATCTGCGGAGGAGACTTCCTGTCAAGCGCCGAGGCCGACTATGATGAGGTGGCAGGGAGTGACAGCGAGGAGGACGAGGAGGAGGAAAGCAGGAGGCATGAGCAGGGGGGCTTAAAGAAGGCAAGCTGGGCCCCGCCGGGGCCCCTCTATGTGGACAACTTCTCTCTGGAGACAGAGGCTCTGGACCTGGATGCTCCCTTCACCTGCCGGCTGAGTTTGAAGGACTTTGACACTCTGATCTCTGATTTGGAAAGGGAGCTGGCTAAACAGATCAATATCTGCCTCTGATGGCAAGGAGAGACGCAGACAGAGAGACAGGGAGAGACGTCACAGGAAGGGAGCTGTGACAAAAGAAACTAAACCAAAATACAGATCATTCTTTCCTTTTCCTCAAATTTCTGTTTGAAAGACCAAAGACGACAAGCAATGATTTTTGCTTCAATGGGTTTATGTACAGGCGTATTAATACTGGCAACAGTGCGTGGGCACTGTCTACCATCACAGAATGTATTTCTGTAATTCCAAAGGGTCTCTGATGAATCACTGAGCGCTTACATCAGGTTTGATTAGTGTGATATAAAGCGGTTTCCTTTAATTCTGGACAAGCGAACCTGCCCTCTTAATAAGCTCTTTAAAAAACCTCATATTGACAGCCATTAATAGCTTCAAATACCCTCTCATGCTTGATCTATACATATAAGGTACATCGTGTATTTTGTCACTGCATTACCGTTGTTTAAATCTTTTTCTGATCAATCTCGGGCTGGTTTTGCCCCCAGAGAAACTCGGGGTGTATTCAAACCAAAGTGAAGGAGCTTTTTTCCCACGTTATACTGGTGGGCACTGTCTTGTGTAGATTATTGTTAAGTATTTATCAGCTAACTTGAAGGTTACCGGTGCACCGGAGCACAGGGACACTCCTGCAGCGGACGGCTTGCACTCACTCACCCGACCCACCAAAGACTCTCCACGGTGACTTTTTTGCACTTTCCTACCACGACCTTTTGTAAGTTTTGTACTTGCTGCTTATTTTAATACAGTATGATTTTTCCTAACTGTTATTTGAATGGTTCCTAGGCACGGTACGGAATATCCCCAACTGTGACTCTATGAAATCAGAGAAGGGATTCAGCAGCCATACATGTTTCTGTCACGCTTGTGAAACATTAGACCGCGTCTTTGATGGGACGACGCCAAGCATTTCTTTTGAATCGACTTTCGTGTGACTTTTGTGTATTTGTTGTTTTTTTTTGGTATGTTGTTTAGTTGTATAAACAGTATTACTTGATATTGCACATACAGCAAGCACTTGTTTAATTTTCTAAGTATATCTGTAAATGTTTGTTTGTGTCGTGATGGGTACTGTAACATGCCATACAGTGTTATCTGCCAAACAATTACAGTCATCAAAAAATAAAACACAGTATTATATTTAAGTGTTTTTCTGTTCATACAAACAAAATGTGCACATTAACAATGTTCTTCTACTCAAATAAATTCATGCTGTAATGAATATCTAGATTTTATTCACTTCAGCTCTGTGCCTTTTAAGTATTATCAGGGGCCGATATTAAAAATACTACATTATTACATCGATAATGAGACATATTTCCGCTTATTGCTGCTTTTGCGTATATTCATAAGGTGAGGAGCCGAATAAAGACACGTTTTCGGCTTGCGTGCTGCAAGGGGAGTTAATTGAGGACATAGATGAAAGGCTTTGGACAGCCTGCAGTCTGGGAGTTATTTTCAGGCAATGTCGATCGAAATTCACCTAACACACAATCCTCTGCTTCTTCTCCCGCTTAAAGCCTGCATCAGAAAGGCCACGTGTGGGACTGGAGTCTCGGACTCATGAATTTATCTCTGCAAGAATAACAGCGAGATCCCTCGTGAAAGCCTTCGTATTTCTCCTCCAACATTAGGCATTTCTCTCTTTCTGTAAAAGCCCCCTTCTCCAGGTCAAAGAGTGAGACTGCAGGCTGATTTATGTTTCTGCCTTGAATCGAGGCTCACTGGTGGCCAGCTTTTACCCTACGAGCCTTTCGGTGCCCTGTCTCCGCTCAGCTCGCTGTCTCACACCCTGCATGTGCGCGGTGCTCATTGTCCAGCGTCGCCGGGTGAAGCGGGGCTGCTATATTCTCACTGAACTGCTGCCCCCTGCTGTTTGACAGGCACCCTGCGCTACACGGACAGGTTCTATAGACAGGCCATTCCGTCTTCTCGCTGCCAACTTCAGGGCACGTTTTAATAAAAATCACCAGTTTTTCCCGCCAGCTGAATCCTTTAACTGCTATGAATGAATGATTGATCTGAAACTTCTGAATCATTTATGCTCAATGTTATCTTCAGCAAAATCCCAGTATAGGTAAAACATTCAATGTTTTTTTGAAAATGTGTAACAAGTGTATTGAAACGCAAATTTAACCAGATCCATTACAGAGAACGACCGAGCGTCTTGAAATAATGACACTAAAGAGATACGAGACGCTGACAGCGCAATAACACAAAATGACGACTCACTTAAAAGGCAGGCGGACTGTTGTTTTGGATCCCATCAAACGGTTGGTGATGAGGCCAGCTCAGGGGAGGAGCTTCTCCTCAAGTCCGGCATCCTGATGATGCGAAGCCTCCTCTCCATCTCCCGCAGTGCAAACAGCTTGTTAACAGGGTGTGTTGCATCCCATAATAAATATGTGCTTTGTTGTAGCGCTGACCGAGACACATGGCTGGAAAAGGGATATCAGATTGGTCCCTATGATCTTCTAGTCAGATTCCATAACCTTCTGTACGGCCTTCCTGTGATGCCACCGGCTTTGCTCCTTGCCCCTGTGCTCCCTAAGCAGTCTTAGGAACTGAAGACAGTGACTGGCTTTTGTGAGAATTGATCCTGTGTTCTTTGTCCACCTCAACCTCTCTCGGACCTGAAGAGCCCTTGTAGGATGTTGGCTTGTGCGCTGCTGTCCCTGCTAAAGGCGTACAAATCTCCTTGGTGTTACTGACACCGCTCACCTTGTTCCTGTAAGCAGATCGATCATCACTGAAAGCATGGAGAGACGTTCCTTCGCATTATATTAACATGCAGGCAACACGAGGCTGATACTGGGTAAACCCCCCCCCACCCCCATTACCCTGCCAATTCATCATCTGCAGAATCAGTTAATAAACCCGTATTGATTTGACTAAATCTCCTGCTAAGGAGCAGCACTGTGGGGACCCTGCGCTGTTATTACGGCTTTTTAGTTGTGGGTGCTGAGTTTGTACCACATTTCGTCATGTGCTGTCTAGCTCTGCATCTCTGTGACTAAAAGGTTGCTGTGCCAAATCTAGAATCGGCAGAGTGATTCTTTTAAGACCCTCAACCTCGATGCACTCCAGAGACTGTCTGACCATGCTTACTCTGTAGAACATTCTGGATAAAAGCGTGTGCGAAATGAGTGTAATATATATGGAAACAGCTTCTTTTCTATTGACTCTGGCGCTTAGACGGCAGTGTAGAGCTGCAGAGCTCTGCTCTCCAGACTGTAACATGCGATTTCTGCCTTTCCTGCACTCTGTTATGCAGACAAATAGAAAATGATGATAGGGAAGCATCACACTTGACTGCTTTGTAACAAGCCTGTCGATTAGGGAACGGTGGCATTTGAATTTGTGTAGAACCATATAAGCAGTGTAACCATGAAACGATATGACTGGGTTTGGCAGATAGTGGGAGCCCCCAGATGGAGTTCAGTGGAAAATGCGTTAATAAATGTTGCAGTGGCTACTCCAGTGCTGACTCACCACTGGGTGAATGAAGGAGTTTTGATGTTACAAACGATAAGGTGGCACCAGTGAGTGATCCGAAGTCTCTGGGCCTCTGGCTGTCGTGGTGATGAAACCCAGCCAGCCCTGACCGGCCCGGTTATCTTGTTAAGGCCAGATTGAATCAGCTGAGCTGATTTGGGGAGACTTGCTGGTGCCATTGCCGTGACACTGCTAGCAGAACAATGCTGGCTTTCATTTATTTATGAGGGCAGCTGTCGCTTTAGTTCACGCCATTGGTGGTGAGATGGCGATTCCCCTGGTGACTCTGATGGCAGCGAGATGGCGATTCCCCTGGTGACTCTGATGGCGGCGAGATGGCGATTCCCCTGGTGACTCTGATGGCGGCGAGATGGCGATTCCCCTGGTGACTCTGATGGCGGTGAGATTGCGATTCCCCTGATGTCTGTGATGGCAGCGAGATGGCGATTCCCCTGGTGACTCTGATGGCGGTGAGATTGCGATTCCCCTGATGTCTGTGATGGCAGTGACTCTCCTGATGTCTGTGATGGCGGTGAGATGGCGATTCCCCTGATGTCTGTGATGGCAGTGACTCTCCTGATGTCTGTGATGGCCGTGACTCTCCTGATGTCTGTGATGGCAGTGACTCTCCTGATGTCTGTGATGGCGGTGAGATGATGATTCCCCTGATGTCTGTGATGGTGGTGTCTGACATTAGAAATGGAAATTGGAATTAATTCGGTTAGGCATATCAGCACCAAATTCTATAAAATATGGTTACCGTTTAATTTGGTGGCATACCAAGAGAAGCGACTGGCAAGCAATTCCCTGGGGCCCTGAGCTGGGAGGGGGCCACCCAGGGAGGCTAATTACACAGTACATTGCAAGAACTAATCTGCTTTATTTGTGTATTCTGTTTTTCACAAAGTGAAAATAAAGGACTTGTGTTTAATAACTTGTTTGATATTAATTTCAACACCAGCTAAAGTAATAATGAATTTTACCATATCGGGGAAGGGTAAGTTGGAGGGGCCCATAGAGTTTTTTTGCCTAGGGCCCCGAAGTCCCTAGAATAATCTCTGGCTCAAGCACAAGAATGATGGGCATTCAGAAGACCAGCGTGCACCATTTGGTGAAACTTCATGCAGAGACCCTACCCGTGTGAATCTGTACACGCTTGCTGGTCTTGATAGACCGAAAAGCATTACACAGACGGTGAAAGGTCCTGGTGGTACTTACGCATGCTGCGGACAGGGCTGACATGAGGATGGTAGTAAGGAAATGAAGGGGGCACTTTAAATGCCCAACAGCTACACTTTATATGGAGCCGGCAGCCATGCTCAGATGCTTATCCAATGTCCCACGCTGTGCATTAGAGGCTTTGATGGACCCTTTTTGGAGGATAAAACACAGCAGGGCAGCTAAACGGACCAGTACTGATCCCAGATCAGTAACGAACAGAATCTCATGACCGGAACAGCAGCCCATCTTAAAAACGGAAGCCCTCTTTGAGAAGAGCGTTGAGTCAGTCACAGGTCACAGAAATAAAACTTTTGTGCTGCACTGTTCCTGCAGTGTTTGTTTTTGACATAATTATGTGCATTCAGCATACAGGTATCCACAGATTACGTGGAATTTACACAGATATATATTAAAAGTAAACCACTGGTGTTTATATGTATAAATACACGTTAATATTTGATCGTTTTCTGAACTGTGTTCTCCCCCAAGCAAAGGACTTTGTTTCTCATACGGAGGTATTTTTGCTGTGGCAGCTTCGGTCTACGTGTGATCATGTTAAGAATTTAAAAAATCATTTTCCTTATTGATGTCCTATGGCGACGATAGAATAACCATCGTTAGCTCCGCGGTCGGGCGGCAGGGGGCGCTGCGTGCCACATCCAGCGGCCAGCAGCATGACGTCATCTGCCAGGGAGGAAGCCGTCCAGCTGTCACAGCCCCAGCGTTGCTGATCAGCCCTGGAAAGCGTGCCTGGCACAGCTGCCCCGGAGCCGCCAGCGAAGAAGAGCGACGTCTGCCCGGTAAACTTTGTCTTAATAATTTTTATTTAATTTTAGCTTTTTTTTATTCATGACTCGGTGCAGCAGCTTGGTCACAGGGGCTGTGTCCGAGTCCCTTCCCCAGGCCGGACCCGTGCTTCGTTAAGGATGCCGAGTAGCCCTTCAGATCCAGGGTGCCTGCAGCTGCATTTCCGCACCATCACAGCTAATGGCATCGGTACGTGGAGAAGCGTTTCTTTCCTGCAAATATTACCGTATTTACCGACACCAATGAGCGCAACAGCCATGCCTAGGACCCGCGGGCAAATGGCAGTTCTGTTTTCCTTATGTCAGTTTTTGTATGCAGGGGTATTTCCTGTCATGCGTCCACAGTCACCATATGTAATCACACACATATTTTAATATTAATTAAAGATCAGAAACAATTATGTAGACCGTTAGTTATATTTTTTTGCAAGACAGATATGAAAGGTATTCTGTGCATTGAATTCTTGCAGTCAATGTTTCTTTATTTAATGCGCCTGGTTGAATGTAGAATATCGTCAAAAAAATTATGCATATCCTGATTTGAAGTTAATATAAGAAAATGTATTGTTTTGCATTTATTTTAGTGTGAATATAGTGTAAATTACTTATTTCAAATGTTAAATATTTGCTAAATATTAATGTCATCAATATGCAGTATATTAAACAGAATTTTTTTATCCTTTCTGGTGCAGCATAAAATCATTAGTGTTCTTCATTTTACAGACCCCAGCAGACAAGAGAAGATGGGGGCAGTGTGGTTCTGGTTCTAGACGCAGTTCCTGCCTGCGGGAATCGGAGTCCCAAACCAGAAGGAAGAGGGGCGAGCCCCTGAAGCCTGAGCTGTGGTGAAGCCCTGAGCCGCTGTCCTGTTTCATCTTGGAACATGCCACAGCAGGAGCTTAAAGCAGCTTCGTACGTCTCTAGTGATGTTTGTAAATAATTCCATCATGTCTGTGTGCTCACCAGAGCGTGAGTCATTCTCCAGCTTCCGCTGTGCACAGATTAAAGCAGAGGACGTGCACACATGGGACCCTTCCCAGTTGGGGCACCTCACTGGCCAAAGGGTTGAGGAGCCCGTCCATGCAGACCGAATCAAATCTGAGCCGGGTGAACCTGCTGAGGTCAGTTATGAGCAAATCGGCGACATTGTGATCAAAAGAGAGGGCGACCTTGACTGTACGAAGTCAGAAGCATGCGTCTGTGAACCCAGCGACGGTGCTGGGGAGTCACTCAGCGCGTTAGAGGGTGTCACCCATCCTCAGGTCCAGGTTCAGATGGAAGAAGCGAGTGAATGTCACACGCTGGAAAAGAGGTGGCCATGCCTGCATTGCAAAAAGAGCTTCAGTAAGAGAGAGTACTTGCAGGCGCATGAAAAAATGCATCTAGGAGAGAGACCATACACATGCACCGAATGCGGGAAACCATTCTTTCACCTGCAGACCCTGAGCAAACACCTGCGAATTCACACGGGAGCAAAACCACACTCTTGCAGTGAGTGCGGAAAGACTTTCGCTTGCCTGAAAAATCTGAAAAAACACCAGCAAGTTCACACAGGGGAGAAACCACACTGTTGTATGGACTGTGGAAAGACTTTTAAGCGCTCACATAGTCTAAAAGAGCATCAGCGAATCCACACTGGAGAAAAATCATTCTTTTGCACGGAGTGTGGAAGGGGCTTTTCTCGATTAGGGAACCTGAAAGAACACCAGCGTATTCATACTGGGGAGAGACCGTGCAGCTGCACACAGTGTGATAAGAGATTTAATACGGAAGGGGACCTTAAAAAACACCTCAGAATTCACACTGGAGAGAAGCCATATCTTTGTACTCAGTGCGGGAAGAGTTTTGGACAATTAAGTGGCCTAAAGGAGCACCAGAAAATTCACACAGGAGAGAAACCGTTCTCCTGTCCTGAATGTGGAAAGTGCTTCGGTCAGAGAGGAAACCTGAAGGAGCATCTGCGAATCCACACCGGGGAGAAACCATTCTGCTGCCCTGAATGTGGAAAGTGCTTTGGCCAAAGGGGAAACATGAAGGAGCATCTGCGAATCCACACCGGGGAGAAACCGTACTCTTGCTCAGAGTGCGGACGCTGCTTCAGCCAGTTCGGAAGCTTGAAGGAGCACCAGCGCATCCACACTGGGGGAACGTCGTATGCCTGTGGCGAGTGCGGGAAGAGCTTCAGCCGGCTGGGAAATCTAAAGAAACATACAAATCGCCTTCATTTGGGCAAAAAGAATCACACCTGCTTTGAATGTGGCATGAAGTTCAGCGAACCAGAGCACTTGGGAGAGCACCAGCAGCTGCACAGGACAGAGAGATTTCCCTGATGCTCTGTGTCTGTAGAGACTAGCATGTAATACTATACCGAAGGCAGAGTCCACCGAAGTATGGCACAAACTTATATGTTATCCGTTAGTAGCTAATGGAGCCTTTATGGGGAAACTCACTCTGGTTTCAGTCCTGATGTGAGTGTGGGTCACTACGAAGTCTCCCCACTTGGCTTGGAAGATCTCCAACAGCTGCTGTTTACACTTGGGTAGAAGTGTTTTATTCCATAAAATTTTCATGCCAAAAAACGTGGCCTATATCTAGTAATCTGTTTCCTCATTTTTTTTTAGTTTGCTTGAAACCATTTTGTAAATCCCTTGTCCAGTAGAAGCTCCTATAGAACATTGCAGGGTCCTCATAGCTTATTATGTAAGGACAAGACCTCAAAAATATTTCCGGAGATATGCATGGAACTGGTTTCCTTACCAGAGAAAGGACTTCTGAGGCACCGGCCAAGCATCCCTCAGAAAATGAGAGCTCTGGGGATGTCGGGGGTTACCATGGCGATAGCATCATGGCTATGATATTAAAGCAGCCCTATAGTTGACCTGTGGGTTCCATACATAGACACCTGCTGGAGCACCCAGACAAATATTTTTAGAAAAACATGTTAAATCAGGTTCCTTTTGGAGAAGCTTGGTGTGGGTACAATTAAAACAGAATTGCTTGACATCATACTCTGGGTCACTTAACTTTGTAGTTCTTATATTTGCAAAATTGTAATTTATTCCTGCTTGATTTTATTGGCTAATGTCCTCTTCATCTTCTTCACACTGCTTTGGATTCTCACTCATTCTGGGGCATCTCCAGAGGTTCCAAAACCAGCTGAGAAGGTAGTCCTTCCAGCACATTGTGGGTCTTCCCCAGGGTCTCTGCCAAGTGGAAAATGTCCATAGCATCTCCCTTGAATCATGACCAGGTGGCATCCTTATAAAATGCCCAAACAATCTCAGTTGGCTCCTCCTGATCCGAAGTAGCACTGGTTCTATTTTGAGGGACCTCTGGGTTTCTGAGCTCTTCACCTCATCATGGAGAGTGAACCTGGCACCCCTGCAGAGAATCTGGTATTGGCTACTTGTATTTGTGACCTTTTTCTATTGGTCACAGCTCATGACTGTAGGTGAGGACGGGGACATTATGACCCCTTTCATATGAAACTTTGATTAGAAATGTTGCATGTCAAGGTCTGGTATATATTAGATGGTAAGGTAACATTCGGTACTTGTCGGCATGTTGAGAGCTGAAGATTTGGAATGGGTAAACACCCAAGTGATTTCGATAAGAGCCAAATCGTTATGGTCTGATGACTGAGTCAGGGGTTCTCATGGTCAGCTGTGGTGAGCACTTACCGAGAGTGATCCGAGGAGAGAAAGGCCATAAACCGCCAACGGCATCAGACAGCTGAGACAGATGTAAACAAAGCCTATTCTGTCTGGTACGAACCAACAGATGGGCTCGTGTGGCACAAATCACGTGATTTTTAATGACGGTTACAGAGAGTAAGGCGTCACAACAATGATGTTCTGGCTCATCATACCACAATGACCAGAAACCCACAAGCATCATCTGATGACTTTGCTTAGCTTCACCACCACAGACCAGCAAGCAAATATGGACCCTTCTTCCATATTCCCATAATCCCTTGGGAGAACTGTGTCATGCACTGTTCCACTGCCAGGCCGAATCCGAATCATTCCTCCTGGATCTCAGGTTTAGCCGGTAGGTGGAGGCTTCCCCGGGGAGGCTGAGAAATGTGGGCCCCTATAGCTGAGGGCGTATCATCCATGTCACCCCAGCAACGTCCAGTGTTTCCAGTGTCTCTGGGCAGATCTTCCTGCAGCCTTTCCACCTGTAGAAACATGTGCAGGAGTGATAGACTCTGTTACACCAGAAAGTCCCATTAGTGCGTGATAAAGCATTAGAATGGCTAAGATCTGTGATCTACGTGGTGTTTGCTGATACCCGACGTGGTGGTTTTGGCATCTGAGCATCTCTTCTGGGATTTTAGGGCTTTACAGTTTCGAGTTCTGAGAATGGTGTGAACAAAGAACATCTACCCAGAAGCCATTACCCAAATCAAAATAATAAAAATTTGTAATGTTAACGTTCAATGTTAGATTCTATACATTTCATACAAGAAAGGGGGGGTGGACAGAGAAAATGAAGTGAGACATCAAATGAGGTTGTTGATGTGGGGGCCAAATATCGCTCCTGTTTTGGGCTCACCTGCTCCGGAACACCTTGGTACCTCCCAGTGAGGCCTGTGTAATAGTTTTATGGTAGAGATGCAAGGAGCTGCTTAGTCCTGAAGACGCAGTGTAGTGTAGGTATGAAAACAACACGATTAATAGGTCTCAGATTAAGTAAAGTCTGTTCTTCCGTCTTCAGGGAAGTTAAATAAAACCTCATCTATCAATTTATTATTGAGTTTATTGCATATTTTGCTTAATGGGAACTCAGTGATTCTGGTGTCATGAAATGATGCCCAGAATTACCTTCCTGTTATGATAAACGCTCATAAACGCTCACTACAAGTTATTGCACGTTCGTATCTACCTGGATAAAGTGGATGGAAGTTCTTTAGTTCCAAAATGTCTAATTTAGATTGTGGGCCATGTATGCAGTTGATTTAAGTAACACGCGGAGTCCCAAAATCAAAGGTCCAACAGCAAACCACTGTGCTTTGAACGAACCAGCTGTTCCAACTCCCTCATCAGCTGGCCTCCCGCCGCCTGGTCTGCGGGGCCATCGGACGTCACCGACTGAGGTCTGATACCACAAATGCCACCTTCATCTGCCAACAGGAGCCGTGGCAACAGCACAGGTCTGCGGAATTTCAAGGCAGAGACAGGAAGGAATAAAACAGCTGCATGAGATCGCTTGGGGGGGGGAGTGGCAGGGGAAGACGGTAGATTGAGTACGAGGAGGAACAGGAGGCAGGTGCTTTGCTGCATATGCAACACACCCCCATCTTTGTCACCATCCCAGAAAGAGTGCACAGCCTGGAAGGAGTGGGCGGGGCTAAACCATGCCGAGTGGGACTGGTCAGAGTGGCGAGGAGGCTGAAAGGACCCGCTGTGATCAGGAGCAGAAAGTAACCCCTCCCCTTTAGGGGGCACTGATGGGCCAGTAAAAATTGTGATTAGAGGACTTAATAGAGCTTACATTTTACTTGCTTGACGGGCATATTTATGCGGCATGAGATGAAATAAATAGAAACACAAAAACAGTGCGATGTAAGACCTTCCCAGCTGCCAGAATGAAAATGATAATAAACTTCTACAAAAAACAGGAAATAAACTGGGGAGCTACCAAATACCCACAGTATATATCGCTGAATTTGGAGGGGGGCTCCCCCTCGATATATTTTGCCATAGAGGGGTGCCATGGAGGGCCTGAAGGTGTCGCAGTCAACTGAGAATGTCTTCACAATTGATCGCTTGGCGACCACTGGTTTAGAGTGTATACATTTTTTGCAAGGCAAGTCAATGAAATGTGCTTGAACAGTCAGAGAGACTAATACTTTTAGGTTATTTGGTCCAAAATATTATAAAATATTTGTCTTAAAAATCACTGAATGAATATTGTCATTTACATCTTTGCCGCTTGTGAATTCGCTGATGTTTTCTAAAGTGTCTTATCTGCCTGAAGCACCTGCCACATTCACAGCACGAGTGCAGTTTCTCTCCCGTGTGAATACGCCAATGCTCTTTCAGTTTTCCTGACTATCAGAAACATTTCCCACGCTCGGTGCAAAGGTAAGGTTTCTCCCCTGAGTGAATGCACTTGCGTTCCTTCAAATTTCCAAGATGGCTGAAACTCTTCCCAGATACATGACGAGCATATGGTTTCTCCCCTGTGTGAATTCTTTGATGCTTTCAAAAGTTTCCTAAATAACTAAAACACTTTCCACATTCAGTACAACAGCATCGGTTTTCACCTGTAAGAATATGCAAATGTTCCTTTAAATTTCCCAAGTGACAGAAATTCTTTCCACATTGAATGCAAGAAAAGGGTTTTCCGCCCATGTGAACTTTCTGGTGCTCTTTTAAACTCCCCAGTTGTGTTAAGCTCTGTCCACATTCAGAGCAAAAATATGGTTTCTCTTCCATGTGAGTCTGCTGATGTGTTTTTAAGTGTGATTAAATCAGTGTAGCTGATTAAAACTCTATCCACATTGAGAATACAAATGTGGTTTCCCGCTAATGTCAGTGCTGATGTTCTTTCAGTTTTCCAGTCTGAAACATTTTCCACGCTCTGTACAAAGGTGGGGTTTCTCCCCTTGTGTGAACTCGCCTGTGTTCTTTCAAATTGCTGCTATTGCTGAAACCTATCCCACATTTACTGCCGCTGTACAGTTTCTCTCCACTATGAATTTGCTGATGTTCTTATAAACTCCCTAGATGGCTAAAACATTTCCCACAGTCAGTGCAGGAAAAAGGTTTCTCTCCTGTGTGAAGTTTCTGGTGTTCTTTCAAACTTCCCAGCTACCCAAAACTCTTCTCACACTCAATGCAGAGATGCAGCCTCTCTCCCATGTGCATTCGCAGATTTTCTTTTAAGCTCCCCAAGTGAGTGGAACCTCTCTGGCATTCGGTGCATGTGTACGGTCACTCTCCTAGATACATTTTCTCATGCGCCTGTATGTACTCGCTTCTTTGATCTCAACCCGGACCTAGTGGTATTACAGGTTTTATATTAAAATATTATAAGATTTATCTCACGGTATTGCAAATGACTGGGTTTGAGTAGCACATTATCATTCATAATATGTCGAATAACATAGTCGAGTGATTTTTCAATAATCTTTAAGTGTACACTGTCTGCACAATTATTACGCAAGTGAGTATTTTGAGGATTAATTTTAATATCAAACAAATACAATGCTATCAGTCAATGCAGAATGTTAATAAACCTGAAACCTGAATTTCTTGCAAAGGAAATGTGTGTGTGGACATTCTCAGGGGAATACATTGGTGTGCACAATTATTAGGCAACTATTAGTGTGCAGAATTATTACGCATCTGAATGAAAAAATATACAAGTGAAATGGGAAAATTTTATTATTCTCACTTTAACAAACAACTCAAAATCTCAAAATTTACAAATAAACATTTCTGCCATTAAAAAAAAAATCAGTGACCCATATAGCCACCCTGCTTTTCAATAACAGTAATAAGCCTTCCATCCATGGAATCTGTCAGTTTGTTGATCTGTTGACGATCAACTTTTTGTGATGCAGCAACTAGAGCCTCCCAGACGCTGTTCAGAGAGGTGTACCGTTTTCCATCCCCGTAAATCTCCCGTTTAAGAAGGGTCCATAAGTTCTCAACAGGGTTTAGGTCAGTTGAGGAAGGGGGCCCTGTCATTATTCTTTCATCTTTTAGGCCTTTACTGCCTAGCCATGCATTGGAGTATCTTCATGCATGTGATGGAGCATTGTCTTGCAGAAAAATCATGGTCTTCTTGAAAGATGCAGACTTTTTCCTGTAACACTGCTTGAAGAAAGTGTCTTCTAAAAACTGGCAGTAGGTTTGGGAGTTGATTTTGAGTCCATCTTGAACCCGAAAAGATCCAGCTAGCTCATCTTTAATAATACCAGCCTACACCAGTACCCCAGCTCCACCTTGCTGGCATCTGAGTCGAAGTGGAGCTCTGTGCCCATTACTGATCCAGCCGCGGGCCCATCCATCCGGTCCATCAAGCGTTACTCTCATCAGTCCATAAAAGCTTTGAAAAATCTGTCGAGATATTTCTTGGCCCAGTTTTGATGTTTCAACTTGTGTGTCTTGTTCAGTGGTGGCCGGCTTTCAGCCTTCCTTACCATGGCCATGTCTCTGAGCACTCCAGGTAGGTCGCAGTTCCGGAATATGGTGGAACTGGAGGATAATGGGTTCCTGGTAGCTTCACGTTTGATT
>JAAGVU020000092.1:1670896-1705929 GCA_011763525.2 Mormyrus iriodes | reverse complement strand
AGCGTGGAGTGCGTCCCCCCCCCCCCCACTCCCCCCCCGCTGCCTGTACTGAGGGCAGGCCCGCTCCCCAGGCAGGTCTCCGCTTGCTGTGTGCTCTGACCTTGACCACGCCGCGTCTCTCCAGGTGTCCTGCCGTCCTTCTCGGATGCCTGCCAGCGGCACGGCAGGTGGCTGGCCGTCTCTGCTGCCTCCTTGGTGATGCTGCTGGTGCAGATTGTTCTGCTGAAGGTGCAGAAAGAAGGCAAAGGTGACCATCCTCTCTGCCCACCAGCCCCACCTCTCCTGCCCTTTGTTCCCGATGGGTGTGGGCTGCCTCTCCGGGATGGTGTCTGCATGCCTGCACTTAGTTTGAATCCTCTGCTTGTGTTCCTCATTAAGTAGGTTATGTAAATGCATGGGCACAGGCAAACCGTCATCAAAGCACAGGCTCTGGGAAGGCGTGTGTGTGTTGTATGACTGTCAGGATCCGGCTGCATTGAGCCTTTCCTTCCACTGGGATGCTCCTTACTTTCTGAGCACCTCCTTGTCTACTTCAGCCCCCCCTGTACATCCTCATTTCCTCCCTCCAACCTGTGGGGTCTGTGGTGACGGGGTGATCTTAAGCATCCGCGTCCTGCGTGAGGTTTCCGGTTGGAGGGTTAATGTAGGCCCTTTCCCACTGGACATGCTTCAGGAGTCCTGGGCTCCCTCTGCCGTGCGTCCCTGCGGTGTAGCGAGAGCACCACCTCCTCTGCAGTGTCCTTTGCCGCCCGACTCGCACGGGGAGCGGAGCTGAAGGCGCCTCGTCGGGGTGCCATGATACAGGATGGAGGTACAGGCCCTTACGCCATGCTGATGTGCACGTAGGAGATCTATGGCTGTTTCGGTTTGCTCGCTCGGGGCTTCTCTGCCCACGTCATAGCGACCGCAGGAGCCGGTGTGGCAGACTGCTGCAGTGATGGGACTGACTGGCAAAGACGCTGTCCTCACATGAGATTGTTTCCCTGACAGGAAGTTAAAGGACTTTATCACCCAGTGTTTGTGGCTCTCTTTTCGCTTTCTTCCTCTTTCTGTTGTGTGGGTTTTTTTTGGATTGATGTGTGTTTTTGTTTTTCGACATGCATGCTTGTTTTTGTCATAAACAAATGGCCCTGTTTTGTATGCCTGTCGCCGTGGCGACATGTAAATCCAGGCAATCTGCATGGTGCTTTCCTTGAGACCTGAGGAATAATAGGTGGGGTGGGGTGGGGGGGGGTTGTCCCAAGCCTGGGACTTCATTTTATGTTTCAGCCCACGCTGGGTATTCGGGAAGAATGAGTGTGAAAGAGCGGACAAGTGCTGGACAGCTGAACGGGTACCTGTGTAAGTACTGCGTGTCGGTCAGCTGCACGTGGGCTGGAAGTTCTGCTGTCCTGATCGTGTTTCCGTCGAGCCAGCATGACGGATGTGGATTTGTTTCCGGTTCTCTTGCTGGATTTGCTAAGTCGTGTCCCCAGATAGTTATACGCTGTGGTTTGTAGTAGGCATAGGGTTAGGGGCTTGTGGGAAATGTTACACAGAGGCTGGACAAGCATCTCTGTGACAGATTTGGTGGGGGAGGGGTGTGTTGGTGTTGTTGCACATGTGACCTGAATTTGCCATAAGCTGCACTGGTACCTTTTAGGGGCTGTAATGGGACACGTGTTTGTGGCATTTATGCCATTCGGTACGCACAGTGTAACCAGTGAATACGTTTACTGATGTGGGTGGAACCTAAATTTACAAGTAGGTGTTCAGCCTGAACAACAAGCTAATTCTGGCTGAGAGCTGATTACGGCTATTGCTGGTAGCAGTCAGTCATAATCGGCGGGTTGGGAGCATTTTGGTTTCCCAGTATATTACCCTAGCACTGGAGAGTAGTTAATAAGACTATGCCTCTCTCACTGATTTCGGGAATGTTGCAGGAAATGCATCCAGGGTGTTGGCTTATAATTCGAGATGACATCAACGGAGTGTGTGTACGACCGGAGCCTCTGCGAGTTTCCCCCCCCCGCCCCCGGCATCTGAGGTGCTTTTACCAGGATATTCAGACCGGGCTATAAAAGCAAATTATTACGGCTATAGGGGTGTTTATACCTACAGATATGCTAGACACATCCAGTAGAAATGAACACAAGATTTAATTCATTACAAAGTTAGATTCTTCAGGTTTTATTTTACATATTTACTTTTACAGTGTGCAGACGAGCATCTCTTAGGGTTTGTTACTCAGACACACTGCCATTGGTGTAGCGTGGCGCTCCTTAGTGCCATTCGTCTGGCCGAAACAACTGGGTGCTGGACCTTGACATCCGATTTCCCATCTAGTCCCAGAAGAAGCTACCTGAAAAGCAGTGTTGTTGCTCCCTCTCCTGTTGTTGCAGCCCTGCCCAGTTACTTTTAGAAGCCAGGAGCCATTGCGCAAAACCTGCAGTCCAGCCCTCGGGCAGTCCGGCCCTCAGGCCGCAGTCAGCATGCTTGTTTCCATGTCCCGTTCTTAGTACCTGCCTGTTGCGTCGCAGTAACAGAAGTTTTAAATCCTAGTGTTCGTCTTTGCTACACGCTCCCCAAAAACCGCTGTGCTGCCGCCCCACAGGTGAGGACTGCAAAGGGAAGCGGAACCCAGCGATGCACATCCCTCTCACGCAGTCCCCTGTGGCGACTGGCCTGGTGGAGGCGCTGTGGGGCGTCGTTGTTAACGCAGGTTACCTTTCCAGCCTGCCTTTCTAGTCTGCTTAGAATCAGCCCGGGACCCATGAGTGTGACCTTCACTCTGCTAATGGGGTGAATTTTGTCTAATCACCAGTGCTTTGCCAAACTCTTCAGGGTTTGTTTATTTTTTTTCTTTCGTGCTGTTTGATATTGCTGCTGTGCGGGGGATGTGGCCTCCAGGCTACCTTCTGATCTGCCTGGCGTGGACGGCAGCCTTGGCAGCCTACGTTTTGACCCGGTTGGTGCTCTCGGTCCTGTGGTTTGCAGTGCGGTCTCCAGGTCATTATCTTTTTGTTCTTGCCCTGTATTGAAGCCCCCTTCCCGCAGCGAGCATGGGGGTGTTGCCCACAGAGGCGTTGCTGGTATCGGTAACAGCTTCTCTGTTGCTTGCTAGTGGCCTCTGCCAGTAGAGGGCGTGCTGCATCGTCCTTTGACTCGCATGCTGTCATTGTTATGGTCCCACATTGGGTCCCTGCTTAGTCTCCCTGCACTGCTTAAGCTGCAAATTCTGCTTCTGTTTGTGTAAATCTCATTCTGCAGAGGGTGTACACGTACCAGTAGAAGCTCCCCTCTCCTCACTTTCTCCTAGCGCCCGGTTTTCTTTAACGGGACACTGGAATACAGGGTCGACTGTATGTACAGCTGTGTCCTACAGCGTCCCGCGATTCTTCAGCATCAAAGCCCAGTCTGCTCGCTTATGTTCGGGCCTGTAATTCAGTGGAGTTGTATTCGGCTCCCGGTTCTGCCCTGCTTACACATACAGGCTGCGTGTGAAATGTGCCCGTCTTAAATCGTGTAACTGACGGCTCTTGTTTTCTGTGTGCAGGGAAAGCAGCACTGGGTCTCTTCCGGTGGCTGGGGGCCGGCTGGTACCAGCTCGTGGCCCTCATGTCCCTGCTGGACCTTTTTATCCTGACACGGTGAGACCTCAGGGCGCTAATCACCGTCTTTGGTTTGGCTTTGTAATTTAGTTGATAATCGATATCTAATTAGTAATTTCTGCTGCAGTTAGTGTTTCATATTCCTAGATTTAAGGCTTAGGCTGCGATAGACAGTCCTGTCTCATGCAGTGATAAGGATTTCATGTACTGAGCATCGGAAGAAACTTATCTAGGTTTACACTGGGGTAGTTCCCACTTTCTGTGATGTGCATTATCTTATAGTAATGTAAAGTAAGTACCTAAGAATCAGTCAGCTGGTCATGGTTTGTGAGGACCAGCACGCAGTTAACAGCGTCTCTCCACTGCAGTTTTGGTACTTTCCCTTTGATCGTTTTTAGCTTGGGATCCTCTGCAAACTGTTTGCTAAGTTTCTTGTGTTGCTCAGTATATATCCAGAATGTCTCCCTGCATTGCAAACGGCAGACGGACTTTCTCCAGCTAACCTGCTTGGATTCCAGGTGCCTCCCAAGGCTGTACGGACTCATGCTGCTGCTGCTGCCTCTCGCACTGATCCTGGGTGAGTTTCTTTGCGTCTGCGGGGTGTGCGTGACCATGTGTTCCTAACAGCGGCCAGAACTTCAATCCATGCCACTTTTCCGGACCCAGGCTGACCTACTCATGAAACCTTTCTCATGTCAGAGCAGTAATGAGTGCAAACCCCTTATTTTTACTTTACATGCCATTATAAACGCAACTGTCTTGTCACGACATTACGCTTCAGCTTTCCTGAATGTCTTTGTGGGGGTCATTGAACCCACACAAGGTTAAGGACTGTACACTGGAACATGGTGGACAGGTGCCAACATCTCCAGCTGTGAATGTGTGCCACTCACATCAATGGCCAGCTTTGTCTTTTCCCAGAAATACTCGGCCACCTTTGACCTGAAACATGGAGTCAGGGCAGGACTTGGCAGCCCCTCTGTGGTCAAATCTTGCTAATGTTATTCCCTGAGGGGTCCTTGGGAATTCTGCGAATGAAAAGCTCACTGTTCACAGGTTTGTGGCAGCGGGATACTTACAGCCTGCAGGTCCTGAAGGCCTCCACACCGGAGCAGCAGGTCAACATGGAAGGGGGCCACACAGCCGGAAGGGCCTCGCAGGTAGGCTGAGCTCCCCTGCGCCAGTCGGCGTCGTTAAGCTGGCATGTGGAGGAATCCTGAAATAAACTGCTGAAATGGCATTGTGTGTTAACCAGTGACTAAACTGACGTTTGCAGTCTTCTGAGTCACCTTTTATACAGCCTTATCTTCTGTTTTCAAAGTGAAGTGAGAGTGATTGTCATTGTTGACATGCCACAGCACAACAACGAAATGTGTCCTACGCATTTAACCCGTGTGACAGTGTGACACAGCAGTGGGCAGCTGCTTGGGGGCGGCACCCTGCTCAGTGGTACCTTGCTGGTCGAGGATTCAAACCATTATTTGGCCATTGTTTTAGCCCGCTACCCCCAGCCTTCCTTTTAAATTTAAATAAAGTTTAAATTAGCTAGTTTCTTTTGCGCCACATCAGCAGCAAGCTAGACTGACGTTTCACTGCAAGCTGTGTCAGGCTATAAGTGACAAATAAAATCTTGAATCTGTTTTTAACGGCGTGTAATTTGTTGAACTAATTTTAGCTGGTCTGAGTTTTGTAGGCTTACAGAGCATGTACTGTGGAATGCTAACCACCAAGTGAGAGCAGTCCTCGCCACTGCCCCCTACAGGACGGCCGGGCAGATGCGGGACGCCTCGACCTGCTCGAGCGCCACGTCAGCCAGTTGTGGGAAAGCGTGCAGCGTGGTGGATGGCAAAGCAGGAGACGGCAGGAGCGACTTTGGGTGCAGGCCCAGGTCCTGGCCCGTCAGCGCTCCCTGCTGGAGCAGCTGGAGCAGCGCACGGACCCAGCTGCTCTAGGGTTCTGGGTCTCTGAGCTGCTGGAACGGAAGCTGGGATCTCTAAGAGAGGAGCTGCAGAGCAGAGCACTGAGAGAGCAGGTTACCATCACTCGAACCTCGCATTTGCACGGGGCCCAGAGGGCCCCCTGTTGGCTTCGAAGACTCACCACACTGAATATTAAATACACTTGTTGCCTATTTGAGTTGCTGAAGCAGCATGTTTTGCTGCTAGCTAGCTACAGTATGATCTTCTGAGACTCCTGCTTGCTGGTTATTTATTTTTTGAAACATTTGGTTGGGCGGTGGGGGAACCCAAAGTGATTCTTTGAGTGGGGCCCAGAAATCACAAGCCCAGCTCTGAGCACGGGATCGATGCTGGGCTGCTGAGTCTGTGAACAGCACATCTGTATTCTGCCGTGCAGTTTAACACGGTGCATCTCAGACTAAAGCTTTATAAATCTTAAGAGAGAACCTATCTTATCAGGATATGGGGAAAGTGCTGCTAGACTTGAATGTGCTGCCAGATTAAATAACTGCAGTTACCCCTGTTCCCCTCCCTCACTGTTCATGTTTACATTAATCTCCTCCAACCTGGGCTCCACTGAGTTTTATCTGCTTAATTTTGTACTAATAATGGCACGTCTGTATGGAATCTGTACTAATATGGACACCTGTAAACTGCTACATTTGCCGGCAGTGCAGGTAGAACATAGTCGATCAGTCTCACCCTACGTAGGGTTTCACTTAAGTGAGGAAGAATAGTTGGTGTAAAGAGTCTATTCATGATTCGCTGAAAGGACAATTCCGGGCTCGCTGTTCGGTACACTCTCAATATATTCCACAAAATAAGACTGAACTAATTTCACAGTTCTTATTCATTTTGAGGCATGTACACTTACAAAAAGCTGTTATACATTTTATGCATATTTCCTTATACCTACTCCAGTGCAAAATGCAGAAATAAAATCTCAACTCAGATTTTGCCAATTACGCCCTCTAGTGTTAACATTAATGGTTTTCGTGCCACGGTGCATGTTACACTCCTAACAAATAGCGTAAAGTGGTTATTTTAGTATTTGTGGTCGCGGCAAACCTGCAAAATCACTGTTTTACCTTTTGAAATCTGTTTAAAGCTTTTTGTTGAGGTTAGGGATGTGACGAATGTTCCGGCAAGCTGTATATGTTATGGGTGAGACAGGGTGTCATGCTGTGTTTGATTCCTAGGCATCCCAGGAGAGGCCCAGCCCGGAGCAGCGCAGTACCACCTCTCGCCTGACTGATCTGGAGGCACTACTGCTAAGCCTCAAAGCCAAGACAGAGGTCGGCGAACAGAGTTTGACATATTATAAATTATGGAAAATTGTAGAATATTTCTAACAATTTTTATAAGCCCCTTATTGTGTTTTAAAGGAAGTATTAGAAAGACAAGCGTCTGTGACCCCTCCTCCCATAAGGTAAGCGACACACCGGGAGAACATGCAGGGCATTCCGAAGCAGCTCCGCTTAGGGGGTGCTCACTGAAGTTTGCCCCATGTAGCATGCCTGTCAGCACAGACAGCGAGGCCCACCACAGCCTCCTGGAGAAGGTGCAGAGGCTGGAGCTGGAGCTCGGCCACCTCCGGCACGACCTACAGGGGGCGCTGGAATCCCAAGAAAGATGTGAGCAGCTGGAGAGACTGCAAGACAAGGTGTGTGTGTGTGTGTGTGTGTGTGAGAAACTGGCCTATTTTTGTTGGATTCTCCTTCTTTGGACTCACTTCGGAGTATTTATCATCTTCCTGATTTTTTTTTAACAGAAGTTTTGGTAAAGTCAAGCCAGAGACTTTTTAGAAAATGGTAAACTAATTTTGACTTTGTAGCAATTTGTAAGTTTTTACCTTTTTGATTATTGGTTGATTTCTGGCCGTGACTGTAGCCATGGTTGCTGACATGACACTAAAGGGCAACGTTACACATAAAGAAAAGTACACAATTTATTTTCAGTATAAATATATTTTATAGAATAATCAACTTCTAGAAGAAAAATATTTGGTAGCTGCCATTCTAAATGAATGCAGATTTCCTAGTGATGGCAGTATGACTTCCAGTGTAGTATAATGAAAATGCGGTGTGTATTTAGGCACAGTGTGAGGATGTGCAGTGGACTGCAGTCACCAAGAGTGGAAACTACCATATTCCAGTGAAACAAGGTCCAGACCAATAGTGGTTACTGGTGGAGTAATTACCCAGAAAGGTCTCGCATGCAGCTAGAATCTCACCTGATTGGTTGTCCAATGTGAAGGTAGGGGACCAGATAGTCATTAGTTTGATTTAAAAGCGACTGAGAGTGTAATAAACAAGCTTTGAACTCAGCCAGCGCAGAAAACCACTGGACCACTGCAGCGTAAACTGGACGACCAGCTGAAAGTGGCATTCCCTCAAACTGTCCCGCCAATCAGCTGCGTGTGACTCCAGCCCTTCCCCTCTGGCTGCCCCCCAGGTGTCTGCGCAGGTAAAGCAGGAGCTGCGAATGCTCTTCCATGGCTCCGAGGAGGCAGCCCAGGCCGAAGTGCCCATGCCCATCTTGCCGTGGCTGTCTGCGCGTTTTACGAGTGGCCCTGACCTGCGGGGGGCGCTGGCCGCCCTGGAGCACAGCATCCTGAAGAACATCAGCCTATGGGTGAAGCAGGGCAAGCAGCTGGCCACTGTGCATACAGTGTCCCGCGCTGCGCCACGTGACCCGGGCACCACCGGCATGTCCAAGGAGGTGAACATCTCGCTGACTGAGTTCTGTATGGTCCCCAGACTGCAGTTTGCTCTGTCATACAGCACTGTGAAGGACTTCACATGAATATACCTGTCACTCGCCAAAATGCTTCCAGCAAAATGAAGATCATAGAGCAAACATTTGATACAATGTAGACCAGAGGTTTCCGGCTGTTTCTCAGAGGGACAGATTCCATAAAGCGAAGCCAAGGTCCACTGTGTCCGATAGCTGCTGATAGCCTTACCCCCTTGTACTCTCCAGCAGAGTAATGTGCGTAAGTATGGTGTGAATCTACATGGAGGGCTGGTGGTAAGTCTGAGCCTGGGTAAGGATGTCTGCTGCCCCTAGTGGCAAATGTGAAAGCAACCAGCTTCCCCTCCAAATCATAGGTCCATCTCTTCTTTTTCCGCTGAGTAGTGCCAGGTGATGCCCCCATTTTCTCTGACTTTCTCCAAGTGCCCATTTTTTATGAAGCAGGTCTAACCGACGTAAATCGTAAGGTCGTCGTTCCACTACCCCTCGCATTCTGTCCTTTCTGTCCACGTTTCATACCAGGAAGTGGAGCTGATGGTGCGTAACGTGCTGAGACTTTACTCTCAGGACCGGACGGGCTTGGTGGACTACGCCCTGGAATCCGGAGGTGGGGAGATGCTCCGGTCTGGCTTACGTGTGTCGCAGGCCACTGGCTCGCTCATTCCAAAGTCTCAGCAGGGTTGCGCTTCATTAATGGGTCTTCGTCTCTCACACCGCATTGTGCAGGTGGCAGCATCCTGGGCACGCGCTGCTCGGAGACCTACGAGACAAGGTCCGCCCTCATGAGCCTGTTTGGACTGCCGCTGTGGTACTTCACCCAGTCACCCCGCGTCGTCATACAGGTGAGGCCCTCCGGCCCACGCCAGGCCTCAGCCGTGCAGGTGGGACGTCTGACATTCCCTCTCTGCATCTCTCCAAACCAGCCTGATGTCCATCCCGGTAACTGCTGGCCCTTCAAGGGCTCCAAGGGTTTCCTGGTGATACGCCTGTCTCGGAAGGTCATCCCCACGGCCTTCTCCCTAGAGCACCTGGCCAAGGCCCTGTCCCCAGTCGGCAACATCAGCAGTGCCCCGCGCCATTTTGCGGTCTATGTGAGTGTACTACCAGAGTGCACAGTAACGGGTACCCTCTTGCTGTGAGCCGTGGCAGTGCTCTGACTGCAGCCTCTCGCAGGGCCTCGAGAATGAGCATCAGGATGAGGGAATATTGTTGGGAAACTACACGTACGAGGAGGACAGCGAGTCTCTGCAGACCTTCCCCATATCGGTAACCTTGCCACACTGCCTCTCGGAGGTCAGCTTACCTGCTGATTTCACTGGGAGCCCAGCCCTCTTTCTCAAAGTTGGCAGCTGTTCAGCTCCTGGTGAATTTTATCGCTTTTGGTTGATGTTTTAGAGCAAATTGGGCTCTTGGAACAGCTGCAGTCTGCATCTACTTATGCTAGTGTGTGTGTGTGTGTGTGTCCGTTTCAGGAGCAGAACGAGCAGGCCTTCCAGATCGTCGAGCTGCGAGTGCTCTCCAACTGGGGTCACCTGGATTACACGTGCTTGTACCGCTTCCGGGTGCACGGGGAGCCCAGTGAGGAGGTGTGAGGAGGTGCGAGAAGGCCCATGCTACCCTGTGAGACGGCACTGAAAGCTGCTTTAACGTGTAACGAGGGAAAGGAGCTGAGACATGAGGGCAGCTGTGTGCATAGACACAGTATATTGAACGTCCCAAGTGGGAATTGGCCCCCTTGTCTGTTAAAGGCCTTTCGTGTCGGGTCTCTACCATGGCTTGCATTTCTCAGGACCCTTAAACCCGAGCTGACCATGGAAGCAGGGCCTTTTTAATCTGACTCTAGCAGCTCTGTTTGGACTGGATGCATCGAACTCTAAAAACTCCATATAACATTGTGTGATGGATGGCTGTACTCCGGGTTCCCGTTCCCCCTCCCCCCAGCTCATTGGTAACGGTGGTGGAGCCAGTCAGCTTTCCTGTGTACCTCATACCTCAGCAACAACTGACAAGCACTATGGATTGTGGAGAGGGACTAAGCGCGAATCCCGATATCGGCATCTACTGTCTGCCTGTGGAAGCCCTGCTGGCCCAAGCCTGTGCAGCGCACTGTCTGGCTCCTTCAGACTTGCCTTGCTGTGTGGGAGTTGATTATAGTAGTTCTATCCATTAAGTGTTGCTTTAAGATTCGCTGCCGTGTCATCGCTGTCACCACAGAATGCTGGAGTGGTTTTCTGCACTGGATCTTAAGTTGTATTATATGTTTTACAGAATCACATTCAGCCTGAACTATTTATTTTGAGCCGAGTACTTTCTACAAAAATGTGGGCTTGATACAATTTACTTTTTATAAATGTTTCAGGCAGCTAATTTAACTTTGAAGACATGCTTTTATTGTGCATCTCCTTGTTTGTAAATGGAAACGAATAAAACAATTTTTAATAAAACATTTTTTATTTTCTTTTGTCTGGTTTGCCTCTGCAGTTTAAAGGTTCATGTGGGCTGCATGGAAGGTGCCCATAGCGTATGATTTGTTTGTGCCCTGTTCTGCAGCCTCAAAGGCAGGACAGTGAGGCTTAACACCCCCTGGGCGGTTTGACTGCTGAACAGTCTTTGACTGGATTTCCTGAAATCCCTTTGCATTGGAGTCATAACTTACAAAAATCCATTAACGTGCATTCAAAATACTGTAACCAAAATCTATTGCACATTCCTGTCTATACAACTGGTGCCCGTCTGTACAGCTGTGTATAACTATTTTTGATTGTCCATGTCATGTTTAAATTCAGATGGTCAGTGTTTCGTATTTCTATTCTATTGATCATTTATTTAATCACCAACGAGATTCTTTGAAATTATTAGTTTTACCATGAATAAACATTTAAATTTGTTTGAGATGTACCTTCACCTAGATAAATATACACCGTTCACCGGACATTTAAAGCCTGTTGCTGTTGTGGTTACACACAAAAGCTGTTTTCACCTCTTGCTTCTGGCGACGCACAGCTTTGTCATTGAAAGTTACACTTCTAATGTAAACACTAGGCTAGACACGCAAACCAGCTTACCAAACTAAAATTTACGAACGTCTACTGATGTTTTGTTCCCGATCTAAATTTTCTTTCCGCTTCTGGGATTTTTCCATAGAATAATACAGATTATAAACAAACATCGTTACATGCAATATACAAATATTTGGAAAAATATGCAGAGAGCAGACGCAAAATTCAAGTTTTACATATTTACTGCAATAGTTAAAAGCGATCCGCCATAAATGTTTAACATATGAAGAGAATTTCCGACCAGTAACGGTTTTTAATATTGGACTGTACTGTAATAATACAGCGAGAAAGCCAAAGACAGACGAGCCGCCTCTCCCCTCCTGCGCACACGTTTCTAGTATAAATGAGTGACGTAAGACAAAGTACGGAAAGCCGGAGGCTCTAGCGGCGCCCGCCGTTTCCTTTTTTGCTTCGCGCTCCTGCGTTGGGCTGCACGAACAATGATGTCGGAGCAGGAGGCTTTGAAGAACTCCAGCGCCAGGAACCGTGGGGGCGTGCAGCGGGTCGAGGGCAAACTGCGAGCCAGCGTGGAAAAGGGTGATTACTATGAAGCCCATCAAATGTATCGCACCTTGTTCTTTAGGTGAGTGTTAAAGGTTCGCATTATTGATGGACTGGCTGAAAAGTATCATGTTCTAGTGTCTTCGGGGCCTGCGCTTCCAGATCATTCCGTCTGTCAACCGAACGGCCTGTTTAGGTGTTTCGGCGCACGCGATTGGCCGGTCGCGCAAAGCGTCGCCGTTTTCGGGGTCAGTCCTACATTCTGATTGGACGCGGTCCATGTCAATCACGGCAGCGTCCCTGGGCTACCGTGAAGCTATCAGAATTAGCAGGCTAGCTAGCAACATTTACTACTGCCGAGCAGCGTCTGTGGAGGCTCTGTGCCGCTGCCGTCATTATTCTGTAAAATTAACCATGTGTTATTTACAGTACAAATTCTGTGTAACACGTTTTTTTTTTCCTGTACTGAAGGGAGTCCTGTTATGACTAGCGGCGCTGCTACTAATTGTTGAAAATTAGAGGGCTAATGAAGCGATGACAGCGGACGTAGCGATCAAGTAAAGATGGAAGAATGTGTATCTGTTTGCTGAAATAAGATTAAAATATTTCCAAATCGATGATAGCCAACAATCCCACTTTCCCAGCAAGTTGTTTGCTAGCTGGCTACATCAAACACGCCCCAAACGCATTCAATAGCTCAGCCATCATCTAAATCTGATACCCGCCCAGAGCAGATGATAGAGTAAGTGATTTCGTATTAATGTCACAGAGTAACGGGAAACCATGTGCGATGCATTTCATTTAGCCGGGGGGACTGCGGAGCCCTGCAGTATCAGGGGGCTGTCAGGCTTTTGGATGGGACGGTTCCCAGTGGGCATTAACACAAGCCCTGCGGGTCCCTTACCTGTCACCTAAAACTGCAGTGTAAATCTGTTCCCCTCTTTGAGGTGAAACCAGCATTGCAGAGTTTATTTCAAGTGGTTTGGTTCCCGCTGTCTTAATAATACCCTGTGAATTTAAGATTCCCGTAAGGTTATATTATTAAGGAGACGTACTTGAGGATCGCTGACGACTTTGTGTTTTGGCATTGTTTTTTAACGATTGGTGATGGATGAATTGTGTTTTCTTTGACAGTACTGACTGTATTAAGTTGTTCTCATACATTTTGGTTTCTTCACAACCTGATTTTCTGTGCCACCCTTTCAGTGCTTTTCTGTAGTTACCCTCCCTGCCACGTGGGGGCGTGTGTTTCTTTGCTGGCGTCCCGGAGGACAGGCCAGATGGGCGATTCATAGTAGCTCTGTATCTTCCTGGGCTGAACGGCTCCTCCTTTGCACTGTGGCTCCCGTTGCTCTCAGCTTTCACCTCATAGCTCTATAACAGAGCCTCCTGTGTGTGAACTGCCCCAATATAGGGAAAGAGTAATGACCCATTAGTAAATAGATGGGTGGCATGGTCGTGCAATGGTGAGCACTGCTGCCTCATACCTGCCTCTGCTGCCTCAGACCTGCTTCTGTGTGTGTGGAGTTTGCATGTTCTCCCTGTGTCGTCTTGGATACTCTGGTTTCGCTCCACAGTTCAAAAACATACTAAGATGAATTGGAGTTACCAAACTGCTTTTAGGAAAATGTGTGTGTGAATGGTGTGTGTGTGTGCCTTGTGATGGGTTGGCACCCCATCCTGGGTCATTCCCTGCCTTGCGTCTGTAGCTTCCAGGATAGGTTACGGGCCCCCTATGACCCTGAATAGGATAAGCGATTATTGAAAATGGATGGATGGATGGACGGATGGATAGTAAATACCCATCGCTGTTGCCTGTCCAGGTTTTGCATACGTATGCCAGTTAACCACAGAGTTCCTGGCTAACAGCCTAGCGATCAATGTCGCCAGCTCTGAAGGCTGTGTCAGACACTGTGCTCGGACACAGCTGCCACGGGGCGTGTATTAATAGGCTGCCCATGGAGGCAGATTTTAAAAAGTTAAGCTGCTCTCCTAAGTCTGTGGGGGGTGGCAGGGAGGGCAGGGAGACTGGGAACATCCCCTGCTGAGACTCTCTGTAGCTCTGGGCTAAAGAGCCTTCTCCTCCTCCTCCCAGGTACATGTCACAGGCCAAGCATGCAGAAGCCAGGGAGCTGATGTATAACGGCGCCCTGCTGTTCTTCAGCTACAACCAGGTACGGTGTAGCGTCTGGGCGGACTCTGTCCTCTGTAACCCCCCCTCCCCCAAGCAAATGCTGCATCAGGCTGCTTTACTCAGTCTTTACATCTTTGCCCCTGTTTGTGTCAGGCATGATGATGATTAATAATCAGCTCACATCCAGTCGGGGTGGTGGGATGATGAGATTTATGTGTTCCTCACAGCAAAACAGTGCTGCTGACTTGTCTATGCTCGTGCTGGAGTCTCTGGAAAAGTCAGAAACAAAAGTATCAGATGAGATATTTGGTGAGTTTCCTTGGTGGGCACCTGCTTGCATCAGAATGTGACTTCTGCTGCACTGGTGCTGACCGTGCTAAATGCCTTCTGTGTGATTGGTGTATGTGGCCACATTGGGGTGGATCCTCTTGGATGGCAGGGTGCGGCTTTGATGACCGTGTGAAGGTAATGTCTCTCTGTTGTTCACTGGGATGGTGCTGTAGAGCATCTAACCAAGCTTTTCAGCCTGATGGACCCCAACTCCCCGGAGAGGGTGGCCTTCGTATCGCGGGCCCTTAAGTGGTCTACGGGGGGCTCGGGCAAGTTGGGGCACCCCAAACTGCACCAGCTGCTGGCTGTCACCTTGTGGAAAGGTAGGAGTATTTCTATTGAGCATTTGGGGTTCGGGTCACATGATGCTACAAGGGGAGTGGCTTGTCAAATGAGGTCATCTGATCCCCCTGCCCCCCCACCCTGGCCAGAGCAAAACTACAGTGAGTCCCGCTACCACTTCCTGCACTCGTCGGATGGTGAGGGCTGTGCGCAGATGCTGGTGGAGTACTCAGCATCACGCGGCTTCCGCAGCGAGGTGGACATGTTCATGGCCCAGGCGGTCCTACAGTGAGTGTGCCCAGGCAGGCCGCCGCCCCCACAGCCCCCAGGACATGTGCTCTGATTGGCTGCTTGATCCTTTGTAAAGCCCCACCCTGTTTTTTTTAGATACTTCTGCATGTAGCATTTTTGAACCCTCCCATTCTTATTATTAGGTAGGTGATGGATCGATAGATACACTGTGTCGATCCCAAGTAGGAAATTCTGCGAGCCAGTTTACATACAGCAGTGCATGGCTTTATACTGGGCATTGAAGCAGTTTCCTTCTGTCTACAGCGGGGTCTCGAACCTACGACCTCGAGGCCACGCTTCACTGGCTCCCTGTCCCCATGTCCGCAGGTTCCTTTGCCTGAAGAACAAGAGCAGCGCGTCTGTGGTGTTCAGCACCTACACACAGAGGCATCCGTCCATAGAGAGGGGCCCCCCCTTCGTCCAGCCGCTACTCAACTTCCTCTGGTTCCTGCTGCTGGCCGTGGACGGGTGAGGATTGGGCGTGAGCCACAGCCGTGAGGGAGTGGGCTTTCGACCGATGCCGCTGGCGGGATGGAGGATACAATCCCAACTGCCCGTTAGAGTCGGCCGCTGCTCTGGTTGTCCACCTCTTTGACCTTGCCTGATGGCGATTTCTTTGGGGTATCCGGCCCCCACTTCCTGTAGTGGTATGATCACTCTAGAGTGAAAAATATCAAGAGTCTTCGCAGAGGCAGGCAAAATTGGATGTGACCGGGTAATACGGTGCACCATGGTATTTTCATTCAGCGAAATTTATCATGGGGGACCAGCCCACCAAGATCCTAGAAAAAAGCTGCTTTCAAAAATTCTGTATGGCAAGGTGCCTGAGAAGCATGCCGGTCAGCGCTGTGTTAACGGGAATTGACATAATTGGCAGGCAGTACACATTAGCGTATAAAGTGTGAAATGCACTGATAATTTCTTGTCAAAATGGCACAAATGCGTTCTGCTCAGACAGTTTTTGTTATTAATCAACTTTCTTGTCTTAATAACTCAAATATGCATATTATAAATATCCTCCTTCATTGCACTGCTGTGGAACTGAGGGGTGGACTCCACCCCTGCCACACCGGATTGGTTTAGCAATGCAAATTCACAGGTCATAGTTCATTTAAATGCGGAACATTTTCATTACGCTACCAGCTTGTCGTTCTGTTTGTCGCATCAAGTGGCTAGAATCAAACTGAATGAGAGACAAATGTTTTTTCATGCATAGTGTGACCATATCTTAAGGCGGCAGGCACAGCCTGGAACCTGGAACAAACAGGTTATATGAGCTCAACCAGGGCAGCCTGGGCATGCAGAGGTCATGTGACCAAATAATATGCAGCGTGGATGCCAGGAAACTGCATGTGTCAAATTGCTGTGTCTGGAGCGGCCAGCATCTCTCCATAGGATCCAGTCACCATGCTGGTGCACATTAAAGAGTGTAAATGCATAGAAGCTATGAAAAATGGGGGGAAAACCAGGCTACATCTACGGTTTGATTAAAATGTACTTATGGAGGCCCTTCTTCTGTGGTGCCCCTTATTTGGTTTCTTCACCAATAGGAGCCAGCTAAGCATCATTAATTATGAGCCAAGACTGGGCTTGTCAAGCCCAAGTCAGCCCTGCTGGACAGAGCCCTCAGCAGCCCAGACTGCCATCACACACGCTGGGTTCTGGCTTTTCAGGCTCCGTGTTACATCTGCGTGATTTATCTACCCAGCCAAGTCTCATTCAAGGCTGAGCGAACCCATTGCTGGCCCCCTGGTGGTTGTTAGCTGTAACAAGCGTGCAGCCTGCTGTACCGTGTCTGCCATTCTTGCATTGCTCTTAGGGGGAAGCTAACAGTCTTCACTGTGTTATGTGAGCAGTACCAGCCGTCTCTGAAGAGGGACCCCATGTATAACGAGGTGAGGGCGCCCGCCGCCGTGGCTGAGCCGACGCCATCCTCCATTTGACCACTCGATGTACTGCAGAGCCACTTAATGAGACAGACTCTCGCTTTGTGCCCCCCGTCCTGCCTTCCTGTGGAACGCGCAGTACCTGGATAGGATAGGACAGCTCTTCTTCGGCGTACCCCCGAAACAGACGTCCTCCTACGGCGGGTTGCTAGGTAAGCGAGGACGTTGCTCTCGACGCGCAACACTACAATCATCGCTCCAGTCGTCACGGTTTCAGCTACAGTTTCTGGTGGATCTTTGGCTGTGTTCACACTACCAAACTGAAGTGACTCAGATCTGATTTTTTTTCCGGGCTGTGTGGACACAGAAATACGATCTTTTCAAATCAGATTTGAGTCACTTTCATATGTGGACCAAGATCGGACGCATATCTGATTTGTGGCCATGCGTCATGAATGTGAACGGTCAGATCGGAATCCACGTGCATTTTTTCCTGCATGCATTCACTGAGTGTTTTTTTGCTCTTGGCGATGCAGACTTGCGCTGGCAAATGGAGGACGGATGCGTTTACATTACAGTTAAATACTGCTCACTTCTAATTGTGAATGTGAACCTTCGAGATCCGATCTGAGCAAAAAATTGGAATTTGACAATGCGGCTCGTAATGTGAATGTAGCCTTAGTAATCCTGGGACTCCATGATCTTTATTCTTTAATGCATGCTGCCTTACTAATGGTGCCCCCTGTCTGTCTGCCTGCCAGGTAACCTACTGAATAGCCTGATGGGATCGGGTGAGGATGAGGAGGGTGAAGAGGTTCAGGAAGATGGCAGCCCTATCGAACTGGACTGAGGAGCGGGGCGGGGGGGACGGGTAGAAGCTGGCCTGGTCTTGGGCTCTGAGCAGCGGCTCCCCAGCCGCCCCCCCCAGCCCTGGCACACTAAACCAAAACAGATCCAGAGAAAAAAATGGCTGCACCCCTCCCGGTGCCCTGGGACTGCAGCAGACTCCCAGCTTAAAGCGTTTTTCTGGTCTGTTTTTCTTTCTTCCCCTTTGGAGGGTGGGCAGTGGGCATTTTTTTCCCTCAGTTAGGGTTTTTTTTTTTGATGCAATTTTAAGAGGGGGGAGGGCTCACATCTGCTCTTGGTGTATTTTTTTTTTTTGTATTTTTCCCTCTTCCACAGGGAAATGATCTCTATTTATGCGTAACATAAGTGTCAGCCAGTGTGCGGTAGACTCTGCACACACTGAGTGACCATGGTGTGGGGGGGGCACTTATTGTACCATCAAAATAACAATGGTAAATTATGCTCTTTGTAAACTAAGCGTCTGTCAGACTCCTCGGTGCTCCTTGGGGGGGGGCTGGGGCACTGTGTGGGTGAGTGTTTGTGGTCCTGCACCAGCATGAGTGAGAAAGTGTGCAGTGCCCCTTTGAGGCTGTTCGGGGGTATTGCTGTGTGTTTGTGAACATGCGTGTGTGAGACACTGTGTGTTGTGCGTGTTGATGGTCGGTCGTGTGTGTGGCCTCTGACCACAGGACACCAGTCGTCTTCAGATTTTCCGTTAGAGTAGCTGGTGTCCCGCCCCCCGCCCCGCTAGGGTGCACTGAGGAAACCAGTCATTGAAAAATAAATTGTTAGAAGTCCAGAAAAACAATCCATGCTGTACATCTTGTGTGCTTTCCTGCTGTGCATCTAGGCCTCCAGTCAGCGTTGTACCTGGTTCGGATCTACGGCACAGCCCTGTGGCAGCTGCTTTTTATTATACACGGGGCGCCAGATCGGGAAACCACAGGCATTCCGAGATCCATCTCATACAGCGGTCTTGCTGTATATGGCTGGTTAACCAGAGGACAAGGGTTCCAAAAAGTAAAATATGTTCTAGTAGGCGTGATTTATGCAAACTGATTTTCTTATTTACATACCTGTTGGATAAAAACCCATTTTGACCTGCTTTTTAATAGGCATACCCATGATGCATTAGTTCTTGGTGTTGGAACAAAAGGGTATCGGACCTTGAAGTCCTACAGGATAACCAGTTAACTTGCACTGGTAGCCATCCTGCATGGACAGCTCGGCTCTGTGCTGTATTCTCATTTTGTGTGTCTCGTTAACGATGTCCGTATGCGAGTGTGAACGTAACAGGCCGATCCACCGAGACAATGGCCTCCTGACACAAAGCTGAACATACCGGGACATTTAGGTAAACCAGCATGTCAGACGTCCTTCTCCCTGGAATGCAACAGTGTTTGTTTCATTTGATCAAACAAGTTAATAAACACAGAACTTCAAAATGCCTTTTGCTCAGTCTTGTTCCAGCTGAGGGCTTGGTCAAGCCTCCAGACCTTCACGTACTCGTTCAGCGAAAGACACGTTTGTCTGGCCTTCTGCTCGCATCTCCTGCTTCCAGCACGGAGGTGTCTGAACAAAACATTCACAGCATTTATGTCTATGCTCATTTTAATAGAAGAAAAATATAACTGTCAACGTACAAACAAGCGACAGTAAACAAGTTATTCAATTACTCATTTTCAATCAAAGCCTGGTGATCTTTATGTTACTATCTTAGAATTTTTAATGCCTTTAGTGTAGGGTGATAAACTACACACAGGTGAAATCCTGTCTGCCAACAAGCCTGCTTCTCAGTATCAGTCAGATTCAGGTTTTTTGTACATAACAGACTAAAGCATATGGGGAAAGGTTAAGGCTGGCCGATGCAAAACACACAGACAGAAGTGGCTTTGTGGCATTTCAGGCCAAGATGCTGACAGCCCTTAGATGCATCTCTCCTGCTGGTGCTCACCAAGGCTCTGTCAGCAGCGAGCCACCTCTCATTGGCTGGCCGTGTGCACTATGTTTGTTCCCGCAGCCCATTGGGCTTTTCACACCTCAGGTGAGCGAGCAGTGGGTATCCTGCCTCAGTCAGGGATGGGTGAGGAAGGGACCAGATGAGCGATATTTTAGCATAGGGACAACCGAGCAGGAGGCTAAGGAGGAAGCTGCAAAATTCAGTGCAATTCATGCCCTGGACTGCAGGGAGAGCCGGAGAGCCATATCAGAGATGTGGGTCATGCCTGGCTGTTGGCCCAGCTGTTTAATGTGCTCCAGAGTGCGTACCTGGCCAGGGGGAATGAGCGAGCAAGGAGTTAGGGTATGAGAGAAGACCCTCATTCCCAATCACATCTGTAGACATGCATGCAAGACGACAGGCTCACCGAGGTCCTCGTGTCGCAGTAGCCGTGCTTGTGGCTCAGGTTCCACAGGTTGACGGCCAGCTGGTTGAGCTTGTTGTTTTGTAGGTTCCCGTGAGCCAGCAGGCATCCAAACAACGCGAAGGCCAGGCTGCTCTGCTTGCGCACCCCAGCTGCCTGCAAGGTAGAGGTACACAGAGGCTCATGCATGAAGAAAAAAACAAACATGCTCCGTCGCATGCTAACACTCATTAGCATACGCTAAAAATGTTAGCATTAGCCTGTGCCAGCAGGTGTTAACATTGCTAATAAACGCTTAACTACACAAAAACACTCGCAAAGGCCACAGAGGACAAAACCTTGGAGGACAGCTTAGACCCTCACCTCCTCTCTTCCCAGGCTCTTCAGGTGGTCAAGCACCTGTCCAATCAATGTCTCACACAACTTGTTGATCTCTGCCACAAATTTGGGGTCGCTGCCATAGAGTGTTTCATTGGAGTCCACTGGGAGACCAGACATAGTTTACAAATCACAGCATCCATGCCTCTAATACACAGTCTGTCTTTCTTGTACTTTATCTGGCAAAATAAATGTTACATTACTATAAAACCACGATATTTTATTCCATAGAACATATGAATGTTGGGTCGTCGTTCAGGCAGGCAGGCGTAGCTGATGGCTTGCGAGACGTAGCACGGCTGCGCAGCTACCTTTGGGGATGGAGTATAGGTAGCTCTCCTGGCTCATGGCCGCCAGGAGCGGCAGGGCGCTGATGTAGACGCGCACCTTGGCGTCGCTGCCCTCCTCCCAGGTGTAGTCCTGCACCATGTTGAGGAGGCCACGTACCAAGTAGAGCACAGCCTGCTCCGGGTGGTCCTGCAACACCAGCAGCCCCGCCTCATTTCCACGCCTTTCTTACAACACCGCTTACTTCGCACACCAAGCTCCTGCTGCTTCTGGTTTAGGACAGTAATCTACTGTTCGAGCCACAAATTGGCCTGGGCAGTCCGTTTTCATTCAGACTTATGACTGTATAGGCCGACAGGCAGGAAGGGTCGGGACTCACCGGCACCACCAATAGCGTGGACAGGAAATTGTTTATGAAGTCAAGTAGGAAGGGCTCGGAGGAGCGCAGTTTTCCCTCGACACTGATGACACGTGGCACCTCTGGCAGCAGGCTCACCGCCGCTTTGAAAAAGGCGTCAGCTAAGAGGGAGAGAGCAGATTAAGTCCTAGGAGGCAGTAGCTTATCAAGTGGGCCCTGCCAGGACCTTACTGTTTTCTGGTAGATGGCTGCATTAAAACCACCAACTCACCCTGGGAAAGACACTGGTTGGCCAACGCCACCTGACCAGATAGCACATAGAGGTTAAGGCGGCTGAAGATGGAGGTGAGGGAAGGGATGGTGATGAAGCTGTAGGCAGCACATGCCTGAGTAGGAGATCGAGAAGAGAGAAATTACTCACTACTACTGTAACCTTTAAGTTTAATTAAGATTGATCTTCTTTCCCTCCTATAAAACAGTTTCATTTCCATGTTTGCCATTAGCGGTAGATCCTTCTTACGGCTGGACTCACCCTAACAAAGGCTCCGGTTTTCCGTGAATGGCTGCCCTTCATCACCCGTCGCGTCTCCATGGCCAGCTGGTTCACTGTCTGGTGGGGAAGGGGGGCGGCTATTCTTTAATCATATAATCAATAAATCCTTAACCCCACCTAAAACTTTAGCCCCCATGCTTACACGTCATAGGATATGACACCAGACACCCTCTAGTGCAGACAAGGGGTACAGGTACAGGCGAGCTGCCTTTAGTCTAGCTGACCATGTACCGGATAGTGTTAAACCTTTGGATAAACAACTAGATAATGGTAAGCAAATAAATTATGTCATGTGACGCGAACTTGGGGGGTAGAGTGAGGTCTTGAAGGAGATAGGAAATGACAACAGGTGCCCTCTAGCGTCGCCTACAGGGGAAAACAGTGATGGCAATGTGATACGAGACTCTACAGTTGTATCCTTAAGTGTTCAGTATAGAGCATGAAGAGAGCACAGTGATTATTAGTGATGGACAAAGTGAGGCATCATGAACCATTTGCAGTATTATCTAACACCACTAGATGGAGCTGTTGGTTTGCGTTGGGGCATGCTCTGAGCCCTTTTCTGAACAGAGAACACCATCTAGTGGGGTCAGAAAATACAGCAAATGGTTCATGAAGTATCATTCTGTCCATCATTAATGATTATGTATGATAGCTGGGAGTGGGACTCACATGAATGAGCTGGATCAGGACGGGCTCCAGATTACAGAACGTGGCACGCGCCTCTACACAGAAGCTCAGCTGCTGCTCAAAGTCACGTCCAAATGACACCTGGGGGGAAGGGTATAATGAGTCAAGGCTTCCGAAGCAGATGTGGGCAGAGCAGTTGTGTCGGGGGGGCTGACCATGCGAATGAAGCCATTTATTAGCTGGGAGAGGGACCTTTTCTCGTCATCAAGGGTCAGAGCACTAGGAGAAAAGAGGGACAGCAACAGTAACACAGGGTGACACTAGGCGACACGGCCACGGAGGGGCAGGCACCACACTCACTTCACAGAGTCGTGCATGGTCTTGCAGACATGCAGCAGGGCGTTGAGGATCACGGGGTCACGCGTGGGTTCCTGCTGGTGCCTGCAGACACACACATACACACACCAGGTAGGGTTAGCACTCGGTCCAGGTCCCCGGCGAGGGATCACCGCGAGCCGCATGGCCCCCTGCGGCCCTAGTGGGAGGATTACATACTTAATGAAGACCTCCATGATGGAGCGGCACACCTCCACCCTGACACTGTCCTTCTGGAACATGTCCAGGAAGGGCAGGAATCTCTCCTGGAGGTGCAGAGGGAAAAAGGCTGATTACTACCCAACCAAAGCTTATGCCGTATATGTTGTTGGTTTAAATCCCATTACAGCCTACAACTGTGCCTTTAAGTAAAGTCAAATATTCAACTGCAAAAATGGATAAAATTACTTTATAGAAATGTGTTTCGTACCATAGAGAAGAGCACAGAAAAGTCATGGAAGTAGGTGAGGATCTTGTTTATCACGGACTGTAACTGCAACACAGGACACAGAGCATCAGCCTCATGGTCTCTGAAGCCCAAAGTGACCCGTTTTACCTCCATACAGGTGGTTTACCTGAGGGTAGGCGTCCTCAAAGGCACGGTCGGGGGTCATGTGTTTGATGATGTCAGACAGCACAGTGTTGACCTCCCGCTTCTGATAGAGAAATCACAGGCTTAACTTTTTAAATAACTATAGCCATCATTTTCAAAAGCCTCCAATAAGGTAAAACTCCTGCAAAATCCTGCAGGAACGTGTGCACTGCCTAGAGAGACATGATCCCGCAGGAACGTGTGCACTGCCTAGAGAGACATGATCCCGCAGGAATGTGTGCACTGCCTAGAGAGACATGATCCCGCAGGAACGTGTGCACTGCCTAGAGAGACATAAGCATGATCCCTAGATTTAAAATGTCAAAACAAGTTAAGACACCAGTTTGGATATATTATTTTTTTTCTATCCTTTTGTCCAAAACAATTTTTTGAGAAAACAGGGTCACCCAGTGCCTGGAGCAATCAGGGGTTCAGGGCCCAGTGCTGAAATCACTCTACCAACGTTGGGATTTGGACCAGAGTATTTCCAATCACAGGAGTCCAAACCCACTGAGCCACTCTGCTCCCAGTGAAAATTTCTACAGACTAGGAAGGGGGGGGGGCTGTTAGGCTTCCCGTTGGACAGTATGGCCATTCACTCGAGATTCAGTCAGAAGATTCTCGGATCAAACCCCAGTAAAACTCACTGTGAAGTGGTGACAGGTGAACTCCACCCAGATCTCGGCACAGCTGATGTAGTCCTGCGGCAGGGGATACTCATCAGTACGGGGCATCCACACGCGTAGGCGCTGCAGGGCCTTTCGGTTGCACTCTGGGACATACCTGCGGGCTGCGCACCTTGGTAATAACCTTCCAGGCCTCGTTCAGGATGGACAGCCGTTCGCTCTCGGGGGGGTCAGCACAGGCCAGGCTCCGGCCCAGAGAGCCGAACAGTAGGTGCTGCGATGAGGGGGCAGATTACAGGTGGGGGTAGAGGTAGAGGTGAGCTGCCTTTAGCCTAGCTGGCCAAATGGCTCAAGATCATGTTCTGTGTATGCAGGGTTACCGGACAGTGTTAACTTTGAATAAACATCACTAGATTACGATAAGCAAATAAGACAGGTCAAGTGGAGGCAGAGTGAGGTCTTGGTTAGGAGACCAAACTTCTCACTAGAGATGGATGGGTTTGAACCCACTGGCTGAGAGCTACATCTGTGAGCATTTGCAGACTGTGTTCAAAATTATGGAATCAAGCTTTTTTCTAACGTGCACAAAAAGCTGCACATAAAAGGCGTCAAGTGACAGTTCATAGGAAGGAGAGAAGCTCCTCTTCATGGGGACGGTGTCTGACCTTGGGGAAACCAGCCTCGTCACAATCCTTGATCATGGCGATGAAGTTGGTGGCCCTTGCTGCTACAAATTCCGCGCGGAACGCCCACATCACCGAGTTCAGCAGCAGGGCACTGTGGGATAGCACCATCCTTACAATCCAAACTACAGCACTAAGCTGACCTGTCTTATACAAGACTATGGTCACACCGCAGAAGTCTAAGCCTATGAAGACTGACTAAAAGCTGAACCCCCCCCAACTGCCCAGACTTACTTATTCCCCAGCTGCCTGCACCGGTCCATCATCTCGGTTAGTAATGCCTGGAAAAAACACTACAGGAGTCAGAGGCCACACAGAGAGCTTCAGCTAGCCCTGACCAAGGTGCCACCTGCACAGATAAACCCTATGCAAGGGATTCACTCTCAAGCTGTTCAAGTGAGACTCTGCAAGACACGTAGCGCCATAAAGTGTAGACTTAGGAGTTCGTATGCATAACCCTAATTACAGGCACATAGCGGGGGTAGGTTGGGGGCCAAACTGTGGGTTTTAGGGTAGGGGGTGGTGGCATCAGGTCACCTCTGGGGCCCGGTAGGACACACACTGCAGGATCCAATGGATAGCTGGCGAATACAGCGTCAGGTAAACCGGAACCTCCACCCGCTGCAGAACTAGCTGGTTCTGGACACTGTCACTGTGGATCTGACGGAACGAGGCCAGCAGGTCGAAGAAATTCTTGTTGAGGCTCTCCTTCAGGTGAGGGGCCACTGCCATGCCGACCTGGGTGGAATGGTGCAGGGGGCAGGAGGGGGTGGGGCAGAAAAGTGATTAAGCACACTGAACATACATACAGTCTTTGTATTACTAAAATAAAGGGTGATCCAGCTCACCACTGATGTTTGACCTGATACACACAGTAACACACAAGACATGGCTTTGCATCCTTCAGAGATGTCAGTGATTCCACTCTCACCCTGCAGAGATAGGCCCGGGCGTAAACTGCTACCAGGGGGTCCCCGATTCCCCGAATCATCGCCGTGAGGCGAGGCAGAGTCTCCTGAACTCCCCTAAGAGACAGGGAGACCAAGGGCCTAAAAATATCATCACTGCTTCTGTTGCACTTGAAAGCATGGGTTTGTGACCACGAGGGTGATGGTTCGAATCCCATGTGAGGGGCTGTTCATAGGCACTAAATCACTTTAATAGCCACGACTGCATTTGATTCTTTGTTGAGAGCCAGATGAATAGGTACATGTTTTTTAGGTCATTGCGGAACAACCAAGATCAAGCAATCCAATGAACCCTTCAATACTTATCTAAATACTAACAAATGATACCAGTGCATATAATAATTTAAATAGATTTCAATCTCTCTAAAATAATACGTAATTAAGGGATCAGGTAGTAGTACTGGATAAGCGGCTAGAAGATGGATTGATTGATGGTGGTAGGAAAAGCAGTGCATTCTGTGCTGCTGGAGGACCCAGACCGCTGCGGGGACGGACACTCACGACTTGGACAGGAAGCGGTTACAGTTCAAAATGGCGGCTTCCACATATCTGAGGCAGAGCGTCATGGATAAAATGCCGAATTATGATGGCGGGGAAAAAACCATCAGGAGGAGGGTAGCAGCAGACAGAGAGGAAGTAAACCAAGGATACAGCCGTGGGATGAGCTCGCGGATGGAGGCGATCTTGAAGAACCAGTTCAAGCAGGTCTCCTTCGCTGTGTCATTCACGCTATCAGCGGAGAAGGTGTCTGAAGCTGGTGGGGAGCAGAAATTGAGAAGGTACCGCCAGCAAATTCGTCAAGGGGTCCTCCCCACCATCATCACCGCCATCACGCCCCCCATCGGCATCACCAAACTGTCTTTCCCTTGGGTCTCTCTCTTATGGGGTTACTACGGTTTTCCGAGCTGAGCTCCTTTCAGCCGACTGCAGACACAGGGCCACGTTTAAACGGAAAGGCAGCGCAGGTCTCACCTGGAGGTGTGCCAGAGTCAGAGCACATGGACCAAATCCGCTCGTACACCAAGCGTCCTGTGGGCAACGAGACGCACAGCCTCAGCGAGGGCGCAGGAATAGAGAGGCCGCAGATTGCTGTATGACTTACCGAATGTGTCGAGTATGTCTGTGATGAGGACAAACTTGCTGGGGTAGAACTGAATAACCGAGGTGTCCGACAGCAGCTTGGAGCACTGATGTGTAGAAACACACACAGACACACAGACACGCACGAGTAAGAGGTCAGCGTCAGGCCGAGCAGAAACCCCACACACCTCCAAGCCATCCTCACCTGAATGACGATCTTGAGGGCTTTGACTTTCTGGTCAGAGGACCAGGCTTCCTTCAGGGACTGGTTCAGCTCCTCGATACGGTTCACGTAGTCCTGCTGGGACAGGTTCAGCATCTCCCGCTGGGAGCCCTGGTGCAGCACAGATGGGGTTAGGGTCTGGAGGTCCGCAGAGACACACAATGATAGACACACAGATGGAGACACATGGATGCAGACACACACCTCCTCCATGTCATCCAGCTCCTCCAGCCGGTTGCGCACCTTCTCGGACACCGTGGACCCGGGGCTGGAGGCCTTGCCTGGAAGCATCCAAAGGGGCGTGAGAACATCTGTGAGGATGGTTATGACCTCCACAGAAACCTCCCATTCTAAAACTTACAATTCAGCAGTTCTGATGTGATTTAAGCATCTGGATTTAAGATCAATTTCACACTGGGTCTGGGTCTGCATGCCCATATCATGGTAACAATGAGAAGATCGTGATCCCTCAGTTCTTACCTTTGTCTGAACCCATGAAGAGGTTCTGTGAAGAAGAACGAGACAGACAATCATTAGAGAGGCTTAAGCCTCGGGGATGGAAACATCTCTGGAGCCCCCCCCCATCTCTCACAGAGCTGCAGGACCTCTGTGGCAGACTCACAATTGACAGCTTCTCTGTGGTGGTGAACCTGGCGAGGATCTCCCCACGCTTGGCCGTCCAAGGCTCGAAATCCGGCCCCACCTCCTCCTCCTTGTCTCTCCAGCGTCGCCCAAATTCCTTGAAAAACAAACCCAACCCCCAAAATTCACAACAATTAAGGTTTCCATGCCAACCTTGACCACCACAGCCCATTTCAACTGTAGCGTTTTCCTGCCATCCCCCAGCATGTCACTATGGTCACCGCCTCACCCCAGTCGAAGCACTGTGTGCGAGGGCTGGTGTGTCACTCGCAGAGGCTGCCGCAAACATAGACAGGGGGTCTGTGCCATCCAGCATGGCGCTGAGGGGGTCGGCCGCCGCCGAGCTAGAGGAGGATGAGGACGATGAGGAGGTGCTTCCTTTGCGGCCTCCTTTCCGCGTCTTTGAGTCAGTCACCTGCCGGGGGGAGAGGGGGCAAAGTGAGGAGCGAAGGAGACGCGACAGCCCCTCCAGCGCCATGAGACATCTCCATGATCTCCTTACACAAACACGTAAAGGAGAGACCGCATGAGAAGAGGAATACCTACGGAATACAGACTATCAGCAATACGGAAATTAAAGCATGATTGTGTGAGATGTCCATTTATGCTCAGGCACGACATCTCACTGTGAAACGTTTTCCCCAGTGAGCAGAGACTTTCTCCCAGGGGGTGTGAGGTGAAAAAGCCCAACCAGTTATAGTAGATAAATACATTTGTAAAGGAAAGTAAGAGTAAATACATTTACAATTAATTATTATTACGCATTGATATGATTAACACAAGGCACAATTTTTTACGTGGAGTTACACCTGATCAAGACACATCCGAGGTCCACAGTAAATAATATGCATTGATCAAGAGACGCCTGAAAGTGGACATAGCAGTAACAGCTTCAGGACAACTGGTAGCGCTGCCAGTCGTATGGTGACCCACTGTCCAAATCTAACATGTAATACGGCATTCATACAGTGATGTACATCTGATGGACAGCTACAATATCGAGTTATGCCCAAACTGACCTGCGACCCGTGGTCCCGGTGCCAGACGCGAAGGCAAGGCTGTATGACTTCACAGTGTTATTTTATTTAACTTAATATATTCCAATAGCCTTTCCACCTGACCCATAGGGGATGCAATTGCACCCCCGCTAAAACCGCCTGTGACCGCTCTGCCAAGCCGGGACCGGCTCAGGTCCTGAAAAAGCCCAAAGCCTCCTACTGCGGTGACCCTGGATGGAAGATGCCACCCTGCTCAGCGCTGTCACCGCGCCCCTGTCAGCTGCGACCCGTACTGGATTTCGGGCAAAGTGTACTTTACGATTTATTAACCTGCTCTATCCGTTGGTTTCCCTGCATTTTCACCCTCAAACCGGGGCAAAAGCGGCCTGGCAGATTCCCCAAGACGAAGGAAATACGAACAAGCAGCCTGACACCCGCACGCACCACAGCACATCGCATCCTTCGCTTCCACTACCCGCAAGAACTTATGTTCTTATATTCGTCCCATTAACACTGTTACTCATTAGCACCTGATATTTACAGAATTCACATAACCTACAGCCCTCCCATTCCTCTTATGGCTGTAAGCTACATTTTCAGGAAAACAGCGCCCCGCAGGGAGGAGCCGGGCTCCGGCTCACCGTGATGGGCTTGAAGGGGTGGTAGTCCCCGGCCTCCACGGGCACGGCCTCCGGGCGGCAGCCCCGCAGCTCGGCTTCGTAGCGCCGGACGCGGCTGTGCCTGGGCGGAGAGGGGAGGCGAAGGGCGCCTTAGAACCCGGACGTGCATTCGGCCCGTTCACCTACACGGCCGCCCTGGCCGATGCTAGAGACGCTAATGCATGCGGGGACACCGAGCAGCCGCGACGGCAGGTAGAGACACTCACCACTGCACGGCAGCCATCTTGCCGGTCATGTGACCGCGGCCGCGCGCGCCTTTCCGGGACCGGCCGCGGAGCTTCTGGCCGGTATGAGCGCTACCGAAAATCACGGAAGCAGGATTATCTTTGGACTCGTTTGTCCGATACGATCTGGAAGTGCGTCAATAAATCTTTAATCTTCTCTGCCGAAGGCTGTGATGGCAAAGGGGGAAGCGGGCTCTGTCGGACCGGGTCTGCGGTGCCCGGGCTCCTGCTCAGGGCCCGGCGGGTGCCGGCGTTTCGTTCACCATCTATGGAAAGCCAGGCCTTTTATTGGTATAAGGCTCACTCGTCATGACTGTCATTTTTAATAGTAAGAATTAATTCTTACTAATAAAAATGCAATTTTTACTATTAAGAATATAAATTCAAGAGATCTACAATGCAGTTCTTACTCCAAAATGTGAATTTCAGATTTCAAATTTCAGTAATGACATTTTTAGTAGTAAAAACTCAATTATGGACATGTAGGCCTAGAATTTTTACTAGTCAAGATGTATTTAGAGATGCCTACAATAGGAGTTCTTACTAGTAAGAACTGAAGTATAGAGCTGTACAATGACTTTTTACTAGTGAAAAGTGTATTTCGGATATGTGAGGGAAAAATACAATGGAAGTCAATGGGAATTTATGACTAGTAAAAATTGAATTATAGAGTTCTATAATACAAATTTTTACTAGTAAAAATCGTTACTAGCAAAAATGATTCATACTAGTCCAAATAGAACTAGATGTCTGAAACTTGCATTCTGACTAGTAAATCTTGAATTTTTAGTTAGAATGTTAGTTCTACTAGTAGAAATCAAGTTATGCCCACTAAGCCTTATAAACCCAATTGTGGTTGTTTTAAAGTGCTTTACAAATAAAGTTGGATTGGATATTAAAAGACAATTTGTCTTTCCATAGACCATCAGCATGTATACACACAGAACGAGGGAAGAAAATACATGCACTCATACTTGATGATATATTTTTTTAAAAAGCACCTTTATAGAGGAAAACGATACACAAATGTGCCTTAAGTCCCTTCCTCTGGTATCCAGTGAGGCTGACATCTCCAGCTCGTGGTCCAGAACAGGAGGTATGCTGTCACACAGAGACCTGTCCGTTTGTCCTGTCTGGTCCTGGGTTCAGTCATCAAACCGTACAGACCGACTGGCATTCACGTCGATGAAGAACTTTTTATTGGACTGAGGGGAGAAGCCGAGGCCCACCCCCCTGTTCTGGAAGTCCATCCAGCGGCTCTGGGCGCGCTCAAACTCCGCCAGGAGGTCCTGCTGCATGCGCTGCTGCCCTTCCTTCCCCAGAGCCATGGTGGCCCGCCCCTCACCAGATCCTGTTGGCTTATTGTCTTTCTTGAACCCGCCCATGAGTCTCAGGAACTTCTGCTGCTGGCTGGCATTCTCAAAGTGGGCGGTACCCCACTGGCCAAGGGTCTAATAAACATACAAAAAACGGTTGGCAATCAGTGCATGCTCTAGAATGAACACAAAGGCCAGTATTTATGGGAGCGAGCAGGTACAGACCTGTGTGCCCCCAGGACAGGATGCCTTATCGATTTCATTCTGCAAGGCCTGTCGCCGTTCCTGAGGAACAGGGTATTGGTTTATGATGTTTGTATGTAACATATACTGCAGGTATACAAACACACACGTTTAAAAGAACCCAAATCAAAAGGCAATTTTGCTACGTGGGGGATCTGTACCTGGTCAATGGTGACTTCATCTTTATTGCCCATCTTTTCTGAAAGAAACACCACATCCATCTGAAAGAGATTAAACCTTGTTACTGAAGAGAACATCCAAGAAGGTAACCACACCGGACGAGGTCTGCTGTAGCAGTTAAAACAATCGGATGTTTGACCAAATGGCGGCAGGTTCACATTTCAAGGAAGGACCTATTTTTGTATTTCACGAACACACATGCAGCTGCCAGACTAACACGCTGCCGCGCAGCATTAGACTAAAAGCTGCACAGCAAACACCTCATCCGCTGGAGGTTCCTCCCTCTGCTTTTGCCTGCTCTGCGACGGTAAGGCCACCTCCTTCCGTTCCCCCTTCGGCACCTCTGTCCGTTTGCTGTCCTCGTACGCCACCGTGTCCCTGTCTGACTTTCGCCTCTTTTTCTTTCGTTTTCCGTTTAAGCCGCCTCCCTCCTGCTCCTCTGTCACAGCACTCCCCTTGCTCCTTGTCTTCACTTCTTGTCCTCCTTCCCTCTCCTCCTTCTCCCCAGTTGACACAGAGCTCTTCTTCCTCCTTACTTTGGATAGCTCTGTTTTTTGGCTGGCTGACCATTCCTCGCTGCTGCCTGAATCAGCTCTCTCCTTCTCCTTCAACTCCTTCGTTAAGACAATAGGTGTGTCACCCCCTTCAGCCTGTGCTTTCCTTTTCTTCTTATTCTTCTTCGTCCTCTCCTCCTCTTCCTCCTGAACACTGACAGCCACATCCTCCTCTCCAGCCTGTGCTTTCCTTTTCTTCTTATTCTTCATCCTCTCCTCCTCTTCCTCCTCAACATCGACAGCCGCATCCTTCTCTCCAGCCTGTGCTTTCCTTTTTTTATTCTTCTTCGTCATCTCCTCCTCTTCCTCCTGAACACTGACAGCCACATCCCCTTCTCCAGCCTGTGATTTCCTTTTCTTCTTATTCTTCTTCATCCTCTCCTCCTCTTCCTCCTGAACACTGACAGCCACATCTTCCTCTCCAGACTGTGCTTTCCTTTTCTTATTCTTCTTCATCCTCTCCTCCTGAACACTTGCAGCCACATCCTCCTCTTCAGCCTGTGTGTTCCCCATCTCACCCCTCTTCTCTCCCTTCATCACTCTCTTTTTGCCCCTCTTCTCCTTCTCCCCTCCCCTTGGCCCGGTGTCTCCTGCATTTTCCTTTTTCAGTTGTTTCTTGTCTCCATTACCCTCCTGTGGCTCCTCCACCCCAGTGAGGCCTTTATTAACATCCTCTCCTCCTCCAGCTCCCATGCCAGTTCTGCTCTCCTGGACAGGAACCTTTTTCTTCTTCCTCTTCTTTTCCAGAGCTTTCTCTCCTGAGCTCTTTTCCTCTTCTCCCTCAACAGTGCCCATGTGGCCGCTGCCCAGATCTGCTGCAACCCCCATGGCCCTCACCTTCTTGGTTTTGTTCATCTTCCTTTTCTCCTCAGACATTAACGCTCCAGTCCCATCTGCTCTTTCCTTGTCATCACGGCTCACTGCACCTCCGTTGGCTATTTCATCCCTTTTCTCCTCCCCGTTATTGGCCTCAGCTCTGACTTTCTTACTCCTCTTTTTGGCGACCTGTGCTCCCCCTGCAGCCACCACCTCCTGGCCACACTGCTCCTCCTCCGTGGCTTTTGCCTTCTTTATCTTCCGTCTTTCTGCTTTTTCCTCTTTGGCCTCCTTGGATTTTGAGCCCCCATCACCCAGCACACCAGCAGTCTTCTTCACCTCCCCGCTTCCCACAAGCTCACTAACGCTCCTGAATTTCTTAGCCTTTCTTTTCCTTCCCGAAACTGGCTCCTCGATGCAGGCCTGAGAGGTTCTTTCATTTCCCTTGTGCGTTCCCTTGTCCGTTTCCTCTGCATTCGCCGGAGTCGGGTCGCCTTCTCTCTCCTGCAAAGATACCGCTACCTCTCTCTTTTTCTTCTTCGTTTTTTCCACTTTCTCCTCTACCATGTCTCCAGCATCTCCTCGAACCATCTAGGAGATGAGAAGTCCATATTAATGCAATGTTATGGTTTTTCATGTGGTGGATAGATGGATTTCAAGTTTTGTTATAATAGGGAATATCTTTAAATATTATTTAAAAAAGAAGAATATAATGTAAAGATGTTGTGAAGCTGCTAATATTGCTGGGCTTCTTTAAAACCATTCACCTGAGTTCCGTTTTACGACATTGTTTTGTATATTGAAATGACTCCAGATTCTACGTTAACAAATTTAAATAGCAATACACATAATTTAGTAACAATACACAGCAATCAATTGCTGCTGACATACAGTGTCTATTTCTAAAGGAACATAGTCTGTAAGTATAGATATTTATATGTGAGCATCCGAATAGGCAATTATTAAAAACATTATGCAGTAGTGCAATTCATCGCGACGCAAAATTTTCCTATTCCCTCGAAACTGCACAGAAAGATTGCCAACATTTTCTCATAATTGTAACGGAGTTTGGACTAATATTTTAAATAAACACTTAGCTGTTTTTACGCAGTACAGTCGTCGATTCTGGGCATCTACAGTCAGCTAAACCCCGAGCTTAAAAAGACCCATACTTCGGAAATACCGAAAAAGTGAAGGCAAATCTTGTTTAAGCCCGACTCTAAACTTACCGCCAGACTCACGTGGAGACAGACCGGAAGCTTCCGTCCGGCCCGGAAGCGCTAAGTCCTTGGCGACTTCGTCACGCACGCACCGGCGTCCTTAGCAACGCCCCCCTTAAACCGTAACGCCTCCTGTTTTCAGATGCGCTCTTATTGTCTGTATGTGTACTAGGGCCACCTGCTTAATCTGCTGGTTAAGTCTACTACTATTATTATTATTATTATTATTGTATCGCCACTGGGATTTGAATATCCCTGCGCGTGTCCTGTAAATAGCACCCGTACGTGTCTGTCAGTGTAATTACTTTTGCCCCCGCCTGTCGCCCGTACTATTACCTGTGTCATGTGTAATTCTGACGTGATGTACTGTTGTGCAATTACCCTACCGTGTGTGAGCCTTATCGTGCTTAGTGTAACTTCCCCGTGTTTCGCTGTGATACAGCTTTCTTGCGTTGCTGCTTGAGTGCTGTCCTTTTAATCACTCTAATAAACAGCAGCTCTATGTTAATTCGCGCCTCCTCGTGTTCATTCGCCGCCATTGCAGTGCCTCGGTCTGCCCGGCGCTACATAATAATAATAATATAATATTATGCCTTAGTCAGCTGCCAGCTTTTGAAATATTTCACTTTAAGTGCCTTTCTCTAGATAAAGGCTGTGATTGATGTGGGAGATTCTTAAGCCCCTGACAACTGGCTTCATCCTGCTTTGACAACCCTGTTACCATGTTATTGATTTGCTTGCCACATATATCCTAATTCCTGTGTTGTGGGGTTTAACACACTTTTGGTGGGATACCTCTGGTATAATAAAACATAAAGTCATTCATGGGGATACGATCTGACTGGGTGTCGTGCAGAAACTCTGCAATTGCGAGTCAGATTCCATAAGCATGCTATACTGCTGCCACACCATGTGCTGCAATTGTATTGAGATTCGGATGACTACCATGGTTAAGTTGAGGTATCTGCAACCAGGAGGCTGTAGGTCCACATCCCTAGAGGGGCTTCAGCATGGAGGATAACTGGAATTGCTTTCTAAAATGGGGCAAAAGCTAAATTGCATCTCATACTGGATAAAGATAACTAGGTACGCAGCTACATTACCATTGCGTTTATTATACTTTTGAGGGGTCAAGCATGTTTACAGAAGAGGAACAGTTTCTGTGTGCATGTCATTGTTGGTAGAATCTGTAAGTGAGTGGAACTTTAACAAACACACAGAGCCTGTCCATCACCGCCCGCTTATCCGGACTGAGTACCATCTTGCAGCTGCCTCACCCTGTTTGAAGCCCTCTCTCACACCACTGCTCCCTCTCTTCTTCCATTCCAATTAATTTCAATTTTAATTAGTCAGTTGGTGTTAATTTTCTGTGGTTCCTTTGTATCTCAGGTCTGTGGCCCCCCCCCCCCACC
>JAAGVU020000092.1:1643103-1668713 GCA_011763525.2 Mormyrus iriodes | reverse complement strand
TTGGTTGATTAGATAATTGCATTAATGAGAAATTGAACAGGTGTTCCTAATAATCCTTTAGGTGAGTGTATGTGTCAAACACTGCCACTGTCTATTGCGCCCCCCCAAAGCTGGTTTAGGGCTCAGTCCTCAGTCCTGCTCTGCTTGCTGTCTGGTCTGTCTGTATTCAGTTTTTTATTTTTAAAATAATGTATTTGATACTTTGGGACAGAAACATACATCTCTAAAGACAGCCCTCCCCCCGGGACGCTCCCCCCAGCACCACCCATTCAGATGGCCATTTTTGCCTCCAGCCTGAGGTTGCTTATGTGACTGAGCCATTTTTGGCGAGGGGGGGGCACAGTCATTCAGCATAAGTTGTTTGATGTCACCCACGCTAATTATGTCTGCAAAGTTCAGTCCTTCCAATTTTATCAGCACGGTGGGGGGGAGGAGGGTGTTTATGACATCATTCAGGATATATTTTTTTAGGGAACACATTCCCACTGACTGACATGCACAGCTTAAAATGTTTGCTTGTTTGTGCAACTAGGTGCCTAATAGAGCAAGCATAACTGAAAGGTCCAACAGCCGTTTCCTTTCCTGAATGTCACTTCCAACGGAATGCACAGAAACTGCTGCTTTCATAGCATGACAAATCTACTAAAAATCCTTTTGACAGACTTATACGTCAGAAAACGCCCTGATGGCCAAGGGATTACGGAGACTCAGACCCCTCAGGACTTCCATTTGATGGAGAATGTTGCGATCTTAACCGTCAATTTTCACCTCTCTGTGGCACTGTGGCGCTAACTATGTGCACAGCGCCCTCCTGTGGACACAGCCGGTATGTGAAATCAGTGGGGGGTGGGCTGGGCTGGCTTGAGTCCGGCAGCAGCTGTAAATGACATTCCCTCCCGGAAAATAGGAAGATGCTGGGAATCCTGGGATGGGCTTCAACACTCGGGCTGGGCTGAGGTCACACAGCAGTCAGAACAACCATTTAGAAGGCAAGACCTGACTACAGTGAGGCGGGGGCCCAGGCCTCAGCCGTGGACATGCACACGCATATAGCAGCGAGGAGGGTTCATTGCAGCATCTCACCACCCACTGGCCCACGCCACCCCCTGAGGATGGATGACTTTAGGGCAGGGATTTTCTGCTGCGGACAGCAGGACCTGGGTAACTCGCCTCGCCTGTCCTGGTTTAGGAACGCTGCAGGGAATGGCCCCAGCCAGGGGCGAGCTTGTTGTTTTTAAGGCCCCACTCAAAAAAAATCACTTCTTGCTGGCCCGCCAGTGTAGTGACTGGTTGTGGCCATCAGGGGGCCCCAAAACCTGGGGACCTCATGCAAATTGGTGGTTTGAGCATAGGGCACAGCACCAGCTGAGGTCTGTGAAAAATGGCAGGACTGGTGCAGACCATGAATGCAGGAACCCAGTAGGGTTCTGGTCAGCGAGGACTGCTCTCACTCTACGGGGGGATTTTCAAACACCAGCTGCCCCACAAATCTTACCCCACTATAACATGACACTCCTCCCCCCTCAGACCAAGTATGCCACACCTGCCGGCTTGTGTGGGACTGTGGAACTTGTGGACAGCTGCTTCTTAGGTGTGACCTCCATTACATTTCCTGTCTTTAGGGCTGGGTTGGGGGGGGGCAGGGTATTGGGTCATTTATTGACACGGCTATCAGACACTGCAGGGTGGATCCACAGGAAGCCAGTCCGGTGACCGATCATGAATCAGGAAGACGTCTATTAGCACTGGCTTTGGTACCAGCTCTGACAGCACTGCCTGCTGGTATGTGGGTCCCTCTAGGTTAGACTCAGCCAGAAGAATGGAGTGCAAACAGCACGTCCTCTGATCAGTGTAAACAGCAGATGTGCCGAATTGGCCGTTTCCCCGGCGACACACAGTCAGGCGCTTTCAGCAGACAGCCAATGCGGCCTGTCCTCACACTGCAGGTCCCCCGTGCCAGCGGTGGCAGTTTCGGCGTGCCCGGTACAGGGTGTCCCGCAGCTTGGCGTGACTTCCTGCCGTGTCACTTCCTGCCATGCACGCTGGCTTCATGCTGTCTTATTTCTGGCGGGTCTTTATTTTTAACAACTGCCTTGGCTCGTAAAGACACAACAGTCTTATGTGCAAAGCTCCTAATCCAAAAATCCACGATGAGAAGCCAAATACGGACCCGTGATTATATCGAAGCTTTTTGTTATTGACCCAGTTTCTTAAACAACCTGTGTTTAAACCAAACCATCTGAGCAGATTAACTATAATTATAATGAATATTTCATGCTGCAATAGTTTTTGCCTGACACAGCCAGGTGGAATTGGCTTGCATGAGGAGGGAGGGGCAGCTTTTATGGGGGGTTGCTGGGCCCCAGGCCCCTGCACAGCCTTAGGGAAGTTCTGTAACCTCAGGGCTGGTGCTGACCTGTGAGATGCCTGCACCAGGCAGCTAGAATGAGCAATGGGACGGGAGAGGCACAGTGAAAGAGTGCGCCAGAAAATGACAAAGGGGAAGAGATAGAGAGACAGAAAGAGAGAATGGGAGAGGGAGGGGAGAAGGAGTCCGATGTAACAAAAGGCCGTTTTAGAATTTATAAAAAATGCAAGTCAGACTTGTAAACAACAAACTGTACATTTTATTTTCTGCCAGTTTTCCTGTGAAAACAGAGGGAGGCTTATTTTCTTTCCACGTGAACAACGCAAAGTGCTGTCAGCACAGAACCCCCGCCCCGCCCCCGCCACCACTAGGCCACTGTCGTATGGTCCGCAGCTATGGCGACTCACGGATGGTGTGGAACTCATGGTGCAAGCCACAGCCCTCATCCAAAGCCCACGGTGACAGCACCCAAGCCCACGGCAGAGATTCAGACGCCCCAGCGGTCCAGGACCATGGCAGAGTACCAAAGAAAACCACTCATTAAAAAAATAAAATGATCCCAATATTCAGTCCTCTGTCCCACAAAATACTTTTCTTTTATTTGTTACATCGTGCTTGTGAATATTTCTTAGCCTGTCGCAAAATGTTACTTTGTATTTGTAGAGCTAAATCGTCTTACAGATCGGTTAGTTAGAGGGAGGGATTGGATGTGCAAAGGCATGTTGGCCGGCCTGAAATCTCAGAAGCCAACGGCGGTCACTCTGTGCGCTACGGGGCCCTACCGGGTCGTCCCCTGCGTCCGGCCGCTGCAGCCTGAGGTTCTCCCTGCCTGGGGCTCAGGCCTGCGTTTCAAGCTCAAACACGGTGGCTGGTGTGGTCAGGGTCACCCCAGGACCCAGGGCTGATGCCAGCGCAGAAACGTCATAAGGTGGAAAACATCACTGTGAGAACCGACAGCTTCTCTTACAAATGTATAAATAGTCCAGTCGTCTGTTTAATGGCAAAATATAAACCTTTAACGATGACAGGCAAGTTACGGCAAAAGCCAGTCAGCTCTTAGCACTTGTTGAGAAATACATAAATCACAGGTTCTGGGGAAAAAGGGGAAGAAATATTTCGTCAGATTATCTTAGACACGGTAAAACCTCGTTTACTCAGTCAGCTACAATATCAAAACCTGAATTGTCCAACACAGGAGAACATGTGGAGGGTCTGATGCTTTCTGTGTCTTTATGTTTTGTAGAGTTTTGGGAGAACCTTGTTCCTGAATCTCGAGACTTCTTTTAATTCCTAAATGTGTCCTCAAGCTAAACTAATGACGAGTTTCTTCAAAATCAAGAAGAACAGCATCTGTCACAGGTGCCCAGGGAAAAGATGTCAGACTTTTTATGCTGGATTCATCACTGAGGCTGAGATTCAAAGACTTTCGCTGTATTGGGTTTCAATGAAAACACAAAAAACTAAGCTGTCGGTGATCCGGTAAAGTCTTGAAAGTGGAGAGTGAAATCCGGAAAACGAGAAGCCCAGGACGACACTTCCTGACTCCATGGGTCAAATGTGGGTTTGTTTTGTATCCCACACCAAGCGACAGAACCGGAACCAAGGATCCTCACATGTCCAGTGCGAAAGCCCCAACATTGTGCTCTTGGTTTGGGCCAGCAGCACGTTCACAATCACACTACAGCTATGCAGCCACCGTGAGTGGCTCTCTTTCAGTGTGTCGTGCAAAAAAACTCACTTATCTCAGGACCTGCTCTACAAAAACGAAAAAATCCAAACTGTGGTTGCTGTGGTTCATTTATCTGCAACTTGCGTCCTGGCATCAGGTCAAAGGACTGAATATGATACACAGTGTGACCTTGATCCACACGGAGAGGGAAATGGCACAACAGTGTCATCAGTCCACTGCCCATCCGAAAACACAGCCCTAATACACATGGACACCTCATGTTGGATCTGATCATCCCAGTGTCTTCCTGGCCAAAGCCTCAGACAATATAACATTGCCTCCACCTTGACACCTCTACTGTCAAAGGTGAAAGGTGAAGTATGTCCACCCTTCATACGAGGGAATATCCGCTTTGTCATTGTCAAACCCAAACTACTCCTGCTGCGCTCCATACTTGGGTGAATTGCCGCGGTTTGGGATCAGCATGTTTCTCACATAGATGTTCACCTTTCCAGATTCTCCTCCTCCACCATCAGTTTTGCTAGTTCAGTCTTTCTCTGAGACAAAGTAGTGCATCGGTTTCTTGTTGGCATCCAGGAACAGGCCCTGCTGACGGTCCGCCTCTTGGGTCCACAGTGCTGTGCCCCTCCAGCCCCAACTGCTGGAGGCAGGCACCTCAACTCCAGCCCTGCCCTCACCATAGGTGCCTCCCTGTGTAGTTGGGGGGTGCAGTTGGGATCTGGGGAGAAAGACAAAAAAGCTAAAAGTTAGGTGGTCTGTCCCCAATCCTAGGACTTTCCTCCACACTGGGCTTCACCCTGCGCTACCCTAACACTGATCTCAGACCTGCCCATGGTGTTAGGAGTAACCTCCATGATTCCTTGGGGCTCAAGTAAAGCTCCCAGCCCCAGAGAACCAAGACCATGATGGTGTACCCTTGAGGACCTCCCCCCATATTTTAGCTGACCCCTCACACTTTTTACTGACCTATATCCTCCAAAAGGACAGCGCTGCCAGAATGAGTCATGGAAGGTCCCTGGCTGGGAGTGGTGCATGCTGGGACAGCGGCTGTGAGCTTCCTGGGGAAGGGGAGAGCCAAGGTGGGGAAGCAGGTGTCTCAGTGTGTGGTGCTGGTGAGCCCCTCCCCCTCGGGTGTGCATGTGCATGCCAGGCTCTGAGAGGGCGTCACCGAAAATATTTGTCCTGCCTCTACTATTTAGAGTTAACCTTATTGTTAATATTATCATCACCATTATGGTTATATTATTAAAGGGTTAGGGTTAATATTATTATATTTACATTAAAACAGTAAGTTAAAAAGCCTTAAATATCAGCATGCGTGAGATCCTGTGTGGTTTGGAGTGTGTGTGACATTTTCTCTCAGTGAGACATGCTACATCCGTGTGTGTGCTTCACGCTACCAGGTGGGTGCGGTGTTGTTTGTGGTGAACAGTGGGGGGCACAGCTGCCTGGGCCAGCAAACTTAGCTTTGATAGCCGCTAATCCGCTAACTCCAAAGTTTAATTTGATAACACTAAACCAATAAATCACTAAAAAGTTTAGGAGAGCTAACTATTACCACTAACGGCTAACTTTTATTACATGGATTTAGCTTTGGTTCGGTTTTTGGCTCTGAAACCTTTAAAGACACATAAAGAGCTCAAATTTTAACCTGTTTAACTCTAAAGTCCCATCTGTCGGACTAGAGTGATTACCAGGGGATATTTAGGACTTACCCAGTTTGGTAACGTTGCATTCTGCAGAGCCTCCGGAATAATTCCGTATTGAAATTCTCATTCTGTGATACTTCGTTTGCGAGATATAAGTGTTTTTGTCTGAGAAGCTCTGTTTTGCAACTGGTCCATGCTGACATTTTTCCCTCAGTGAAGCCAATTGGGGATGTAAACATGGCTCCCTTTACTCATAACTAGCAAGGGGGGTCTCAACCCTTCAATAGTCTATAGCTCTGTCAATCAGAACCATTCATGCCTCGTGTTTACACAGAGTCACCCAACAGTCTTCTAGATAGACTGTTACAGATGTGCATAACACACAGGAACTGGATGTGTGATTTTACAGTTTACAAATGTTTTTGACCATTAAACTTTATTCAATTTACCTGAGAAAAAATGTTAGCAGATTTACAGTTAGCGGAATTTAATTTAGTGGAAGCTAATTGGTCCACTACCAGTTTACAAAGTAAGTGGAAACTCTAATCCACCAAAGAAGAAGTTAGCTTTGCTAATTAGCAGCTAGCAGATTAGCAGAACCCTGCCCACCACTAGTGATGAATTACTAGTCATCTTACAGCCAGGGTGAAGTCTGGCCACATTTGTGGCATTGACTGTTCTTGGATCCTGCTCACAGGGTCATTAGGAGACAGTGTGAGCCCTCCCACCCCCCCTCAGTCCTGGCTCTAGGCCCTGCTGCACAAGAGGCATATTTTGTTGTCGGTCTGTGGGACAGAGGGGAGCTAAGAGAGTCTAATTGCAGTACCGTCCCCAGTGAAAGGCACTCACCGTGCCCCCGTTCAGCACTACGGCCATCTCAGTGGGCTGGTAGACGTTGCTACGGAACGGGACGCTGCTCCGGATACCCAAATGCCCATTGGGATTGCTGCCTGACCTCAGAGCTGTGGATAACAACACGTGGAGTATGGATTTTTATGGAAAAACTTCATAATGAATTTCGTTAATGTTGCTTGTGGGATAACTTGATACAAATGTGCAGTAAGTACTTTACCGTGGAACACCTGCAGTGTAGAGTGCCTGCACTGTGGAACACCTGCAGTGTAGAACACCTTACTGAAGAGCACCTACACTGTATAACACCTGCAGTATAGAGTACCTGCACTGTTGAACACTTGCACTGTAGAGTACCTGTACTGTGGAACACCTGCAGTGTAGAGTACCTGTACTGTGGAACACCTGCAGTGTAGAGTGCCTGCACTGTGGAACACCTGCAGTGTAGAGTGCCTGCACTGTGGAACACCTGCAGTGTAGAATGCCTGCACTGCAGAACACCTGCAGTGTAGAGTGCCTGCACTGTGGAACACCTGCAGTATAGAGTACCTGCACTGTTGAACACTTGCACTGTAGAGTACCTGTACTGTGGAACACCTGCAGTGTAGAGTACCTGTACTGTGGAACACCTGCAGTGTAAAGTGCCTGCACTGTTGAACACCTACAGTGTAGAGTACCTGCATTGTGGAACATCTGCAGTGTATAATATCTGCACTGTGAAATACCTAAACATAGAGTAACTGAAGGTGAGGTACCTGCACTGTGCTCATCAAAGGCAAAGGCCTGGTTCTCCATGTACTGCATGGGTACTACGTCAAAGACACTTGTGTCCCTCAAGCGCGGGTGAGACTGAGAGGTGTCAAAATAGTCCGGGATTGAGGCCAAGGCTGAGGGACTCAGGCAGGCGTGGGCCTCTGGGACGGCGTAGAGCAGCAGCAACAGCCAGCCCTGCGCCACCAGCGTCACCGCCAGCACAGGCCTGTCCCAGTCGGGGGCGCGGCCGAGGACCTCATTGCCATACAGATAGAAGCTCAGCCATGTAGCCCACAGCAACGCAGAGGTTAGACAGGCCAGGAAGAGCCACACGCCTCCGCAGCGGTGCTGCCGCCTTCTCCGGCACAGAGTGCAGCCCGAGGCCACCAGAGCTACCAGCAGCAGCAGTGCCACATAGGTGCAGGAGAGCCCGAAGTCCAGGGGCTGGAACTGGCAGGCCGGCAGGTCTAGGCGCACCACTGTCAACAGCAGCCACTCAGCTGTGATGATGCCTTGCACCAGTGTCAGAGCCACAGCCAGACCCACCAGCATGGCACCTCTCGGCGCCCCCCTGCCCCGGGAGCTTCCTCTCCGTGCCGGCCACCACAGTCGGACCGCCTGGGCTACCAGGCAGGAGAAGCAGAGGGCGAACAGTGGCCCCCAGAGGGCACGGCGCACCACACAGAGCGGCTCGCCGTCCTCAATGAGGAAGGCGAAGGTCAGGCCAAAAAGGGCCGCCACGCCCGGTAGCAGCAGCAGCAGCGGTGCCACCCTGCTGCGCTGCTCCGGCTCGTCAATTCGCCGCAGGCGGTAGAACAGCAGCACCACAGTCAGCAGCAGCGCCCCCAGCGCCCCGGCACCTGCCGCTGCCTCCAGCACCACACCCCACACTGCCTCCAGGCTGCACAGGAGCCGGTACGACTGTGGCAGATCTGGCGGACAGCCACGGGGAGGGGGGTCATCCTGGGCAGAGCCTGGAACCACAGCAGAGAGGAGGAGGAGGAGGAGGAACAGCATCTCTGTGGAGGAGGAAGATGGAGACAAAGAGGGGGGTCATCATCATCCCAAATTGGAGGAGTTCTAAAGTGGCACAAGGAGACCCACATTCCTCCAGACTGTCCAAGATCAGGGGTCAGTCTCGGGGTCAGGGGTCAGTGGTCAGTCTTGGGGTCAGAGGTCACTCTCGGGTCCAGGGGTCAGTCTTGGGGTCAGGGGTCAGTCTCGGGGTCATTGCTCCCTGACCACTCCCCTCTGTATTTTCAATGTGTCTGAATCAAGTGAAATAGCATTAATGTCAGCATATATATAATTTACATTTACAGAAATATGCATACGGTTGTTTGTGAGTCACTGTACCACTTCCCAGAATGCTCCTCAAAAACCCGCTTATCCCACAAAATTAGCAAATGGGCAGAATATTTTAAAAATAAACATCAGTCACGACGGTGACAGAAACCATTATCACAGTAAGCAGTTAAGCTGAACCCTGCAAACAGCCTAATACCCGAAAGCATCTGGGTCTTGGGGCAGCAGTTAATAAAACAGAACCCACTCTCACATCCTACTTTAACTGGGAAGACGGTTGGTTTGAGAGGTCACCGTGGCGACCCCTCACGTAATAAACACAACACTGTTTGCTGTTCAGTAGCTGCGTATGTGTGAATATGCTGACAGGTGCAAACCGTACTGGGCCCACAGTATCTTCTGTTATGCTCCTGCAGCTCAACATGCAGTGCCTTCTGCTGACAAATTAAAGGTTGTGGGTTCAAATCTCCTGCAGGGTTTTTTTTTATAATCTGAACCCTCCTCTTTACTGTAAGTTGTTCTGGATAAAAGCATTTGGCAAATGAGGTGACCCTGCTTCTCAGGCTAAAGGTGCTTGCTAAATAAAAGGTTAGTGTAAGATTTCCTGAAGTGGGGGGTTAGAAACCTGCTGGTAGTCTCTTATGTTTTCCCCATTTTGTGTGGGTTTCCTCAAGGTACTTACTGGGAACTTACTCCATTCCATGTTGCCTGGAATAAGCCCTGCCCTTTCCCCAGGACCCTGACCAGCTTAAGTAGGTAGATGATGGATAAATGGCTGGATGCACTTTTTCTGAATTAAACGGTGAAGTGAAATTTAAGCCCCTGCTGCTCCACTCAAGGGAGAGTAAAGAAAGGAAAAAAGGAGAGAGAGAGACGGCAAGACGGACTGAGTGAGAGAGGAGTGAATGACAGAGAGAGGGATCCATGGGAGCAGGTAGAGGAGATGAGAAGAGGCCTCTTTTCTGAAAGGAAGAGAAATAAACAGCCACAGATGGCAGGGAAAACTGGACCCTGCCTCTGTGTGAAGGTGCTCTTGGCTGTCCTCAAATGTGTGGTCAGGTATCAAAGTAGGGCAGGCATTTGTAGAATTAGGCACGGAGTGGCCTTTCATTTAGGGAACACTGTTTTGGCAGACAGATACAAGTGCATTCTGGCAGCCTGTCAGCCTCTGTGGTGATTTCCCTGACAAGCAGGATCATTTGCAAGGCACCCAGCACCCAGCCCTGTCAATGAGCCCCAGGGCCCTGTACAGGAGGAGTTGTCCCCAAGCACACCTGAAGCTCTCCACGTTCCTGCCCACTGATTCAAAGCATCAGTGTTCCCCCAGGAGGCTCCTGCAGTCTCTCTGTCACAGGCAGATGTCAGGATATCGAGACTGTTGCCCTTCTGCACACACACAAACTCAGGGCCTTTTAATTTACTACCTGACTCAAAGATTTAGAAGTTTCTGGGGGGGGGGGTGGGGAGGTGGGGTGGGCCTCTGTCATGGGCACCTGGCCCTTCTGCAGCCTCATCCAGCCAAAATACGGATTTAATTTTAACATTTGAAGCATCCTACAGAGTGGAGAAGGTCACCACACCCAGAAGAGCAAGTGACGATCTCAACATATATATATTTTAGTAGTGAAGAATGCAATGTGACAAATTCCTTGACAGGAAAACATAATATTGCCCTTAAAGAACTTAAGACAGGTCGTGAGGTCCTAGGTGAGAGATCAGACTGACACACCCATGCCAGCTCAGACTGTGGATCACAAGCAAATCACAGGAAAGGGGCTGGGGGGGAGTGAGAGAGACAGAGAGAGCAAGAGAGAGAGAACAGGGGAAAGAGAGAGAGAGATTCCCCACCATACCTTCAGGCCTCATTTTGTCTGTGATCTATTGCTCCATTGTTCTCACAGAGAGACACCCTTGTTTTTGTTGCCAGTCACTGCAGACATTTCAATTCAACTGCTTTATAGTCTGTTGGGGGGGGGGGGTCACACTCTCTGTACACCCCTCCCATCATCCCTGTCACTTGGACCCCATGCCCCTGTAACCCCACCCAACTGACAATCACAAGTTTTGTTTTCTCTTTTAGAAGGTAGTGCAGCATATAAGCCATTCTCTGCCTGTGATGCGGCCACTGTTTAGTCATTAGCTGCTTTCATTGCTTAGTCATGCAATGACCTGCTGTCATTTACGGGAATATTGTTAATTATCTGTTTTTTCAAACGTCATGAGTAACGCTGAAGCAGATGAAAGCGACTGAAAGTCTGCAGATTGATTTATTTCTGTCCGGGTACAAGAACTGCAGAGGGAAAAGTGTGGATGAAATATTTCAGTGTATTCAAGGGTACAAGAAGAAATTTCATGCTTATTATTATATATTGTTTTTTGTTATCTTATTTTCATTATGTGATGGTAACTTAATTTCGTTGCTGTGCCTGTTGTTGTTGTTCTTACAACAGATCTGATACGATCCTATGTTAGTAAATGTGTCTTAAATGTAGATTTAATAGTAAAAATGGAATCCAATCGGGAAGTTGTGAATTGAAATCAAATCGAATTGTGAGGTCTGGGCCGATTCCCAGCCCCAAACAACACCCATATGTTCCTCAAAAAAAATTCTAATTTATGTTTTGGCACATATCTTTAAGTTAACGCGCTCTATTTTTATGATCTAATGCAAAGCATAAAGCGCAAGGCACAAACATTTATGGATGTGTCAAAATCCTTTTTGCTATTTTGACAGCGGAAAAGCCAGACTTTGCGCCAGCACATGGCGCAAAAAGGTTGTCCTAACTCTCCTGATTATTCAGAAGTATGTTTTGGGCCTAACATGCAATGACCCAATCAGAATGGCGTGTTACCTCACCTTTAAAAGGCAACGGCGCATGAGATACGGTGGATTGCCATTATAACGGTTTTCTGGCATCACCGGATCATCTACACAGTGCCAAAAGTGGCATAATGATGTTAGAAGATGAGGAAAACAAAAGCTCACTGCTGAACAAGCACAGCGGCTGGTAACGCAGACTTAATTATGCTTGTGATTTTTTTTTGATTTTGGGTCCGCAGTTTGCAAAATATTTAAAAAGTGCTGTCTTCTAAAACACAACCTACAATACACTCTACATTCTATTGGAATGCCCCACACGACTTATCTAAACATCTGAAATGCATTTTCAGCAACCCAGATGTCCATTCAATTACAGTATGTGCTTAATTTTGATAATGAACCTGAAGGATTTTTTAAAGATACAGTTTGTTCTTTACTTAATATATATATATTTTTTCTTTTGGTGTTTCATTAAACAATATGATTACATGAAAGGACCAGTTGTACTATAAAAAACATATATGAAGTAAAATAAAATAACAAAAACCATTATTGCACCTTGACCGTGTACCTGTGTCCGTAAGTAGCGTCGTGCACCTGCACGTCTCTAAAACACACCGCCTAAATACTGTCTAATAATGTGCCACTGACTTTAGACGTGGTTTGTGTTGGTCAAAAGCACAATGTCATTTTGCTGCCTTAAAATAGCAAAGCGCTAACAATGCACCCAGCTACACATAATTTAAAAAACACCACTGCTACCAGTGGGAAACAAGTCCAAAATCATTTGCTATTTTGACGACGTGCGCACGTGGGGTGAAAATGAGCAATGCGCTGTAGGAAACTAGCAAAACCACTTGGTGTTGCACTTTCCGCCGGTGCAAAATAGGGTCCAGCATCCTTCTGAAACACAGCGCGTGAGTTTTAGACTTGCCTATTTTTATTTTCAGCTATTATTTTCAGTCATAAGTCATTTTATTGTGTTTTGAAAGAGACAGGTTGGTTTTGTTTTTAAGGAATTATACCCATATGTTCCTCAAATAAAGATTTTGGTATCTACGCCTTTGGCCTTTCTTTGGCAGTTTTTACAATTTGTTTCCAGTGATTTCCAGTGATCGCATTTGTAAATTTGTGTTTCATTTAGAGCTTTTTATACATCTCTCCAAATACGTAAAGCTGCTATACAGTATATCGTATTTCATTCCTATCGGACTGATATTGAATCAGAATCGAATCGAATTGGACTGAATCCAAAAGATAACTTTTGAATCAGATTTAAATCTAATCAGCATCTGTGCCAATACCCAGCACTGGATATAAGAGGAGTTACTAGAACACAGTCGTAACTATTCACATTTATTAAGCTAGCAGATGCCTTTATCAAAAGGAGTGTTTTTATTTTGAGAACGTGGGGTCAGACAGTCCCAGGAGCCATTGAGAATTATGGACCTTGCTCAACACTCAAAGAGGAAAATCGCCCTGCCAACACCAGGATTTGTACCAACAACCATCAACAGCAAAACACAGCATCCTAGCCCATAGGTTCACATAACACCTGGGATGGGGAACCAAATATATGAATGAGAGAGGTGACAAATCAACAGAGGGAGCAAAAATGAGGCAGTTATGGGAGAAACCTCAGGGGCTGAAGGCCATCTACCTGGCCACTCAAAGCTAAAATGCCTCTGAATGAGGTCTGAGCGGCATTCATCAGGCTCAGAGTCTGCCAGTGGCTTAGGCCATGTGTGAACCATGCAGTGATTTCCATGCCACAAGGGAACCATTGTTAGTTCTGGTAATTAAGGCCCATTAACATGTGAGTGGACTAACAGTGGGTGGCGCCCACCAAATGATCTGGCAGTTAATGTTGAAATTAACATTGGTTCATTCAAGTGTGGAAAACCTTGACCCTTTGCTTTGAGTGTGCTTTTAAACTACAGAAGGGCACATGCACAAAGCACACAGACACACAGACACAGACACACACAGACACAGACACACACACACGGGTTTGTATTCGTACCTTGGTGGGGACTGTCCATACATTTCTATGGGCATTACCCTAATCCCAACAATGACAACCTTAACCCTATCCATCCTTAACCTTAACCATAAGTAACCAAACAAAATACAAGATTTTTGAGTTTTTAATCAGTCCCCACAATGTAACACATACAAAATACCCCCCAGACACACACAGGGTGAAGGGGCCCTGTATTACTTGGGAATAGGTATGTAAACTGGGAATTAAAATTTGACTGTGCCAATTACTGGTTAACCACACCACCCCAATACCACCCCCACGGCACAGTTTTAGAATTGTTTGTCTGTATTTGCACATAAACACACATACACACACCAAGACGATCAATCTTAACACAGTAAACCAAAGTATCAGCGTAACGCGAGGTCCTGCCTAAAGAACAGAAGTTAAGCGTTTCACCGTATTATTTAAAATGTAATTAACAAGTTTTATTGTTAGTTGATAATGAGCACCAGATTAAGGTTGTTTTTAAAAAGGGAAATCACATCATCTCACATAAATATCGGATATCCGAATAAAGGGTCTATCTATACTGGTGCTGGCGACCTTGCAGGGCTATTTAAAACCGTTTCACTAATAGAATACATATTATACAGCAAACAGACACTGACGCGTTGGTTTTGGTCACATTATTCAGTTGTAAATACACCAACACGCCCTAAATTAGATCTGATCAGATATTGCTGGTTTTTACAAAGAAATGCTGACCTAATTCGGCGGCTCCCTGTTTGCCTCAGGAATGACAGCTGTCGGGGCTTATCACGAGTTACGTAACCCAAATTAAAAAGCGCTGCACGAATATATGCAAATAAATGAGAGATAAATCCAACTTCAGCAAGTCCCCCCGGGCGAAGACGCACTTGTGGCACCTTGGGATGCAACTTTTGCGCGCATCTTTCTGCACCGCTTTTCCTACCTTAATGCGCTGCGGAGCCTCGCGTGTCCGACGCAGAAAAATCACATATCAGTCCGAATCGGCAAAGTTTGCCTTCGAAGCAAGACGTCCGCGAAAAGGCTACAGTTCGCTTTTTTATCAAGCTGGATTTTGCTCTCTTCACCGTCAGACACACGGAGAAAAAACGAGGTGTGTCTCCTAAAATGGTTTTTCAGTCTGCAGTGCTGGGATCCGCAGCTTTCATGAAGAAATAAATCAATGCATAAATACAAGACGAAAAATGCAATCGTATCCCGACGCGCTCCAATTATAGTCTGTTTATTCCAGCTGAAGCTGCTGCGGTCTTGGAGTCCGCAGGGAGACAATAATTGACAGACAGCGCAAAAGGGGTCTCATCTGTCCCCGGCATTCATCCCTCCATGGACATGTCCACCAGCCGAGTCGGAGAGTAGGACACAGCTATGTAATGTTCCGATCGACCCATGTAACGCAGTTCTGACCCTGGAGTTTTTTTTTTTTAGTTTTTTTTTTTAAAGACTATTGTCTCCTTCCCTCTGCAGGGATCTTCGGGTCCTAAAAATAGGCGTCCAAAGGCGGCTGTCAGTAACTGTCAGTCGCCTCGCTGTTTTCCGCACGGTGCCGGATTTATGCACAATATAGTGGCGTAGAGGTCCCGCTTCGCTATGTTTCAGGACTAATACAAACCGACCCAGTGATCCAACGTAACATCTCCCAATCCTTCCTTGTTCATGGTGGCCCCCTCTTTCTTCAACCGCCTCAGCTGTCAGGTTCAATCAGGGCACGGAGCGCACGGGGTCTGTCAGCGAGCCCCCCGGCTGCTGATAGGGGACAGCCGAAGGACTGCATTACGATACGCCATCCTTCCGTTTCTGTGTCCAAGCGGAGTTTGATAGTAAAATTGCCTAATTATCGCATACACATGCAAAGCTGCCTGCGTCTTAGTCTCTTCCCACTTGTAATGCTTTAAGATTCAAACTGGGAGCGCATTAAATTGAAGTCATAATTCTGATTCGTCTTCCTGGTCGACTAAGAGTGTAATTCTTTATTATCTATCAATTTAGCAGTCATGTTTTTTATTTTACTTTTTGACCACTGACTGTTGTTGTGGATAATGCAAGGCTAGTTTGGTGACTCACAGGACCCACATGGGGTTCACAAAAATATTCCCTGGGCTAAATATTCCTCACAGGAACAGACTGGCCGACAGTCACACCAGACAAATTCAGACCCAACACGCACCCGTGACATGAAACTCATCCGTGCGGTCACAAACACATACTGACTGGCGTGAATACAGGCCCGTGACGGAGGGTCAGCTCACACGCACATGCGTATCTGCTTACACTGCAGGCATGCATACAGGGGTAACAGCAAGCCTCACATGGAAGGTGGGGCTCTCTGAAGGACAACCATCCTGTCAGTCAGACATGAGGAAAGGAGTCAGGTGCAGACAGTAACATGGCAGCTGGATGATGGTTGGGACATGATCCAGACCTCAGGGGCATGGTCTGGCACCCACCCCGCTCGTTGTCGCTCAGAAAGTTCTCAGGTTACCAGCATGACACACCCTGACTATGCAAGACCACCCCAGACACACAGCGGAATGTGAGAATTGCTGAACTGCATGCTGGGACTGTAGGGGGAGTGAGCAGTGTCTATGAGGGTGCGCTGGTGAGAGGGCTCTGTGGTGGCAGGAATTATGGTCTTTTGTCAGTGGTGGGGGAGGGGTATTCCTTATATGGTGCAGTGCATGGGAAAAACATTTAATCTCTACAGTTCTATCCCTTAGCCAAACCAATGCACTGCACTTGTCAACAGTGCCACCAGGTCCCAGCCCATTGGAGAGGTTAACCCGGATTGCAGTGTCCTGCATGGTTTGGGTCTGCAAAGGGATCCTCATTGAAATGAAGATCCGTTTGCCATATGTACAGGTATGAGAACAGGCACATTAGAACGTGTTTTTCCCCCCACATATTCCCATCTTGTTCTCTGTTTTTTAAAAAAGCGCACATACATATATAGACGTGAGAGCAAAGCCTGGGGTCTGAGCGCTGGGTCAGTCATTCATCCAGGGCCCTTTTTCAGGGGGTCGAGGACCTTTGCTCAAGGCCCCAATGGAGACATGGCTAATCTGCCGAACACGAATCAAACCCGCTACCTTCCAATCACAGGCACACAGCCACCCCCACAATCACTATACCAATAGCTGGTGCAGGGGCCAGCATTACTTGCACTGTAATTTTTATGGTGATGATCATATGGTTCCTTGACTGTTTCTTGTCTTACTTAAAGAGTGGCAGTTTGAGACTGAATGGAGAGACAGTCACATCCTTCTAGTCATGAGCACCACTGGCAGTGGGGTTAGAGGAGGTGGGACACCCTGGACCGGCCCTCTGGAAATTCGGGAATTTTTCCGATGGCTTGGTCTTTCTTCCCAAACCCCGGCATTATATAGCCTATACACCTGTTGGCCGATCTCCAGGTCGATTGCAGGAGATGATAACGCTTAATTTCACTGGTGGTCAATCAGTTGATCATAATTTGCTAAATATACCAAGGGGGACCCCCCAACCCCCCCAGTTGGCAGCACAATATGCCAAGGGTGATCAGTTACTGGGATGTGTTTTGTTTCCAGTCCACCCTGGACACCCCTCTTTAATATCCCCATTTGGTGTAACCCTAAGCGTGCGGCTATGTAAGAGCCAATCAGCTTTGCTCACAGTGAGTCACTGCCTCTAACCCTGATGCTATGCCGCCTGCTGTGGGAGTTTTCAAACGGAGTTGCCGTCATTGTTTTGCACCTTTATCCATCACGGATGCCGAGTGTGGGGCCATATGGTAGTTTGCACATCAGCCCAGTGGATTTGTAGCGATCTCTGATGACTTCATTGAAGTTTCTCCCTGCAGTTTCTGAGCAACTTCACACGGTGTGCAAAGTGTAAAATGGTGGTCTATGCAAACGTGAAAAAAGCACAGCTGTGTTGGCCTCCCTCTCCTAAGCTGGTCAGACCACAAGGAACAATGCAGAATCTACAGAAATGCTGACAGTCTGCGACTTTGGCGTTTATGTTTCGGACGTCGATGGGCTGTATAACTGCATCAGAGACTACATCGATTTTTTCACGGACTAAATTTTTCTCAGAAAACAATTACTGTATATGTTTCCCAAAAAACTCACCCTAGACCACAAATGACATAAAATACCTATATTGTCCTGTCGTATCGTACCTTACCTTGTCTTGTCTCGACTCATCTCATCGTATATATATATTTATTTTTGAGATAAAACCTGGAACACCCAAAAAAAATAGTTACCAGAATCAGAACCTGAATCTTTATTTCTGTCGGCACAGCTTGCTACAGTTGGAGACACCATGACAATAGTCAGTTACCAATTAGGCATAACATGGAGAGAGAATACATACATGATACACAACAGAGAGGCCTAAACGCAAAGCAGGAGATAATACAGTAGTGTGTGCAAATTTAGTGCAATGCTGAAAACTGACAGATAAAATACAGAAAACATACATTCATACATATAGCGCATAACGTACATCACATGTAATGTACTATTATAATGTGTACATAGACTGTCAGGGGTCTGTGCTGATGTGAAGGTAATCATTGAATAGGTGTAAATGTTGCATTGTTATTTGATTACAAGCAGGAGGAACTGTTGAAGAGTCTGATAGGACTGGGGAAGCTGGTCTTGAAGTGTGTTATTTTGGTGGTTAGTGATCTGAGTCATCTATACCTGAGGGAAGTGGCTAAATCAGACGCACAGGATGTGAGGGATCCTCCGTAGTCCTATTGGCACATTCAGCGATGCGTTCAGTGTATAGCTGTTCAGTTGATGGCAGGGCAGAACCACAGGAAACCTGATGGAACATGTCAGGATGCTCTCGGTGATGAAGGTGTAGAACTGCACAAGGAAGCGAAAGCTGATACCAAACATCTTCACTTGCCTGAGGAAATACAGTCTCTGGTTTGCCTTCTTGATGACTAGCTCTGAATTGATCTGCCGTTCAACGGAACTACAGATGGAGGTGCCTGGAAATCTGAAAGAATTCATTACTGTGGTGTTATTTAAGTGCCTGAAGTCCACAATAATCTCAAAGGTTTCGGATACGTTGAGGTCAGAGCTGTTCAGTCCTATTGGTGACACAGGCGACTGTCTAGCATGCCAACTTCTGAAGGGATGCTGACTTCCCAGCCAATTTCACTTTGCCTTGGATGAGGGGCCTGGCAGTGATGCTCAGCTGGGGTACCACATTGGCTAGGACCGGCCCTGCTTGAGCTGGAGGTCATTGTCAGTGTACCTGGTTTCTGCTCTGTTCAGCTGTATGTGACATCGTGCTTCATTGCTGCCAGAGATGATGTGGTGATGTGATGATGGTGGTGTTTTCTGCATATTTGAGAATTTTTATAGAACTGTCCTGCCATGTCAGCCCATTTGTGAACAGGAAAACTGGAGAGAGCAAGCAGCCTTTTGGGACTCTAGTGCTGATGATATGCGATGTTGGTATTAATATTGCATACTGCCCAGTCCTATAATACACTACATCCATTTGTATGAATTCATTACGAAATACCTGCTTCATGTTGTGATGTCATTCAGTTTTTACGGCAGTGGAAAACCAGCACCTTGAAGTACTGTACTTTTGGTACTTTCTCGAAGTACCAACGGTACCTGGTTCAGATGTTCGTGTTTTGTATTCATCATTATCCCTGTTGATGAAAGCAATATTTTTCGTACGTAGCTTTTGCATTTCCTTCGGAATCCAGGACTACAAACTGTTGAAGAGTCTACAAACACAAAAGAAGAAGGAGTTGAGGCACAGGAGTGAAGGGTTGCAATTTACGTCACACTGCACCGCCCACAGGATGCAAAGACCGTCATCCGCCATGTTGGTGCATTTCTCCACTGGCCGAATCCATGTGTATCTCTGCTCGTTTTTTAGCATTTGTCAGGGTCGATGTTCTGTTTTTAGCTGCAACAACAAGAGTGTCCGTGACAAGCATTATTCTTACAATTGACAAAGTGATCTCCGCAATCTCTGTCTCTGTTAAGGTTCTTCTCAGTATAATCCGTATAAACGTTTCTGTGTAACCCCGTTGAACGGCGATAAAATTTTCTTCCCCTCTCTGGACCGCGGTTCTTTACAATCTTTGGAATCCAAAAGAATCCTTTACCTTTTTCACGGACACTCTTGTTCTTGCAGTCAAAATCAGAACACCTGACCATGGCAAACATGAAAAAAGAGCACAGGCGATACATACAGACTCGACCAAGGGTACTTTTCCCGAGCAACAATGGAAGTGAGCATTGGAGATGCATCGCACTATGTGAGTCCAAACTTACTAACACCCGAAGTACCACTGCTTCCCAAAACTGCTGTACTTTGTTAGTACCACAGTCGTAGTTCGAACAATGGTTCCAGAAGTATTTGGTCTGATTTTCACAGCAGGTCGCGTGCAAAAACTCACAAACTTTGCAATATTATTTTAAAATATGACAGTTGTGACAATGTTACATTATTAATTTATTATTTTAGTCATATAACAAGAACAATAACAATGAAATTTAAAAAATTGCTGGGTCATCATAATATGATATTTATATGATACTACTTGTAAAGGAAAAGATAGAAGTATTAGCTTTCAGGCTACAATGCATTTAGTGAAACCGGCTCTATCTGTAAATACGTCTATTTTGTATTTCAATCACGCTAAAAACACTTATAAATTCCTAATGTGTGATTGTGCAGAGTATTAGTGGCTCAGTGGGGTTGACACAGGGGTGTCAAACTCGTTTTAGTGAATGGGCCACGCTGGAGCTTGTCCTGTGGGCCACAGAAAAGTAACATTTGCTAGTGGAGATGAGTAAAACATTATTAACACACTTAGTATTGATTGTATTTGTTTTAATTTGTTAAACTGCTTTTTAAATTTTTTGTTTCAATAGTAGAGGCTTCTTTTCTCCCAGTAAAGCTCTGTTAAATGAATAGTTGCATTGATCATAAATCATGTACAATCAAATGAACAGGCTGGAATTCTTTATGAAATTTCTGAACTTTATACGAATAATCAATGGTTTTCTCATATACACAGCCAGCCAATTACGGAGAATTTATGCTTAGTGATGCAAGATTAACAGTCTGCTTAGAAAAATATTTAGTTTTTTTTTAATGTGATAGTTCCAGTGAACAGAATTTATAGGGCGCCAAGTGTCAAGCGCTCAATTTCGTGCTCAAAATACGTTGTGTGCCACAAAAGGGATTATTTAATGATGAAATCAAGTAATGTCTTGCTGTATTTTGTGTTTTGTATTTTGACATTTTTTTCCACTAAAGCATAAAGACCACTTTCTTTCATGCACAGAAATGAAATGGAACGTTTCATTTTGTGCACAGAACTGATACCAGCACCTTGCATTTCGCGGACAGAATTAAGTCATTTCGTGCACAAAATGCATTTTTATCAACCACATAAATTCATTTTTTGTACAAAATGCCCTTTGTGAGTGATAGGAAGTCATTTTGTGGATGCAATGCATTTTGTCAACTAAATTTCATTTTTATGGTAACACAGCCGAAATATTTATTGGCTTGGCTCAAAAATATTAAAAATGTAACAAAAGTAGTGACACTAATCAGTACATACAACAGTAAAAGTATGAGGTCAGGAGTTATTTGCATTTTTATTACATTTAAATTTAAGTTAAACCTAATTATATTGGTCTGCAAAATCAAAGTCGGCGCTCCACCTTGTGGTAATTGGAAGGTACTACTCCCCCCACTGGTGTGCGCCTATGTGCCTTTCAAAAGACCATGGAAGGATATATTGGACTATAGTATCTGTAACCCACTGATGACAATCCACAAATATGTACCATGATCCACAGATATTTCACTATCCAGAAATATGTACTTTTCAAATTTGTGTTGTGTAAAATTATATCCACAAAAATATGGAGTGATTTGTACACGTGAAACGTATTTTGCACATTTGTGGATGACGTCCTGTTTATTTGTGGATCGCGTTACATTTGTGATTTCGCTCCTATTTATTTGTGTATTTGCGTCCACTAGCTGAAAAATCCACAAATGTGAGGTAAAGTTAACTGGATACCAGCAAGTGCCGCCTTGAAGAAAATCATCCGCACCCGTTCAAGAGTAAACAACGAGAAGGACGAAATTAATATTATAACTCTATAAATAAGATGCAAAATCGGACAGCAGTTAAGACCTATAATTTCTTTAATCTATACAATATTACTAATTAGCATTAACACAAGTCATTTCTATACTTCTTATTTTGTATAATTTGTCTGTCCATTATGTTGTGTATTTAGATTGTTCTGATTTGTTTGGGTTTTTTTCGAACCCTGAGTGTTACTCTTTCTTGTGTACTTGTCCATATGTTAAAACAAGAACCAACGACAAGGACAACATCCTGTATAGGAGGGATTTCCTGCAAAAATGAAATGAGAATGAGAAGTCTGTACGCAAAAATCCAGAGAAAACATTTGTAATCGTAATGTGCAAAAATTGCAAAGCATGTGTAATCGTATTTTATTGATATGAACTCTTTCTGCAGCTGTACGGGTTCGCAACGTCGTTACCTCCATAGTTGGAACATAGTTTCGAGAAACACCCGCACCGTACTTGCATAGTGTTCAGATGTGACGATTCATTATAGGCACAACACTGTATCGATGTACGACACCCCGTAAATTGAGGTCGCTACTGGTTGGGAGCGGGAAAATAAGTTAGGGTAATCCCTAACTTGCGAGATATCGCACCCCACAGCTCAGAGGTGAATTGCGCCCCATGATCAGATGATAAGTCAGCTGGTACACCAAAACGAGAATCCCAAGAGGCAACGAAAGCCCTAGCGACATCTGCCATTGTCGTGGAGGCCAACGGAACAACCTCTACCCAGCGAGTCGTTCGATCAACGATGGTCAAAAGATGCATGAAACCATGGGACGGTGGCAACTGCCCAACCAAATCCACATGAACATGATCAAAGCAACACTCTGGGACGGCAAAAGGTGCTAGAGGAGCCTTAGCGTGCACCTGTACCTTAGCGTGCTGACAAGCAAGGCAAGAAGCTGTCCAGTCGTGGACATCTTAAGCCTGTGCCAAACAAACTTAGCCGAAAGTAGCTTCTGCGAGGCTTTGCGGCCCAGATGGGAGAGACCGTGAACAGCATCGAAAACGCACCGCCGCCAGCCATCCGGCATAACGGGCCGCGCAGTCCCTGTGGAGACATCACACAGCAGGGACGCCTTGCGGAAAACCATGTCCTGCAGCTGCAGACCAGTCTCAGCAGAATGCAACCCCTGAATTGCACCGTCAGATGCCTGATCAGCCACCATCCGGGCGTAATCCACACCAAGGTGGACAGAACCAAGGACCGGACATGAGAGGAAATCAGCCACCACATTGTGTTTACCAACAACGTGCCGGATGTTGGTGGTGAACTCGTAAATATATGCCAGCTGAAGCTGCTGGCGGGCAGGCCAGGGCTTGGAGATTTTGCTCATCGCAGCCACCAAAGGCTTGTGATCCACGAAAGCGGTGAACGTACAGCCTTCCAACAGGAAATGGAAATGGCGGACAGCCAAGTACAGCCCGAGGAGCTCATGATCGAAGGTGCTGTACTTTCGCTCACTCGGACACAACTGGCGACTAAAGAAAGCCAGTGGCTACCAAGCGCCATTAACAAACTGCTCATGCACCGCGCCGACAGCAACATCAGAAGCATCCGCGGTAACTGCAATCGGAGCGTCCGGCAAGGGATGAGCAAGCAACGTAGCCACCATCAAGGCCTGCTTCGCCTCGCCGAACACCCGACACCGCTCCTCAGTCCACTGAACTACCGCCCTAGAGGAGCTGCCCTTAAGCGCGGAGTACAGGGGACACATAATGCGGGCAGCCCCAGGGATGAAACGGTGGTAGAAATTAACCATCCCCAGGAACTCCTGCAGAGACTTGACCGTGACCGGCCGCAGGAAATCCCGAACAGCAGCAACTTTCTCCGGGAGAGGCACGGCCCCCTCTGAGGTAATGCGGTGGCCAAGAAAATCAACAGAAGGGACCCCAAAATGACACTCGGCAACATTGACAATCAAACTGTGAGCCCATAGATGGGTGAACAACATTTGGAGGTGCCGCAAGTGCTCATCCAACGTGGCGCTGGCAACCAAGATGTCGTCCAAATAAACAAAAAGAAAAGGCATGTCCTGGACAACACTGTCCATCAGACGCTGAAAGGTCTGAGCCACATTCTTCAGGCCAAAAGGCATCCGGAGAAACTCAAACAAACCAAAAGGAGTGACAACAGCAGTCTTAGGGATGTCCTGGGGATGCACCAGGACCTGATAGTAGCCCTGCACCAGGTCTACTTTGGAGAAAATTACCGTACCCGCCAAACAGGCGGAGAAATCTTGGATGTGGGGAACGGGGTAACGGTCAGGGGTAGTGGCATCATTTAAGCGTCTATAGTCCCCACAGGGGCGCCATCCGCCACCAGGCTTAGGCACGGATGGAGAGGAGAAGACCACGGGCTGTTGGAACACCTAATATCCCCAAGCTCTCCAAGGTGGCAAACTCCTCCTTGGCGATAGTGAGCTTTTCGGGGTCCAGCCGCCTAGCCTTGGCATGCACCGGCGAGCCTGTGGTGGTGATGTAGTGTTCCACACCATGTTTAGCCGAAGACACAGAAAAAGTGGGAAGGGTGAGAGCGGGAAGCTGGGCCAGAAGGCGCTGGAAAATGTCAGCTGGGGCTGAAAAACCTGACAGGTTGGAAACGCCAGCCCGGCCGAGGGTGCACGGAATGGAACAGAAAGTCTCTGCATTTATTAGGCGCCTGTTCTTAACATCCACCAGCAGGCCTTTAGCACACAGAAAGTCAGCCCCCAGCAATGGATTGGAAATGGATGCTAACACAAAAACCCACTGAAAATGTTAGCCATGGAAACAGAGGTCCACCTGCTGCTTACCAAAAGTCCGGATTGAAGTGCCGTTAACGGCCACTAACAGCAAACCACATTTGCCCGACTGCCTATCCAGCCGGGACGCAGGGAGCACACTGACTAATGTGCCCGTGTCACAGAGAAAATGCCAGCCCGAAACAGAGTCTTCGAGAAAGAGTAAACTGCTTCCCCTCCCGGTGCCCAGCGCAGCTACAGGGCGCTGGTCCTGACGTTTCCCGGAGGCTGGAAAGAGCAGGGCGGGAGGCATTTCCTAGCGCACACACCGAAACATGCATGGTAAAAACAGAGAGTGGACTTAGAGTGATGTTGAGCTGCAGTAAGAACACCAGGCGCAGATGAAGAGAAATTGGCAGAGCCACCGCAGTCCATCACGGAACAGGACTGCCGGCTGGCAGAGTAAACCCTGTCCGCTTCTCTCGCCAACTCGCGGAAGTCTGTAAGCGGGGAGCCCGCTAGAGCCAAACAAACAGGAGCCGGCATCCGCTGCATGAATAACTCACGGAAAATAAAACAGGGCTGACGTCCTGCCAGTAAAGATAGCATGTGGTCCATGAGTTTGGAAGGTTTCTGGTCACCTAAGGAGGGAAAGGCGAGGAGGCAGCGTGCCCACTCCGGCTCCGACAACTCAAAAGTCGCCAACAGCAGTGACTTGAATGCGTCGAACTTGCCGGTCGCCGGGGGATCCTGCAGGAAACTGACCACCCACGATGCTGTGGCGTTGTCCAGCTCGGTGACGACATACTAGTATTTGGTGTCGTCCTGCGTGATGCCTCGCACGGCAAACTGAGCTTCAGCATGCACGAACCACACCATGGCATTCTCTCGCCAGAACTCTGGCAGCTTGAGAGCTACAGTGTTAGCTGTCATACTGAAGAAAATCTCTTTGAAAACGGACGAAGAGACGTCGGAGTCACCAATTTGGCGAGAGAAGGTTTTCTCTTGCAGGCTTTGCGCGCCAAAAACTTTAGCAATACAGAGGCAGAGAAAACACGCAATAATTGGCTGGTTAAGCAACATCAGGCTGGAAGCAAAAGCAAACCTTCAAAATAAAAGTACATCCGCCTTGAGAATTCTGACTAACGACCCACTACAATACCACTACACCAGCAACACTCACACTATCCCAGGCTACTGTGGAAACTTGTGTTCATCAGTGAGAGAGTTGGTGGAAATTAGCAGATTAGGGGTTTTGCATATTCACATGCT
>JAAGVU020000092.1:1630640-1643003 GCA_011763525.2 Mormyrus iriodes | reverse complement strand
TACTGTGGAAACTTGTGTTCATCAGTGAGAGAGTTGGTGGAAATTAGCAGATTAGGGATTTTGCATATTCACATGCTCAGAGTCCTACCTGTGGGTGTAAAATGCACAGCCATTGCCCCATATTGGAGGTGATTACTAGCACAACTTACCTCTGATAGCAATTCCTGCGGGTTATAAACAGATTCTGCGCTGCCCGGGAATCAAAGCCGGGTCACAAGAATGGGAGATTTACATGTTTCATTTTTTTTTCTAAACCATTCGGTAAGCACTCCTCTATCGTCAGTTCTTCAGAATCTGTCAGGCAACTAATACTTTTTAAAAAATTTCTGTGTGGAAGTTCTCTCTATATCTCCCCCAACTTCATCTCTGTAGGTGAGAGTAAGCTGGCCTTGATGGGCAGCCACCCATAACAGCGCCCAGGGAGCTGAGGGCTAAGGGCTTTGCTCAAGGACCCACGGATGCGCCAAAGGTTGACTTGAGCAAAACATTAATGATGGAGGCCCTAGGGACAACTTCCAAAGCCCTCCACCCATTTCATACTCAAAAGAGAATGCCACCCCTCCTCATTGCAGCAAATGAGAACAATTATTGGCAAAACAGATACATTTAACAAGAGACATAGCGACAGTTATCAGCCACACACAGCACAGATCACAGATCACACATCCGACCTTACACAGCACATGTGGAACCGGACCCCTCCTGCAAAACATCCCAGCCCTCACGGACAACTCAGTATCACTCACACCAGCTTAGTCCAAAACATACATGGTCTCTGCGTACCCCATCCCAACAGAGTCACCCCCCTAGCATAGTACACAGGATCACTCCAAGAGTCAAGATTCTTTATTTGTCGCATGCATAGTTATACAGGTACAACACGCAGTGAAATGTATCCTGAGCCGCTCATACTTTGAGCAAATAACAAAGAATATAAAATAATAAATTGCAAATAAATTAAGAAAGTGCAAACAGAAAAAAAGAAAGAAACAACCTGTGAATTTACAAGAGTGTATATACAAATTACAGGGTGAAATACAGTGCAGAAAATGCTAATAGTCAGTTTAAAGTGCAGTGTGCAGTGTCAGCACAGCAGTGTAAAGTTGTACTGATAACCATAACACTATGACCGGGAGAGTGGCATATCTTCGTTGAGGAGTCGAATTGACTGAGGATAGAAACTCCTCCTGAGTTTGCCTCCAATGACATGTACACAGCATTGGGAAAACCCCATTATAATCACACACGACTGCCCCCCTCATATACTGACAGAAAGCGATTTCCCTTCACCAGCGCATTGCAAAAAACGTCCAATTTTTCCCTCCAATGAAAGCGTCCAGACAAGGCTGTGAAATGTCCATGAAGGCGCTCCACAAAGGCAGCCCACAGTGGAGGGGTGGAGCACATCAGTCGCATACCTGTCCGCCACTACCACATGGTGAAGCAGGCAATCGGCAAGATCACATTCAGCGCAATCAAGTTAGAACGTAGCCCAGTGTACCCAAACCCCGCACCCCACTGCGCACCCTCCCTCCACTCCCCCTGACAAAAAACTCCCCACTCTCACCTGCATGGGTGTCATAAACGCTGACAGTTCTGAGCCGTCTGAAGGAAGTCTGAATCTAAAAGAAAATCCTGGGCCCTATAAAGTGAGGTCAACAAAGCAGAATGAAACCAAAAGGCATAACATAACCCGACTCACACTGAACATAACTGACCGACCAAATAACACTGGGGAAACATATATACTGGGTGATCAGTCCAGCAGGAGACACAAGGGGGAAAAGCACAATGACATTCACACATAAATGCAAAGAAATCAATAAACTTAATAACATATTCAGCCAATCAAATTATACAAACAATTGTATAAAGAAAAACTAAATAGAAAATATTAACTAGAAAATAATAAATAATTATGCCCCAAAACAACTAACCATCCCCCTGTCATGGGCTCCCATTGGTGCAGCTGGAGGAAATTTAAAGGCAGCCACCCTGACCCGAATTGTTTTACCCGTCGGACTGGAAAGATGCACGCACCAACCCCCATCTGTTATGGTATTCTAGGAAACAGAAAATTAAGAAAATGCAATACAAAATAATGCACAGATATACAGTATAAATGCTAGCACAATTATAGGTCAGGTGAGGGTCAGTATGCACTGGAACAGCACGTTCCCATACCCACCACATGATGAAACACCTTGGGTTCCCGGTTGGCGACTCCCACAGGCAGACACACAGTCCAGTCCCACCCCCTGGAAATGGCTATCTGCCTCAGCCAGGTGTTACGTGGGTGTCCCCTTGGCCTGATCCAGCCACTCAGGTCCTCAACAATGAGGATCCTGCAAGCTGGATCACCCTCAGGGAAATGCACCACACGGCTGTAGTGCCGTAACTGACACTCCCTCACAATGCAAGCAATGTGCCTCATTCGGGACTCCCCTAGAAACCTCTCCTTCGACACAAGGTCAAACCAGCGGTACCCGAGGATTCTCCGAAGAGACACAATACTGAAGGAGTCCAGTCTTCGTCTTAGCTCGCTGGATAGTATCCATGTCTCGAAGTCATATAACAAGACAGGGAGCACCAGGACTCTAAAGACTTGGACCTACGTCCTCTTACAAAGATATCGGGAGCACCGCACGCCCCTTTCCAGCGACCTCATGACCCCCCCATGCTCTCCCAATCTGTGTGCTGACTTCATAGGAACAGTCACCAGAGACATGAGTGTCGCTGCTAATGTAAGCGAACTTCTCGACAAAGTCAACATAGTCTCTGCAGATAGACACATTCCTGATGGCTGTACCAAAGTAGTCAATATAGGCGTGGATTTTGGTTTTTATCCAGAACTCTTGCAAGCCCTGACAGTAAGACTTATCACTTAGTCTCTCGAGAGCCCTGATCAGAGAATCCATTGACTCCGCACAAAGATCACAGCATCATCGGCAAAGTCATGATAAGTGAGATTTTCTTCACCAACAGATGCTCCACAGCCACTGGACCCCATGACCCTGCCCAACACCCAGTCCATGCAGGCAGTGAACAGAGTAGGAGCAAGAACGCACCCCTGGCGAACCCCAGAATCCACTGGGAAAAACGCAGAGGTTGTTCCTCCACTTTACCTGGCACTGAGAGCAGTGTTATCCCCCTGTAAGTTCTAGAATCCAGGTGATCACCCTTCCCTTTCCAGACAGGGACAACAACATAATCATAGACATTATTAAATGAACAGCCTGATAAATACATGATGAAAACTAAACCAATCATAATAACTGCAATGTAGCAGATAATGAAATATGCTTGTATGAATGTAATATAATTGTATGAACGTAAACCTGGGTGAAGACATATACATCAGTCAGTGATTTGCATGCAGCCTAAGCGCCATCGGGACTTTGTGGGAGTAGGTAACCCCCTAGCAGCTGGGGGTACCCACTGGGCAACATGGCAGCATGCTGGACTGATGCCAAGTGTAGATAGTGTGCATAACTATGTGTAATTAGCATGTACTGTATCGTGATTGTGCCGGACAGTAATATCATGTGTAGCGTTTAATGTTAACTGCAGTGAATAATGTGTGTGCGTGTGCCCGGCGTGTACGTAGCCAGGGCGGCGTGTGGGTCGTTAGGGTGACTGGCACAAGTCAGTAAAAGCAATTTTTATGTATTTCTTGCACAATCAATTTTTAATTGTTCAACATTACAATTGTAGCACACGGCCGAGATAAAAAAAGAATTTGGAAATAATAAATAGATACAATCAAAAAAAGGAAACAACTTTTAATACAAAAAAAAACAGACGAGGACAGTGGCCGGGCCGGTAGATAATGTAACAATCACAGACCGTTTTAATAAATCTGAACTTTGGCGTGGATTTGACCTGCGCGTAAGAACGTTTTATGAATGATGCCGCTGGACAATGTGGTTTTTCGTTATTCCCGAAGTAAACGTAAAGCTTATGCCAATAGCTAATGTCATTTGACCTCTGTGGAAATCGCCTTGATGTGATTGCTCGTGGCCGTAGCAGTTTCAGTTCAGAATTACCCCAAATCACTGTTCCCCCGTTTCATCAAAGACTGCTATCCCACAGACAGAGTTGTTAATCAGAAAGTGTATTAGGGTTCCAAGCAGCTCTGCCATTATTAGATCATGTCAGCTGTCTGATGTGTTTATTACAACTTACATTCCCATACCAGTAACACCATTTTTGGATGCGTACCTTCAATATTACCTACTAGAAACTACTACAGCACCACTGAAAGTGTTGATTTCTCAGTAAAAGCGTTTACGGAAACCTTAAGCGTTCTAAAGCCGTGTTGTAGTTAGAATAAATTGTGACGACTGCGTTACTAGGTTCTCGCCACCAGGTGGCACCAACACAATGCATTTGAAGATGTAATGCAGACAGTAAACAGGTTCTGCCCTCTGCGTGTATAATTTCGGCAGTTCTAGTGTCCTCCCACCGCAGTGCCTTCCCATTGCTGAGCAGAGGACCAGGATCTTCAGGCTAATGTTCCATCATTTCTGATCGCAAAAAGGAACAACCAGTTATCAAGTGTAACATATCAGCATAAACATACGACATAAACCTCCATCTGACTCACTGCAAATGAGCGTCTCCTAGCAAGTTCCAACACATGTGTGAACATGTGAGGAACATCTGAATTGATGGTCTGCCATCCTGTCCAAGGTGGTCCTTGTTTTGTTTCTACTTGATCACTCTGAATCTCTGTAGGTTCGGAATATGGGTGAATGGGTGGATGGATGGAGGCATGTGTGACAGGTGGTAGAGAATTATTAATTTCACGAAAAATCCTGCTTTAAATTGTTTTATGCCACAGTTTTGTTATTTACTTTTACTGTATTTTTGTTTTGTTATTCATTTTTTAATTTACGTGTAATTGGCTTCTGATCCCATTGGTGACGTCGCTTCTTTGGCATTCCTCAGCTGGTCGCTCCTCAGCCCGTGATCACGTCCAGCCCCTCACGGATATGTTTGTTCGCTCGTTTGTCTATCCGTTAATGTCATTAAAAAGCACCCTACAAACTCTAAAAAGCGCTGTGCTTCTATTGTTAAACAGATAATGAGTTGATTTTTATCCTGTTCGCTGCTGAAAGAGTGTTTTGCCGTGTACAACGCTGTAGGAAAAGGTGCGATGTCGGCCACTTAGTAAGTTAACGGTATGGGGGGGGGGGGGCTTCGTGCTGATCGTTAATTTTCTGTAGGAAAGGAAAGTGACAGAGACCTGTCACCCCAGATGTGCTGTACATGTGTCTTTTTAAATGTTATTATTCAGGTATGCGAACTCCCTTCTATTTTGTCTGTGACGTCTGTTTATGTTTATGTAATTTAAGGGTATTTGTATATAAGTTGTTCTTTACTTATTGAGTTATTTATTGGTAAAAATTCAGTTATTTATTAAAGAAAACATTTTTAAATGGGCTTAGAGCTTTTGAAATATTATAATCAACACTGTAATGCTTCATGACTGTCAATACGAGATGCTGTAAAGCTTTATTAATGCTTATACTGACCATTATAATGCATTATGAAGTTATCTATGGTGCATTATAGATGACAGCTGTAAGTAAAGTGTTACCAGTGTTTTTATATCAGGCAGACTGCTGGCAGCGACTGCTGTGTCCACCTGAGAAGGAGCGAAGCGGAATATTAAATATCCGGAACCCCGAGCAGTCCATGCTACTGTAGTGCACATCTCTGGGGGGTGGGGGCAGGAGAGCCAGCGAAATGATAAGTGCAGAAGGTGAGGCTGAGGGCGTAAGACAATATGGAAGATTGAGTTGACCCCTTTTGATGTACATGCTCAGATCTTCAGGGTTATCTGTCTTCTTGTTGAGAGCACTGGTTCTCTCTCCTCCTCTTCCCTTTATCTCTCACAGACAGCCATTTATGTCAGTCAGTTAGAAGTAAAATATGATATGATGCTGTTGAGGCTTGAGAAGTCTGCCATGTTTGCCGGGCTTTATTCATGCGATGCATTCTCAGTGATAAGAATGCTGGGTTTTGCATGACACATGACAACATCGCATGTCTGCTTTTCCATTTATTTCCTCACTCCCCCCTTTTCCATATATTATCTACAACCGTTTACCAGAGGTGGGTAGTTCAGGTCAAGAAAGTAAAAATCCATACCAAGATTTTGTTTCAACCAACCAGTTCAGTATAAAGAGTCACAGTCACAGAGTACTCAACTGGCTGGTTGAAACAAAATCTTGGTCTGGATTTTTACTCTCTGGACTGGAAGTTTCGACCTCCGCCATTAACTGACAAAAAATTTAATTTAAATGCTGGAGGGACTAAAGTGTGGATGGAGGTACAACTATGTGGATGTTCCTCCTCTAAATATCTCCCCAAAATCCATGGGCATGACTAACAGTTTGGACATAAATACGCTTCATTGTTCAGAGAAAGATGGCGTGACGCTGATCCTGACTGCCGATCGGAATCAGAAGCCGCTCTGGGAGAAGAGAGAAAGGAAACAGGGGAAGCAGGAGACCGACAGCAGCCGCTTTGGAACTGAAAGCAAACGAAACATCTTTATTAAAAATTCTGTCCGTTGGATAACAGTGATTTGCAAATTGTGTTGGGAACCGTACAAACATTCATAGAGCTTTTACAGTCCGTAGGATACTTGAGACAAATGGCACCTAAAAAGGAGAAAACCAGCCAACTGAACCACAGTCAGGCAGGAGAGAGCGTGTGTTCGTGCCTATGTGTGTGTGTTGGTGTGTGTTCTCTATCTCTGAGTGCATCTTTGGAATGTGTATTGGGCTGTGTGTGATTCCTGGTGTTGCTGTGGGGTGGCGCCCATCTTCTCTGATGCCTTGAACTGCACCCAGCCGTCTGGCTTTCATACAGTACAAAAAATCTCCAACTCAGCCCGAAGGCTCCAGCCTGCCTAGTTCAGGCACAAGGACTGGGTGGCAATAAAACAGACATACCCCCCCAGCCCTCACCCACCCTCCCCCCTGCACCATGTTATTGGTGACAGTAAATCTGGTGGGGCACAGACACACTTTCAGGCGAAGCGGTCGATTCGTCGGAGGACCCGTCACTGTCGTATTTATGAATGGTGTGAATATTACCTCCAGCTCTTTCTGTCTGAGGTTGTATTTCAGATTTTTCACAATATATTCAGCCTGTGCTTTGGAGACAAAGGTCCAGCATTTCTGTTAAATGCGATGAATGGTGTGTCGCGAAAATGATACCAACCGCCAGAATGAAGAAAGATGGAAGCTGTGACAGACCATCAGTCCCGCATGGACAGACCAAAATCAGTCTCTTACTTCTGAATCACAGGCCATAAAGCGAGATGGAAGAGAAAGCCTTCCACATCAGTGTCTGCCTCACAACCCCGAGAACAACTATATTGCACTGGATCTGGCTCCTAAATAAATATAATAATATAATTATAATTATAATATAAAAATAAAGCCAGTTTGCCAGTGATGAAGGCAGGGGAACCAGCAGCAGCTTCCGATGAGGTGAGACTGGAGCACGACATCTCCTTGACCTCCCCAGAAAATCTCGTTGCACATCCTAATTAAAACCAGGGTGCTCTGATGACGTGCTCAGCTGCCGGTTCAGGGCCATTGGGACTGAGGTCATTGGGCCCGGGATTATTTGTTTTTCTAAGCCATGCCCCCAGCCGTGCCCCTAACGTTCATCATGATGACAATCCGCACCCCTCAACCTTGGCTCTGCAGTGACCTGTGAACCATGCTCTTGTGTCTGGGTGAAGCACGTGAATCTGTCTCCGGGTTCATAGGTATAAAAATAAATGTGTGCACATACTAACAGTCTCCTGAATAAATAAACGTGTTCTATCACCCTACAGGGAGAAACCCACAAAGAGTCAGTTGACAGGAGCCTGGATCTTAGGAGGAGATGGATATATTCATAATACATCTACACGGATATACAATCCTCAGCTTTAGGGAGTATTTAGGGATCGATATGCGAACAGGCCACACAGCAACACGGAGCGACCCGAGCTTTATACCTCGGTGGCCAAGGGCGGGCATGGCAAGGCAATAGGGACAGCCAGAGAAAGCGAGGGCGGCGCGAGTGTGAATGTAATCCCTTGGTGTCCCTGTGGTCTGTCTGTGCACGCATGCTTTCTCACGTTCACACGCCTGGGATGGCCCACGTAGCACGATCTGAGGGCCCTCTGGCGAGGCTGTGCACCAGGAGGCCGGCCAGACATTCCCCCATAATTGATATTGCTGGTGCATGTGAGACCCTCAAGAAAAAAAAAAACTAATAAAAATCGCCAGGTCTCACATTCTCCTGTGGAGGAGGCAGGAGGACAAGCGGGGGGCCGTGAGCCTGGATTTGCCAGCATCTGCAGCCTCTTCATGCTGGGATAACATGCTGGGCTGGGCTGCTTTAGCCTTTTGGCTATGAACACTGTTTAACCACCAATTAAAGATGTTGGAACAGTCTTTCATATGTTTAAGTGTCAGTAGCTGCAGGGAAGATCTAAGTCTTAAAATGATTAAACCTTCCATCATTTGCAGCCGAACCCTCGCGTTTCTGTCACAGCTGAGCCTTTCCTCCAGCCCCTCCGACGCTGGGGCCGGGTCTCTGTCCCCAGCACCTCCCGACTCGTCCATCTGCTGTGTGGCCAGGACTGTCGTCATGGTGATTGTTACCCCTCCGGAGGTGATTCACCTCAATGGCAGGTAAAAAGAGCGAAATGGTTGGATGGAAAAGTGCACGCATTCAGGTGTTGCTGTTAAGGATATAGATGCTATGGATTTTCCCAGCCAAATCGAGGCGCGTTTCACAGTCTCCCTTCTCAAAAAAACTGAAAGCATTGAAAATATAAGAAAAAAACTGTAAAGTCTTTGTGATTATGTTTGTCAGTCAGACTGTCTTAATACCATGAACACCTTTCAGAATCCATCTCTTTCTCTCCCTCTCTCTCCGTCTATCTGTCTCTCTCCTTCTCTCTCGTTTTCCACTTCCCTCTCTTTCTGACTCAGGCTGACTGTGATTTTTGACTTCCACCCAGTGTTGCTTTCGTGTTCCTATAAGATCAGTACAGGGTGACCCCACGTCAGCACCGGTGATCTGTAGTGGGCAATGGCTCGCGTCTGGCCCCACGTGAGGCACCCCACGATGTGTAGTTTTCCTGCACCCACCGCCCTTCCATTGGACTTCTCCTCCTGCCAAATGACCTATTTGGTCTGAGCCAAGGTGGAAGCTTAGATCATCAGTCAGAAGAGTGTCGATAGAGAGCAGGTGGATTGACACTGATGTCTGTTTTGGGGCTTGGTGCATGAAGTCTGCTGTGACAAATGGGGGTTTTGGGAAGTGGGCTGTGGGAGGGAAGTTCTCCTGTGCTGCCCCAGAACAGAAGTTTATGGATGAATTATTACAGACCTCAATCTGTTGATGTGGAATCCATTCTTAAAGTGCGTTCCATGAGCTATGAGGAAACTCAGAAGCCTCTTTGAATAGAGCCTACATTTGCGTTTTGATGTTTTAACAGCAAGACATCAAGCCCCGTTCTCCGACCCCGCTGACCTCTGCCTCTGAGTCCATCACTTGACCTCTCTCACCCTCCCTGCTATTTTCTCCTGGTCTTGTTTCACCATGTCACCATCTTCTTGTTCTCCACAACTCTTTCACCCTTTCCTGCCCTTCTTCCTCTCATCCTCTTTTATCCAAAATCCCCCTCATCTCCGAAATGGGACCCCAAGTGGGGTCTGTGCTCTCACTTGATGAGCTCATCTCTGCGTGATGTTTTTCAGACAACAGGCTACAAATGCCAGCACTAAATATATAGACACTACTAACTGATGCAACAAGGTGTTGGAGTGTTTGTGGATTGTCAGTACATTCATTAGGGTCTATAAATTACACACCACTGACTAACTGCAGAGAATTCCTTCTGCCTCTTCCTACTTAGCAGTGCTATCAGTTATTACAAGCTAATGGGCACAGAGAGAAAGTGTCTTTAGCAACCCCTAACACTAATTATTACAATATATGCAGTAATGGGATTTCTCAACATTAATTTACTTTTTTGCATTAACAGTACATATAACAGTCACCTAGTGTTCTACGATTCTCTGATGGGGTTATTGCATGCGATATGGGCCTGCTGGTCACTGTGGCCTGACACACAGGGGGAAGCCAACACGGGTTCGAGGGGCCAACTGTGTACATTGTGAAATGGGCCTGGCACATCCTGGCGTTATCGGCATGACAGGCCACGTGACAGCACAACGCTTCCTAAAAGGTAAAGGGAAGCTCAGGTAGGCATCGATTTTCGCTGCACTGTCACGAGAGAATGAATGGAAGGATCTGATTTTTTATTTTTTTTTTGGAGGGATGCAGTAGCTGTAGCAGATCTTTTACACTCTGCCGCATTGTGATCTCACCCAGCACCTCAGAGTGTTAAAAAAGGCAGCCGCGCCATAGACAAATCCTTCGAGGTGGAGTAGACAGTAGAGTAAGCTGGGAATAGGACGGGGTATGATGCCAGCCCAGTGGTCGCTGGCTACATAGGACCAGTTGGGTCAAACTGGATCAGAACCGATGACCCCCCCTGGTTGTCTGCTGCTGGTGAATCAGTGGGAGTGCTTTGAGGGTGCAGAAACCAGCATGCAGCCACTGGATGTACCGTACATTAACTTAGCACATTTAGCACTGAGGACAAAATTCACTGAGGCCTCTTGATGCCAGTCTCGGCTAGATCACAAGATCCCAGTTGACCAATCACAGATGTCCAATCATAAGTAGGGCTCCCAGCCTCAGCTCTGAATCAGCACTAGAGTGAGAGCACAGAGATGAGGAAGAGGAGAGGAGGAGGGCTTATGAGGAGATGCACACCGGCTTGCCGTTTTTGTCATATTGGTAGACAAACATCTTCATGCAGTGAGAGTTAGCGGGCGAGATCCAGGGGCTGCTGGTGATGGAGAAGCTATGGCTGGCGTAGAAGGGTGGCGGCTGTTTGCGGCAGCGGAGGAAGCCCCGCAGTACGGCGGCGGCCATGACGCGGAAGCGCCGGCTGATGAAGCAGTACAGGAAGAAGTTGACGCCGGTGTTGAGGAGCGCCAGCATGTTGGCCACGTCGGTGACGAGGTGGAGCAGGCGGGCTGGGCCCGGCACCGAGGGTAGCGCCGCGTACAGGTGGTAGAGGATCATGATGACACGCGGTGCCCATAGCACAGCAAAGACAGAGGTGATTGCCAGGAGAATGGCGGTGGTCTTGCCTGTGGAGTAGCCTCGGAGTCGGAAGCAGCTGCGCCGATGGAGCTTATGCACGATGACAGAATTGAGGGTGAAGAAGATGGAGCAGGGCACCAGGTAAACAGTGGCACAGTGTGCCCACACCAGAATATGCTGGCCCAGACTGCTTGCCCCACCCCCGCCACTCTTGGCCACACCCACTGGCTCTAGCCATAGGTCAGGCCACCAGTAGTAGGGAACACTGGAGAGCAGACAGCCCATGTAGACAGCCAGAATGACACGCCGTGTGCGGGCTGGGTAGGAGACAGCGTGGTATCGTAGTGGGTGGCACACAGCAATGTAGCGGTCCACCGTGAGTGGCACGGTGATCCAGATGGAGGTGTGGATGGAGGAAAACTCAAGCACCTGCACCACCTTGTTGAGTGAGGATGGCAAAGGCATGCCTAAGACGAAATCCTCCAGCAGGAAGTCTACAAAGACAATGAGGAAGAGGACCAAGATGTCTGCCACGGCCAGGGCCAGGAGGTAGTTGTAGGAGGACTTCTGCTGGCGTGACACCAGCTGGGAGAGGATGATCACAGTCAAGATGTTGGCTGGGAAGGGACAGAGCATGAAGACTAGGTTAGCAGATACTCTGAGGTGATGAGATGGCCAGAGCCAAATTAGGTAGAGGGTACCATACTGTGTAAATATATGCAGATGATGAGGATGAAAGAGAAAGAGAAGGAGGACAAGGCTGGAGAGAGAAAAAGATTGGAAGAAGTCTGAACCATAGAGGGAAAGGTGATGGGGGCATCAAAAAGACAAACAAAAGCAACAACAGTGAATTAGCAAGGGTGGAAATGTAATTTCAAAAAGGCAGGTAATTCTTTATATATAATGCTTTACAATGAGATCATGGGGGCAGTGAGAGCCAGGGACTAACACTCACTCAGAAAAACAGGAGTGTGTGGACCTGTGACAGATCACAGAGCATAAATAAATCTGATCTAACAAGAAGAGAACAGATGGAAGGGAAAAAAGTAAGGGGAAATGGTAATGTGGGAAAGGGACAGTGAGAAGAGGAAGGGGAAAAGGAAATGTGGGAAAGGGATGGGGAAAAGAGGAAGGGGAAAAGGTAATATGGGAAAGGGATGG